>OY992879.1:69217386-69369886 GCA_963921405.1 Cepaea hortensis
CCATGCGCCTGCCGACTGTATGCACCGACCAGAGACTCCGTGTCTGAGGGCTGAGGTGGCAGAGACGAGGCCTGGAATGTTTCCAGCATGGCGCAGGTCCCATCTCCGCCCACTGATTTCATGTCAGGACACTGGAAAGGCTGCTCTGCCGTCACATTACATGACTGTAGGGTGCTGTCGTCACAGCAAGTGACAGTGGAGTGCTGCCGTCACATCACGTGATTAGGGAGTGCTGCCATCATATCACATGACTGGAGTGTCCCCGTCACACCACTAGACTTGGGAGTGCTGCCGTCACACCACGTGGCTGGAGTGCCGGCGTCACATCACATGACTGAGGATTGCTGCAGTCACATCACGTAACTGTAGTGCAGCCGTGTGTGAGGCAACCAGGCCTGCAAGAGCTGTGAAGAAAAGGCAGGACAGAAAAACCACTGCAGGAAATCCTCCTCCAGAAACGTCAAGCATTCTTTGTCCACATTGTCAAAGAACATTTCGAGCCAAAATAGGCCTTATCAGCCATCTTAGAACTCACGGTTCCATACTTTCAACCCCAATGGATGAAATGAATGGTCATCATCATTCTTGATGGACAAAACAACATTTATATAGAGAAGAGTTATTGGTGGCATACAGCATTTATCATCACGTTATCACACTGAACAATGTAGGCAAAGAATGCTTGACGTTGCAGGAGGAGGATCCCCTGCAGTGGTTTTTCTGTCCAGCCTTTTTTCCACAGCTCTTGCAGTTCTATGTGCTTCACAAGTGACTGCACCCTTGTGTAATGATGTACGCCATGAATTTCGGTCTTTGGCAGCAGTCTCCCAGGTGTCAAGATGAATTCCAAAAGCTTTTAGTGAGATCTTCAGAGTGTCTTTGAAGCGTTTCCTCTGACGGCCCTGGGAGCGTTTACCACAACGCAGCTCACCGTAAAAAATTCGTTTATGGAGCGTGTGATCTGGCATGCGAGTCAAGTGACCAGCTCAGCGAATCTGATTCTTCATTGGTAGAGTGTGGATACTGGGCATGGACGCTCTCTCTAAGACTTCATTGTCTGGGATCTTGTCTTGCCATTTAATCTCCAATCTTAAGGCAGACTGTGTGGAAGCGATTTAATTTCCTAGCATGTCGCTGGTAAACAGTCCAGGTTTCACAAGCATAAAGCAGTTAAGATAATACAACTGCTTTGTAGACTTTCAGCTTTGTTTGCAGGCTTATTCTATTTCTGTCCCACACATGTATATAAATACTGTATGCCACAAATAACTGTCATGTATGTAAATCCGTTCAATGTGATAACGTGATGATAAATACTGCATGGCACCAAAAAAAAAACTGTTCTGTATATAAATCCAATCTGTGTGATATTTGACCGCTGCCACATTGATCATGTATCGACATAGTTTTAGAATACCCCATACATATCTCAACGATCGCCCATGCCCTGTTGCATCACGTGAGAACCGCTGAGGTACGACTGCATGACTGTAGCCATGTATCGGCGATGGCTGGTAGGCAGTCCTGGCTAAATGAGATATTGATCCCCGGCCACGACCGCCCGGCTCCCAATCCTTGTCACAACAGACATAGCCACGGTTTGCCCGGCCACGCTGTTGTATTAACCCCCACATAGTGCCGCCAGCACGAGCTCTCGCGCCTTCTCCATTGTTGCTCCTTCCTTAATTTACTAATACGTGTATATGTACTTCCTCTTCTCCTCCTTGTGCTGCAACATCTTCCTCCTTCTCTTTTTCTTCCTCCTCCTCGTCGGCCTTCTTTTGTTATTGCTGATACTGAGACATCCCCATACTCCTTTTCCTTTTCTGAATATTCTAGCCCTCTCTGCCCCACCTTCCCCCTGTCCTACACAGAAACATCGAGACAGACATGTGAACCAACAGACTGATGACCCGCTACCGGACGCTCCATTATCACGTGACTTCCGTGGTTGTTCGGCTTTTATCGAGTCACGTGATTATCTGGTCACATGCCTTCCCTCAAGTTACACGCCATTTCGGTATGAATTGATGCTTGTTGATAATATTTCACACATTCTCCTCTTCTCTTGCTGTCTGTCATATCTGTCACATCCTTGCAGTTATGTCTTCTGTCTGTCCCCTGGACCTGCCGGCTGTCCCCTCACTCGCTCTCTTGTTTACATTATGTTCCTCCCCGTCAGTCGCTGTGTGTGCATAATTCAACCCACTACTCACATTATGCGTCAGGTGTGCCTCTTCTCTCCTTGTGATTCTGTTAGCACTGTAAACTGAAAGTTGTATGTTTGTCTGTCTTTTTATCTCTCTCTATCAATTGTTCTCTCTCCTCTCTCTCTCTCTCTCTCTCTCTCTCTCTCTCTCTCTCTGCCTCTCTACGTCTCAAATTCCGATTACCCCCTTTTCATTGTGGATGTAGCCTTTCGCATACATTTACTCTCTCTCTCTCTCTCTCTCTCTCTCTCTCTCTCTCTCTCTCTCTCTCTGCCTCTCTACGTCTCAAATTCCGATTACCCCCTTTTCATTGTGGATGTAGCCTTTCGCATACATTTACTCTCTCTCTCTCTCTCTCTCTCTCTCTCTCTCTCTCACGCACAAACACTTACTTTACTTTACTTTACCTCTAAGTCCAGTTGAGTACTTTAATGTCCAGTTGAGTACCTCCATGTCCAGCTGAATACCTCAATGCCCAGCTGCATCCGTCCATGTCCAGCTGAGTACCTACATGTCCAGCTGAGTACCTACATGTCCAGCTGAGTACCTCCATGTCCAGCTGAGTACCTCCATGTCCAGCTGAGTACCTCCATGTCCAGCTGAGTACCTCCATGTCCAGCTGAGTACCTCCATGTCCAGCTGAGTACCTTTATGTCCACCTGAGTACCTCCATGTCCAACTGAGTACCTCAATGTCCAGCTGAGAACCTCCATGTCCAGCTGAGTACATCCATGTCTAACTGACTGAGTACCTCCGTGTCTAGCTGAGTACCTCAATGTCAAGCTGAGTACTTCCATGTCAAGCTGAGCACTTCCATGTCCAGCTGAGTACCTCCATGTCCAGCTGAGTACCTCCATGTCCACCTGAGTACCTCCATGTCCAACTGAGTACCTTAATGTCCAGCTGAGTACCTCCATGTCCAGCTGAGTACCTCCATGTCCAGCTGAGTACCTCAATGTCCAGCTGAATACCTCCATGTCCAGCTGAGTACCTCCATGTCCAGCTGAGTACCTCCATGTCCAGCTGAGTACCTCCATGTCCAGCTGAGTACCTCCATGTCCACCTGAGTACCTCCATGTCCAACTGAGTACCCCCATGTCCAACTGAGTACCTCAATGTCCAGCTGAGAACCTCCATGTCCAGCTGAATACATCCATGTCTAACTGACTGACTACCTCCGTGTCTAGCTGAGTACCTCCATGTCAAGCTGAGTACTTCCATGTCAAGCTGAGCACTTCCATGTCGGGCTGAGTACCTCCATATTCAGCTGAGTACCTTCATGTCTAGCTGAGTACCTCCACGTCCAGTTGAGTACATACATGTCCAAGTAAGTACCTCCGTGTCCAGCTGAGTACATACATGTCCAAGTAAGTACCTCCGTGTCCAGCTGAGTACCTCCATGTCCAACTTAACACTGCCATGTGCAACTGAGTACCTCCATGTCCAGCTGAGTACCTCTATGTCCAGCTGAGTACCTCTATGTTCAGCTGAGTACAGCCATGTCCAGCTGAGTACCTTCATGTCCAGCTGAATACCTCTATGTTCAGCTGAGTACAGCCATGTCCAGCTGAGTACCTTCATGTCCAGCCGAGAACGTCCATGTCCAGCTATGTACCTCTATGTCCAACTGAGTATATCCATATCTAGCTGAGTACCTCAAAGTCAAGCGGAGTAACCCTATGTCCAGCTGAGAACCTCCATGTCCAGCTGAATACATCCATGTCTAACTGAGTACCTCCGTGTCCAGCTGAGTACCTCCGTGTCCAGCTGAGTACCTCCGTGTCCAGCTAGCTAGTTAGTTAGTTAGTCGACAGATCATCCTCATTGCACATCCAACCATTCAGTCTATAAGTGCTCGGATCCCCTCCTCAGCAAATCCTGCGTCGTGTAGCGGCTAACGACACCAGTTCTTTGTTGGTTTATTACTCTTCTTTGGCTTCATGCGTAGTGTTCTTGCTGGCCACACTATTCTCGCAGCCTGACCATTGTTGTAGATTCCCAGTCATCGCTTGGTTCTCTTAAACGATGTACTTCTCGTAGAGCATCCAGAATGTCTGCCTGGTCCATGGCTCGTCCGCCTTCCACAGTAGCCCTACCTGCAAGCCTGTCAGCCTGCTCATTCCCTTGTACACCCGCATGCCCTGGCACGAAGATGAAACTAATCTTTGCCAGCCAAGACTGCTCCAGAGACAGCAACCACTCTCTTCGGATCCACCCCATCTCTATCCTCTTGAGCATGCTCATTGAGTCGCTAAGGACATATGCCAGATTGAATGTCTGTATCTCGAGCCGTGTTATTGCTTTACTTACTGCCTTGACTTCCATAGTCAGGCTGCTTGTGGTCAAAGCAAAATCGCCAGACTCTTCCTTCACAATTTTCCCTCTGACCTGAGCCGTAAAGGCCCATGAATTTCTCACTCCTCGGACGACCGACCCATCCGTGTAAATGACAGCATCATCCTCTAAAGAATTCTCGAAGATCAGAACCTGTACTTCCACCTCCACAGCAGCTGAATTTTCTTGTCTGCATTTCCTGTCTAGTTGGATGCACACTGAAAAGGATGTACAGAACTCTGTTGGCACTTGTAACTACGCCAGGTTCTAAGCCCTCAAGTGAACACACCTGTTGAAGAATGTCTTCGGCTTGGCCCATCCACGACCTGCCTCTTTTTAACCTGCTGCCCTTTACCTTCTTAATCTCGCTATGCAGTGGATGTTGTGTGTTTGCGTTGACTCTGAAATAGGCACGTGCTTGACAAATGTGTATTCTGTCCCTCATGATTGGAAAATCAAGAAGGTAGCGCATCGCCCTGCATGCTGTATCACTTGTACATCCAAGAATAATGCGCATAGCTTCGTTCTGTATCCTTTCCATCCTTTCTATCTGCTTACGGCTGAGAGTCAGGATCGCGATCGCACACTCCAAAACAGAAAGGACAGACCCTCGTAAAGAAGACATAGTTGGCGCTACTCACAGTTTGCCGCCGCCATCACCTGCATCGCAGCCAAACCCCGCTTGGCCTTTGTTATCACCTGGTCTACGTGCTCAGTATAAGCTAGGCTTCTATCAAATCGTATCCCCAGGTAATTCATTGCCTGCGTTCTTTCCCCGGCTCTGAACCCAGATTTACAGTTGGCGTTGGGGTGTTGACAATATGGTTATTCAAAGAGAAAAATATCACTGATGCCTTTGTTGGGTTGACCATTGCCCCAGTTTCAACACACCAAGTGCTCATGCGATTGAGTTCAGTTTGTAGTTCCACGGGAACCTGATCTCTGTCCTTACCCTGACCCTGACGATACACTATAACATCGTCTGCATTCGACAATGTCCTCCCCGGTCCTATGATTTGCTCGCTGGTGATTCTCACAGTGTAGGCGTTGAACAGCACCGGAGATAATGGTGATCCCTGTGGTAGGCCAGGATATATTGTTGTTGGTTCCGAAGTCCAGCTGCCACATCTAAAAACTACTTTCCGTTGGAAGAGGGCTGCAACGATCCAACTGAGGAGGAAAGGACTTATCTACTGCTGCATTGGTCCACGTTCCTTTTTTTGTTTTGTTTTTGGACGGTACCCTCCCAGGGTAGGTGGAAAAACACCTTGCCTCTCTAGCTGGCTTGATATTTTTCTGGCAATTAACTTCTCCAGCAGCTTGCCTATTGTATTCTGCATGGTTATTACTCGATATCCATGAATTTTTGTGTGGTCTTTGCCAGGCTTCGGCAGGGGAATCAGATAGCTGTGTAACAACTCCTCCTTGATGCTAGCACTCTCTATACTGTTGTTGTACATGTCTGCTAGTTTCTCCAGCTCGTTGTCGGTACACATATTAATGTCGTCATATCTTATGCCATAAAGCCCTGGAGCGCTGTTGTTTGATTGTCAAAGCACAGCCTTGATTTCTTTCACTGTCACCGTGTCTTCATCCGAAATGTTCTGGGCCTTGCACTTGTCTGAGGTAACCTCCTGTCTGTCTGGTTGCTCTGCTCTAGATAGCGTTCGTCAGTCCTCTGCCAGATGACGTCAGCATCTTGGAAGTCAGGAATACTCTTATTCGTGACTACCCTACTCATGCTTTTATGTAGTCGCCAGAACAATTTCAGTGACTTGTCTGTACTTAATCTTTGACATATCTCTGCCCATTTTTCACGTTTAACCACCTTAACCAGTTTTTTTAAAATAGCTTACATTTGTGTACATCTCACTTTCTAAGTGCATGCAGGGACTAGGATTGGCAACACTGTTCTTCTTGGCGTTTTGCCATTTCCTTACAGCGATACGCTTATCCACCCTGGCCTTTTCCACCTCAAAATTCCACCAAGGTGGCTGTTCCCAGTTTTTTTTCCTGCCCTGAAGCTTTCTGCGCTTGTCGCGCCTCTATGTGCAGCTGTAATTCCATGTCCAGCTGAGTACCTCCATGTCCAGCTGAGTACATTCATGTCCAGCTGAGCACTTCAATGTCCAGCTGAGTAAGTTCATGTCCAGCTGAGTACTTCCATGTCAAACTGCGTACCTTCATGTCCGGCTGAGTACGTTCATTTCCAACTAAGTACTTCCATGTCCAGATGAGTACCTCTATGTCCAAAGGGGTACCTCCATGTCCAGTTGAGTACCTCTATGACCAGCTGTGAATACCTCTTTGTGTGCTAAGTACCTCTATGTGCAGCTGTGAACCCCCATGTCCAGTTGAGTACCTCTATGTCCAGATGACTACCCCACGTCCAGCTGAGTACCATCATGTCCAGCTGAATACGTTCATGTCCAACTGAGTATGTCCACGTCGAGATGAGTACCTCAATGTCCAGCTGAGTACGTCCATGTCCAGTAGTGTACCTCCATGTCCAGTAGTGTACCTCCATGTCCAGTAGTGTATCTCCATGTTCAGTAGTGTACCTCCATGTCCAGTAGTGTACCTCCATGTCCAGTAGCGTACCTCCATGTCCAGCTGAGTACCTCCATGTCCAGCTGAGTACCTCCATGTCCAACTGAGTACCTCCATGTCCAGCTGAGTACCTCCATGTCCAACTGAGTACCTCCATGTACAGCTGAGTACCTCCATGTCCAGCTGAGTACCCCCATGTCCAACTGAGTACCTCCATGTCCAACTGAGTACCTCCATGTCCAACTGAGTACCTCCATGTCCAACTGTGTACCTCCATGTCCAACTGAGGCCTCCATGTCCAACTGAGTACCTCCATGTCCACCTGAGTTCCTCCATGTCCAACTGAGTACCTCCATGTCCAGCTGAGTACCTCCATGTCCAACTGAGTACCTCCATGTCCAACTGAGTACCTCCATGTCCAGCTGAGTACCTCCATGTCCAACTGAGTTCCTCCATGTCCAACTGAGTACCTCCATGTCCAGCTGAGTACCTCCATGTCCAACTGAGTACCTCCATGTCCAACTGAGTACCTCCATGTCTAGTAGTGTACCTCCATGTCCAGCTGAGTTCCTCCATGTCCAGCTGAGTACCTCCATGTCCAGCTGAGTACATCCATGTCCAACTGAGGCCTCCATGTCCAACTGAGTACCTCCATGTCCAACTGAGTACCTCCATGTCCAGCTGAGTACCTACATGGCCAGTTGAGTACCTCCATGTCCAGCTGAGTACCTCCATGTCCAGTTGAGTACCTCCATGTCCAACTGATATATCCATGTCGAGTAGTGTACCTCCATGTCCTATTGAGCAAATGTGTACGTTCATTTCATGTTGCCAAAATGTGTACTGCTGTGTCTTCTTGTCATTTGTGTGCCTGTTTGCTATTGTGTTTTCTGTTTGTCTTCAAATGTTAGTTGTTGGCACTTGTAGACGACAAATGTTGGTTGTTGAGACCTGTAGATATATTTCTGTCAATTATATTATATTCGTGGTGTCTTTGTTTACTTAGGAGTGTTGTTGTGCCACACCATCAACCGTGGGCTGGTAGAGTGGACTATTATTATGGTCTGTGTATCCTCGTTCAACAGAGAGTACAAGTATGTTACGCACGTACGAGACGCGCGCGTGCAGACAACTTGATGGTGAGCAAGTATTGCCCACAGTTTGCTCCACAAACACGCATGGAGAGTTGGTCTGCACGACATGTCTCTGACATATCACATGTGATCAACAATAGAAACCACATAGATCAGTTGTATGTCAGACTGTGACATATCACATGTGATCAACAATAAGGAAATAACACAGATTAGCCGTACTTTTACACGCGAGACATTCCCTGCAGGAAAAGCCCAGGGAGCATGTCCGGACATTTGCAATCCGGTGACAAGCTGACTTTATTATCACAGGAAATTGTTGGACAAGTGTAGAGCTAGACTAATCCAGGAGATTGTTGGATAAGTGTAGAGTTAGACTGAACTAGACCTGAAGATTGTTGGACAAGAGTAAAATTACACTGAGCTAGACTGGAGATTGTTGGACAAGTATAGAGCTAGACTGAACTAGACTGGAGATTGTTGGACAAGTGTAAAGCTAGACTGAACTAGACTGGAGATTGTTGGACAAGTGTAAAGCTAGACTGAACTAGACTGGAGATTGTTGGACAAGTGTAAAGCTAGACTGGAGATTGTTGGACAAATGTAGAGCTAGACTGAACTAGACTGGAGATTGTTGGACAAATGTAGAGCTAGACTGAACTAGACTGGAGATTGTTGGACAAGTGTAGAGCTAGACTGAACTAGATTGGAGATTGTTGGACAAGTGTAGAGCTAGACTGAACCAGACTGGAGATTGTTGGACAAGTGTAGAGCTAGACTGAACTAGACTGAAGATTGTTGGATAAGTGTCGATTTAGACTGAACTAGGCAAGGAAATTGTTGGACAAGTGTAGTGCTAGACTGAACTAGCTCTGGAGATTGGCCCTTGACACTCACCTCCGCCCTAAATAAAAATGGGTGAGATTCCAAACAATCCGACTCATTTTTAACCCACTGTTAGTAAACATTTAGTCACATACATACTATTAATAATTTCGTTTTAATTCTAATTAACTACACTTGTACTCTCTGTTGTCAGGGAACAACACTTGCGACACTCAGAAATGTATATAATACTTATGAAAATCATGTTTATGGTATAAAGTACTTGTTTATCACAGGGAAAAATAATGTGTACTAGAATACATTTCTCTCTGATCATTACTAACTAAATATAATCATTTTAAAATAATTTCCATTTATATTAACTATCTTAATAACTACATGATATTGCATAACTTGTGTCATAATTTCAGTATATTAAACCACATTGAGTAATGTATTCTATCATAATTCGATCATTAAGTATATGGTAACATTACACACTTTCCAATAATCAACGTGGTTGGGATCGTGACGAGCGATTATAATTGTGGAACAGTTATACAAAGTATTTTCAGAAATGTTCAAGATATGAAAGGAATCATCATTGGAGAAAGAAACATCAATAACATTAGACATGCAGATGATACAGTATTGATTGCTGCCAATGAGCAGGATCTGCAACATTTAGTAGATGCGGTTGTTGCACACAGTGAACAACTAGGGTTAGAATGAAATTGTAAGAAGACACAGATTATGGTCGCCACTAGGAAGAACGAAATACTACATTGTAATGTACAAGTAAATGGGAATATTCTTAAACAAGTGAATCAGTGCAATTATCTCGGAACAGTCATCACATCTGATGGCAGATGCCTTGAAGAGATTAGAACAAGAATCGCCATGGCGAAGGTAGCCTTTCACAGTATGAACAATATACTGATCAATAAAAAGATGTCAATTGCTACGATAAAAAGAGTGTTGAGGTGCCACATGGAGCCTGTACTTTTATATGGATGTGAAGCGTGCACAGTGAGCAGACAAGCTGAAAAATATATGATGGCTGTGGAAGTATAGTTTATGATGAGAATGCAAAGAATACCATGGACAAACAGAAAACCCAATGACCAAGTCCTACAAGAAACAAATGAAAATTGTATACTGATTAGAGAAATTAGACGTAAACAGTCGACATTTTTTGGACATTTTATGAGAAGAAATCAATTAGAGAACGTGATGACAACTGGCAAGATCGAGGGGAAGAATCTTGCATTCAGCAATAACACAGGCTCGGAATCCCTAACAGATGTGGTACAAACACTGTCACAGAATGACTTTACGTGACACACTGCAAATACAATTCAAACACTTTATTCACACTTCTCACTCGTCACAACCATTACATGCATCGCACAGTTACAATATCGATGCCATAATACAATCAATAGATATATAAATGCAATGTATACAACTCACAAGCGCACAATCTCCTATACTCACACAGGCTTTCTATCTATTGACGTTCATACACACAAGTCATACGAGCACCATTCAATCCGTCTGTCCAGTACAACCGTCCCAAGCCGTCTGGCGCTAACCGCTGTGAGTTCTTGCTAGTCGGGGTTGTGTCCCTGCGTGGACTTCATGTCCCACGCATGCACCGACTGACCATTTCTGTCACAGCGTGGTTAGTGTCGCTCACAGGTGGACCTGGCCGTAATTGCCAGGCGTCGTTGACGACGACGCGGTAGAACTGGTGGGGAGATTACGACAAGAACAAGGGGAGGACAGAGAAGTAAATACCTGGATGGCTTGACCACGTGGCATGGTCGAGAACCAGGTCCAGATCTAGCAAAGGGTAATCTTTCAAACCTCATCTGTCCTGCACAGGTCCAGATCTAGCAAAGGTTAATCTTTCAAACCTCATCTGTCCTGCACAGGTCCAGATCTAGCAAAGATTAATCTTTCAAACCTCATCTGTCCTGCACATGTCCAGATCTAGCAAAGATTAATCTTTCAAACCTCATCTGTCCTGCACAGGTCCAGATCTCGCAAAGGTTAATCTTTCAAGCCTCATATGTCCTGCACAGGTTCGGATCTAGCAAAGATTAATCCTTCAAACCTCATCTGTGCTGCAGATGTTATTTTACTTCTCCAACTAAGACAACACTTTTCCAAAGTGACTATCGTCCTCACTTCTCCGTCCCAATGTCTTTCATTGTTATATTTTCATGTTAGTTCTGTGATTGCTGAATCCTCTGTTATTATGCAAATGTACTTATCACTGAAAAACACCTAAGAACTCTATGTACAACATAAAACCGGTTCGTTTTATTTATCCAATTCTCCTTTACACATTTACACAACTTCGACACAATCACAGTAAAATACATAATAACATAGTCGTGCCACCAGTCATACCAGTCAAATTATAAACTCATATCTACAGTTGTGAAACTATCAACAATTGACGGCAATATGAATGTTACCATTTGCCTACGAGTCTGAGCCAGTCTAAACTTTAGATAGTCTCAGAGCTGAGTGTCGCTATCTAGGAGAGACCTTTCTCTCCTGGACCCAGTCGAAAGCGTGCTTCTCGCACTAGGCAATCTGCCCTTTCTACCGAGACACTAGACTAGACCAGACCAGAAGATTTTTGGACAAGTGTAGACCTAGACTGGAGATTGTTGGACAAGTGTAGAGCTAGACTGGAGATTGTTGGACAAGTGTAGAGCTAGACTGGAGATTGTTGGACAAGTGTAGAGCTAGACTGGAGATTGTTGGACAAGTGTAGAGCTAGACTGGAGATTGTTGGACAAGTGTAGAGCTAGACTGGAGATTGTTGGACAAGTGTAGAGCTAGACTGGAGATTGTTGGACAAGTGTAGAGCTAGACTGGAGATTGTTGGACAAGTGTAGAGCTAGACTGGAGATTGCTGGACAAGTGTAGAGCTAGACTGGAGATTGTTGGACAAGTGTAGAGCTAGACTGAACTAGACCTGGAGATTGTTGGACAAGTGTAGAGCTAGACTGGAAATTGTTGGACAAGTGTAGAGCTAGACTGGAGATTGTTGGACAAGTGTAGAGCTAGACTGGAGATTTTTGGACAAGTGTAGAGATGTACACGATATATGTACTCCAACCTAGATTGCTACATGTACACCAAGCTAGAATACTACATGTACCCGGTATGTGCACACCAAGCTAGACTGCTACATGTACCAGGTACATCTACACCAAGCTAGACTGCTACATGTACCAGGTACATCTACACCAAGCTAGATTGCTACATGTATACCAAGTAGATTGCTACATGCACACCAAGCTAGATTGCTACATGTACACCAAGCTAGATTGTTACATGTACACCAAGCTAGATTGCTACATGTACACCAAGCTAGATTGCTACATGCACACCAAGCTAGATTGCTACATGTACACCAAGCTAGATTGCTACATGTACACCAAGCTAGAATACTACATGTACCCGGTATGTGCACACCAAGCTAGACTGCTACATGTACCAGGTACATCTACACCAAGCTAGATTGCTACATGTATACCAAGTAGATTGCTACATGTACACCAAGCTAGATTGCTACATGTACACCAAGCTAGATTGCTACATGTACACCAAGCTAGATTGCTACATGTACACCAAGCTAGATTGCTACATGTACACCAAGTAGGTTGCGACATGTACACCAAGCTAGATTGCTACATGTACACCAAGCTAGACTGCTACGTGTACACCAAGCTAGAATGCTACATGTACACCAAGATAGACTGCTACATGTACACCAAGCTAGATTGCTACATGTACACCAAGCTAGATTGCTACATGTACACCAAGCTAGATTGCTACATGTACACCAAGCTAGATTGCTACATGTACACCAAGCTAGATTGCTATATGTACACCAAGCTAGATTGCTATATGTACACCAAGCTGGATTGCTATATGTACACCAAGCTGGATTGCTATATGTACACCAAGCTGGATTGCTATATGTACACCAAGCTAGATTGCTACATGTACACCAAGCTAGATTGCTACATGTACACCAAGCTAGATTGCTACATGTACACCAAGCTAGATTGCTACATGTACACCAAGCTAGATTGCTACATGTACACCAAGCTAGATTGCTACATGTACACCAAGCT
This sequence comes from Cepaea hortensis, assembly GCA_963921405.1. Lineage (NCBI taxonomy): Eukaryota > Metazoa > Mollusca > Gastropoda > Stylommatophora > Helicidae > Cepaea > Cepaea hortensis. The sequence continues at coordinate 69,230,563 of OY992879.1, forward strand.
AGATTGCTACATGTACACCAAGCTAGATTGCTACATGTACACCAAGCTAGATTGCTACATGTACACCAAGCTAGATTGCTACATGTACACCAAGCTAGATTGCTACATGTACACCAAGCTAGATTGCTACATGTACACCAAGCTAGATTGCTACATGTACACCAAGCTCGATTGCTACATGTACACCAAGCTAGATTGCTACATGTACACCAAGCTAGATTGCTACATGTACACCAAGCTAGATTGCTACATGTACACTAGGCTAGATTGCTACATGTACACCAAGCTAGATTGCTACATGTACACCAAGCTAGATTGCTACATGTACACCAAGCTAGACTGCTACATGTACACCAAGCTAGACTGCTACATGTACACCAAGCTAGATTGCTACATGTACACCAAGCTAGATTGCTACATGCACACCAAGCTAGATTGCTACATGTACACCAAGCTAGATTGCTACATGTACACCAAGCTAGATTGCTACATGTACACCAAGCTAGATTGCTAAATGTACACAAAGCTAGATTGCTACATATACACCAAGTAGGTTGCTACATGTACACCAAGCTAGATTGCTACATGTACTCCAAGCTAGACTGCTACATGTACACCAAGCTAGATTGCTACATGTACACCAAGCTAGATTGCTACGTGTACACCAAGCTAGATTGCTACATGTACACGAAGCTAGATTACTACATGTACACCAAGCTAGACTATTACATGTACACGGAGCTACATTGGTACATGTTCACCAAGCTAGACTGTTACATGTACCTGGGACATGTCTTGTTGTTTGTCCATCAAGATTGATGATGACCATTCATTTCATCCAGTGGGATTGAAGGTATGGAGCCGTGGGTTCTAAGATGGCTGATAAGGTTTATTTTGATTCGAAATGTTCTTTGACAATGTGGGCAAGAATGCTTAACGTTCCATGTGGAGAATCTCCAGGATTGGTTTTTCTGCCCAGTCTTTTTGTTTTCACAGCTCTTACAGTTCTGTTTGCTTCACAAGTGACTGCACTCTTGCGTTATGATGTACGCCACAAATTTCGGTCTTTTGCAGCAATCTCCCATGTGTCGTGATGAATTCCAAAAGCTTTTAGTGAGAATTTCAGAGTGTCTTTAAAGCGTTTCCTCTGGGCGCCTTGGGAGCGTTTACCACAGCGCAACTCGCCGTAAAAACAAAAAAAAACAATCGTTTAGGGAGCCTGTGATCTAACATCCCAGTCAAGTGACCAGCCAAGCGAATATGATATGTCATTAGTAGTGTGTGGGTACTGGACATGAACGCTCTTTCTAGAACTTCAGTGTCAGGGATCTTCTCTTGCCATTTAATCTTCAACAGCTTAATTAGGCAGACTGTGTGGAACTGGTTTAATTTCCTAGCTCGTCGCTGGTAAACAGCCAAGGTTTCACGAGCATATAGCAGTGTGGATAATACGACTGCTTTGTAGACCGGCACATGTATACCAAGCTAGACTGCTACATGTACAACAAGCTAGACTGTTATATGTACACAAAGCTAGACTGTTACATGTACACAAAGCTAGACTGTTACATGTACAACAAGCTAGACTGTTATATGTACACAAAGCTAGACTGTTACATGTACACAAAGCTAGACTGTTACATGTACAACAAGCTAGACTGTTATATGTACACGGTACATGTACACTAAGCTAGACTGCTACATGTACACCAAACTAGACTGCTACATGTACACCAAGATAGATTGCAACATGTACACCAAACTAGACTGTTACATGTACACCAAGCTAGACTGTTAAGGTACACCAAGCTAGACTGCTACATGTACACCAAGCTAGACTGCTACATGTACACCAAGCTAGACTGCTACATGTACACCAAGCTAGACTGCTACATGTACGCCAAGCTAGACTGCTACATGTACACCAAGCTAGACTGCTACATGTACACCAAGCTAGACTGCTACATGTACACCAAGCTAGACTGCTACATGTACACCAAGCTAGACTGCTACATGTACACCAAGCTAGACTGCTACATGTACACCAAGCTAGACTGCTACATGTACACCAAGCTAGACTGCTACATGTACACCAAGCTAGACTGTTACATGTACACCAAGCTAGACTGTTACATGTACACCAAGCTAGACTGTTAAGGTACACCAAGCTAGACTGCTACATGTACACCAAGCTAGACTGCTACATGTACACCAAGCTAGACTGCTACATGTGCACCAAGCTAGACTGTTACATGTACACCAAGCTAGACTGCTACATGTACACCAAGCTAGACTGCTACATGTACACCAAGCTAGACTGCTACATGTACACCAAGCTAGACTGCTACATGTACACCAAGCTAGACTGCTACATGTACACCAAGCTAGACTGCTACATGTACACCAAGCTAGACTGTTACATGTACACCAAGCTAGACTGTTACATGTACACCAAGCTAGACTGTTAAGGTACACCAAGCTAGACTGCTACATGTACACCAAGCTAGACTGCTACATGTACACCAAGCTAGACTGCTACATGTACACCAAGCTAGACTGCTACATGTACGCCAAGCTAGACTGCTACATGTACACCAAGCTAGACTGCTACATGTACACCAAGCTAGACTGCTACATGTACACCAAGCTAGACTGCTACATGTACGCCAAGCTAGACTGCTACATGTACACCAAGCTAGACTGCTACATGTACACCAAGCTAGACTGCTACATGTACACCAAGCTAGACTGCTACATGTACACCAAGCTAGACTGCTACATGTACACCAAGCTAGACTGCTACATGTACACCAAGCTATACTGCTACATGTACACCAAGCTAGACTGCTACATATACCAGGTAATGTACATCAATCTAGATTGCTACATGTACCCAGTATATGTACACCAAGTTATCTTACTACCCGCAGACTCGCCTGCCAGCGCAGCAGATAGCGCTAGGAAATGTGCGACTAATGTGGTTCGGGAAAAAGAAAATAAATGCCACGAAAAAGATCGATAACTGCATGGATCAATAAACGCTATCATTGATAAACTAACCACCCAGATCAGCCAGCAACACTTGAAATAGAAAGTGTCTTCATAAATACCACACGCCTCGCCATATTCTTCCAACTGTCTTCTGTCAGGGTCGATGGAGTTTTTCCACAGCCGGTTTTTCCCCAACTGCTTCTGTCAGAATCAATGTAGTTTTCTCTACGGCCGGTGTGCTCCAACTATCCTCTGTTAGGGTCAATGTAGTGTTTCTACGGTGTTTTCTTCCAACTGTTCTCTGTCAGGGTCAATATGGTTTTTCTGCTGTCGTTTTCTTCCAGCTGTCTTCTGTCAGGGTCAAGATAGTTTTCTACGGCCGTTGAATTCCAACTGTCCTCTGTAAGGTTTAATGTAGGTTTTCTACGGCCGTTGAATTCCAGCTGTCCTCTGTCAGCTTCAATGTAGGTTTTCTACGACCTTTGAATTCCAACTGTCTTCTGCCAGGGTCAATGTAGATTTTCTACGACCTTTGCACTCCAACTGTCCTCTGTCAGGGTCAATGTAGTTTTTCTACGGCTGTTTTCCTCCAAATGTCTTCTATCAGGGCACATGGAGTTTTTCTACAGCTGGTCCTCTTTCAGGGTCATTGGAGTTTTTCTACGGCTGGTTTCTTCCAACTGTCTTCTATCAGGGTTAATGGAGGTTTTCAACGGCCGTTGAATTCAACTGTCCTCTGCCAGGGTCAATGCAGTTTTTCTACGGCTGTTGAATTCCAACTACCTTCGGTCAGAGTACCGGTCTCCTTGGCTAGGAGTTTGTGACTTTCTCCGTAATCCCGTATACTCCCGTGAGTAACGTGACGACGGCGAGAATCGGTAGCTGTTCTAACCGCGTCGGAAAGTTACGGGGCCTGTCGCTCAAAAATCAATGGCAAACTACTGAACGTAATCTGGCCAAGAAATCAACAATCAACTGAAAGATGCTGATGTTGACAGCGATGTCCTGTAAAGGATGTGCAAACATTTATTTATCTGGCATAGTCAATGTAGTTTTTTTTTATCATTGCATAGTGTTTCACTTTATTAACTGCTTTAGAATAATGTATAAAGCATAAATGTAGGGCTTTCTGTATCTCATTATATCTCTCTATTAGTGTCGGCAATCTGTATACTGCATTACTCGTCCCTGTCCCTCCCACACATTCATGCTGTTCTTCGCAAAACTCCATCTTCAGTCTCCTGTTTGTTCTTCTTATTATAACTGTGAGCAGTAGTTTGGTGTCCTGATCTACGGGGTTGACTGTATGACATTCTCGGCAGCCAGTTGAAGCAGGTGTTTTCACATTCATCATGTGCCATGCCATGGACACGGGCAGCCTTGGTTAGCCATCTTACCCGATCAACAGAGTTTTGAATGAGAGAGATGGGGAAGGGGATAAAGCAGAAGAGAAAGAGAAAGAGAGGGAGAAGGGGAAAGAGAGAGGGAGAGAGAAAGAGAGAGGGAGAGAGACAGAGAGCAAGAAAGAGGGAGAGAGAGGGGGAGAGGGAAAGAGATACTTACAAATAAATAGAAACATCTGAGACAAAGAAAGAGACCTAAACTACGGTAATATGAACATATTATGTCTAATGCCACATTCACAGACAGACACACGAACCACAAATAGAACCCGAGAGCGTGAGAGACAGACATACAGAAAAGCAGACAGTTAAACAAACAGACAGACTGTCAGACAGACTGTCAGACAGACAGACGATGGTACAGATAGATAGACAGATAAACAGACATAACGAGAAAGTGAAGTAAAGAGTATGACGGTTGGAATCAAGATGAACACAACACAAGAATCTATTGCAGGACTTGAAGATTTCAGAGACAAGTGGGGTATGAGATGAGGCGGGCTGTCAGATGAGGCGGGCAGTGATATGAGGCGGACAGTAAGATGAGGCGGGCGGTGATGGCTCATTACTTGTCAATCACAAGCGTCAAGGAGATCGATGGCTGAGTGGATGCTTCCAGTTCCTGGTCGGCCATGGCACGGGAGACAACTGCTTGTGTGTGTTAGTTCGATGAGGCCGGGACAATAAAGTTACCCAGTCTTTCACTGACTGACTAACGCGTTGCTCTCCCCTCGAGTCATTTCCATAATTGCCCAGATCTGCTGGTCACTAGTTTTTCTCTCACTCTACAGACAAGATGAAGGCCAGGTTCATGTGTGTGTTATAATTGTTGTGCTGAGGTTGTGGTACTGGACAAGCAGCAAGATAGTGCTTAGCCTTAGTTCTCTTCGTCTAACAGCTGCCTTTTGTCTTCCGTGATGATGTTGTCTGTTGTGAGTGCATGGTAACAGATAACCTGAAATATCCCGCATCTATTTGTTGGTAAACAAGGTGGTCACACTGATACTGACCACCGTCTTGGGGCACCTGTGCCTGGAGGTAGCAACATCACACCTGACACTAGCCACCGTCTTGGGGGATCTGTGCCTGGAGGTAGCAACATTACACCTGACACTAGCCACCGTCTTGGGGCACCTGTGCCTGGAGGTAGCAACATCACACCTGACACTAGCCACCGTCTTGGGGCACCTGTGCCTGGAGGTAGCAACATCACACCTGACACTAGCCACCGTCTTGGGGGATCTGTGCCTGGAGGTAGGAACATCACACCTGACACTGACCACCGTCTTGGGGCACCTGTGCCTGGAGGTAGCAACATCACACCTGACACTGACCACCGTCTTGGGGCACCTGTGCCTGGAGGTAGCAACATCACACCTGACACTGACCACCGTCTTGGGGCACCTGTGCCTGAAGGTAGCAACATCACACCTGACACTGACCACCGTCTTGGGGCACCTGTGCCTGGAGGTAACAACATCACACCTGACACTGACCACCGTCTAGGGTCACCTATGCTTGGAGGTAGCAACATCACACCTGACACTAACCACCGTCTAGGGGCACCTGTGTGTGGTTCAGTTTCTCCACAGACTGGCCTTTCAGTCTGACCAGGTTTCCATGGATGTTCTGTTTCTATGGATGTTCTGCCATTCCTCAGATGTTCAGTTATAATGCCAGTCTTCCAATCCACGCCAGTTTCTGAGTTTGGAGAGGGATAGAGAGCTCTACAACGCAGCCCCGTGGTGACTGTATTCGGATGTCGGGTTGCCAGGAAAGTCTCTACACCTTCCTGACTCCGACCGATGCTAGCCCATCTCTGAACTCCAACGGCATGAACACTAACGTACTCAGTCTTCCAGGGTAGGGTCACACAAACAAGTGACCGACCCACCCACCTAACCAACCAATCACCAACCCACCCACCCACTCAACCAACCAATAAATCAGCCAAACACCCAACCAACCTACCAGTCAATTACCGACCCACCCATCAGATGGATGTACAGATGAAAGTTTAGAAGCCGAGATCGCGAGAAGGTAGACCTCCTCGCCCAGCCCCGACAGGCTGAATATAACACGCCACTGGCGGTTGATATTCTTCTCCTTCTTCTTTCGTTCGCTTGAAATATGTCTATATCTGCAATGTCGTCTCTTGCATGAATTGAACTGTTTTTTTCAGTTCACACAGTGGTCCATAGAGTTTATCTTCCACCGTCGTCTCTCTAGGCCAGAAGGTTTGCCTAGATATGTTATATTTTGGGCAGTCTTGGAGTATGTGCTCTGCTGTCTGCGACGCCAATCCACATGTGCACATGGCTGTTTCACCAATCTTGAATTTTGTATACATGTGGTTGCGTAATCTATTGTGTCCTGTTCTGAGGCGCAGAATAATGACTTGTTCTGGTCTGTCCATAATGTGGTAGTCATCTTGAGCAGGTTTTGGTGGCTTTCTGACTGATTTGATCATTCTTTTCTTTTGGTGGTATGTAACGGGCACATCAGGCTGTTCCTCTTTGGCTCCTTCCTTAGCCAATTGATCAGCTCTGTCGTTTCCGGGTACTCCACAGTGGGATGGTATCCACTGTATGGTGACTTTATGCTGACTGCTAAGTTCAGAAAGTAGTGTCCTTAGTACTGGCAATTTCCCAGAGAGGAGCGCCTCGAGTACTGATTTTGCATCTGTTAGTAGCACCACAGGTTGTGTACCATTGCTGTTATTTAGTAATTTCTCTGTTGCTATCTTGATTGCCTCAATTTCGGCATCATAGTTATGGCAGTACTTTCCTGTCGGTACTCTGGCTGTGTCCCTAGTATTATTTGGGTATTCTATGTACACTCCCGCTCCTCCATTTCGAACAGCATTTTGTGCTGACCCATCTGTGTAGACTCGGATCCAGAGGTCCTGTGGGTATTCTTCATCAAGGAAGCTGAGAGTGGCTGTTCTGCGCTGCACACTGTTCTGTTCTTCCTTGTCAAATATTCCTCTCACTTTTGTCTGGATTTGTAATGATAGTCTATGCTCATCTTTCCATGGAGTTCGCTCTGGAATAGTTGTTAGGGGGATACCAACTGTGGGCAGATCAGTGGTTTCTCTGCAGAGTCGTTTGGCCTGGTGGATAAAACTACTTCTTTTCAACCGCCCCATAGCTAGGTTTTCAAATCTGTTCTTCATAGGGTGGCCTGGCAAGCTGAGGAACTTTTCTGCTTGTATTAGCGTTTTCGTATCTCTGCGCTCACTCAGTGCCTGTGTCCTCCCCATCTTCTCCATTTCCACTATAGGGGTTGATCTCATCCCTCCTGTGGTGACTCTAAGTGCTTGATTTTGCACCTTGTCCAGCTCTTGTAGTGTGGTATTTGATGCTGAACACCACGCAGTTGACCCATATTCCAGGTGTGGTCGTATGCTCTGTTGGTAAACTTTGCTAAGTATTTTCGTACTGGCTCCCCATGTGGTTCCACTTAGCTTTCTCAGGATGGCTATTTTCCTTCTGGCTTTTGCTACTGCTTTGTTGATGTGCTTTCTCCATGTCAGCTTGCCATCAAATGTTACTCCAAGGTATGTTGGTTCTTTATCTTCTCTTAGGGGTGTTCCATTTATCTGGATGATCCCTGCCTTTTGTTTTGGAGAGAGGGTAAATAGGGTGGTGCTGCACTTGTCAGTGTTTATGCTGACACACCATCTATTTGCCCATGCAGCAAATGTATCTACAGCTCTTTGTAGCAGTCTGGTGGCCACTGATGCATATTCATTTGTGCTCCATAGAACCAGGTCATCGGCGTACATTGCCGCTTTAATTCCATGCGGTAGGTGAGCAACAAGATCATTGATGAAGATTAGAAAAAGTGTGGGGGACAAGACTCCGCCCTGGGGGACACCGTGACGCAGTAGTACTTTCTTGCTCTTGAGTCCGTCTATCTGTACTCGGGCTCTTCTGTTGTGCAAGTATGCTTTCACCCATTTGTACATTCTTCCATTGACTTTGCAGTTTCTCAGTTTCTTCATCAGACCTTCTTTCCAGACTTTGTCAAAGGCTTTCTTCAGATCTATCCATGCCGCAAGCACCAGCTTCTTCTCTTGGAATGCATCCTCAATTTCTTGAGAGAGGTAGGTTGTCTGATCTTCCGTAGAGTAGCACTGCCTAAAGCCAGCCTGCTGTGGCACAAGGATGTTTTTACTTTCAATGTACCACTGCAGTCTGTGATTGATGATGCGCTCCAGTGTTTTGCAGAGACAGCTGGTGAGGCTAATTGGTCTGTAGCTAGAGGCAATGGAACCATCTTTCCCTGATTTTAGGAGGGGTATCATGATTGCTTCTCTCCAGGCTTGTGGAACACTGCCTAAGGTCCAGCTGTTATTGAAGATCTGCAACAGCTTTGTTTTGGCCTCTGTTCCTAGGTTCCTGATCATTTCATTGGAGATACCATCAGCTCCTGGTGACTTTCTCATTTTCAGTTTTGATATGGCTAGCTCCAGTTCGCTGATTGTGATGGGTGCCTCCAGAACCTCATGTACTATTTCCTTCTGTCCTGTATGTTGTCGTTTCTCTCGAATCTCTTGTTGATTCTCTGGACTAATTTTGATATTGCTATCTTGTGCGAACGAGTCCGCAAAATGGTCAGCTGCTTGCTTTCTTGTTAAGATTTTTCCATCTTTATGTAGTGCAATTTTTGAGTTTCTCCCTGTGCCCTCGTCATTAAGCTGTTTTATTAGCTTCCACAATTTCCTTGTGTCTCTTTCAAAGTTCAGAGACTCCGTTTTCTCCTGCCAGCTTTTCCGTCTAGCCTGCAGCTTGGCCCTTTGAAATTTGGCTTTTGCATGCTGGAATTTATTGTGGTGCTCTTGGCTGGGTGTGGCCTCTGCTTGCTTTCTACACACTTCAACATCATTATGCAACTGTTCCAGTTCACTACTCCAGTAGGGTTTATATTGTTTACGGGCTCCTCTTGGTACTGTTTCTCGCGCTGCCTGTAGTATGCATTTCCCAAACTCTTCAACTGCTTTATTTATGTCTTTCTCAGTGTTCAGGTTTCTAACCAGTATGCTGATGCGATGCTTGTACATTGCCCAGTCTGCTTTCTTGTAGTTCCACCTCGAGAGGGTGCTGCTTTCACTTACAAGCTCATTTTCTACGGTTAGAAAGACTGGCCGATGGTCACTGCCACCAAGTTGTTTCCCAACAGTTCGTGTAATGTTCCACCCCAGGTCTGGTGAATGAAAAGCCAGGTCAGGTGTAGTTGAAGAGTGCCATGATCTCGAGTAGAAAGTATGTGGGTCGGACGGCTTGTTAATCAACATGAATCTATTCTCATCTTGCCAGTCTTCCAGTCTCTCTCCTCTCTGGTCCATGTGATCATAGCCCCAGCTCTGCGAGTGGCTGTTGAAATCGCCACACACAATCATTTTTTCTTTTAGTGGTAGAGTGTCCAGTGCCTGTGGGCGGTCACTTGGACAGTAGTAATTGATCAGATGTAGATCTGTATTACCTGTCTTAAGTTTAAGTGTCTGATACTCAGCCCCTTCCATGTAGACTTTGATTTGGGAAGCCATGATGTTATTTCTTACAAGGGTCAGTATCCCACCTTTTCGCCTGTTCTTTCGGTCAGATCGGTAACACTGGTAGCCTCTGATTTTGAAGGCTATATTTTCATTGAGGTGAGTTTCTTGCAAGCAACATATGCTTACTTTCTCTTTGTCCAGGATGTTTTCTAATTCAACTTTTTTGTTGCTGACTCCCTCCGCATTCCAGTGCATTATTTTAAGTCTTAGTTTAGTATGGCCAGTCGTCCTATTCTCATGTCCCCTGGCTCCACAGGACATCTGAGAAGGACCTCCAGTAGTTGGGGTTGGACCCTTTCGAGACATAGGGCCCGGCACTGCACCTGCCTGGGGGTCCAAAGCAGGGCGAGCACCATAACGATTAGCAGTAGTCGACATATTCCATTTTGCGTGATTGCGTGGCATCCTGATTTCTGTGGTGCGCCTCTTGGCTGGTTGCCTCCGTCTTCAGCACCTTTCTTTGCTAGAGCAGACTGTGGTCTCACTCGAGTGTAGATGTGTACGCGCGCACACGCCTGTCTGCGCATGCATGTCCGTGCATACACATCTAGAGCATACTGGTTATTTTCCGGCGCCAGAGACTCGCCGTCGCCCCTTCTCCTGTTAGTTTAAACAGGCCCGCCACGTGAAGGCCAGGAGTTGGACTTTTGCTGCATAGGTTATGTATTCACGAGCCATTGAGGTATTTGAGCAATGTTGGGCGCTCACCCCAACACCGCGCCTCGGCTACATACAGCAACATTTGGAACCCGGCGGTTGATATCACTGTCAACACTATATAATCACCTGACTACAATAAGCCATTTGGTTAATCACCATAACACTTTCAATCCCATCTATCACACATGTGCTGACTGTCACTGTCTTTGGGCAGACAACATAACTGTCTCACAGCAGCAACACTCACCCACTCTCTAACTGCACTGACACTGCCCACACCACTATCTGGCTGACAACACCCACGGTCTCCCACCCCACAACCTGGAGCAAGCAGTCATCAGAAATGTTGAGATTATGTTTCTTCCTCTACCAGGCGATCCTTTGAAGATTGGGATCGAGGTGATCCTAGCAAGCTTCGACAGTATCTCAGAAGTCAACATGGTAAGTCAGCTTTGCTCCGAGAAACCAATGTTCTATATCTTCTTAGAGAATAGACTTCTAAGTTTAATTGTAACCCATCAATCATGATATATTTCCATTAAATACTTTCTTGAAATATCTGTGGTCCCCCAGGTCCACCTCTCTCTCTCTCTCTCTCTCTCTCTCTCTCTCTCTCTCTCTCTCTCTCTCTTTCTTCCTCTCACCGCTTCCCTCTCTCCCCCGTCTTTCTCCCTTTCTCCCCCTCTTTCCCCCACCCTCTCTTCCTCTCACTCCCTCAATATCTCCGTCTCTATTACTAACCCTCTCTTTCCTCCTTCCTCCCTCTCTCTACCCCTTCTCTTCCTACCTTTCTGTACCCCTCTCCCCTCTTCCTCTCACTTCCGCCCTCTCTCCCTCTGTCTCTCTCCTTACCCATCTCTCCCCCTCTCTCTCCTCATCTTCCCTCCCCCTCTTCTTCTCTCTCCCTCCCCTCTCTCCCCCTCTGCCCCTACCCCTCTCACTTCCCCCTCTCTTCCCCCTCCCTTCTCTCCATCCCTCTCTGCCTATCTCCCCTCCCTCTCTCTCCTCCCTCCCTCTCTCCCTTTCTCTCTCTCTCTATGAATGACTCAGTTTTGTGTCGCCATACTCCAGCTAGCATTGTGAAATTCTTATTATCCACAGAGTGGCTCAGTGTTGTGTATTCCCCCCCCCCCCCTACCCCATGCTCCAGCTAGCATTGTGTAAATCTGATCATCCGTAGAGTGACTCAATGTTGTGCCTCCCCCAACTCCCCATGCTCCAGTTTCCAACACGATGACACAATCTCGGATTAGGACCGCTGTCTGGTCATGTTACGCCCTGTGGCCAAGTCCCCCAGATGTTTATCTCTGTGCCTGCCCCTGACTCTCTGCTGTGTGCATGCATGCTCTCTGCCATGTTTATGTGTGGGTGGCTGGGTGTGTGCGTGTGCGTGCATGCGTGCGTGTGTGTGTATGTCTCTCCCCCCCCCCCTCTAGAAAACATGTCGCCCCTCCACCAGTTCGCGACACAGCGCAATCTATTCATCTGTGAACGGGAGATTATCAATGAGCACTTTCTATGGCTTCGGAAATAAGGCCATCGACAGCTCCGCGGCCACCATGAAGTGTCGGACCGCACCCGGTGTGGTAATTGTGTGGTTGTGGAGAAACTCACATTTCAAGTTCTTTATCATTTCTCGCGCCCTATTTGGCCAAGCTGTCCGAAGTTTCCCTAGATCTTGTCAGCGCCCCTGCAGGCCCAATGTGAAGTGGTGATATCATTCTCGAGTTGTGCTCCCATGATCTTCTGTAAGCACTCCAGACTGGTTTTATCTAGCAATATTCTCGGCAGCCATCTTTAGACAACTATTGAATATTCATGGCCTGGCCTCCTGTGTTGTTGTTGTTGTTGTTTTTGTTGTTGTTGTTGTTGTTGTTGTTGTCGCCATTGATGTGACAAATAATGGTGCTGTAGATACCCGGGAATCAGCGACGATTGTTGGTGGATCAAGGTTGCATCAAATATGGAGCAGCCAAAGAGATCTCGTCACAGGAAGCTTCTGACATTAAGTGAACGGAACAGCTACAAGCTGCCTGCCCCGAGAGGCCAGGGTTCACAGAGTGCTTTGTCAGGCCGGGCCAGATCTCAGGTCTACCACATAATACATACAGAATTATGCATTACACGGAATATACGCTAATACATAATGTCGTATAACACGGAATACACGCTAATACAGAATGACGTATTACATGGAATACACGCTAATTCAGAACACTAATACAGTCTAATACAGTATGACGTATTTCACGGAAGATGGGTTAATACAGAAAGACGTATTACACGGAAAACACGTTAATTCAGTGCGACGTATTACACGGAAAACACGTCAATTCAGTACGACATATTACACGGAAGATAAGCTAATACAGAATGACGTATTACACGGAAGATACGTTAATAAAGAATGACGTATTACACAGAAGACACATTAATACAGAGTGAAATATTACACGAAAGATAAGTTAATACAGAATGACGTATTACATGGAGGATAAGCTAATACAGAATGACGTATTACACGGAAAATAAGATAATACGGAATGACGTATTACACAGAAGTTAAGTTAATACAGAATGCGACGTATTACACGAAAGACACGTTAATACATAATGACGTATTACACAGAAGACACGCTAATACAGAATGACGTAATACACGGAAGACACGCTAATACAGAATGACGTTTACACGGAAAACATGACCGAATGCTTGCCCCATGGTCCTGTGAGAGAATGGAGGGCCGACTGATGTTGGCAAATATATGGCTGGTACCACGGGCTTGATACGTCTCAATCGTGTGAAGTCCTTTACCACATTGCACGGAACCATGGCTCTACAGGCACAAGTGTGGCTCTCTGAGATCATGGGACTGTGCGTCCACCTCAATATGTTTTCATTGACCTACACATCTGTACTCACTGACAGACACACCTGCACTCTCTGACAGACACACCTGTACTCACTGACAGACACACCTGTAATCACTGACAAACACACCTGTACTCACTGACAGACACACCTGTACTCACTGACAGACACACCTATACTCACTGACAGACACACCTGTACTCACTGACAGACACACCTGTACTCACTGACAGACACCTGTCCTCACTAACAGACACATCTGTACTCACTGACAGACACACCTGTACTCACTGACAGACACACATGTACTCACTGACATACAAACCTGTACCTACTGCCATACACACCTGCACCCACTAACATTATACACCTGCACCCACTAACATTATACACCTGCACCCACTAACATATACACATGTACCCACTAATATATACACCTGTACTCACTAACATATACACCTGTACCACTGACATATACACCTGTACCCACTAACATTATACACCTGTACCACTAACATTATACACCTGTACCACTAACATTATACACCTGTACCACTAATATATACACCTGTACCCACTAACATATACACCTGTACCACTGACATATACACCTGTACCACTAACATTATACATCTGCACCCACTAACATTATACACCTGCACCCACTAACATATACACCTGCACCCATTAACATATACACCTGCACCTACTAACATATACGCCTGTACACACTAACATATACACCTGTACCCACTAACATATACACCTGTACCCACTAACATATACGCCTGTACACACTAACATATACACCTGTACCCACTAACATATACACCTGTACCCACTAACATATACACCTGTATCCACTAACATATACACCTGTACCCACTAACATATACACCTGTACCACTGACATATACACCTGTACCCACTAACATATACACCTGTACCCACTAATATATACACCTGTACCACTGACATATACACCTGTACCCACTAACATATACACCTGTACCCACTAATATATACACCTGTACCACTGACGTATACACCTTTTCCCACTAACATATACACCTGTACCCACTAACATATACACCTGCACCCACTAACATATACACCTGTACCCACTAATATATACACCTGTACCCACTAACATATACACCTGCACCCACTAATATATACACCTGTACCACTGACGTATACACCTGTTCCCACTGACATATACACCTGTACCCACTAATATATACACCTGTACCCACTAACATATACATCTGTACCACTGACATATACACCTGTACCCACTAACATATACACCTGTACCACTGACGTATACACCTGTTCCCACTGACATATACACCTGTACCCACTAACATATACAGCTGTACCCACTAATATATACACCTGTACCCACTAATATATACACCTGTACCACTAACATATACACCTGTACCCACTAATATATACACCTGTACCCACTAATATATACACCTGTACCACTAACATATACACCTGTACCCACTAATATATACACCTGTACCCACTAATATATACACCTGTACCCACTAACATATACACCTGTACCCACTAACATATACACCTGTACCACTGACGTATACACCTGTTCCCACTGACATATACACCTGTACCCACTAATATATACACCTGTACCCACTAATATATACACCTGTACCCACTAATATATACACCTGTAC
Source organism: Cepaea hortensis (assembly GCA_963921405.1). Classification (NCBI taxonomy): domain Eukaryota; kingdom Metazoa; phylum Mollusca; class Gastropoda; order Stylommatophora; family Helicidae; genus Cepaea; species Cepaea hortensis. The sequence goes on from OY992879.1 coordinate 69,245,758, forward strand.
CCACTAATATATACACCTGTACCCACTAACATATACACCTGTACCTACTAACATATACACCTGTACCCACTAACATATACACCTGTACCCACTAACATATACACCTGTACCCACTAACATATACACCTGTACCCACTAACATATACACATGTACCCACTAACATATACACCTGTACCCACTAATATATACACCTGTACCCACTAACATATACACCTGTACCCACTAACATATACACCTGTACCCACTAATATATACACCTGTAAAACTGACGTATGCACCTGAACCCACTGACATATACACCTGTACCCACTAATATATACACCTGTACCCACTAATATATACACCTGTACCACTAACATATACACCTGTACCCACTAATATATACACCTGTACCCACTAATATATACACCTGTACCACTAACATATACACCTGTACCCACTAATATATACACCTGTACCCACTAATATATACACCTGTACCCACTAACATATACACATGTACCCACTAATATATACACCTGTACCCACTAACATATACACCTGTACCACTGACATATACACCTGTACCCACTAACATATACAACTGTACCCACTAATATATACACCTGTACCCACTAACATATACACCTGTACCCACTAACATATACACCTGTACCCACTAACATATACACCTGTACCACTAACATATACACCTGTACCACTAACATATACACCTGTACCCACTAACATATACACCTGTACCCACTAATATATACACCTGTACCCACTAACATATACACATGTACCCACTAATATATACACCTGTACCCACTAACATATACACCTGTACCCACTAACATATACACCTGTACCCACTAACATATGCACATGTACCCACTAATATATACACATGTACCCTCTAACATATACACCTGTACCCACTAACATATACACCTGCACCCACTAATATATACACCTGTACCCACTAATATATACACCTGTACCCACTAACATATACACCTGCACCCACTAATATATACACCTGTACCACTGACGTATACACCTTTTCCCACTAACATATACACCTGTACCCACTAACATATACACCTGCACCCACTAACATATACACCTGTACCCACTAATATATACACCTGTACCCACTAACATATACACCTGCACCCACTAATATATACACCTGTACCACTGACGTATACACCTGTTCCCACTGACATATACACCTTTACCCACTAATATATACACCTGTACCCACTAACATATACATCTGTACCACTGACATATACACCTGTACCCACTAACATATACACCTGTACCCACTAACATATACACCTGCACCCACTAACATATACACCTGTACCCACTAATATATACACCTGTACCCACTAACATATACACCTGCACCCACTAATATATACACCTGTACCACTGACGTATACACCTGTTCCCACTGACATATACACCTTTACCCACTAATATATACACCTGTACCCACTAACATATACATCTGTACCACTGACGTATACACCTGTTCCCACTGACATATACACCTGTACCCACTAACATATACAGCTGTACCCACTAATATATACACCTGTACCCACTAATATATACACCTGTACCACTAACATATACACCTGTACCCACTAATATATACACCTGTACCCACTAATATATACACCTGTACCACTAACATATACACCTGTACCCACTAATATATACACCTGTACCCACTAATATATACACCTGTACCCACTAACATATACACCTGTACCCACTAACATATACACCTGTACCACTGACGTATACACCTGTTCCCACTGACATATACACCTGTACCCACTAACATATACACCTGTACCCACTAACATATACACCTGTACCCACTGACATATACACCTGTACCACTAACATATACACCTGTACCCACTAACATATACACCTGTACCCACTAATATATACACCTGTACCCACTAACATATACACCTGTACCCACTAATATATACACCTGTACCACTGACATATACACCTGTACCCACTAATATATACACCTGTACCCACTAACATATACACCTGTACCCACTAATATATACACCTGTAAAACTGACGTATGCACCTGTACCCACTGACATATACACCTGTACCACTGACGTATACACCTGTACCCACTAACATATACACCTGTACCCACTAACATATACACCTGTACCCACTAATATATACACCTGTAAAACTGACGTATGCACCTGTACCCACTGACATATACACCTGTACCCACTAACATATACACCTGTACCCACTGACATATACACCTGTACCCACTGACATATACACCTGTACCCACTGACATATACACCTTGCATATCACACACCTGTCGTGTCTCACCTACACTCCTGTCCTCGCCCACACATCTCCTCTCACTTACCCACAATCTCCTCTCACTTACCCACACATCTTCCCTCACCCACTCACACATCTCCTCTCACTCACCCACACATCTCTTCTCAGTCACACATACATCACCTCTCACCCACCCACACACATCTCACCCACCCACACACCTCTCAGCCACATCTGTTCTCATTCGCTTACATACCTGAGCTCACTCATTCACACACACATTAGTCTTTATTCACCAACACACATGTCCTCGCTCACTTACACAGTGTCCTCACTCACCCCGACACAGCTGTACTCGCCATACATACACCTGTACTCACCCACACACCTGTCCTCATTGACTCACACGCCTGTACTCACTTACCAACACACGTAACGCCACTCATCTGCTCACCTGTTCTCCCTCACCTACACACCAGTCGTTTCATACCTACACACCTGTCGTTTCATACTTACATACCTGTCGTTTCATACCTACATACCTGTCGTTTCATACCTACACACCTGTCGTTTCATACCTGCACACCTGTCGTTTCATACCTACACACCTGTCGTTACATACCTACACACCTGTCGTTTCATACCTACACACTTGTCGTTACATACCTACACACCTGTCGTTTCGTACCTACACACCTGTCGTTTCATACCTATACACCTGTTGTGTCTCACCTACACATGTGTCTTGACTCCAGTCTTGTCTGTATCCAGGACTACACCATCACCATGTACTTGAACCAGTACTGGCGCGACGAGAGGCTGCAGTTTGTCCACTCGGGCACGCCAAACTTCCTGGGCAACCTGGCAGTGACAGCCATGACCTTGACCGGAGCCTTCGCGGAGAAGATCTGGGTGCCCGACACGTTCCTGGCCAACGACAAGAACTCCTTCCTGCACGACATCACGGAGAAGAACAAGATGGTGCGCCTCTATGGCAACGGCTCGCTGGTCTACGGCATGAGGTACGTACTCCTTTCTTCATGTCTGGTCGCTGGCTGTCTACAGGCTGCTGTCACGTGATACACTAGGTTCCTGTTGTGTGATCTGTGTTTTACTTCCATTGAGCCGTATGTGTGTGTTTCTTGGTATCTGTGTGGGTGTCTGTGTGTGTACACCCAATATTTCCCCAGTGTGATGTCTTCTGTTGACCCGCGCGTGTGTTTATGTGCTTTATTATTATCACTATTATGATGATGATGATGGTGGTGGTCGCCGCTGTTAACGTCAGTCACGGACCCTCCTACCCACCTGAAGACACACTGGGTACATAGTGCCAGTCCTATATTTGTTGGACCAACCGGCACTCGGGGGCTGATGTGGACAGTTTCTCGACAGCCGCCTTAGCTTCCCCAGACATTTCCTGGCACCCATTGTAGGCTGGGTCCATTTTAAACATTCATATCTGCACGATGCGGATTCGAACCCAAGACCACAAATACACATCCAGTCACTACATGTCAAATCACTACACGTCCAGGCACAACACGTCCAGCCACTACACGTCCAGCCACTACACGTCCAGCCACTACACATTCTGGCACAACACGTCCAGCCACTACACGTCCAGGCACAACACGTCCAGCCACTTCACTACTTCACGTCCAGCCACTACACGTCCAGTCACTACACGTCCAGCCACTACACGTCCAGTCACAACACGTCCAGCCACTTCACCACTTCACGTCCAGCCACTACACGTCCAGCCACTACACGTCCAGCCACTACACGTTCTGGTACAACACGTCCAGCCACTACACGTTCTGGCACAACACGTTCAGCCACTACACATCCAGTCACAACATGTCAAATCACTACACGTCCAGGCACAACACGTCCAGCCACTACACGTCCAGCTACTACACGTCCAGCTACTACACAGCCAGCTACTGCACGTCCAGCCACTATACGTAAAGCCATTAGACATCCAGACACTATACGTCCAGCCACTGCACTTCTAGCCACTACACGTCCAGCCAATAAACTTCCAGACACTACACGTCTAGTCAATATTCTTTCCAGCCACTGCACGCCCAACCACTACACGTCCAGCCATTACACGTCCAATCACTATACGTCTAGTCATTACACGTTTAGCCACTACACGTCTAGCCACTAAACGTCTAGTCACTACACATCCAACAAATACATGTCCTGTCAGTACACATCCAACCACTGCACGTCCATCCACTACACGTCCAACCATTACACGTCCAACCACTACACATCCATCCACTACACGTCCAACCATTACACGTCCAACCACTACACGTCCATCCACTACACGTCCAACCATTACATGTCCAACCACTACACATCCAACCACTACACGTCCATCCACTACACGTCCAACCACTACACATCCAACCATTACACGTCCAACCACTACACATCCAACCACTACACGTACATCCACTACACGTCCAACCACTACACGTCCAACCACTACACGTCCAATCACTACACGTCCAATCACTACACGAGCATCCACTTCACGTCCAATCACTTCATGCGCAGCCACTATACGTCTAGCCACTAAACATCCAGACACTACACACCCTGCCACTACACGTCCAACCACTACACATCCAACCACTACACGTCCAACCATTACACGTCCAACCACTACACATCCAACCACTACACGTACATCCACTACACGTCCAACCACTACACATCCAATCATTACACGTCCAATCACTACACATCCAACCAATACACGTCCATCCACTACACATCCAACCACTACACGTCCATCCACTACACGTCCAACCACTACACATCCAACTACTACACGTCCAACCATTACACGTCCAACCACTACGCATCCAACCACTACACATCCAACCACTACACGTACATCCACTACACGTCCAACCACTACACGTCCAATCATTACACGTCCAATCACTACACATCCAACCACTACACGTCCATCCACTACACGTCCAACCACTACACGTCCAACCACTACACGTCCAATCACTACACGTCCAATCACTACACGAGCATCCACTTCACGTCCAATCACTTCACGCGCAGCCACTATACGTCTAGCCACTAAACATCCAGACACTACACACCCTGCCACTACACGTCCAGCCACTACACGTCTAGCCACTACACATCCAGCCACTACACGTCCAGCCACTACATGTCCAATCACTACACGTCTAGCCACTGCACATCCAGAAACTACACATCCAGTCATTACACGTCCAGCCACTACACGTCCGGCTACTACACGTCCAGCCATATACATATCCAGACACTACACGTCGAACAATTACAGACTAGCCACTAAACGTCCAGCAACTAAACTTCAAGCCATTACGCATTCTGCCATTACACGTCTAGGCTACACGTCCAGCCACTACATGTCCAATCACTACACGTCCAGCCACTGCACATCCAGAAACTACACATCCAGTCATTACACGTCCAGCCACTACACGTCCGGCCACTACACGTCCAGCCATATACATATCCAGACACTACACGTCGAACAATTACAGACTAGCCACTAAACGTCCAGCAACTAAACTTCAAGCCATTACGCATTCTGCCATTATACGTCTAGGCTACACGTCCAGTCACTACACGTCCAGCCACAACACGTCCAGCCATTTCACGTCCAGCTACTACACGTCCTTCCACTTCACGTCCAACCACTCTCTGATGATGTTATTGTTGTACATGAATGATGCCATTGTTTTAATAGACCTTCAACTATCGACCTGTAACTATCGACCTTCAACTATCTACCTTTAACTATCTACCTTTAACTGTCGACCTTCAACTATAGACCTTTAACTGTCGACCTTCAACTATGGACTTTTAACTGTCGACCTTCAACTGTCCACCTTCAACTGTCCTCTTTCACCTAGTTTCGCGAGATGCTACCAACTCATTTTCCCGCTATTTGATCTGGCGAGCATTGACTGGGATCTGTGTCACATGTGTGCAGGTTTCCCCTGGCCATTTGTCTCCTATTTCCACAAGTGCTCTTGTGTTGAAAGCATTCAAATGCACCCATAGAGGACCAGTGGTGTGCTGTGTTCCAGGTGATTGCTGATATAATTATTTGTGACTGATAAGCTAATTTTTTTTTTTGGGGGGGGGGGGGGGTGCTCGCTCGATGTGAACTCAAATGTAGTCCATACACACAACTCCTAGTAGTGCTGGACTGAATTTTGCGTGTGGATTACGTTTCCTTATTTTATCCATTCGGTCATGCTGACTTAAGATTAACTTATTGCTTTGTTGATTATTTTAATATGTGATAGATTTATTACTTAATTGATTGGGGGAATCGTTGACTGATTAACAAATGACTGCATAAATGTTTAATTGGTTGATTTTGTAGTCGATTGAATAATTGATTGGTTAACTGAATGATAGAATGATTGATTAAATGTTTGCCTGCATGATTTATTGATTATTATTCTATGTAGACATCCTGTATATCATGTCTGGGGTTGATGACCTTACAATATTCCCTTTAAAGTCCCACTAATTTAGCTCTGTGGTTTATGGTCTTTTAATATTCCACTTAAAGTCCCACTAATTCAGGTCACTGGTTGATGGCCTCACAAGATTCCCATATAATAGGCGCATGTTTACATTTATGTCACGTGAGAGTCAACTCGTGCAGCTCCCCGTCTATCTCCACAGGGACACTGAACTTTGACCTACACTGAACATCGATCTGTCATTGGTTGGCTTCAGGTTCACCACCATGCTGGCCTGCATGATGGACTTGCACAACTACCACACATCCATCCATCCATCCATCCGTCCATCCATCCGTCCATCCACCCATCTATCCATTAATCCATCCACACATCCATGCATCCATGCATGCATCCATCAATCCATGCATCCATCAATCCATCCATCCATCTATCCATCCATCTATCCATCCATCTATCCATCCATCTATCCATCCATCCATCTAACACACACATTACTTACCCCACAGGTTCACCACCACACTGGCCTGCATGATGGACTTGCACAACTACCCACTCGACCACCAGGAGTGTACAGTGGAGATCGAGAGCTGTGAGTTCCCGCAGACGAGTTCTCTCTGCCACATCTTCTCTGTCATACCGTCTCTGCCACATCTTCTCTGTCATATCGTCTCTGTCACATCTTCTCTGTCACATCTTCTCTGTCACATCTGTTCTGTCATATCGTCTCTGCCACATCTTCCCTGTCACATCTTCTCTGTCACATCTTTTCTGTCATATCGTCTCTGCCACATCTTCTCTGTCATATCTACTCTGTCACATCTTCTCTGTCACATCTTCTCTGTCACATATACTCTGTCACATCTTCTCTGTTACATCTTCTCTGTCATATCGTCTCTGGCACATCTTCTCTGTCACATCTTCTCTATCAGATATTCTCTGTCACATCTTTTCTGTCACACATTCTCTGTCACATATTCTCTGTCACATCTTCTCTGTCACACGTTCTCTGTCACATTTTCTCTGTCACATCTTCTCTGTAACATATTCTCTACCACAACTTCTCTTTTACATATTCTCTGTCACATATTCTGTACCACATTTTCTCTGTCACATATTCTCTACCACACCTTCTCTTTTACATATTCTCTGTCACATATTCTGTACCAAATTTTCTCTGTCACATATTCTCTGTCACATATTCTCTGTCACATATTCTCTGTCACATCTTCTCTGTCACATATTCTCTGTCACATATTCTCTGTCACATATTCTCTGTCACATCTTCTCTGTCACATATTCTCTGTCACATATTCTCTGTCACATATTCTGTACCACATCTTATCTGTCACATCTTCTCTGTCACATATTCTCTGTCATATCTTCTCTGTCACATCTTCTCTGTCACATCTTCTCTATCACATCTTCTCTGTCACATATTCTCTGTCACATGTTCTCTGTTACATATTCTGTACCACATCTTCTCTGTCACATATTCTCTGTCATATCTTCTCTGTCACATCTTCTCTGTCACATATTCTCTGTCACATATTCTCTGTCACATCTTCTCTGTCACATCTTCTCTGTCACATCTTCTCTATCACATATTCTCTGTCACATATTCTCTGTCACATATTCTGTACCACATCTTCTCTGTCATATCTTACCTGTCACATCTTCTCTGTCACATCTTCTCTGTCACATCTTCTCTGTCACATATTCTGTACCACATCTTCTCTATCATATCTTCTCTGTCATATCTTCTCTGTCACATCTTCTCAGTCACATATTCTCTGTCACATATTCTGTACCACATATTCTCTGTCATATCTTCTCTGTCACATCTTCTCTGTCACATATTCTGTACCACATCTTCTCTGTCATATCTTCTCTGTCATATCTTCTCTGTCGCATCTTCTCTGTCACATATTCTCTGTCACATATTCTGTACCACATCTTCTCTGTCACATCTTATCTGTCACATATTCTGTACCACATCTTCTCTGTCACATATTCTCTGTCACATCTTCTCTGTCACATATTCTGTGCCACATCTTCTCTGTCACATCTTCTCTATCATATCTTCTCTGTCACATCTTCTCTGCCACATATTCTCTGTCACATCTTCTCTGTCACATCTTCTCTGTCACATCTTCTCTGTCACATCTTCTCTGTCACATATTCTCTGTCACATATTACTCTGTCAAGTCTTCTCTGTCAAGTCTTCTCTGTCACATCTTCTCTGTCACATATATTCTGTCACATCTTCTCTGTCACATATTCTCTGTCACATATTCCCTGTCACATATTCTCTGTCACATATTCTCTGTCACATATTACTCTGTCAAGTCTCCTCTGTCACATATTCTCTGTCACATATTCTCTGACATATCCCCAGCCACATCTTTCTCACACCTGTACTTGTCACATCTTTTCTGTCACATCCTCGTCATTTTATATGTGACACATATTATCTGTCACATATGATCGGTTACGTCTTATCTGTCACAAGTTCTCTGTCACGTCTTCTGCACCACATCTTCTCTGTCACATTCTAACTGTCACATCTTCTCTATCAAACCTGCTCTGTTACATTTTAACTGCCACATCTTCTCTGTCAAATCTTTTCTGTCATATCTTTTCTGTCCCAATTTCTCTTATCTGTCACATTTTGTCTGTCACATCTTCTCTATTGAATCTTTTCTGTCCCATCTTCCTTATCACATTTTGTCTGTCACATTATATCTTCTACTGTACATTGGAACAAAACATGTATCTGATCACATTAGAGCAAATAATACCATCTTGTCATATTAGAACAATACAATAGTCAGCTGATATGACTCACTGCGGTCTTGTCAAACTATAACAGTAAAACACACCGCTGACATGTCATAGTGCGTCTTGTCACAATCCAACACCCAGCTACCATGACTCAAAACAATATTATCACAATAGAGCAATTCAACGCTCAGCTGGTCCGTTACAATGCAGTCTTGTCACATTACAACAAATCAACACTCATATGCACAATGCAGTCTTGTCACATTACAATGACGAAACACTCTTCTGTCATGTCACAATGTAGTCTGGTAACATCACAATGACGACACGCTCAATTATCATGTCTCACTGTGGGCTTGATACATTAGAACAGTGCAACAGCATACATGTATGACTGCCAAACAATCAACGCTCAACTCTCATGTCTGACTGCGATCTTGTCACAGTACAACCACTCAACACTCAGCTCTCATGTTTGACTGCGGTCTTTCCTAAACAATCAACACTCAACTCTCATGTCTGAATGCGATCTTGTCACAGTACAACAAATCACCACTCAGCTCTCATGTCTGACTGCGATCTTGTCACAGTACAACCCATCAACACTCAGCTGTCATGTCCGACTGCGGTCTTGTCAACCAATCAACACTCAGTTCTCATGTCTGACTGCGATCTTGTCACAGTACAACCAATCAACACTCAGCTCTCATGTCTGACTGCGATCTTGTCACAGTACAATCAATCAGCACTTAGCCGTCATGTCTAACTGCGGTCTTGTCAACCAATCAACACTCAGCTCTGATGTCTGACAGCGGTCTTGTCAACCAATCAACACTCAGCTCTCATGTCTGACAGAGGTCTTGTCATAGTACAACCAATAAACACTCAGCTCTCATGTCTGTCTACGATCCTGCTACAGTACAGCTAATCAACATTTAGCTCTCATGTCTGACTGCGGTCTTGTCAACCAATCAACACTCAGCTCTCATGTCTGACTGCGATCGTGTCAACCAGTCATAACTCAGCTCTCATGTCTGAATGCGGTCTTGTCACAGTACAACCAATCAACACTCAGTTCTCATGTATGACTGCCGTCTTGTCACAGTACAACCAATCAACACTCGGCTCTCATGTCTGACTACGGTCTTGCTACACTACAACCAGCCAATACTCAGCTCTCATGTCTGACTGCGCGCTTGTCAACCAATCAACACTTAGCTCGCATGTCTGATTGGGGTCTTGTCACAGTACAACCAATCAACATTCAGCTCTCATTTATTACTGCGGTCCTGCTACAGTACAACCAATAAACACTCAGCTCTCATGTCTGACTGTGGTCTTATTAACCAATGAACACTCAGCTCTCATGCCTGACTGCGGTCCTGCTACAGTACAACCAACCAACGCTCAGCTTTCATGTCTGACTGTGGTCTTGTCAGAGTAGAACAAATCAACATTCATCTCAGAAAACGGGGGGGGGGGGGGGGGGGGCTGCGTGGTCTCAAGATATGGTGTCCGCCTCGAGTGCTGGAGGTCGCGGTTCAAGCCCCGGTGAGGACGGGGATTTTGTCACGTGGACTTCTAGTAATAAAATTGCCCCTGGTCTCTGGGTAGTGAGATCGGACGCCCGTGTGTATTGTTGCGCACATAAAAAAATCCCTTGGCAGTTGGAAATCGAAAAAGAGTAGCCTAATGGCGCTGCCCGGGCAAAATTTCGAGTTAAAAATCTACCCAAAATATTTCAGGATCCTAGCCGGTGCTACGGAGTTTGTGCACTGAGCGAAGTTTCTCCAGACTCAGGTTTGAATTAGGAGGAGAACGGAGCACTTATGGGTTACACCCGTGTGCCGTGATGTTGATCCATCGACTAAACTAAACATTCATCTCTGATGTCTGACTACAGTCATGCTACGGTACAACCAATCAACACTCAGCTCTCATGTTTGACTGCGGTCTTGTCAACCAATCAGCACTCCGCTGCGACTTGTCACAATACAACCAATTAACACTCAGCTCTCACGTCTGACGCGATCTTGTCAACTAATCAACATTCAGCTCTCATGTATGACTGTAGTCTTGTCACAGTACACCCAATCAACACTCAGCTCTCATGTATGACTGCGTTCTTGTCACACTACAACCAATCAACACTCAGCTCTCATGTCTGACTGCGGTCTTGTCCATGCAGACGGCTACACCATGGATGACATTGTCCTCTACTGGCTGAATGACAGAGAGGCCGTCACGGGCGTCAACGACGTGTCATTGCCGCAGTTCTCTATCTCCAACTACGAGATCATCAATAAGGTGGAGGGACTGTTGACAGGTCTGTATATATATGGCGTTCTGGTTGTCATCATCATCATCATCATCATCATCATCATCATCATCATCATCATCATCATCATCATCATCATCAAAAGCAGCAGCAGCAGCAGCAGCATCAGTAGTAGCAGCAGCAGCAGCAGCAGCAAGGTAGAGCAATGTTTCACAGGTGTCTTAGGTAGTTAGAAATTAATGCTTTAGTTATCATCATCACTATCATCATCGCCATCATCATCATCATCATCATCATCATAACAAACATACTTGTAGAAACAATGAGAACATAACCCGGAACATGTCAACAGAGGGAATTATACAGCAAATGTTGGGCTAGATTGTTCCCAGACTCCAGCTGGCCACGGCTGATGACGTGTCCTACAGCGGACTGCTGTGGACCACATCTCGGTGTAGCCGAATCACCCCGTCTGAACATCTTCTCACTTGGGTCACCGGGTACCTCATGCTGGACATCCCCACTAGCCCTGTCATTTGACCACGTTACCACTGCACCTGTCATCTTGTCACGTTACCCCTCTTCCTGTCATCTTGTCACATTACCATTGATCCTGTCATCATGTCAATTTACCATTGATCCTGCCATGAGGTCAGGTTACCACTGATCCTGTCATCATGTCACGTTACCACTGATCCTGTCACGCACCCGTCTCCCAATTCTCCGCCTACAGGCAACTCATGTCACGTTACCACCGATCCTGCCATGAGGTCACGTTACTACTGATCCTATAATGTCACGTAGCCACTGATCCTGTCATCATGTTAATTTACCACTGATCCTGTCATCATGTTAATTTACCACTGATCCTGCCATGAGGTCGCGTTACTATTGATCATGTCATCATGTCACGTTACCACTGATCCTGTCATCTTGTCACGTTACCACTGATCCTGCCATGAGGTCTCATTACCACTGATCCTGTCATCATGTCACGTTACCACTGATCCTGCCATGAGGTCACGTTACTACTGATCCTGTCATCATGTCACGTTACCTCTGATCCTATCATGTCACGTTACCACTGATCCTGTCACGCACCCGTCTCCCAATTCTCCGCCTACAGGGAACTACCAGAGACTGTCGCTGGTGTTCCAGCTTCAGAGGAACATTGGCTACTTCATCTTCCAGACATACCTGCCCTCCATCCTGATCGTCATGTTGTCCTGGATCTCCTTCTGGATCAACCACGAGGCAACATCGGCCAGAGTCGCTCTGGGTAAGATGATCTTCTTGACCTCTGTGTCGACCTGTGACTTGACCTCTATCTTGACCTGCGACTTGACCTATGTGTTGAACTGCGAGTTGATCTATGTGTTGAACTGGTGAGTGTTGACTTGTCACTTGACCTCTATGTTGACTTGTCAGTTGACCTCTATGTTGATTTGCTAGTTTACCTATGTATTGACTTGTCAGTTGACCTCTATGTTGACCTGTGAGATGACCTCTATGTTGACTTGTCTGTTGGCCTCTATGTTGTCAGTTGACCTCTGTGTTGTCTTGTCAGTTGACCTCTGTGTTGTCTTGTCAGTTGACATCTATGTTGTCTTGTCAGTTGACCTCTGTGTTGTTTTGTCAATTGACTTCTGTGTTTACCTGTTGGCTGATCTCTGTTTTGAATCACGAGTTAAACTCACTCAGCTCTGAGGTGTGAGTTTTTTTTCGTAGTTGACCCGTTAGTAAACCTCAAGGGTTTGACCAGTCAGTGTCCAGGAATAAACTTACACGTGGACTCTAGGCTGAGGTGGCAAGCTGTGTCTGTAGGCGAAAGTACTCTGACACTACTGCACTACACTCATATCTCATTCAAGTTCACTCTACCATGACTCAGATCTCACTCAAATTCACACACTACAGCACCACACTCATATCTCACTCAAGTTCACACACTACAACACCACACTTGGATCTCACCCAAGTTCACACACCACAGCATCACACTAAGATATCACTCAAGTTCACACACTACAACACCACACTCAGATCTCACTCAATGTCACACACTACAGCACCACTATACTCGGATCTCACTCAAGTTCACACACTACAACACCACTATCCTCGGATCTCACTCAAATTCACACACTCCAACACCACACTCAGATCTCACTCAGAGTTCAAACACTACAATACCAAACTCATATCTCACTCAAATTCACACACTACAACACAACACTCAGATCTCACTCAAAGTTCACACACTACAACACCACTATACTCGGATCTCACTCAAGTTCACACACTACAACACGACACTCAGATCTCACTCAAGTTCACACACTACAACACGACACTCAGATCTCACTCAAGTTCACACACTACAACACGACACTCAGATCTCACTCAAGTTCACACACTACAACACGACACTCAGATCTCACTCAAGTTCACACACTACAACACGACACTCAGATCTCACTCAAATTCACACACTACAACACCACACAAGGATCTCACTCAAGTTCACACACTACAACACCACTATACTCGGATCTCACTCAAGTTCACACACTACAACGCAACACTCAGATCTCACTCAAAGTTCACACACTACAACAGCACATTCGGATCTCACTCAAAGTTCATACACTACAACACCACACTAGGATCTCACTAAAATTCACACACTACAACATCACACTAGGATCTCACTCAAGTTCACACACTACAACACCACCATACTCGGATCTCACTCAAGTTCACACACTACAACAGCACACTCGGATCTCACTCAAGTTCACACACTACAACACCACTATACTCGGATCTCACTCAAGTTCACACACTACAACACGACACTAGGATCTCACTCAAAGTTCACACACTACAACAGCACACTAGGATCTCACTCAAATTCACACACCCCTACATCACGGTCTGATCTCGCTCACTCGTGTCTATCATAGCATGGATCGGCCTGTCATAAATCAAGTGCAGTGATTAACTTCATGATCGGCTATTTACAAATTTGTTCATTGATTTTTTTTTGGTCATCAGTGGATGGAGTAAGTTAGTGATCTGTCATTGATTTATTGACAGACTGGGTTGACGCTTGACTGTCGGTCAATGGATAGATGGATTGATTGAGTTGAAGATTGAATGTTGAATGGTGGATTTATTGAGTTGATGATTGGGTGTTAATTAATGGGTTGCTTGAGTTGAAGAATGAATGTCGATTGATGGGCTGATTGAGTTCAAGATTGAGTGTTGATGGATTGATTGGTTGACTGAGCTGGTTGATTGACGAACAATCAAACACTTGCAGGGATCACCACAGTTCTCACCATGACGACAATCAGCAACGGCGTCAGGTCGTCTCTGCCCCGCATCTCCTATGTCAAGGCCATCGACATCTACCTGGTCATGTGCTTCCTGTTTGTGTTCGCGGCCCTGCTGGAGTACGCGGCCGTCAACTACACCTACTGGGGGGCCCGCTCCAAGCGCAAGGCCAAGCGGCTCAGGGACAGGGCCACCAGTGTTCGCAAGCGACCCGACGACGGGGAACCGCTGGTAAGTTTTCATCTATAGACAATTGTATGGGTGTTTTGTCCTGGCCATGCAGGGGTGCGGGGGGAATGAACGGGCTGGTAGACTGGCAGGGAATGCACCTCTTGGTGGTAGATTGCCTATGGACAAGGGGGAGGTGGTCGTGCGCTTGTGGGACCAGGTGGAGGAACAGATTGAGAACCCGTATGTGGAAAGATTGAAATTGCGGGGGATCGACAGGTGTTCTGGAAGAATCTCAAAACTGCGAGGGAAGACCGGGAGACTTTTAATCATAAAGCGGTGGAAACGATTAGTAGTATGACTCTTCGCTGGCTGTTGAACTAGGGGACGGAGCACGTATGGGAATGTTCTGAGTTCAGTGATATCGATTCTTAGCTCAACTCATCTGAACTATAGACAGACAGACAGATTCACACACACACAAATACACACACACACACGCTCTCTCTCTCACACACACACACACACAGTTCGGAGACAGGCAGCGAGTCAGGCATGCAAGCAGACAAACAGGCACCGACACGCAGACGGACAGACACGCAGACGGACAGACACGCAGACGGACAGACACGCAGACGGACAGACAGGCAGACGTGTCTAGAGTGTTTCTATTTAAGAACTCCGGGGCTCCAGTAGTTACTCCACATCTGGTCACACCCCGCCTGTTGTCGTTGGCCTGTGTTGCGGGTCCAGCTGGAACCTCACGCGGTCCTGGTACCTTTTCTCACAGGTACTCCACCCTTGGTCCGTCATGTCCGTCCATGTCGTTGATTTCGTCCACACATGTTTGCACTACCGGATGTAGGTGCAGGAGGACGGAAGTATCCGCATCGACTCAACTTTTCTCCTGGCCCACTAAATCTGGACTCGTCTCCGTAAATGAAAGACAGCTGGACGCCGTTATAATAATTGATGAATCAAAGAGCCAAAGGGCAGCTGGACGCCGTTATAATAATTGATGAATCAAAGAGCCAAAGGGCAGCTGGACACCGTTATAATAATTGATGAATCAAAGAGCCAAAGGGCAGTGGACGCCTTTGTAATAATTGATGAATCAATGAGCCAAAGGGCAGTGGACGCCTTTGTAATAATTGATGAATCAATGAGCCAAAGGGCAGCTGGACGCCGTTATAATAATTGATGAATCAAAGAACCAAAGGGCAGTTGGACGCCGTTATAATAATTGATGAATCAAAGAGCCAAAGGGCAGTTGGACGCCGTTATAATAATTGATGAATCAAAGAGCCAAAGGGCAGTGGACGCCTTTGTAATAATTGATGAATCAAAGAGCCAAAGGGCAGCTGGACGCCGTTATAATAATTGATGAATCAAAGAGCCAAAGGGCAGTTGGACGCCGTTATAATAATATATGAATCAATGAGCCAAAGGGCAGCTGGGCGCCGTTATAATAATTGATGAATCAATGAGCCAAAGGGCAGCTGGACGCCGTTATAATAATTGATGAATCAAAGAGACAGATGACAGCTAGATGCCGTTATAATAATAGATGAATCAAAGAGCCAAAGGGCAGCTAGACGCTGTTATAATTGATGAATCAAAGAGCCAAAGGGCAGCTGCTCGCCGTTATAATAATTGATGAATCAAAGAGCCAAAGGGCAGCAGGGCGCCATTATGCTAAGGAAACCAAAGAGCCATCGAGCAGTCTGGCTCCATCGTGGTAAACGATTAAACTCAAGGGAGCCTCTGTGGCGAAGTGGTCAAGCCGTTTAGTTCGGGCTCCGAAGGTTGAGGGTTCGATTCCGGGCCGCGTCCTTCGGTTCACGAATTAAATTTTTCGGAGACTCCTGTGGGTCGTCGCTAGAGCTACGGAGTTCGTGCTTTATGCGACGCTTTCCGCGCTGCGGAAAGAGACCGAGTCAAATGGGATAAAACCCGGTGCAAAAGGAAGTCGACCCTGTCGACTTTTAAGCGACCTTTTTTTAAACTCAAGTGCCATACAGAGTCCTGACTTGATGACTGCACGTAGAAGGGTGTGGCCAGATGTGCGTGGCCCGGTGGGTATGTATTATACATTACTCACAAGCTTTCAACAACGTCAGGCGTCCAGACCTGTTCGACACTTTGTATGAAATGTACACAGAAGAACGGTCTGAACATGAGTACCAGCAGCAAATGTCGTAAACAACAAAGGCAGACAGTGTAATACCGACAACTCCACCCACTGAATGTTGATTGGTCGATGCGAATATGGGTTTAGCACATATGTGCAGCCAGCCTGAGTGGTGGAAAAGATCCCGGTACATTTTGACAACAGATGCGACAAACCCAGATAAGACAGACCCAGATAGGACAGACCCAGATAGGACAGACCCAAATGGGACAGGCCCAGAGACATTATAAATGTGAAAAAACCCGTACTTTGTGACAAGACGGATAGGACAGACCCAGAGACACCAGGGATGGGAAAGATGCATGTACTTTGTGACAACACAGATAGGACAGACCCAGTGATGTGAAATATTTCCGTATTTTGTGATAATAGAGGTAGGACAGACCCAATGATGTGAAAGATTTCCGTATTTTGTGATAATAGAGGTAGGACAGACTCAGTGATGTGAAAGATTCCCGTATTTTGTGACAACATAGATAGGACAGACCCAGGGACACAAGGGATGTGAAAGTTTCCTGTACTTTGTGACAATAGAGATAGGACAAACCCAGGGATTTGAAAGATTCCTGTACTTTGTGACAATACAGATAGGACAGACCCCTGGGACTTAAGGAATGTAAAAGATTCCTGTACTTTGTGACAAAACAGATAGGACAGACCCAGTGATGTGAAAGATTGCTGTACTTTATGACAACACAGATAGGACAAACCCATGGATGTGAAAGATTGCTGTACTTTGTGACAAGATAGATAGGACACACACCAGGGACTCCGGGGATGTGAAAGATTGTTGTACTTTGTGACAGCAAAGATAGGACAGACCCAGGGACACCAGGGATGTCACAGATTGCTGACTTTGTGACAACAAAGATAGGACAGACCCAGGGACACCAGGGATGTGAAAGATTAATGTACTTTGCGACAACACAGATAAGACAGACCCCAAGAAAACCATAAATGTGAAAGATTCCCATACTTTGTGACAACACAGATAGGACAGACCCAGAGACACCAGGGATGGGAAAGACGCATGTACTTTGTGACAACACGGATAGGACAGACCCCAAGAAAACCATAAATGTGAAAGATTCCCATACTTTGTGACAACACAGATAGGACAGATGCCACGGAGCAGATGGCGGGTTTACAAGTAATTCAATTCATGCAAATTATTCTTGATATTATAACAAATCTTCTTATGTCCGTCAGTTCGTACTTATAGTACACATATTATCTGAGCGCTGACTGCGTCTTCCCGCTTATTTCCTTCACCTCTGGCTCCGTGAACTTTATGTGTGGAATATATATTATAACTTCTTCTTTCTGTTGAGCACATGACTTCTTTCTGGATCAACCCTTATAGTTGGTTACCATTAGCTATTACCTTTTGATTCTCTCTTCACTCAAACGATGACGAACAGAATGTAACTATTGATAACACGACTCCACTCCCGTGTGTTGCCGGGGCCCATAAGGGAAGCAAAGAATAGCAACACTGTAGCCTACCACGCATGTCGTAAGAGGCGACTAAGGAGGCTTGATGGTTCTGTCGCCCTGCTACTGAGTGAGTGCGTGGCGCGACACTGTGAGCTGTGAGTTTCGTGTGAAATGCTTTTGAATCTGCCTGAGGTTTTTTGGAACGTGACTGCATGTTTGGAGTGATCGCAGGTGGCTGTGTCCCAGAGTTGACCGGTTTTTACCTTATGCAGAAATGCGTGGCTGCTGGGCTTCTGGTTGACTGCCACTGCCATCAGCGATGAACTGTATGTTCGTGGACTGTGTGGGTGTACATCTAGGAAACATTCAGATAGGAAAATGATTGCCGATTCCATCTGAGATGAACAGGGTGTTTGTGGGGGTCTGGTGTGTTGACATTCTGGTGGCGGCATTATGCACAGTGTGTCTGTGCGGGCTGTTGTTTGTCGAGACTCCTGTCTTTTTCACTTTTCACATTGGGCAGTGGGGAGCGTTTTGTGTGATATTCACTGGCACAGGAACGGAGCATAATGGGGACGACCCGTTGCTGTGAAGTTGGAACTGCGACTAACTAACTAACTCACTCACACACACACACACACACACACACACACACACACACACACACACACACACACGCGCGCGACTCCAGCGACGTTTTCCACAATTTATATTCATCTACGAACATTGTACAATTCAGTAACACTTGCAAGTATTCAACATCACAGTTGCATATAACGAACTCAATACAAATCTAAACGATTATTAAAAGAGCGGCACATTCGTTCGCCATCGCTCTATGTACACATCAGACCAGGTCCAGACTTGGCAGAGGCTAAAACGCAGACTAATCTTTTCGGACCTCCTCGTGCCAACACCGAAGCGAGTTCCAGTGTTTCCATGCTGCGTGAAAAGTATTCACTTTTCACGTTCCAAGTCGCCATTTACTGAACACTGCCATAACCTCTGACCTAGTCTAATTTGGGTTGTGGCAACAGACCCCAGGGACACCAGGATTTTATGTCAGAGAATCACTCTCTGCCATCAGGTGTGAGACAGATCCTTGTAGAAGGGTGAGACAAAGATGTGTTTGATCAACTGATCTGCAAACACCGAGGCAATGCCGGGAAACGTCTTGACAAAGTTGAAGCGGAAGGACACAATGTCGATCATCTGAGACACGCACAAGACAGAGTTTTCAGGGTAGAATAATCATGTAGTATGTATGCACGCGCGCACACACACACATACACACACAAAAACTCATACACACACAAACACACACGCATGTGCGCACGCGCAGGGAGGCAGGCAGGCAGGCAGGCACACACCACTCTAGACATATTCGTGGCGGATAGACAGAAGAGATGACAGTTGAATATCGGCTACACTAAACGTTCGTAATTCTAAAGATAGCACCCATCCCACTGTTTGCTATACACACACACACATAACACAATCACACATACAAAAACACACATACAAACACACACACACGCATATATATATATATATATAGAGAGAGAGAGAGAGAGAGAGAAGAATAGAGAAAGAGAGATAACATGAGATAAATTATAGACACCAGCAGAGATTCAACATAGATTTAAAAAAAAAAAAAAATTAGTTGCGTGTCCTTCACAGGACGTAGCAGTCAACCCCAGCATTTTCGCTGTTCGTGATTCCTGGGCAAATTTTACGTTCAGTAGTTTGCCATTGCTTTCTGAACGACCGGCTCCTATACCTTTTTCGAAAAAACCAGCACCGCCGTGTTTCCAAACTGGGTATACGGGCTCACAAACCGCGTTCGCAAGCCCTTAGCTACAGAGACCGGTAGCAACATAGATAATATGGGGATTATAGACACTAGCACAGGTACAACATAGTTAATATGAGGAAAATTATAGACACCAACTGAGATACAACATGGCTAACGTGATGGACATTCTAGACCAGTGGTTCTCAACCTTTTTTGGCTCGTGCCCCCCTTCACCATATTTTCAGAACGTCACCCCCCCCCCCCTTTCGTATTTCCTACCTAAAAATTTGGCCCGTGCCCCCCTTCACCATATTTTCAGAACGTCATCTCCCCCCTCCCCTTTCGTATTTCCTACCTAAAAATTTGGCCCGTGCCCCCCTTCATCATATTTTCAGAACTTCACTCCCCCCCCCCCCCCGCCTTTCGTATTTCCTACCTAAAAATCCCCCCTTTTACACAGTATACGTAATAATGGAAGCTAAATTTCATAGCACATACTAAAACAAGTCTAGACGTCCACATAAAACGTGATTTGTGTGTCTACTTACTTTATAAAATGAATTTTAGAAGGGTGAAACATACAGAACCGCAAAATATGAAGGAAAAAAAAAACAATATCAAGTAATCGGTTCTTGTATTAACGCGATCTTGAAATAATCTTAATCCGCCCCCCCCCCCCTGAAACCCTAAAATTCACCCTGGGGGGGGGGGAGATTCACCACCGATTCAGAACCACTGTTATAGACATAGCATAGACACAGCATAGTTAATATGAGAGAAATTATAATCATTAGCACAAGTACAACACAGTTACAAGAGGGAAATTATAGACACCAGCAGAGGCACAACATCGCTAAGATGAGGGAATGTATTTATGTATTATATGTATGTATATATGTTGTGTATGTATGTGTGTGTGTTTGTATGTGTATGTGTGTGTGGGTGGGTAGATGGATGGATGGATGGATAAGTGGATGGGTGGATGGATGGGTGGGGGTGGGGTGCTTGGTTGCGTGCGTGGGTGGGTGCGTGAGTGCGTGGATGGATGGATGGATGGATGGATGGATGCATGCATGCATGTATACCGACCGACCGACAGACAGATATATATATATATATATATATATATATATATATATATATATATATATATATATATATATATATATATATATACACACACACACACATACACTCACGCACACACACGTACACAAATGCACACATGTACACACATTAACACGTACACACACGTACACACTTACACAATACATACATACACATACACATACTCACATACACACATACACAAATGCACAAATACATGCACACACAAAAACACGTACACACATACACACATACACATACACAGATTCACACATACACATACACATACACATCCACGTGCATATGCACATACATATACACACATAAACACACACACACACACACATACGCACACATAAACGCACACAGAGACAGACACACATACACACATACAAAAACATACATACGTACAATTGCACAAACGTACATACGCACATATGTACATACGCACGGGAATGTCCTAGGTGCGGTGATGTCGATTCTGGACTCAGTTGAGAGGCTTAGAAATACTGACGTCACAGGGTTAGCATCAACAACACAATTGAAAGCTAATTAATTCAGTGTTAAGAGAAGAAAAAATAAGTCTATTTTTCAATGCGACGAAATCAACAAGCAATGGCGGCCGACACCACAAATGTGTTCACACATATATTTATCAGCGTAGAAATACACAGGACGTGAGCAGGTTCCAATGTGTTGCTGAAATACTGACGGCCCATGGAAATGACAGAGTGGTTGTTAGAATCTGCGAGAAGAAATATTGTTCTGACGACATAAATTAAAAAATAAACGTTGCTCTGCAAAGACTAAAGCAATTAAAACCGTGATGGATTGGAGCAGACAGAACAATGAGCCAGATTACAAACCAATGTTTTTCCCTTGTAAATTTGAATAATGAGACAAGCAACAGATTGCACGATTTATTCATCATCATCATCATCATCTTCCACTTCTGCCGTCAAGCGTCGTGGGGATTTATTACCTGGCATATTTCCCCGTATCTCGTCAGGTGCGCATTGCAGAGGGAAAACAATCAACATGTATTAAAGCACCGTCATGAGGCATCTCAACTGAAATATGCAACACAATATATACAACACAAAATATACAATACCAAATATGCAACACCAAATATACAACACAAACTATACAACACATGGGGTCAGATGTTTCATTGTCCCCACCTTAGGTTTCCAGACACCATAGTTTTACAGAGACTATATTTTACAGAGACCATCATAGTTGTCTTCTTCTTCTGCTGCGTTCATCCGGAGTTTTTTTTCCGGACGTGATTGCGTTGTGCCTGTTTGCAGCAGAGCTGCGTTCTTGCGCCGACACATCCGACTTCTGCGGGCATTTGTTGATCAGGTTAACCTTCTCGGGGGTTTCTTAGGACGTTTGACTCTCACTGTTGTGGTGTTATCCCCCATTCCAGCTGGCCCATTTAGAACAGCCAAAGACATCCTGCCGACAATAATGCAGTTTGTGTCAGTTATTTTCATGTTTGAGAGTGTAAGGTCCTTATCTGCTGGTCTATGCAGATTGTAGATTCTTTTTTTCACGTCCTTTATCATTACATCAATACCTGTAGTTTGGCTGTCAGAGATCACAGATACTTCGCTGCAAGGTATTGTATTTCGTGTAAGTATTAGAACTCCTCGTTTGTGTCCTTCGTGGTCGTAACGTGTGGCCTGATATCCTCTGACTGAGAATTTGCGATTGGCATTGAGGTGTGTCTCTTGGATGCATGCCACATCTATTCTATCTTTATGAAGACGCCTTGTTAGGTAGACTTTCTTGTTATAAACTCCTTCGGCATTCCACTGAAGTATATTGAGTGTCCGGGGTGTTTGGTCAATAGCTCTTAAACTACTCCTCTGTGCCTTGACTCCACAGCACAGGGGAAGGTGACCACCAGTAGTCATGGGTGGACCCCCTCGAGGCAGGGGGCCCGGCACTATCACCGCCTGATGGGACTTCACGGGATTAGCACCATAACGATTAATTTTAATTTGTGACATCATAGAATTTGGAGTAGATATATTAACCAAAATGTTAAATGATATTTACAGCAGTGGATATCTACCCAGTGATATGCTGGAATCTGTATTTATAGCTATACCAAAAAGACCAGGAGCAATTTAATGTGAAGATTTTCGCTCAATTAACCTCATAAACCATATCACTAAGCTTCTGCTCAGAATCATAATGAGAAGAACCAGAAAGAAAATAAAAATGGAAATTAATGAAGAACAGTATGGATTTGTGGAGGGAAAGGGCACAAACAATGCAATATATACATTACGGCCACTAATAGAAAGGTCAATAGAGAAACAGAAAGACATACATTTGTGATTCATAGATTATACTAAGGCATCTGATAAAGTAAAACATGATGAGCTGATTAAAATGTTGGAAGATATCAACATTGATGGGAAAGATTTAAGAATAATAAAGAATATTTGCTGGAACCAAGCAGCAGCAATTAAAATTGGAAATAAAGAGGGTAGTTACGAAAACATAAAGCTAGGAGTACGACAGGGATGTGTCTTGTCACCGGATCTCTTCTCCCTATATAGCGAAGTAATAATGAGAGAGATAAAAGAGATGCCAGGAATACTAGTTGGAGGTTATAATATAAATAATATACGCTATGCAGATGACACAGTATTGGTGGCAGATAAATCAACAGACCTACAACAATTGTTGGACACTGTAGTAACAGAGAGTGCAAGGAAAGGACTCTCCTTGAATATAAAGAAAACAGTTCATTGGCACCTTTCCGTCTTGACAGACGATAGTTTGGTATATTGTGCTTCAAAAAGGCTTAATAACTACGATCCATGGCGGTGGCGAGTGTGGCTGGTAAGGCCAATTCTTGCTGCAAATGTTTTCCCACAGTTGGTGCATGTGAAAACATGGTCATTTCCACCATTTTGCACCATCTTACGTCTCTCACGCTCTGTGTGATTTATCTGCAATCATTTTCTCCTTTATCTTTATTCCATTTCTGATAGTTGCCCTCCATGCAACACGTTCAGCGGCGACGTGCTCCCAATGTGCATTATCAATGCCTGTATCAATCATGTCCCGCTTACACACATCTTTGTATCGTAGTAGAGGTCGACCCTGAGATCTCCTACCCGTCTGTAATTCACCAAAAAAGATGTCCTTTGGTATTCTACCATCATCCATCCTCCTAACGTGTCCTATCCATCTAAGTCTACGAAGACTGAGCATGGAATACACCGTCACACAACCTGATCTTTCCAATACTTCATTATTGGTGATTTTGTCTTGCCACTTAATACCAAGTATTCTTCGCAGACACCGCATATGAAAGCTGTTTAAACGTTTCTCTTGGCGTGAGTAAGTTGTCCAGGTTTCACTGCCATAAAGAAGAGTACTAAGGACACAGGCTTGGTAGACGAGTACTTTTGTTTTGGCAGTAAGCTTCCTGTTCTCCCAGACTCTTTTTGCTAACATGTTCATTGTTGTTGCTGCCTTGCCAATCCTGATGTTGATTTCCTGATCGAGGGATAATTTGCAATTTACCTCTGATCCTAGATATGTAAAATGGTTTACTATCTCCAGTAACAATGGTGATATCAAAGAAAATGGTGACACCAAAATTTGACACAGAAATAGAAGGAACAATTCTTAACCAAGTGGATAATTTTAGATACCTAGGGACATGTATAACATCAGATGGAAGATGTACAACAGAGATTAAGAGCAGAATATGGCAGGCAAAGGCCGCATTTCAGAAAATGAAGAGTATCTTGTGCAATAGGTCACTATCACTGAGTGTAAGAAAGAGAGTGCTGAAATGCTATGTAGACCCAGTTTTGCTGTATGGCAGTGAATCTTGGAATGTGAATGAACAAATTAAGAAGAAATTAGAAGCAACAGAGATGTGGTTCCTGAGACGAATGTTGAGAATTCCTTGGACTGCCAGAGTAACTAACGACGACTGCCTGAAACAGGCTAATGAAACTAGAACACTATATACAACAATAAGAAAGAGACAAACAGCTTTCTTTGGTCATGTAATGAGAAGAGAGGCATTGGAGAACATCGTGACAACTGGAAAGATCGAGGGGAAGAGAGGCAGAGGCAGACCAAGAGAAATGATGCTGGATGGATTGAGACGGTGGCAAGGAGGAATATCGGCAGCAGAGTTGATACCGAAAAACCAAAGACCAAGATCTATGGAGAGCCATGAACGCCTACGACAGCTGGCAGGGCACTTGATGATGATGATGACGATGATGATGATGATGCCATCATGAATTAAGTTACGTTGCACTGCTTTGTCAAGCCTGTGGCTCGGTACATCCGATTTCGACAAACATTTTTGGGGGTGCTTTCCCTAGCCTTTGACTGTCCCAAGTCTACCCACAAGGCATCAGGTTTGTGTGTCTCTTCGTCTGGTCCCTCTCCCTTGACCTGTCCGACATGGGTGGCCCTATAAGTAACTGTGCTCTTGGGGTCATTGGAACACACAATCCCCTCTACCTCTTCAAGGTGGACACACGGCAGAGGGGCCATCATAGTTGTACAGAGACCATCATAGTTGTTACAGAGACTATCATAGTTTTACATAGACCAACATAGTTTTACAGAGACCATCATAGTTTTATTTACAGAGACTATCATCGTTTTACAGAGATTATGTCTTTTTGTTTCAGAATTGCGGTCTACCTGCATGATAGCAAACGCGTCTGCATATGTCAGTAACTTGTGCTTATGTGTAGGGAAAAATTCTGTGAAATCGTCGTTGTCTGCCAAATGCCAAATTCTAATAAATAGCCTGCTATAGCCAAAGATGGCGCCTTCTAGTTGATAGGGTCGGTCAGGTTGCCAGAATTGTCCAATTTTTGTTTCCTTATACATTCAAGGGTGCACTCTGATATCATATGTTCTATACTGTTCAAAAAATGAAAGGCAACATTATTTGCGGTTTCAATTGCATTCAGGCGCCCTTCAATTTACACCAGATCACTTCTTCCCATGAAATTGATCGCCCATCCCCTCCCACATCAGAACACCTCCGTCACCATGTGGAGGAGCCTCATCAACGCTGTTATGTGTGTCTCGCTCACGAACTGTGGTAAACTCAATTCCTGCAAATCGATTCCTAAGGTGACTCAGCCGTATGAAGCGGTCTTCGGCAGCAGTTGTGATTCTGGGTCTTCTACTGCGCGACCGGTATGCCACTGAGCCAGTTTCTTTAAATCGCCCCCAAAGGCGACTAATGGCGCTTCTAGCCATATTAAATTCTCTGGCTACTACACTTTATGACTGTCCAGCCTGTACACGTCCAATGAGGATGAGTCGTTGTTCTATAGTGAGGTGGGCCATACTTGCGTATTGAATTTTCAACTGAATTTATTCGAGGAGCGCCAATCTTTCATAGGCATTCAATAATATGGTCAGAGAGTTTTGTGTTCAGTAAGTTTCACGGGATTATCATGAACATGTCACGTGTTATTGTCAAAAATGTTGTTTTGACCTTGACCTCTTTCATGACCTCACGAATCATGAGGTAAGTACAATTTAGGTAACCACGAGAAGTTAATGACCAGATGGACACAGTCGATATGCTGACTGGGTCTAATCAGCGAATATCTTTTATAAAAGTAACACCAAAAGTGTTGCGATTCTATTTTTTGTTTGTTTTTTGAACAGTATATCTGTTCGTTCTGCCCACGTAAACGACCTGGCATTGACACCCACATTGATGTATGCAACTGGCAGTGACGTATGTAGGGTTGCAAGATACGTGGGCACCACAAGGAGGACAAAGGAGGACATAATAAGACAAAAAGGAGGACAAAGGAGGACATATTGAATGTTTCATTTAAATCGTTCCAGATTAAACCCACAATCAGTACACTTTTATTACAATAGCTGCCAATAAATTTTTTATCATAGCTGGTGGTTGGTTTACAGAAAGAAAATATTCTTTCAAAGAAGTAAACAGCCCAAGCAACCTCTCAACAGCTGGAAACAAACTGAGCCATCTAGTTTTAGAGTGATAGAATAGTTGCTGATAGTTAATGTTGACATAGTCACAACAATCCTTTAAAGTTTCTGTTCTGACAGTGTGCATAGAAAAGTAATTGAATATCTTCAAGACAATAGATTCAACGTCAATCTGCATTAAATCTGCGCCGTGTTGGATGCAGTTGTGCAGAACATGAGCAGAACATCCAACGCCTATTAATGGCTTGCTCAAGGCTTCCTTCAAATGCGAGAACTCATTTCTACCTTCTCTTCTGTTAATGCCTCCAAAATTCACATTGGCATTGTCACCAGCAAAAGCAACACATTTGGAGTACAAATCATGTTTTTGGAGTGTTCTCAAAATATACTGTGATATAGTTTCTGAGGTTTCATTTGGTGTGTTGTCTAACTCGAGAATCTTAGTTTGGATTCCACCTGCTTTCCAGTCAAAGTACTGAACAACGATCGGAAATATTTTCTGCGAACCGTGATTGCTAGCATCTGTCGAAAGACCGAAACATGAAATACCACTTAAAGATTTATCCAATTCATCAACAGTGTGTGTGTGTGTGGGGGGGGGGGGGGGGGTGGCAGTCATCTGGTTTATTATTGCCTCAGTCTTTGTTTTTGCACAAGCAATATTTTTAGCAATTTCTGAATCTTCAAATAATGTGTGCGTCAAACCAGCTGTGCAGGTCATCGAGTTGTAAGACTGATGATGACAAACTGTATGAAATGCCAAAGTTGCTTCAGCCGCATGCGTTTTCAGCAACACATTTTAGTACTCAGGCTGAAAAAAAAAAAGACGTCAATGTGCTAGATGACGCGGACACTTTGATTAGGTTTCTGTCTCTCACTGTCAACATGGCGCTCGAAGTCAGTAGTTCCTTTGTTGGCAACGGACAAGTAACTATCGCAAATCGTACACATTGCTTCATTCTCGTTGCGTCCTTCAACAAAGCATGGAAACTTATTTGTCATAGTGTTCGAGAATTTGCATTTTCTCTTTGTAGAAGCCATTTTCATAAACATAGACGGCAAAAATTACAAATTAAAAAAAAAAAAAACAATTTTAAGTGGCGTCTCTGCTACCGGAACCGTGATTAACATTAACATTTTGACCATAGAGACTACAGCATTGTTAGTGTTGCCGAATAGAGCAACAGTTAGATTCAAACTATACAAATAATTGGTGTTTCACATTTGGTATAAATAGGAAAATTAAATAAATAATTTTAAGCAATGGGTTTTAATAAAGAATGTAAACACACGGTAAAGTGTAGATACATTGTAAGTTGTAACAATACATAAAAATTGATAACATAAAATATTTAAAAAGCCGAACATTTTAAAGGGTTGCCTGTCGGCCGGAGGACATTAGGCTGAAAAGGAGGACATGTCCTCTCTTTGCCGGACGTCTGGCAACCCTAGACGTATGGACTACAGTTTCTTGTACTGACGTGGTGATGGATGTGGTATTGTCTCCGAACTCTGGGCCTACCACTGGACATGGAGTGCTGAGAACTGGAATGTTTCCCATGGCAACAAATTCACAGGCATTTTGAATCAGCCAGTCTGTTACCAAGCCCTCCCTCTCTCTCCCCGTGTCATCAGCCAATCTGTTACCAAGCCCCCTCTCCCTCTCTCTCCCCGTCTCATCAGCCAGTCTGTTACCAAGCCCTTCCTCTCTCTCTCCGTCTCATCAGCCAGTCTGTTACCAAGCCCTCTCTCTCCCCGTCTCATCAGCCAGTCTGTTACCAAGCCCTCCCTCTCTCTCCCCATCTCTTCAGCCAGTCTGTTACCAAGCGCCAACTCTCTCCCTCCGTCTCATCAGCCAGTCTGTTACCAAACCCTCCCTCTCTCCCTCTCCCTCCCCCATCTCATCAGCCAGTCTGTTACCAAGCCCTCCCTCTCTCCCCCCATCTCTTCAGCCAGTCTGTTACCAAGCGCCCCCTCTCTCCCTCTCTCTCCCCGTCTCATCAGCCAGTCTGTTACCAAACCCTCCCTCTCTCCCTCTCCCTCCCCCATCTCATCAGCCAGTCTGTTACCAAGCCCTCCCTCTCTCTCCCCATCTCATCAGCCAGTCTGTTACCAAGCGCTCCCTCTCCCTTCTCTCCCTCTTCTCTTCCCGTCTCCTCAGCCAGTCTGTTATCAAAGCACCCCCACTGCCTCTCACTCCCTCTCTCTCACCGTCTCATCTGCCAGTATTTTACCAAGCCCTCCCTCTACCTAACCCCCTCTCCCTCTCTCCCCATTTCCCCCTCTCTCCGTTTCATTAGCCAGTCTGTCACCAGGCTCTCTCTCCCCCTCCCTCTTCTCGTCTCACCAGCCAGTCCGCCACCAGTCCTGTCTGTGGAGATGGACATTGATTTTCCCCCCAGGGCCGGGCGTCACATTTTCTGTCGAAGAACCTTCATTTAATGTGACGTCAGCAGCACGGGAGTGGCGCTTCATGTGCGAGATGGGGAGGGCGTGGGGTTAGCCGCAGCCAGCGCTCAAGGAGTGGCGACCACGCGGTGAGCTCATCCAGAGGTTGTTGTCGCAAACATCAAGGAGGAGCAGCAGGAGATGAGTGATTGGAGGAGTGTGTGGTCACGTGGGGTGATGGAGGGCACTTGGACAAGATGGAGGGAATGAAGTGTTTGTACTCGAGTGTTGTCTCTACAACTAGCACTGGATGAGGGGGGAGCAGAGTGGTGGTACTTGTCACAGGAATCGTTGCTGTTTTTGTTTAGTGCAATTTGGTGTAATATTGGTATTATTTTGTTGTAATATTGGTATAATGTTGGTATAATATTGGTGTTATTTTTGGTGTAATGTTTGTCCAGTGATGAAGTCATTATTGTGTAGTAGTGTTGATGTAAGCTTGGTAAATGTTGATATAATCTTTGTACAATATTAGTGTAATCTTGGTGTAATGTTGGTGAAATATTGTTATGTATTGTGACCAGTTTGTTATATAATGTAACCTACGTATTATATAACATGACAGCTGTGTTATATAATGTACCAGCGTGTTATGTAATGTAACCAGCGTGTTATATAATGTAACCAGCGCGTTATATAATGTAACCAGCGTGTTATATAATGTAACCAGTGTGTTATATAATGTAACCAGCGTGTTATATAATTAACCAGCATGTTATATAATGTAACCAGTGTGTTATATAATGTAACCAGTGTGTTATATAATGTAACCAGCGTGTTATATAATGTAACCAGCGTGTTATATAATGTAACCAGCGTGTTATATAATGTAACCAGTGTGTTATATAATGTAACCAGTGTGTTATATAATGTAACCAGTGTGTTATGTAATGTAACCAGTGTGTTATATAATGTAACCAGTGTGTTATATAATGTAACCAGTGTGTTATATAATGTAACCAGCGTGTTATATAATGTAACCAGCGTGTTATATAATGTAACCAGTGTGTTATGTAATGTAACCAGCGTGTTATATAATGTAACCAGTGTGTTATGTAATGTAACCAGTGTGTTATATAATGTAACCAGTGTGTTATATAATGTAACCTGTGTGTTATGTAATGTAACCAGTGTGTTATATAATGTAACCAGCGTGTTATGTAATATAACAAGCGTGTTATATAATGTAACCAGCGTGTTATGTAATGTAACCAGTGTGTTATATAATGTAACCAGCGTGTTATGTAATGTAACCAGCTTGTTATATAATGTAACCAGCGTGTTATATAATGTAACCAGCGTGTTATATAATGTAACCAGCGTGTTATATAATGTAACCAGCGTGTTATATAATGTAACCAGCGTGTTATATAGTGTAACCAGCGTGTTATATAATGTAACCAGCGTGTTATATAATGTAACCAGTGTGTTATATAATGTAACCAGTGTGTTATATAATGTAACCAGTGTGTTATGTAATGTAACCAGCGTGTTATGTAATGTAACCAGTGTGTTATGTAATGTAACCAGTGTGTTATATAATGTTACCAGTGTGTTATATAATGTAACCTGCGTGTTATGTAATGTAACCAGTGTGTTATATAATGTAACCAGCGTGTTATGTAATATAACCAGCGTGTTATATAATGTAACCAGTGTGCTATATAATGTAACCAGCGTGTTATATAATGTAACCAGTGTGTTATATAATATAACCAGTGTGTTATATAATGTAACCAGCGTGTTATATAATGTAACCAGCGTGTTATATAATGTAACCAGTCTGTTTTATAATGTAACCAGCGTGTTATATAATGTAACCTGCGTGTTATATAATGTAATCTGCGTGTTATATAATGTAACCAGTGTGTTATATAACACGATAGCTTTGTTATAGAATTTGAGAGTCCTGTTACAGAATGCCACAAGCATGTTACATAATGTGTGAGTTCTATTACTTTCCGTGAGTTATGTTACAGAATGCCACTAGTGTAACATAATGTGAGAGTTATATTACATTATGTGAGTCAGATTATAGAATGCCACTAGTGTGTTACATAATGTGAGAGTTATATTATATTATGTGAGTCAGGTTACATAATTCCACTAGTGTGTTACTTAATGTGTGAGTTATATTACATTATGTGAATCAGGTTACAGAATGCCACTAGTGTGTTACATAATGTGAGAGTTTTGTTACATTATGTGAATCAGGTTACAAAACGTGACAGAGTGGCCACGGAATATGACAGTATTGGCAGGTAATATGGCGATCGTTTGAAATGAGACCTCTGTCTTCTTACATAAGGCGACTGCCTTGTCACGTGTCTTATAATGTGACTGGTGACATAAAAGTCTTGTCACAGTGTGCCCGGTGACGTAAGCCATGTAAACATTCCAGCAACTGCTCTTTTGGCAATATATTCTCGTCACTGTGTTCATTCGCAGAACAACAGCGCAGTGGAAGCTATGGAGATGAAAGACAGCCACCTGATAGAGCCAGCCGGCCTCCTCCACAGCCAGAATGTCTACATGGATCGGGAGAATGTCTACATGGATCGGGAGGATGGATGCAGGGACCGGCCGGGGTTCAGGTCAAGAACGTGTCTGTGTATTTGAGTGTCATGTGACCTGTGATGTCGAAGAATGTAACTACGTGAGCCATGGTCCCAGAGCTATCAGTAACATAATTATACCGCGATCCTAGAATAAACTATAACATAATTGTACCATGATCAGAGAATCAACTATTACATAATTATACCATGATCATAGAACCAACTATAGCATAATTATACCGCAATCCTAGAATCAGCTATAACATAACTGTACCATGCTCATGGAAACAACTATATCGTAATTGTACCATGATCATATAATCAACTATAACATAATTGTACCATGATCATAGAATCAACTATAACATAACTGTACCATGATCATAGAAACAACTATATAAGTGTACCATGATCATAGAATCAACTATAACATAATTGTGCCATAAACTATAACATATTGTCAGTGTGTAATCTGGCGTGTATGAATATGGTATCAGATGTCACAATGACTACACACGCGACCTGTGATCATAGAACCAACCATAACATAAACTCTCGTGCAATTCACATCTACTTTATACTTTATATCTAATTTATTGCAAACTGTCATTTACTGCTGATATAGTACCTTGCGGTGTATGGCAGAGGGGTCTTTGAGCCTGAGGAATTAAGGCCGCCTGGCTAGTGCAGTCGCCGCGAACTGTGCAGGTTAGGATTTTCTTTTTGCCCCTGACAGAAAAAAATCCGACACCTTACCGAGGGATCGAACCTGAGTCTCCCGAATGAGAGTCCGGCGTTCTAGCCACTCAGCCAGCCGCTCCAGTATATTAAATTTCACACTTAAAATTGTAGCTTCGATGATATTGTTCAGAGTTGGAAAATTTTCACGTATATAAAATATATCCATTATTTTTACGAAAACTTTGAAGATGCCTTAAAGTTTTTATCATGTTGTTTATACCAGATATGACTGTGGTGCACAGAGTATATGTTTGGCCCTTTCCCGTTGCGGGAAAAATGGGTTCGAACATTTTCACGTATTTAAAATAGAAGCATTATTTTTATGAAAACTTTGAAAATGCCTTAAAGATTTTATCTTTATATTATAATGCATATGACTGTAGATAACTTCTTCAAACATTTTATCAAACTTTAAGAAAAATACAATTATTTAAATTACATAATATAGCAATGTTACTAAAAGTAATGTCTCTTGATATAATTTTTGTTGTTAAGTCCCCTTAATTAGACGTCTTTCCTTTTAATATTGATTTAATACGTAAATAACTGTTTTTAACCCTTTACAGGGCAGACGCTTGTCCATTTTTTTTTAGCCCTGAACGGGCATGATTTTTTCAGGTTCGGTAAAATTTTGGGTTGTGTTAGTAAAAACATCACAAATAAGGTGTTAGTCAACCGATTTTAGTTAAGTAAACAACACAATGAAGCGAAAAGCATGCAGAATATGTTACTCACGTGATTGTTGTCGGTAATCCATATATGAACACAAATATTTACGAAATACAACATATTGTTTGTGATTTTCCGTCATCTATATGGCAATTTACAAACACATTTTCAGTATCATTATCACTTTCTTTGAAGTCCGACTCACGACTGCTAATGCAAAGTAACGCTTTTCACTGATATCTAGATGCGATTAATAGTCAACTTTGTGCCCTTTGATGTCACTTAAATTGAACCTAGCGAAATCTCGGCTATCACTTGAAGAATCGCTGAAATCCATTTTGAAAAACTAAGAGTAAAAATCCCGAAAACTACCAACAAAAGTCCGTTCAAATTCATAGTAGGCGTTTACAAATGGCGGCCACGTTGTCAAGCTATCAGCGAAAGCGAAAGCAGCCGTCGGAAGTGTCGGAAAGCCGAGAGATCGTGTTTTCACAATGCATAAAAGTATCGGGCGGTTTCAGACGATCTGCTCGTTTAAGCAATCGGCCACAAATGGACGTTTTGCCCTCTAAAGGATTAATCCCCTTTAATTCAGCCAAAGAACGAACACCCCCCCCCCCCCCACTTTTCCTTTTTTTTTTTGGGGGGGGGGGGGGGTGATATAGGAGAAATCTCACACTTGCCCCAGGGCCTGGTTCAATATTTCTACCCTTCCCTCGACTCTCCTGTTCTTTGGGGGTAAAATAGGGTGGGCGGGAGGGAAGTGGAGATGTGGGAAGTCAAGCAGATGCATGTGATACATCGTGTGTGGTCTAGTGTCTGGTCGCTAGAAACAGTCTAATCTAACCACAGACAACGTTTCTAGTCTAGCGTCAAGCCGCTATAAACAGCCTAATCTACCCACAGTCATCGTGTTTGGTCTAGTGTCTGACCGCTAGAAACAGCCTTATCTACCCACAGACACCGTGTGTGGTCTAGTGTCTAGTCGCTATAAACAGCCTAATCTACCCACAGACATCGTGTCTAATCTAGTGTTTGGCTGCTAGAAACAGCCTAATCTACCCACAGACATCGTGTCTAATCTAGTGTTTGGCTGCTAGAAACAGCCTAATCTACCCACAGATAACGTGTGTGGTCTTGTGTCTGGCCGTTAGAAACAACCTAATCTACCCACAGATAACGTGTGTGTTCTTGTGTCTGGCCGTTAGAAACAACCTAATCTATCCACAGATAACGTGTTTGGTCTAGTGTCTGGTCGCTAGAAACTGTCTAATCTACCCATAGACATCGTATCTGGCCTAGTGTCTGGCCGTTAGAAACAACCTAACCTACCCACGAATATCGTATCAGGTCTAGTGTCTAGCCGTTAGAAACAGCCTTATCTACCCACAGACAGCGTGTTTGGTCTTGTGTCTGGCCGTTAGAAACAGCCTAATCTACCCACAGACAACGTGTTTGGTCTTGTGTCTGGCCGTTAGAAACAACCTAATCTACCCACAGACATCGTGTCAGGTCTATTGTCTGGCCACTATAAACAGCCTAATCTACCCACAGACATCGTGTCTTATCTAGTGTCTGTTCGCCAGAAACAGCATAATCTACCCACAGATACCGTGTCTGGCTGGTAGAAACAGCCTAATCTACCCGTAGACATCGTGTCTGGTTTAGTGTCTGGCCGCTAGAAACAGTCTAATCTACCCTTAGACATCGTATCTGACCGCTAGAAACAGTCTAATCTACCCACAAACATCGTGTCTAGCCTAGTGTCTGGTCGCTAGAAACAGTCTAATCTACCCACAAACATCGTGTCTGGCCGCTAGAAATAGTCTAATCTACCCACAAACATCGTGTCTAGCCTAGTGTCTGGCCGCTAGAAACAGTCTAATCTACCCACAAACATCGTGTCTAGCCTAGTGTCTGGCCGCTAGAAACAGTCTAATCTACCCACAAACATCGTGTCTAGCCTAGTGTCTGGCCGCTAGAAACAGTCTAATCTACCCACAAACATCGCGTCTAGCCTAGTGTCTGGCCGCTAGAAATAGTCTAATCTATGCACAGACACCGTATCCGTGTTTGCCTTCTAAAAACACTAATGTTTTTGTATTACATGTACACACACAAACACACACACACACGTGCGTGAGCACACACACGCGCACACACCACTAACACGGGAAGGGAAAGTGATGACGTTAAGCACAACTATATATTGAGCCAAGCACGACATTTATGGAGACACTTTATGTATGACCTCTAGCCTTACCCCGGCAATGATATATTTGCGTTTGAACCCACAGATGCCAAGATGCGAACCCTCCCCAACCAGACATGCCGACCTCCAGCATTCGGCGCAGAAGTGTACCGCATATGCCATCGCGCAGGCGCAGACTGCTGTCTCAGTTCCGGCAGAAAGCCAAGTCCATCAAGGTGAAGATTCCCAGAGTGCAGGACGTGAACACCATTGACAAGTACGCCCGGCTCATGTTTCCTCTTCTCTTTGTTGTCTTCAATGCCAGCTACTGGGCGGTCTACCTGCTCACGTGACTGTTGCTCACGCGGACACCTCCAGGGACTAGCTTTGTGGTACAGCAGCCTCGTCAGTATTTACTCACACTGTTGGCGTGGGTGCGTGTCCTGGGAGATTATTGACACTGTTGACGTGTGTGCGTGTCCTGGGAGATTATTGACACTGTTGGCGTGGGTGCGTGTCCTGGGAGATTATTGACACTGTTGACGTGTGTACGTGTCCTGGGAGATTATTGACACTGTTGGCGTGGGTGCGTGTCCTGGGAGACCCGTCATAAACACGCTGGGTTGTTGTCGGACATGTCCCAGGGACACTACTGTGTCAGACTTTGCGAGAAATCCATGGTAGCACTTGACTGAGGTATAACAATAACATGGTAGCACTTGACTGAGGTATAACAATAACATGGTAGCACTTGACTTTTGTATAGCAATAATATGGTAGCACTTGACTGAGGTATAGCAATATCATGGTAGCACTTGACTGAGGTATAATAATAACATGGTAGCACTTGACTGAGGTATAGCAATAACACACAGCAATATCAACCAAGTATATGAAATGTAGCAACGAAAATCACAAAGCTGACATGTAGCAACAACAACAACAACTACTGAGTCGCGACGTAGCAGTAACATCCGTTGAGTTTAGATGTACCAACGATAACCACTGAGTTTAGATGTAGCAACAACAACAACCACTGAGTTGAGATGTAGTAACAACAACCACTGAGTTGAGATGTAGTAACAGCAACCACTGAGTTGAGATGTAGTAACAGCAACCACTGAGTTGAGATGTAGTAACAGCAACCACTGAGTAAAGATGTAGCAACAACAAGCTTTGAGTAGACATGTAGCAATAACAACAACCACTGAGTAGACATGTAGCAATAACAACCACCACTGAGTAGACATGTAGCAACAACAACAACCACTGAGTAGACATGTAGCAATAACAACAACCACTGAGTAGACATGTAGCAATAACAACAACCACTGAGTAGACATGTAGCAATAACAACCACCACTGAGTAGACATCTAGCAACAACAACAACCACTGAGTAGACATGTAGCAATAACAACCACCTCTGAGTAGACATGTAGCAATAACAACCACCTCTGAGTAGACATGTAGCAACAACAACAACCACTGAGTAGACATGTAGCAATAACAACCACCACTGAGTAGACA
Organism: Cepaea hortensis; assembly: GCA_963921405.1. Taxonomy (NCBI): domain Eukaryota; kingdom Metazoa; phylum Mollusca; class Gastropoda; order Stylommatophora; family Helicidae; genus Cepaea; species Cepaea hortensis. The sequence continues at coordinate 69,283,845 of OY992879.1, forward strand.
TGTAGCAACAACAACAACAACCACTGAGTTGAGATGTAGTAACAACAAGCTTTGAGTAGACATGTAGCAACAACAACCACTGAGTAGACATGTAGCAACAACTACAACCACTGAGTAGACATGTAGCAACAACAACAACCACTGAGTAGACATGTAGCAACAACAATAATAGTCTCTGAGTTGAGATGTAAAAACAACAACAATCACTGTGTTGAGATGTAGCAACAACAAGCACTTTGTTGAGATGTAGCATCTAGAACCACAGAGTTGAGATGTAGCAGCAACATCCACTTAGTTGAGATGTAGCAACAACAATAATAGTCTCTGAGTTGAGATTTTGCAACAAAACCAACCAAACAGTTGAGATGTAGCAACAACAACCACTGAGTTGACATGTAGCAGAAAAAACCACAGAGTTGACATGTAGCAACAACACCACCAACCACTGAGTTGATATGTAGCAACAACAATCACTGAGTTGAGATGTAACAACAACAACAACAGTTGATATGTAGCAATAACAACCACTGAGTTGAGATATAACACCAACAAAAACAACAACAACAACAACAGTTGGTATGTAGCAACAACAACCACTGAGTTGAGATGTAACACCAACAAAAACAACAACAACAACAGTTGATATGTAGCAACAACAACCCCTGAGTTGAGATATAACACCAACAAAAACAACAACAACAACAACAACAGTTGATATGTAGCAACAACAACCACTGAGTTGATCCAGTAGCAACAACCACCACTGAGTTGAGATGTAACAACAACAACAACAACAACATTTGATATGTAGCAACAACAACAACTGAGTTGAGATGTAACACCAACAACAGTTGATATGTAGCAGCAACAACCACTGAGTTGATATGTAGCAACAACAACCACTGAGTTAAGATGTAGCAACAACAACCACTGAGTTAAGATGTAGCAACAACAACTACTATTGAGTTGACATGTAACATGTGCTTACCGGCCGCAGGTCATCGCTGAGTGGTTCTTAGTCGCAACTTGCGATTGCCGGTCACAGGTCATCGCCGAGTGGTTGCCGGCCACAGGTTATCGCTGAGTGGTTGCTGGCCACAGGTTATGCCGAGTGGTTGTCAGTGACAACGAGTGGTTGCCAACCACAGGTCATCGCAAAATAGTTGCCATTTCCAGATCATCAACAACTTGTTGTCACCCAGACATCAGCGACCAGTGGTTGTCACCCAGACATCATCGACCAGTGGTTGTCACTCAGACATCAATTACTAGTAGTTGTCACCCAGACATCAACGACCAATGGTTGTCACCCAGACATCAGTGACCTGTAATTGTCACCCAGGCATCAACAACCAGTGGTTGTCACCCAGACATCATCGACCTGTAATTGTCACCCAGGCATCAACGACCAGTGGTTGTCACCCAGACATCATCGACCTGTAATTGTCACCCAGGCATCAACAACCAGTGGTTGTCACCCAGACATCATCGACCTGTAATTGTCACCCAGGCATCAACAACCAGTGGTTGTCACCCAGGCATCAACGACCAGTGGTTGTCACCCAGGCATCAACAACCAGTGGTTGTCACCCAGGCATCAACGACCAGTGGTTGTCACCCAGACATCATCGACCTGTAATTGTCACCCAGGCATCAACGACCAGTGGTTGTCACCCAGACATCATCGACCTGTAATTGTCACCCAGGCATCAACAACCAGTGGTTGTCACCCAGACATCATCGACCTGTAATTGTCACCCAGGCATCAAAAACCAGTGGTTGTCACCCAGACATCATCGACCTGTAATTGTCACCCAGGCATCAACAACCAGTGGTTGTCACCCAGGCATCAACGACCAGTGGTTGTCACCCAGGCATCAACGACCAGTGGTTGTCACCCAGACATCATCGACCTGTAATTGTCACCCAGGCATCAACGACCAGTGGTTGTCACCCAGACATCATCGACCTGTAATTGTCACCCAGGCATCAACAACCAGTGGTTGTCACCCAGACATCATCGACCTGTAATTGTCACCCAGGCATCAACAACCAGTGGTTGTCACCCAGGCATCAACGACCAGTGGTTGTCACCCAGACATCAGCGACCTGTAATTGTCACCCAGACATCAACGACCAGTGGTTGTCACCCAGACATCAGCGACCTGTAATTGTCACCCAGACATCAACGACCAGTGGTTGTCACCCAGACATCAGCGACCTGTAATTGTCACCCAGACATCAGCGACCTGTAATTGTCACCCAGACATCAACGACCAGTGGTTACCGCCCAGCGCTTCCTTGACATCAGCCTGCGGTCGACAGCTGGACATAACAGCCCTAGTCTGGCGTGGTCAAACATGTGCTACTGTGCGTTATTGCACATAATCTTCGCACAATTCACATCTTTTCCTGTCTGACAATGTTTATACACTCACAACGATATGTCGCCACCTGTACATAGACTGTTGAAGGAAACACTCACATGTGTGTACACACATATATACGTACACTTGTGTACATGTACTCGGCGTACATTATGTGCTTCCATAAGTATTGATTGTAATGCTAACGATAAAATAACATTGTTCGTCCATGTGTACTTATGTGTACAATAACGTTCTTTGTCATTGGATCCCATTGTGTGCTTCTAACTGAGAAAGACTCTTTGATTACACTGTATGATTATACTCTATGATTACATTCTATGATTACACTTTATGCGTGTAACATTGTAACACATTATAATGCTGTGTCATACACATTATATCATCACACTTACATACACACACGCACACACGCACGCACTCACGCACACACACATTCCAATACTGCCACACACACATTCCAATACTGCCACACACACATTCCAATACTGCCACACACACACATTCCAATACTGCCACACACACACACACACACATTCCAATACTGCCACACACACACACACACACACACACACACACATACATTCCAATACTGCCACACACACACACACACACATTCCAATACTGCCACACACACACACACACACACACACACATACATTCCAATACTGCTACACATACACACACATACACATTCCAATATTGCCACACAGACACATTCCAATACTGCCACACACACACACGTTCCAATACTACCACACACACACGTTCCAATACTACCACACACACACATACACACACACACACACACACATTCCAATACTGCCACACACACACATTCCAATACTGCCACACACACACGTTCCAATACTACCACACACACACACACACACACATTCCAATACTGCTACACACGCACATTCCAATACTGCCACACACACACGTTCCAATACTACCACACACACACGCACACACATTCCAATACTGCCACACACACACACACACACACACACACATTCCAATACTGCCACACACACACATTCCAATACTGCCACACACACACGTTCCAATACTACCACACACACACATTCCAATACTGCCGCGCACACACATTCCAATACTGCCACACACATATTCTAACTCTGCCAAACACACATTCTAACACTGTCACACACACACACACACACACACGCAGGCACGCATACACGCACGCACGCACGTACATACACACTCACACATTCTAATACTGTCACATGCACATTCTAAAACCGTCACACACGTTCACAAGTTCCAATACCATCACGCACACACATTATAATACTGCTACACACACTCACACATTCTAATATCGTCACACACGCACATTATAATACACACACACTCACACATTATAATATTATCACATACGCACATTCTAATACTGTCACACACACTCACATATTCTAATTCTAATACCGTTACACACGCACATTATAATACCGTCACACACACACACACACACACACACACACACATATATATATATATATATTCTAATACACACACAGACACATTCTAATACTGTCACACACACACATTCTAATACCGTCACACATGCGCATTCTAATACTTCCACACACATTCACACACTCTAATACTATCACACACATACATTATTATACCTTCACACGCATACAATCAAACCTCGGTTTTCGTTGCCTTCGGGTTTCGTCGATTTCGGATTTCGTCGAATTTTTCCTCGAAAAAATGTGTCTCGGTTTTCGTCCTCGAATTTCGTTGGCGTGTCCACATGTCCTTGTTGCTAATTTTGCGAAAACAAAGGGGACCCACGCGTTCTTCTGCTCAGTTTGACGTTGGTTTTCGTTGTGTGAGCATCACTTGCTAATAATAAAACACGAGAGCGGCATTAAGATTGCTGAAATCGGCCGCATGTACGGGAAGCGCCATCCACGATAAGTTCCATTGTAGCGACAAAGGAAGCAATAAAGGCGGCTATTGGTCAGTAGTGAGTCATATACTCTGTAGAGTGGCTAGTGGTCAGTAGTGTACCATACACTCAGTAGAGTGGACTATGGTCAGTAGTGGATCATACATTCAGTAGAGTGGACTATGGTCAGTAGTGGGTCATACACTCAGTAGAGTGGACTGTGGTCAGTAGTGGATCATACAATCAGTAGAGTGGACTGTGATCAGTAGTGGGTCATACACTCAGTAGAGTGGACTGTGGTCAGTAGTGGATCATACACTCAGTAGAGTGGACTGTGATCAGTAGTGGGTCATACACTCAGTAGAGTGGACTGTGGTCAGTAGTGGATCATACACTCAGTAGAGTGGACTATGGTCAGTAGTGGGTCATACACTCAGTAGAGTGGACTATGGTCAGTAGTGGATCATACACTCAGTAGAGAAGTCTATGATCAACACCATGTGGTCAGTTTAAAATCCAGTTTAACCCAAAAATGTAATAACAATTACTGAAATAGACACATCCATGTACTATGTTTAGGAGAGAGTTCCAGGCATTCACTGATTTCTATCCCATAATATCCTCAACATCACAACTAGAACACAAACAATAATAAAAGAGTATATCAAAGTGTGTGCTTGTCTCTCGGTCCGTGTGTACGTCTGTCGATCTGTCTGTACGTCTGTCGGTCTTCTTCTTCTTCGTTCATCCAGAGTTTTTTTTTCGGATGTGATTGCGTTGTGCCTGTTTACAGCAGAGCTGCGTTCTTGCGCCGTTAGGCCGACACATCCGACTTCTGCGGGCATTTGTTGACCGGGTTAACCTTCCCGGCGTCTGTCGGTCTGTCTGTATGGCTGTCTGTCAGATCAAGTTTATTTATGTGAAATATTCTAAGAGTCACCTATGGGGAAATGAAGAATACGTACACAATGAGTCACACAGTTAATCAGTCAGCCGATCAATTAGTCGGTCAGACAATATATCAGTCATTCATCGACCAGTAGATCAGTCACTCTATGAATCAGTCAGTGAATCAATGTTTTTTTTTTCTTTTTCGCTTGCTCTCTTTGAACTCAAGCGTAGTCCATAAAAACTATTTTTATAGGAATGTTGGCCTGAATTTTGCGGATGGGTTAACTTTCCCTATTAACAGTGTCCCTCGCCATCAGGCGAAACCACTCCGACTTCAGAGGTATTTGTAATTTTACGTCCCCAAGTCAAGGACGACAGGTCAACATTTTAGTCCAGCTGTCCGGTATAGGGGGGGGGGGGGGGGGGGAGAGAACCGCTAATCTCGGCATCAGCACACCGAATGTTTAAGAATAGCGTTCTTATCCATTCGGCCATGCGGACCTGCAGTGAATCAGTTAATTAGCCAAGCATTGAATCAGATTGTAAGTTAGTCAGTGAGTCAGCTAATTAGTCAATCAGTTAATCATTTTGTAAGTTAGTCAATGAGCCAATCTCTCGGTGTATCAGTCAGTGAATAAGTCAATCGATAATTCAGCTGGCCAGTAAATAAATCCGCCAGTTAGCCAATCAGTAAACCAAATAATCAGCCAGTGAGGTAGTCAGCAAATTAGTTAGCTAGCAAATCAATGAGTCAACTCTTCAGTCAATGAGTCAGACAGTGAATCAGCGAGACAGTCATTCAATGAGTCAGACAGTAAATCAGTGAGACAGTCATTCAATGAGTCAGTCAAGAAGTCAGAAAGTAAGTCAGTTGATCCGTCAATGAACCAGTCCGTCAGCAGATTAAACAGTCAGTGAATCAATCAGTGACACCGCTAGTAAGTAAGTGGGCCAGTCAGTCAATGAGAAAGTGAATGAGTCAGTCGGATAGTCAGTAAGACAGTAAATGGGTCAGTCGAATATTAAATGTATCAGTGAGTCAGTCAGATAGTCAATGTATAAGTGAGTCAATCAGATAGTCAATGTATTTGTGAGTGAATCAGATAGTCAATGTATCAGTGAGTCAGTCAGATAGTCACTGAGACAATAAATGAGTCGGTCGAATAGTCAATGTATCAGTGAGTCAGTAGATAGTCAATAAGACCATAAATGAGTCAATCAGATAGTCAGTGTATCAGTAAATCAGTCAGGTAGTCAATGAGACAATAAATGAGTCAGTCAGATAGTCAATGAGACAGTAAATGAGTCAATCAGATAGTCAATGTATCAGTGAGTCAGTCAGATAATCAATGTACTAGTGAGGCTGTCAGATAATCAATGAGACAATACATGAGTCAGTCAAATAGTCAATGAGACAATAAATGAGTCAGTCATATAGTCAATGTATCAGTGAGTCAGTCAGATAGTCAATGAGACCATAAATGAGTCAGTCAAATGGTCAATGTATCAGTGAATAAGTCAGATAGTATATCAGTGAATCAGGCAGATAATCAATGAGACAGTAAATGAGTCAGTCAGATAGGCCGTGTATAGGGGAGTCAGTCAGACAGTCAATGAGACAGTAAATTAGTCAGTCTTATTGTCAAAGAGTCAGTAAGTCAGTCGGATAGTCTATGCGTAAGTGAGTCAGACGGACAGTCAATGAGTCAGAGAGTCAGTCGGATAGTCTATGAGCACGTGAGTCAGACGGATAGTCAATGAGTCAGTGTGTCAGTCGGATAATCATTGAATCAGTAAGCAGGAAAAAAAAAACTCACACTAATCCCAGCTCGTCGTTGATATAGCGGCCACTCATATCCGAAGAGAATTGGACGTCCGGTCTCTTTCAAGAACTTTGTCATCTGTGGGTACACTATACAAACAACATGACGTCATTTCCTCGATCTCAACATTTACATGACGTCATCTCTTCTATTACATCGACTTGACGTCATATTTTTTAATCACAACATATACATGGCGCCATCTCTTCAATCATAACATTTACATGACGCCATCTCTTCTATCTCAACATCATATGCATGACGTCATCTCTACAATCACAATATCTACTTGATGTCATCTCTTCAATCACATCTACATGGCGTCATCTCTTCAATCACATCTACATGGCGTCATCTCTTCAATCACATCTACATGACGTCATCTCTTCAATCACAACATCTACATGACGTCATCTCTTCAATCACATCTACATGCCGTTATCTCTTCTATTACATCTACACGATGTCATATCTTCTATCACATCTACATGACGTCATCTCTTCAATCACATCTACATGACGTCATCTCTTCAATCACATCTACATGACGTCATCTCTTCAATCACAACATCTACATGACGTCATCTCTTCAATCACATCTACATGACGTCATCTCTTCAATCACAGCATCTACATGACGTCATCTCTTTAATCACAACATCTATATGACGTCATCTCTTCAATCACATCTACATGACGTCATCTCTTCAATCACAACATCTAAAAGACGCCATGTCTTCAATCATAACATCTACATGACGTCATCTCTCAATCACAACATCTATAGGGCGTCATCTTTTCAATCACAACTTCTACATAACGTCATCTCTTCTATCACAACACATATATGACGTCATATTTCTATCACAACATCTACAGAACGTAAGTAAATGTAAAGTATATGCTGTTGTACAGATAGCGTGAGTGCCATGCCGAGACAGCACAGACACGGGGAGAGCAGTTGGGGTGTCACGGGGAGTGCAGTTGGGGTGTCACGGGGAGTGCACACTAAATGACAGTGGAGAGACAAGGAGAGTGCACAGCTGGGGTGTCACGAGGAGTGCAGTTAGGGTATCACGGAGAGTGCATAGTTGGGGTATCACGGGGAGTGCATAGTCGGGGTGTCACGGGGAGTGCACAGTTGGGGTGTCACGGGGAGTGCAGTTAGGGTGTCACGGAGAGTGCATAGTTGGGGTGTCACGGGGAGTGCAGTTAGGGTATCGAGGAGAGTGCACAGATGGGATGTCACGGGAGTGCATAGTTGGGGTGTTACGGGGAGTGCAGTTAGGGTATCAAGGAGAGTGCATAGTTGGGGTGTCACGGGGAGTGCAGTGTGGGTGTCCATGTCACATGATCTATGTGACTCTTCACAAGTGAAGTGGTCAGCATGGCCGAATGATAAGAGCGCTCGTTCTTAAACATCTGGTGTGCTGATTCCGAGGTAGAGGGTTCAAGCCCTACACCTGAAGTTTGACTAAAACGTAAATTACAAGTACCTCAGAAGTCGGAGTGGGTTCGCCTGGTGGCGAGGGACACTGGTAATAGGGAAAGCTAATCCGCAAGCAAAATCAGTCCTGTACACTAGAATAGTAGCGCATGTACGGACTACGCTTGAGTTCAAAGCGAGCGAGCGCAAACTAAAACTGTATTAATAAATGACAAGTGTAGCAGCAGTTGTCTCCCTGTCAATGTTCTGACGCAACAATTATTGCCTCGCTATCAATGTCCTGACAAAGCAATCCTTCTCTCCCTGTGAATGTCCTGACACAGCAATTGTTCTCTCTCCGTGAATGTCCTAGCACAGTGGAGCAACAATTGCTGTCTCCCTGTGAATGTCCTGACACGGATTCAAGAACACAAAACACAACACAGCCACGCACATACAACACCGCCATATACACACAACGCAGTCACGTACACACAACACGGCAACTTACACACAACACCGCCATATATACAGAACACGGCAAAGTACACACAACACGGCCATATACACACAACACCGCCATATATACACAACACCGCCATATATACACAACACCGCCATATACACACAACACGGCCATATACACACAACACGGCCATATACACACAACACGGCCATATACACACAACACGGCCATATACACACAACACCGCCATATACACACAACACGGCCATATACACACAACACCGCCATATACACACAACACCGCCATATACACACAACACGGCCATATACACACAACACCGCCATATACACACAACACCGCCATATACACACAACACCGCCATATACACACAACACGGCCATATACACACAACACCGCCATATATACACAACACCGCCATGTACACACAACACGGCCATATACACACAACACCGCCATATACACACAACACGGCAATGTACACACAACACCGCCATATACACACAACACGGCAATGTACACACAACACGGCCATATACACACAACACGGCAATGTACACACAACACCGCCATATACACACAACACGGCAATGTACACACAACACGGCCATATACACACAACACCGCCATATATACACAACACCGCCATGTACACACAACACCGCCATATACACACAACACCGCCATATACACACAACACCGCCATATACACACAACACCGCCATATACACACAACACGGCCATATACACACAACACCGCCATATACACACAACACGGCCATATACACACAACACCGCCATATACACACAACACCGCCATATACACACAACACCGCCATATACACACAACACGGCAATGTACACACAACACGGCCATATACACACAACACGGCAATGTACACACAACACGGCCATATACACACAACACGGCAATGTACACACAACACGGCAATGTACACACAACACGGCCATATACACACAACACGGCAATGTACACACAACACCGCCATATACACACAACACCGCCATATACACACAACACCGCCATATACACACAACACGGCCATATACACACAACACGGCCATATACACACAACACGGCAATGTACACACAACACGGCCATATACACACAACACGGCAATGTACACACAACACGGCCATATACACACAACACGGCAATGTACACACAACACGGCAATGTACACACAACACGGCCATATACACACAACACGGCAATGTACACACAACACCGCCATATACACACAACACGGCCATATATACACACAACACGGCCATATATACACAACACGGCCATATACACACAACACGGCAATGTACACACAACACCGCCATATACACACAACACCGCCATATACACACAACACCGCCATATACACACAACACCGCCATATACACACAACACCGCCATATACACACAACACGGCCATATACACACAACACGGCCATATACACACAACACGGCAATGTACACACAACACGGCCATATACACACAACACGGCCATATACACACAACACGGCAATGTACACACAACACGGCCATATACACGCAACACGGCCATATATACACACAACACGGCCATATACACACAACACGGCCATATACACACAACACGGCCATATACACACAACACGGCCATATACACACAACACGGCCATATACACACAACACGGCCATATACACACAACACGGCCATATACACACAACACGGCCATGTACACACAACACGGCCATATACACGCAACACGGCCATATATACACAACACGGCCATATACACACAACACGGCCATATACACACAACACCGCCATGTACACACAACACGGCCATATACACACAACACGGCCATATACACACAACACGGCAATGTACACACAACACCGCCATATACACACAACACGGCAATATACACACAACACCGTCATATTCACACAACACGGCAATGTACACACAACACGGCATTGTACACACAACACGGCAATGTACACACAACACCGCCATATACACACAACACGGCCATATACACACAACACGGCCATATACACACAACACGGCCATATACAAACAACACCGCCACATACACACAACACGGCCATATACACACAACACGGCCATATACACACAACACGGCAATGTACACACAACACCGCCATATACACACAACACCGCCATATACACACAACACGGCCATATACACACAACACGGCAATGTACACACAACACCGCCATATACACACAACACGGCAATGTACACACAACACCGCCATATACACACAACACGGCAATGTACACACAACACGGCCATATACACACAACACGGCAATGTACACACAACACCGCCATATACACACAACACGGCCATATACAAACAACACCGCCATATACACACAACACGGCAATGTACACACAACACGGCATTGTACACACAACACGGCAATGTACACACAACACCGCCATATACACACAACACGGCCATATACAAACAACACCGCCATATACACACAACACGGCAATGTACACACAACACGGCAATGTACACACAACACGGCCATATACACACAACACGGCAATGTACACACAACACGGCCATATACACACAACACGGCCATATACACACAACACCGCCATATACACACAACACCGCCATATACACACAACACGGCCATATACACACAACACGGCCATATACACACAACACGGCCATATACACACAACACGGCCATATACACACAACACCGCCATATACACACAACACGGCCATATACACACAACACGGCCATATACACACAACACGGCCATATACACACAACACCGCCATATACACACAACACCGCCATATACACACAACACGGCCACCTACGGGAGTCGACGAGTTTAGGGTCGCTGTTGCAGCCGTCCAGTTTGAGAGAGTCCACCTCCCATTCCGCAAACGTCTGGGCGTCCAGCTGCAAGGTGGACTGACTGCCCGGGTAGCCGGCGCAGGTCTTGCTGCCCATGTCCACGTAAATGCCCAGTTTGAGTCCTTTGGCGTGGACCTGAGTAGAAGGACAAGTCCCTGCCTACAGCGTTCAACTGATGTGTCTGATCAATGAGTTCAACTGATGTGTCTGATTAATGAGTAGTACAAAAACAAGTCCCTGCCTACAGCGTTCAACTGATGTGTCTGGTCAATGAGTTCAACTGATGTGTCTGATTAATGAGTAGTACAAAAACAAGTCCCTGCCTACAGCGTTCAACTGATGTGTCTGGTCAATGAGTTCAACTGATGTGTCTGATTAATGAGTAGTACAAAAACAAGTCCCTGCCTACAGCGTTCAACTGATGTGTCTGGTCAATGAGTTCAACTGATGTGTCTGATTAATGAGTAGTACAAAAACAAGTCCCTGCCTACAGCGTTCAACTGATGTGTCTGATTAATGAGTAGTACAAAAACAAGTCCCTGCCTACAGCGTTCAACTGATGTGTCTGATCAATGAGTAGTGCAAGTCAAGTCCCTGCCTACAGTGTTGAACTGATTTGTCTGATCAATGAGTAGTACAAAAACAAGTCCCTGCCTACAGCGTTCAACTGATGTGTCTGATCAATGAGTTCAACTGATGTGTCTGATTAATGAGTAGTACAAAAACAAGTCCCTGCCTACAGCGTTCAACTGATGTGTCTGATCAATGATTAGAAGAACAAGTCTCTCCCTATAGCGTTCAACTGATGTGTCTGGTCAATGAGTTCAACTGATGTGTCTGATTAATGAGTAGTACAAAAACAAGTCCCTGCCTACAGCGTTCAACTGATGTGTCTGGTCAATGAGTTCAACTGATGTGTCTGATTAATGAGTAGTACAAAAACAAGTCCCTGCCTACAGAGTTCAACTGATGTGTCTGGTCAATGAGTTCAACTGATGTGTCTGATTAATGAGTAGTACAAAAACAAGTCCCTGCCTACAGCGTTCAACTGATGTGTCTGGTCAATGAGTTCAACTGATGTGTCTGATTAATGAGTAGTACAAAAACAAGTCCCTGCCTACAGCGTTCAACTGATGTGTCTGATCAATGAGTAGTGCAAGTCAAGTCCCTGCCTACAGTGTTGAACTGATTTGTCTGATCAATGAGTAGTACAAAAACAAGTCCCTGCCTACAGCGTTCAACTGATGTGTCTGATCAATGAGTTCAACTGATGTGTCTGATTAATGAGTAGTACAAAAACAAGTCCCTGCCTACAGCGTTCAACTGATGTGTCTGATCAATGATTAGAAGAACAAGTCTCTCCCTATAGCGTTCAACTGATGTGTCTGATCAATGAGTTCAACTGATGTGTCTGATTAATGAGTAGTACAAAAACAAGTCCCTGCCTACAGCGTTCAACTGATGTGTCTGATCAATGATTAGAAGAACAAGTCCCTGCCTACAGCGTTCAACTGATGTGTCTGATCAATGATTAGAAGAACAAGTCTCTCCCTATAGCGTTCAACTGATGTGTCTGATCAATGATTAGAAGAACAAGTCTCTCCCTATAGCGTTCAACTGATGTGTCTGATCAATGATTAGAAGAACAAGTCTCTCCCTATAACGTTCAACTGATGTGTCTGATCAATAAGTAGTACAAGAATAATTCCCTGTCTACAGTGGTCTACTTGATTATCACGTATTATTGTATTTCTCATTAGATCGCTTCTACCCCAGAAAGTCACGCATGGGTTGCCGTATGATGATGATGAGAAGATGATGATGATGATGAGGAGGAGGAGGAGGAGGAAGAGAAAGATAATGATGATGGCGTTTGTCCATCAAGAATGATAATGACCATTCATTTCATTTAGTGGGGTTGAATGTTTGGAGCCGTGAGTTATAAGGTGGCTTTGAAGGCCTATTTTGGCTCGAAATGTTCTTTGACAATGTGGGCAAAGAATGCCTGATGTCCCAGGAGGAGGATCTCCTGCAGTGGTTTTTTTGTCCAGCCTTTTCCTCACAGCTTTAGCGGTCCTGTTTCCTTCACAAATGACTACACAATAGCGTAATGATTTACGCCACACATTTCGGTCTTTGGCAGCAGTCTCCCAAGTGTCGTGATGAATTCTAAAAGCTTTTAGTGGGATCTTCAGTGCCTTTGAACACAGTTTGTGGTTCGCTAAGAAATGTTTACGTTCAGTAGTTTGCCATTGCTTTCTGAACGACGGATGCGGCACAGCATCGACATACACGCCAAGCAGTCGCTTGTAAATCGCAAGCAGCTAATGTGAAAGCCTCGACTCGGTGTGCCGGGGAGTTGAGACAGGCGTGCACGGGCCCTAGGCCTTGGCACCGCCCTGTCACACAGTGCTAAGTCAAGGCCTCCCTCACACGGGCCCTATGTCACGGCACCACCATATCACCTAGTCACTGACCCCAACGCTGACAGCCAATCTATGAGTCACTGACTCCAACGCTGACAGCCAATCTATGAGTCACTGACTCCAACGCTGACAGCCAATCAATGAGTCACTGACTCCAACGCTGACAGCCAATCTATGAGTCACTGACTCCAACGCTGACAGCCAATATATGAGTCGCTGACAGCCAATCTATGAGTCACTGACTCCAACGCTGACAGCCAATCTATGAGTCACTGACTCCAACGCTGACAGCCAATCAATGAGTCACTGACTCCAACGCTGACAGCCAATCTATGAGTCACTGACTCCAACGCTGACAGCCAATCTATGAGTCACTGACTCCAACGCTGACAGCCAATCTATGAGTCACTGACTCCAACGCTGACAGTCCAACGCTGACAGCCAATCAATGAGTCACTAACTCCAACGCTGACAGCCAATCTATGAGTCACTGACTCCAACACTGACAGCCAATCAATGAGTCACTGACTCCAACGCTGACAGCCAATCTATGAGTCACAGACTCCAACGGTGACAGCCAATCTATGAGTCCCTGACTCCAACGCTGACAGCCAATCTATGAGCCACTGACTCCAACGCTGACAGCCAATCTATGAGTCACTGACTCCAACGCTGACAGCCAATCTATGAGTCACTGACTCCAACACTGACAGCCAATCTATGAGTTACTGACTCCAACGCTGACAGCCAATCTATGAGTCACTGATACCAAAGCTGACAGCCAATCAATAAGTCACTGACTCCAACGCTGACAGCCAATCTATGAGTTACTGACTCCATCGCTGACAGCCAATCTATGAGTCACTGATACCAAAGCTGACAGCCAATCAATGAGTCACTGACTCCAACGCTGACAGCCAATCTATGAGTTACTAACTCCAACGCTGACAGCCAATCTATGAGTCACTGATACCAAAGCTGACAGCCAATCAATGAGTCACTGACTCCAACGCTGACAGCCAATCTATGAGTTACTGACTCCAACGCTGACAGCCAATCTATGAGTCACTGACTCCAACACTGACAGCCAATCTATGAGTCAATGACTCCAACGCTGACAGCCAATCTATGAGTCACTGACTCCAACGCTGGCAGCCAATCAATGAGTCACTGACTCCAACGCTGACAGCCAATTTATGAGTCACTGACTCCAACGCTGACAGCCAATCAATGAGTTACTGACTCCAACGCTGACAGCCAATCTATGAGTCACTGATACCAAAGCTGACAGCCAATCGATGAGTCACTGGTTCTAACGTAGACAGCCAATCTATAAGTCACTGATTCTAACGCAGACAGCAAATATATGAGTCACTGACTTTAACGCAGACAGACAATCTGTGAGTCACTGACTCTAATGCAGACAACCAATCTATGAGTCAGTGAATCTAACGCAGACAGCCAATCTATGAGTCACTGACTCTAATGTAGGCAATAAATTTATGTGTCGGTGACTAGCGTAGGCAAGCAATCTATGTGTCAGTGACTCTGGCGCACGAACTCAATCTATGAGTAACTAACTGTGACTCAATCTATGAGTTATTGATTAGTTAGTTAGTCGCGGTTCCAACTTCATGGCAAAGGGTCATCCTCATAATGCTCCGTCCCTGTGCCAGTGAATACCACGCAACATGCTCCTCACTGTCCCATGTGAAAAGTGGAACAAACAGGAGCCTCGACAAACCAACAGCCTGCACAAATATACTATGCATGATATCCATGCCAGAATGCCAACATAAAAATACAGTTCATCGTCAATGGAAGCGGAGGTCATTGGAAAACTAACAGCCACACATTACTGCTTAAGGCTTAAGTTAGTTCAGCTGATTCTGACGCAATCATTCCATCTTTGTTGAGTCTCCGGTGACTACCCATGATACTGCATTAAACTACAGCGAGCTCAGGGTGTGTCTGGATGTCGTGGCTACGTGCTCTCACGTGTACAGTACTTACATAATCTGCCAGAGCTTTGATCCCGTGTGGGAAGCGGACAGGGTCGGCTTGTAGCCTGTTGGTGGTAGGGTCTCTGCTCTTGGATGACCAACAGTCGTCGATGCTGACATATTCGTAGCCCGCCTCCTTGTATCCATCCGCGGCCATCCTGTCTGCCATGGCCATGTAGAGATTCTCACTGTAACAATGCACATCTGGTTGTAGATATATAAAATTGAGACATTGTATCAATGTACGTCTGGTTGTAGGTATATAGAACTGCGACAGTATATCAGTGTACCTCTGGTTGTAGATATTTAGAACTACGACAGTGTATCAATGTACGTCTGATTGTAGATATATATAACTTCGACAGTGTATCAATGTACGTCTGGTTGTAGATATATAGAACTGCGTCAGTGTATCAATGAACGTCTGGTTGTAGATATGTATAACTGCGACAGTGTATCTATGTACGTCTGGTTGTAGATATATAGAGTTGTGTCACAATGGCAATGTCTATTGTGTTGTTGTTGTTGTGTGTGTGTCTGTCTGTCTGTGTGTGCGTGCGTACCTACGTCTGTGTGTGTGTGTATAAGACTGTCACAGACATAATCATGCTGCTGCTACTACTACTACTACTACTACTACTACTACTACTACTACTACTACTACTACTACTACTACTACTACTACTACTACTACTACTACTTTTACTACTTTTACTACTACTACTACTACTACTACTACAACTACTACTACTACTACTACTACTACTACTACTACTACTACTACTACTACTACTACCGCCACTACTACTACTACTACTATTGCTGCTGCTGCTGCTACTACTACTACTACTACTACTACTACTACTACTATTACTACTATTACTACTACTACTACTACTACTACTACTACTACTACTACTACTGCTGCTGCTGCTGCTGCTACTACTACTACTACTACTACTACTACTACTACTACTACTATTGCTGCTGCTACTACTACTACTACTACTACTATTGCTACTACTACTACTACTACTACTACTACTACTACTAGGACTACTACTACTACTACTACTACCACTACTACTACTACTTCTACTACTACTATTACTACTACTACAACTACACCTGCTGCTGCTACTACTACTACTACTACTACTACTATTAGTGGAGGTTTGAGGCGTTTTAGACTCAAGTGTCACCGTCTAGGACTCAGGAATATCCGTATTCTATATTGGAACCGTGCCAGTGTAAAACAACGGGGCTCTATTTTAGAAACCCTAGTTTACAGGAACGACATTGTAGCACTCCAGGAGACGAGACTGGGCGATCAGCCACTCCAGATTGCCGGCTTCAAATGTTTCTACAACAGACGACATCTGGGAATGGCGATTCTCGTTCGCGACAGCATGGTGGCGTCAGAGCTAGACATGTCCAGTTGGGACAGTGACGATATACAAATACAGGCGTTGAGAGTTCATTCCAGTATACCATTCGTGGTGGTTAATGTTTATGCCCGGAATGCCAGTGTGGACGCCCAGAAGTGGCAGTGCTTAAGTGGCATATTAGGCCACGAGAGAAATGTTATTTTCTGTGGTGATTTCAACGCTAAAGGCAGATCATGGGGAAACACTTCATCCAATACACAGGGGGGGGGGGGGGGGAGCTCGAGACTGCACTGGAAACCATCGACCTGGTTTGTATCAACAGTGGCTGTGTCACCAGGACAGCAAGCCGTCCGGGCGATGAGGACAGTGCTATTGATCTGGCGCTAGTTTCACCTTCACTCACTACAGTGTGTAGATGGGGTGTCCTAGGACACCATGACAGCGACCACCACCCGTGCAGCATACTGGTGGAGAAAGGCAGATCCAGGCAGCACAAGCTAAAGGTAAAGACGTTCCAGTATGACAGTACAGGGCAAGATGTGGTGAGTAAAATAAGACGTGACAAGCGCAGAACGTTTCAGGGCAGGAAAAAAAGCTGGGAGCAGCCACCGTGGTGGAGTTTCGAGGTGGAGAAGGCTTGGGTGGATAAGCGTAGTGCTGTAAGGAGATGGCAAAATGCCAAGAAGAACAGAGCTGGTCATCCTAGTCCCTGCTTGCACTTAGAAAGAGAGATGCACACAAAAGTAAGCTACTTCAAAAAACTGGTCAAGGTTGTTAAAAGCGAAAAATGGGCAGAGGTGTGTCAAAGAGTAAGCACAGACAAGTCACTGAAATTGTTCTGGCGACTACATAAAAGCATGAGTGGTGTAGTCAAGAATAAGAGCATTTCTGACTTCCAAGGTGCTGACCTCATCTGGCAGAGGACTGACGAGGACAAGGGCAAAGCCCTCTTTGAACGCTACCTTGAGCAAAGCAACCAGACAGACATGGGAGGCCGAAATCTGGCCAAGGAGGTCACCTCAGACAGATGCAAGGCCCAGGACACTTCGGATGAAGACACAGTGACAGTGAAAGAAATCAGGGCTGTGCTTCGACGATCAAAAAACAGTGCTCCAGGTCCTGATGGTATAAGATACGACGACATTAATAGGTGTACCGACAATGAGCTAGAGAAACTAGCAGACATGTACAACAACAGTATAGGGGGTGCTAGCATCAAGGAGGAATGGTTACACAGCTATCTGATTCCCTTGCCGAAGCCTGACAAAGACCACAAAAAAATTCAGGGATATCGAATTATAACCATGCAGAATACAATAGGCAAGCTGCTGGAGAAGGTAATTGCCAGGAAAATATCAAGCCAACTAGAGAGGCAAGGTGTTTTCCCACCCACCCTGGGTGGGTACCGTCCAAAAAGGGAAACCTGGACCAATGCAGCAGTCTTTGCCCAGGATGTCTATGAAGGTTTCCACTCAGGCACTGAAACCGTTGCTGCAGCGATTGATCTTGAGGACGCATACAACAGAGTACCACTGGATTTTTTAATGTTTCAGCTTCTCGAACTAAACATAAGTCCATTCCTCCTTAGTTGGATCGCTGCAGCCCTCTTCCAACGGAAAGTAGTTTTTAGATGTGGCAGTTGGACTTCGGAACCAACAACAATATATCCTGGCCTACCACAGGGATCACCATTATCTCCGGTACTGTTCAACGCCTACACAGTGAGAATCACCAGTGAGCAGATCACTGGACCTGGGAGGACATTGTCATATGCCGATGATGTTTTAGTGTATCGTCAGGGGAAGGATAGAGAGGAGGTTGCTGTGGAACTACAAACCGAACTCAATCGCATAAGTACTTGGTGTGATGAAGCTGGGGCAATAGTCAACCCAACAAAGGCAACAGTGACTTGGTTCTCGTTGAATAATCATATTGTCAACACGCCAACACCAACTGTAATGCTGTGCTCAGAGACGGTGGAAAGAACGCAGGCAATGAATTACCTGGGGATACGGTTTGATCGAAGCCTTGCTTATAATGTGCACATAGACCAGGTGATAACAAAGGCCAAGCGGGGTTTGGCAGCGATGCGGGTGATGGCGGCAGCAAACTGTGAGCAGCGCCATCTATGTCTTCTGTACGAGGGGCTGGTCATGTCTGTTTTGGAGAATGCAATGGCAATCCTGACTCTCAGCCATAAGCAGATAGAACGGATGGAAAGGATACAGAATGAAGCTATGCGCATTATTCTTGGATGTACAAGAGATACAGCATGCAGGGCGATGCGCTACCTTCTTGGGTTTCCAACCATTGAAGAGAGAATACAAGATTGCAGGGCACGCGCCTACCTCAGAATTAACGCAAACACACAACATCCACTGCATAGTGAAATTAGGAAGGTGAAGGGCAGCAGGTTAAAAAGAGGACGGTCGTGGATGGGTCAAGCCGAAGACATTCTTCAACAGGTGTGTTCACTTGAGGACTTAGAACCTGGCGAGGAGTGGGTGCAAGTGCCAACAGACTTCTGCACATCCTTTTCAGTTTGCATCCAACTTGACAGAAAATGCAGACAAGAAAATCCGGCTGCTGTTGAGGCTGAAGTACAAGCGTTGATTTTCGAGAATTCGCTAGACGGTGACGCGGTCATCTACACAGATGGGTCGGTCGTCCGACATGTGAGAAGCTCATGGGCCTTTACAGCTCGGGCCGGAGGGAGAATTGTGAAGGAGGACTCTGGTGCTTTCCCTGAAACCACAAGTAGCCTGACCATGGAAGTCATGGCAGTAAGTAAATCAATAACATGGCTCGAGACACAGACATTCACTAGGGCTTGTTTCCTTAGCGACTCAATGAACATGATCAAGAGGATAGAGGAGGGGTCGATCCGAAGAGAATGGTTGCTGCCTCTGAAGCGGTCTCGGCTGGCAAAGATTAGTTTCATCTTCGTGCCAGGGCATGCGGGAGTACAAGGAAATGAGCGGGCTGACAAGCTCGCAGGTGAGGCTACTGTGGAGGGCGGACGCGCCATGGACCAGGCCGACATTCTGAATGCTCTACGAGAAGTAAGACTTTTGCGAGAACCAAGTGATGACTGTGAATCTACAACAATGGCCAGACTGCGAGAGCAGCAAATTAAAAGAGGTGTGGCCAAACAAGAACACTACGCAGGAAGCCAAAGAAGGTTGATAAACCAACACAGAACTGGCGTCGTTAGCCGCTACACGCTGCGGGATTTGCTGAGGAGGGGATCCGAGCACTTATGGACTGAATGGTTCGATGTGCAATGAGGATGATCTGTCGACTAACTAACTAACTAACTAACTAACTACTACTATTACTACTACTACTACTACTACTACTACTACTACTACTACTACTACTACTACTACTACTACTACTACTACTACTACTACTACTACTACTACTACTACTACTACTATTTTTGTACTACTACTACTACTACTACTACTACTACTACTACTACTACTACTACTACTACTACTACTACTACTACTACTACTATTTTTGTACTACTACTACTACTACTACTACTACTACTACTACTACTACTACTACTACTACTACTACTACTACTACTACTACTACTACTACTACTACTACTACTATTTTTGTACTACTACTACTACTACTACTACTACTACTACTACTACTACTACTACTACTACTACTACTACTACTACTATTGCTGCTGCTGTTGCTACTACTACTGCTACTACTACTACTACTACTACTACTACTACTACTACTACTACTATTGCTGCTGCTGCTCCTACTACTAATAACGCTACTACTACTACTACTACTACTACTACTACTATTGCTGCTGCTGCTGCTGTTGCTGCTGCTGCTGCTACTGCTACTACTACTACTACTACTACTACTACTACTACTATTGCTGCTGCTGCTGCTGGTCCTACTACTAATAACGCTACTACTACTACTACTACCACTACTACTACTACTACTACTACTACTACTACTACTACTACTACTACTACTACTACTACTACTACGAGCAGGGCGGTGGAGGTATGTGTCAGTAGATTATCTGATGCAGATATTGGGGTTCCTGGCACAGTCGATGTTACACTGAAAGCGAACCCAGGACATCCAGCCCATTGGCGGGGTGCGGGCAAGGCCGTTGTCAAGGGTGACAGCTTCGGTTGCCAAGGCAACCACGCACACCAACACGAAGAGTTTCATGATGTCTGCAACTATACAAGAGGCAACAACAGGCGATAAATCAAAGCGTGAACGATATGCAGCCAAATATCAAACACTGTGACAAATCATGATACACGTAGATACACAGTAATATACATATTGATACACACAGTGATACAATAAGTGATACGCGCATTGATACAAAGGATACACGTAGAAACACACAGTGATACACGTAGGCACACAGTGATACACACAGACACACCGTGATACAAGTAGAGACACATAGTAATACACACAAGGATACACACAGTTATACACACAGTGATACAGACAGGGATACACACAGAGATACACGTAGATAAACAGATAGGTGTTTATGCATACAGGGATATACACAGACGCATACCGTGTCAATTGAAACGAGAAAAAGAGTGTTGAGGGGATACATAGAGCCTGTTCTTTTGTATGGATGTGAAACTTGGACAATGAGCAGTCAAGCTGAAAAACATCTGATGGCTGCAGAAATGTGGTTTCTGAGGAAAATGCAAAGAATACCATGGACAGACAGAAAAACCAATGACCAAGTACTACAGGAGACAAATGAACATCGTAAACTGATTAGAGAAATTAGACGTAGACAGTCAACATTTTTTGGACATGTTATGAGAAGAAATGGACTGGAGAACTTAGTGACAACTGGCAAGATCGAAGGGAACAGACCAAGAGGAAGACCGAAAGGAAAATACCTGGATGGCTTGGCCACATGGCATGGACGAGACAGGAACACTGAGCTGATCCACGACACTGGTGATCGAGTGAAATGGCGAGTCATGACCGCCCACGCTTTCCGGCATGGCACATGATTGATTGATTGATACCGTGATACACGTAGAGAATAAGTTATACACATAGTGATACACACATGGATACAGTGACAGAGATGACTGGAGAGTTGTGACAGAGAGGACTGGAGTGTGGTGACAGAGGGGGACTGGAGAGTCGTGGCGACAGTGGGACAGGAGAGTGTTGGTCGCCGTTGTCTGCTCCACACCTGACACCAGTAAAAAGAAAGAAAGAAAGAAAGAAAGAAAGAAAGAAAGAAAGAAAGAAAGAAAGAAAGAAAGAAAGTACATTGGCACCTTGCCGTCTTGACAGACGAGTTTGTGCTTTAAAAAGGCATAACAACTTTTAACTATGGCGGTAGCGAGTGTGACTGATAAGGCCAATTTGCGCTGTAAATGTCCGTTCACAGTGGTTGCATGTGAACACGTGGTCATTTCCACCATCATGCACCATCTTACGTCTCACACGCTCGATGTGTGACTTATCTGCAATAATTTTCTCCTTTGTCTTTATTCCATTTCTGATGTTTGCCCTCCTTGCAACACGTTCAGCGGCGACTTGCTCCCAATGTGCATTATCAATGCCAAAAAAGAAAGAAAGAAAGAAAGAAAGAAAGAAAGAAAGAAAGAGAAGGAGGAGAAAGAAGAGGAGACGGAGACGGACGAGAAGGAGGCAACAGACATACAGATAACTTACGTGACTATGCTACTGTCAATGTTAGGAAACTCAGTGTTGATGAAACAACGATCTGGTGACTGAAAGCTGAGTTGATGGTGACAAGGTCAAGCAGAACGTGATCTCGTGAAGTTGAGATCTTCTGGCAGTCTCAACCCACTCCACAGTTTCATAAAAGGTCGCCAATTTCCGGCCGTTGACCTTGCTTAAAGAGAATATTTGTATGCCCTTATCTGCGTGTGAAAGTAAGCGTCCTTGCATAGGTCGAAGCCACATGGTGCAGGACCAGGCATTGATTGCGAGAACAAGTACAGGTGTCTCCAGGACATCACACCACTCTGCTAGAGATCTTGACCGTGTCAATGGCTACCTCACGACGAAATAAATTTGCTTACACGTTTCGGTATGAATTCTGGTACCTTCGTCAGGAACATTACACAAAGATATCAGTCAGTTGTCACAGAGACAGTGGTGGAGATATCATTGAATGGTGCATTGTAACATTATAACATCTAGTTGTCAGAGGTTGGGCCGGGATTACACACAGGCGCGCGCGCACACACACAGAATGCCAGGACATCAACAGAAACAGGAAAGTTAACGGACAAGCGCGCAATAAGATCTACAGGAAGTGGCAAACAAGAACAAAGAAAGGAAACGCTGGCTAGAGAAATCCTGCAGTGGTTATTGCAGTGTTGTACACACGGTTATTGTCATGTTTCCTGCAGTGTTGTACACACGGTTATTGTCATGTTTACTGCAGTGTTGTACACACGATTATTGTCATGTTTCCTGCAGTGTTGTACACACGGTTATTGTCATGTTTCCTGCAGTGTTGTACACATGTTATTGTAATGTTTCCTGCAGTGTTGTACACACGTTTATTGTCATGGTTCCTGCAGTGTTGTACACACGTTATTGTCATGTTTCCTGCAGTGTTGTACACACGGTTATTGTCATATTTCCTGCAGTGTTGTGCACACGGTTATTGTCATGTTTCCTGCAGTGTTGTACACACGTTATTGTCATGTTTCCTGCAGTGTTGTACACACGGTTATTGTCATGTTTCCTGCAGTGTTGTACACACGGTTATTGTCATGTTTCCTGCAGTGCTGTTTAGTCGATGGATCAACATCACGGCACACGGGTGTAACCCATGTGCTCCATTCTCCTCCTAACTCAAACCTGAGTCTGGAGAAACTCAGCTCAGTGCACGAATGCCGTAGCACCGGCGAAGATCCTGAAATACTTTGGGTGGATTTTTAACTCGAAATTCTGCCCGGGCAGCGCCGTTAGGCTACTTTTTTTTTCGATTTCCAACTGCCAGGGGATTTTTTTACGTGCGCAACAATACAATCGTGTGTCCGATCTCACTACCCAGAGACCAGGGGAAATTTTATTACTAGAAGTCCACGTGAAATAAATCCCGGTCCTCACCGGGGCCTGAACCCGGGACGTCCAGCACTCGAGGCGGAAACCATACCTCGAGACCACGCAGCCCCCCCCTGCAGTGTTGTACACACGGTTATTGTTGTGAAAACATGAGAGAAACATGACACTGGTGACAAGGACATGAGAGAAACATGACACTGGTGACAAGAACATGAGAGAAACATGACATTGGTGACAAGAACATGAGAGAATTATGACACTATTGACAAGAACATGAGAGAAACATGACATTGGTGGCAAGAACATGAGAGAAATATGACACTAGTGACAAGAACATGAGAGAAACATGACACTGGTGACAAGAACATGAGAGATACATAACACATACAATAGAAATAAAATAACACCAAGTTAGAAATGTTAACATTTATTGAACAAATCCCACAGGCTGACCTGCCAGCCATGACACAAGTATGTGAATGTATGAACACAAGGGTGGCGCATAAACAACCAGCATGTCACAAGTCTCTAAGATAACATTTCAACATGAGTAACTATCCAACAATAGTAAATAATGCAGTAAACAGCTGATGGCATTAACACATAGAAGACAAACAGCAACATGATGGCAGTGAAAACATGCACAAGCAGATGTCATCATTGGCAACTTGCCGTCTTGACAGACGTGCTTCAAAAAGGCATAATAACTACAACCGATGGCAGTGGCGAATGTGACTGTTAAGGCCAATTCACGCTGTAAATGTTCGCCCACAGTGGATGCATGTGAACACAAGGTCATTTCCACCATCATGCGTCTTATACGCTCGGTGTGTGACTTATCTGCAATATTTTTTTCCTTTGTCTTTATTCCATTTCTGATATTTGCCCTCCATGCAACATATTCAGCGGCAACTTGCTCCCAATGTGCATTATCAATGCCTGTATCAATCATGTCCCGCTTACACACATCTTTGTATTGTAGTAGAGGTTGACCCTGAGATCTCTTATCCATCTGTAATTCACCAAAAAAAGATGTCCTTTGGTATTCTACCGTCATCCATCCTCCTAACATATCCTATCCATCTGAGTCTATGGAGACTGAGCATGGAATAAACCGTCACACAACCTGATCTTTCCAATACTTCAGTATTTGTGATTTTCTCTTGCCATTTAATACCAAGAATTCTTCACAGACACCGCATTATAAGCAGACGTGGCTGCCCACATGATGTGATTTGTAGCACCAGCTGCAGGCCGTGTCTAGCACAACTGGTGTTGCCTGGAGCACAGGGCTTGAGGGCTCCAGGTACCAGCCACAACAACATGGCCCCAGACTGCTCAGTCAGTGGGCCCTATCAGTATGAGTCACACATGTCCACTGGCACCATTTCATCAACAACTTATCACTACATGAACATCTCAGACTTGATGTTCCTTTACAACATCTCAGACTTCATGTTTCTTTACATCAACAATCCAGTACATCAAAAAACTATAACTAACTATTCCGGTATAACAAAAACTATAGCTAACTAACCTGGTACAACAAAACACTATAAATAACTATCCTGGTACAACAAAAGCTATAACTAACTAATCTGGTACATCCATCCATCATGTGCCATGCCGGAAAGCATGGGCGGTCATGACTCGCCATTTCACTCAATCACCAGAGTCGTGGATCAGCTCAGTGTTCCTGTCTTGACCATGCCATGTGGTCGAGTCATCCAGGTATTTACTTCTCGGTCTTCCCCTTGATCTGTTCCCTTTGATCTTGCCAGTTGTCCAATTCCAATTCATTTCTTCTCATAACATGTCCAAAAAATGTTGACTGTCTCTAATCAATTTACGATTTTCATTTTTTCCTGTAGTACTTGGTCATTTGTTTTTCTGTCTGTCCATGGAATTCTTTGCATTCTCCTCAGAAACCACATTTCTGCAGCTATCAGATGTTTTTCAGCTTGACTGCTCATTGTCCAAGTTTCACATCCATAAAAAAGTACAGGCTCTATATGGCACCTCAAAACTTTTTCTTGTTTCAATTGAAATCTTTTTATTGGTCAATGTTTTTCATCTTGCTTAAGGCTACTTTCGCCGTGGTGATTCTTGTTCTAATCTCTACATGGCATCTCCCATCAGAAGTTATGACTGTTCCGAGATAATTGTATCAATTCACTTGTTGAGGAACATTCCCATTTACTTGTATATTACATTGTGGTGCTTCTTTCTGCCTAGTGACAACCATAATCTATGCCTTTTTACAATTTAATTCTAACCCCAGTTGTTCACTGTGTACAACAACCACATCTACTAATTGTTGCAGATCCTACTCATTGTCTGCAATCAATACTGTATCATCTGCATATCTAATGTCATTGATGTTTCGTCCTCTAATGATGATTCCATTTTATCTTCTACATTTCTGAAAATATTTTCTGGTATCTGATACAGCTAACACTACAACTAACTTACCTGGTACAACTAACTCTATAACTAACAACCTGGTACAACCAAAATTATAATTATCATTAAAACAACCAACCAGGTAACAATGGCAGGTGTTATACAACACAATACATGGTACAATGTGTGTGCACAGGTCAATCATGGTAAAACATTAAAACCAATAAACAACCCTCATCAGACACAAACAGCAATGTGTCAAACATGACAGTCACTCAATCATGTATACAGGCAGGGATCAATGTAGGAATGACCCCTGTGTTGTGTGAACAGATGTTATTGCATATCTTCATGATTTCTGCATGTCTTCATGCTACAACAATATGAATGCAACATTTTCCACTGAAAATAAACATATGTTATTGCAAATGAAATAACAATATTAAATAAACTTTGAAACTTCAGGATAAGAAACTCAAAACTTACATATAAATATTTGCTAATGAGAGAAACAGAACAGCACACATGACAAAGGTTACAGATGCCAGTCAGCTGACATCAACCCCAGCATGCAACTGTCTGGGAAGTCAATCAATCACATGTGTCACTCAGACTGCCAGGGACAATCTGGCTGCTGCATGCACAAAAGTCTGGCACATCTGGCCTACTGCTGGAGAGTGCTGGTTCACTGAGCCTTATCTGTGTGTGCACACATGTTCTCGACGGTACAATATGGTCAACAATAAACAAGTTCAACAATACAATAACTCATTGGTTGTGTGCACACATGTCCACGATGGTACAACATAGTCAACAATACAATAACTCATTGGTTGTGTGCACATATGTCCACGATGGTACAACATAGTCAACAATACAATAACTCATTGGTTGTGTGCACATATGTCCACGATGGTACAACAATACAAGAACTCACTGGTTGTGTGCACACATGTCCTTGATAGTACACCAGGGTCAATAATACAATAACTCATTGGTTGTGTGCACACATGTCCACGATGGTACAACATGGTCAACAATACAAGAACTCATTGGTTGTGTGCACACATGTCAACGATGGTACATTGTCAACAATACAATAACTCATTGGTTGTGTGCACACATGTCCACGAGGTACATTGTTAACAATACAATAACTCATTGGTTGTGTGCACACATGTCCACGAGGTACATTGTTAACAATACAATAACTCATTGGTTGTGTGCACACATGTCCATGACAGTACAAGGTCAACAATACAATAACTCATTGGTTGTGCGCACACATGTCCACAAGGTACATTGTTAACAATACAATAACTCATTGGTTGTTTGCACACATGTCCATGACAGTACAAGGTCAACAATACAATAACTCATTGGTTGTGTGCACACATGTCCTCGATGGTACAACAAAGTCAACAATACAATAACTCATTGGTTGTGTGCACACATGTCAACGATGGTACATTGTCAACAATACAATAACTCATTGGTTGTGTGCACTCATGTCCTCGATGGTACAACAAAGTCATCAATACAATAACTCATTAGCTGTGTGCACACTTGTCCATGGCAGTACAGAGTCAACAATAGAATAACGCATTGGTTGTGTGCACACATGCCCTCGATGGTACAACAAAGTCAACAATAGAATAACTCATTGGTTGTGTGCACACATGTCCTCGATGGTACAACAAAGCCAACAATACAATAACTCATTGGTTGTGTGCACACATGTCCATGACGGTACAACAAAGTCAACAATACAATAACTCATTGGTTGTGTGCACACATGTACATGACGGCACAACATGGTCAACAATACAATAGCTCATTGGTTGTACAACAAAGTCAACAATACAATAACTCATTGGTTGTGTGCACACATGTTCACGACGGTACAACATGTCTGACACTCACACGTACACTCTCTCAGACCATCTGATGTCCGACACACACACAACAGACCATCTTACGTTTAACACTTACAAAACATGAGACTATCTCACGTCTGACACACACACACATACAAATGTTAACGCACACACCCACCCAAACATACAGAGGACAATGATGGACTTTTGGAATGTCATCTTGTCACCGGGTGGAGAACTGCGTCGTGTGACCAACTGGATATGATGATGGCTTGCATGAAAACAAGGAAACGGGTGTATATAATACAGGAAATTACGTCAGTAACCAAACAACATGACCCCTGTGATGGCATGAGGTATGGGTATCTGGTGCTGGCAGCAACAATATATCAATGAACAAATGACAACAACATGTCATGAAGAAAAACAACAATCTGGTTATGAGAAAATTCAGAAAAAGAGAAAATAATCGTGCTCGGGCAGGGCACATGCTGCAGGTTGTAGTACAGAGCACACAAGCATGTGAGAATACAAGCACACAATCATGTGGGAACACACACAATCATGTGGGAACACACACAATCATGCAGGAACATAAGCACACAATCATGTGGGAACACACACAATCATGCAGGAACACAATCATGTGGGAACACACACAATCATGCAGGAACACAAGCACACAATCATGTGGGAACACACACAATCATGCAGGAACACAAGCACACAATCATGCAGGAAAACAAGCACACAATCATGCAGGAACACAAGCACACAATCATGCAGGAACACAAGTATGTGGGAACACGAGCAAACATCATGTGGGAACACGAGCAAACATCATGTGGGAACACAAGCAAACATCATGTGGGAACACAAGCACACAATCATGCAGGAACACAAGCATGTGGGAACATGAGAAAACATGTGGGAACATGGGCAAACATCATGTGGGAACACAAGCACACATGTGAAATGTCAGCAAAGATCAGCAAACCTTTCACACAATGACATCATGTCATGTGTATGTGGAAGAATTCAGCCTCAAAGTCTGCTAAGACTTTCATCAAAATGTCACTCCAGTAGAAATCTAACTCTATGAGTGTCCATATCTGCTTTCAGGCAAATGATACCTACATGATCAGAGAACATCTCCAGGGGAATGAACAAATCTGTGCAGCAATCAATTGCTTGTCCAGTAGAGAAATGAGCCAACATTCTAGATTATGACATCCTGCTGCCATGGCTGAAATGTCCCATACATAAACACTAAGGCTGGTTATGCAGACAATGTTTCACATGGAATCGACTGGTACATCGACTTCCATTCTGAAAGCAACATTCTTCACAACAAACCATTATCAGAAGTATGTCAGCAAATATGTACAAGTTGAAACTGGTTACAGAAGAACCGTGAGCACATTGAATGAATATACCGTAGCCAACACAGAAATATTCACCACAGCACACTGACACCTGCTCTAGATGTGCTATTGTAACTGGGACACCACAACAAACTGATACCTGTTCTAGATGTGCTATTGTAACTGGGACACCACAACAAACTGATACCTGTTCTAGATGTGCTATTGTAACTGGGACACCACAACAAACTGACACCTGTTCTAGATGTGCTATTGTAACTGGGACACCACAACAAACTGACAACTGGTCTAGATGTGCTATTGTAACTGGGACACCACAACAAACTGACACCTGTTCTAGATGTGCTATTGTAACTGGGACACCACAACAAACTGATACCTGTTCTAGATGTGCTATTGTAACTGGGACACCCCAACAAAGTGACACCTGTTCTAGATGTGCTATTGTAACTGGGACACCACAACAAACTGATACCTGTTCTAGATGTGCTATTGTAACTGGGACACCACAACAAACTGATACCTGTTCTAGATGTGCTATTGTAACTGGGACACCACAACAAACTGATACCTGTTCTAGATATGCTATTGTAACTGGGACACCACAACAAACTGATACCTGTTCTAGATATGCTACTGTAACTGGGACACCACAACAAACTGACAACTAGTCTAGAAGTGCTACTGTAATTGGGACACGACAACAAACTGACACCTGTTCTAGATTTGCTATTGTAACTGGGAAACCACAACAAACTGACACCTGTTCTAGATGTGCTATTGTAACTGGGACACCACAACAAACTGACACCTGTTCTAGATGTGCTATTGTAACTGGGACACCACAACAAACTGACACCTGTTCTAGATGTGCTATTGTAACTGGGACACCACAACAAACTGACAACTGGTCTAGATGTGCTATTGTAACTGGGACACCACAACAAACTGATACCTGTTCTAGATGTGCTATTGTAAGTGGGACACCACAACAAACTGACACCTGTTCTAGATGTGCTATTGTAACTGGGACACCACAACAAACTGACAACTGGTCTAGATGAGCTATTTTAACTGGGACACCACAACAAACTGACACCTGTTCTAGATGTGTTATTGTAACTGGGACACCACAACAAACTGATACCTGTTCTAGATGTGCTATTGTAACTGGGACACCACAACAAACTGATACCTGTTCTAGATCTGCTACTGTAACCGGGACACCACAACAAACTGACAACTGGTCTAGAAGTGCTACTGTAACTGGGACACCACAACAAACTGACAACTGGTCTAGATGTGCTATTGTAACTGGGACACCACAACAAACTGATACCTGTTCTAGATGTGCTATTGTAACTGGGACACCACAACAAACTGACAACTGGTCTAGATGTGCTATTGTAACTGGGACACCACAACAAACTGACACCTGTTCTAGATGTGCTATTGTAACTGGGACACCACAACAAACTGACACCTGTTCTAGATGTGCTATTGTAACTGGGACACCACAACAAACTGACACCTGTTCTAGATGTGCTATTATAACTGGGACACCACAACAAACTGACACCTGTTCTAGATGTGCTATTGTAACTGGGACACCACAACAAACTGACACCTGTTCTAGATGTGCTATTGTAACTGGGACACCACAACAAACTGACACCTGTTCTAGATGTGCTATTGTAACTGGGACACCACAAAAAACTGACACCTGTTCTAGATGTGCTATTGTAACTGGGACACCACAACAAACTGACAACTGGTCTAGATGTGCTATTGTAACTGGGACACCACAACAAACTGACAACTGGTCTAGATGTGCTATTGTAACTGGGACACCACAACAAACTGACAACTGGTCTAGATGTGCTATTGTAACTGGGACACCACAACAAACTGATACCTGTTCTAGATGTGCTATTGTAACTGGGACACCACAACAAACTGACAACTGGTCTAGATGTGCTATTGTAACTGGGACACCACAACAAACTGACACCTGTTCTAGATGTGCTATTGTAACTGGGACACCACAACATACTGACACCTGTTCTAGATGTGCTATTGTAACTGGGACACCACAACAAACTGACACCTGTTCTAGATGTGCTATTGTAACTGGGACACCACAACAAACTGATACCTGTTCTAGATGTGCTATTGTAACTGGGACACCACAACAAACTGACAACTGGTCTAGATGTGCTATTGTAACTGGGACACCACAACAAACTGACAACTGGTCTAGATGTGCTATTTTAACTGGGACACCACAACAAACTGACACCTGTTCTAGATGTGCTATTGTAACTGGGACACCACAACAAACTGATACCTGTTCTAGATATGCTATTGTAACTTGGACACCACAACAAACTGATACCTGTTCTAGATGTGCTATTGTAACTGGGACACCACAACAAACTGACAACTGGTCTAGATCTGCTACTGTAACTGGGACACCACAACACACAGGTGTCTCTCTCTCTAGCACAGTGCTGTCAGCATTTCACTACACTATTCTCTGGACTCATCTCATGATCAGATAGCACACTTCATGTTGTTGCATTATTATTTTTTTTTTTTTTGCATATCCCTTACAGGATGTTGCAGTCAACATTAGCATTTTTCAGCTGCTGTTGATGTACTAGGCAAGATTACGCTCAGTAGTTTGCCATTGCTTTCTGAGCGAATGTTGTCTGAGTTGAATGCCTGTTTTTAATTTGCTGACGATGCTACAATGCCCACTCTGTGGCTCCTTGCATTCATGCTCTTCATTTACACAAATGTGTGTCACTGGTTGGAGCATAAACTCCACACATTTCATACAAAGTCACTGATGGAAACGTTAACTACACACATTTCTCACTGTGGCGAAACGCCAATGGCTCATGTCCTCATGCCTTCTTTTATTTTGGGTGAACAGGGGGAAACAGCTTTCGGAGCTCTCAGTTCTCTTGTTCGCTCAATCACCATGAAAGATAGTTCTTTGGGTTACTTTCATAACACGATCTTTTCATAGAGCGATTAGATATAGGTCTTTTTTTTCGGGTAGACCCGATGGAGCGCCTTGCGCCAAATGCGCACTGGTGCGGCTTCTGGGGCAATTCATGTCCGTTTCTACTGATCGTTACCCACTGCCTAATGTCAAGATGTCAAGTTAAAGATTGGGACATTTTAAAGGCAGAATACTGATGGGCTATGAAAGGTAATCTTAGGTGGTAATTAGTTTTGCACTTATAAATCTCTATTGTCTTAACGACTGAGATGATATGGCGAAACGGCAGTCTTGCCATACTGGGAGGGGGTGACCGTTAGCCAATCTGGCTAAGCGACTTAATCTTGGCATGGCAAGGGAACAAATCTGAACAATAAATATTTCCCAAATGATATCGCTTGTTCTTGGCAGCCGATAGACGAGTGCTATCTTTCTTCCTACGGTGTACCTCTACTTAGTAGCATCTCTAATTTAAATATAAGCACATTAGATAGCTACGGTGTGCCGGAAGGAGTGAAGGGCTCCTTGGGGATGGGGTCCACCAATCTATGATCTATCTTCTTGAGCCGAAAGAGGCTATCCCCGGTGCTATCTCTTTCGTCTTTTAGTCGATAGGATGATGTGGGGAATATAAATAAACTTCTTTATCTCATCGAGAGAACATGCATTCCTCTGAATCTACGTGTTAGGTGAGGCACTGCCGGTACATTGCGGCGACAGCTCAGACAAGAGCAGCGGCCGGAAGGGGTAGTATCTTCTTTCCTATTCTTGCTGGGAATGGGGAACTACACTGCGTGCCATACAACCCCACTACTATAATATTAGTTAAGGGGGAGAAACACACAGATTACTAGGCACACCACACCACAAGATCTTTGTCGTGAGAAAGGCATGGTTTGCAAGGGAGAGAGAAGCTGGGAAACGAATGTGCCCAATAATAATAAAGGCAGGGTATGAGTGTGGAGAGTGAGTCTTGTATGCAACAGGGTGCATAGGGTAGCCGACAGGACGTCTACAAGTTGGAGGTCTATGCAAGCCAGGACGTAGCCAATCCAGGGGCTACCTGACATGTCAGACGCATTCAAGCAAGCCACTTATATACTGGTCTTGGTAAGCCGAAATGCATAACTAATGTAATGACTGAGGCCCAATTGGACCTCAGGATTGTGGTGCACGAGTCAGCTTGATCCCTCACTAGAATTTTCTTATCTACAGGGTCCTTCTTTTGAAGTCTTCTCATCGAATTAAGGTCGAGTGTTTACCGTAAAGTGTGGTGAAGGACTCGACAGGGCTTCTATGCCAAAAGTTATAAGTACCTGATGAAGCCAGGGCAAGTCAGTGGACATATCAGGTATATTGTTTCTATTGTCAATGGAGAAGCATTACAAAAATTAAATGAGTGCAGCAACCACAACTCAAGTCTTCTCATCGACTTAAGCTCGAGTGTTTGCTGAGGATGCTGTTTGGACCTACGCCAATTCCCATCCTTGTCCAAGACAGCGAAAGACTCTGACTCATTCCCTATACACAATCTGGTCTCAGGACTTTGATTCCCATCCTAAATTGTGCCAAGTGATCCAATGGCATTTTCCCAGACCAGATGAGTGAATATATCGTGTTGGCCTAGGAAACTTGGACGCTGTTGTTCGAACAACCGACGCTGGATAGAGAGACTGGAAACTTTGCCCGGTGAGGCAGTTGTGAAATAACAGGACAATTTAGAGCTTTGTGATCTATGAACTTCAGAGTTTTCTGGCTTCCTATCTGGACTAGAGTTATCTCATCAGTTTTGTTTTTCTAGATGTTTATAGGTTTATCTGTCTTGGTGTTCTTCTGTGTTGTCTTTATTACGGTATTAAATTCTAATTATAGTGACTGAGACGATTGTCATGTTACGTTTGTGTCAGCCAGAAATACACTGCAGGAAATAACCCTGAGGTCGAAAGAAAGAGTGACAGTAAGTCCGGGGAACGGATGAGGGTTGGCAGCAAAGACCTATCCCCAGCCAGGGCAAAAGAATAAGTTTGAAATATTGTGACGGGACATTATGGGACCCTCCCCATAGCTTGTTACACTCACACACAATGGAGTCACAAATGGGAGCTGTAACACACACCATAAACACAACGTGGAGTCAGAGATGGCAACTACACCACACATCACAAACACACCGTGGGGTCAGAGAGAGGAATGAAACCAACACATTGCAGGGTCCTGTGATGGCAACAACAACAGCAGCACACTTATCACATGGTGTGGGGTCAATGAGGGAACGAACAAACAAACAAACTTTATTTTCAAAGGGTCACAAACTGAGCACGTAGGCCCGTCTTACATTCGGCCCTTCCAATCACTCATCTTTCGTTCATCAATTGTGCATGTTACATTCATATAGGAAAAATATAACATTGTCAAATGGATTTTGTAAACATAAACAATGCATATTACCATGTTATGAGACAGGCACACACACGTTTACACGCACAATCATAAACATACGCACACCTGCATACATACTTACATCATTTGCACAAACTCTCACAGATATGCGCACACTCAATAACATACAAATACACACTCTTTCGCATACACTGCATGCATGCACATACACAAACATATACACACAGAACACACACACATTTACACACACATGCACATACATACACACAAACATACACTCATGCACACACATATACACAAACATGCAAACACACACACAGAGACACAATATGCATACCCACCCATCCGGACACATCCACGCTGCCTCACATAATCACTAAACTAATATGAATAAACTCCCACACTTTACACACACATATACACTGACGATTATCGTGAGCACCCTCACAAATAACACACAAACACTTGCTCGTATAACACACAAATACACACTCCCTCGCATACACTGCAGGCATGCACACATACACACACAAACATATACACATACAACATGAACATACACACGCACATGCTGATGAATGCCTTCGAGAACGACGACATTGGAATAGACATCAACTACCGTATGGATGGAAAGTTATTCAATCTCAGAAGGCTGAAAGCTAAAACCAAAATTAACAGCGACACCGTCAGAGAGCTCCTGTTTGCTGATGATTGTGCTCTGTACGCCAACTCAGAGGCGGACATGCAACATAATGTTTCAGCTTTCTCACATGCCTGTGCCAACTTTGGGCTCAATATCAACTTGGAGAAGACTGTAGTTATGTACCAGCCAGCTCCAGGGAATAATCACACTGTGCTGAATATCAAAGTGAATGATCATAGACTAAGTGTTGTGAACAAATTCACCTATCTTGGCAGCACTGTGTCACAAGCTGCCACAATTGATGACGAAGTGAATGCAAGAATCTCCAAGGCTAGTGCGGCCTTTGGCAGACTGTACAAGAATGTATGGTACAGAACTGGAATAAGCGTGCAAACAAAGCTAAAAGTCTACAAAGCAGTTGTATTATCCACACTGCTATATGCTTGTGAAACCTGGACTGTTTATCAGCGACACGCTAGGAAATTAAACCACTTCCACACAGTCTGCCTAAGGAAGCTACTGAAGATTAAATGGCAAGACAAGATTCCAGACACTGAAGTCCTAGAAAGAGCATCCATGCCCAGTATCCACACTCTACTGATGAAGAATCAGATTCGCTGGGCTGGTCACTTGACTCGCATGCCAGATCACAGGCTCCCTAAACAAATTTTTTACAGCGAACTGTGTTGTGGTAAACGCTCCCAAGGTGGCCAGAGGAAACGCTTTAAAGACACTGAAAATTTCACTGAAGGCTTTTGGAATTCATCATGACACCTGGGAGGCTGCAGCCAGAGACCGAAATTCGTGGCGTGCATCATTACGCAAGGGTGCAGTCATATGTGAGGCAACAAGGACTGCAAGAGCTGTGAAGAAAAGGCAGGACAGAAAAACCACTGCAGGAAATCCTCCTCCAGAAACATCAAGCATTTCTTGCCCACATTGTCAAAGAACATTTCGAGCCAAAATGGGCCTTATCAGCCATCTTAGAACCCACGGCTCCACACCTTAAACCCCACTGAATGAAATGAATGGTCATCATCATTCTTGATGGACAAACAACAACACACGCACTTATACACACCTACACATATCCACACCCATACATACATACTTACACACACACATTCACACACACACGTATATAAACATACATAAAAACATACACACACATATACGCTCACATACACTCATCCACACATGCACACTCATAAACACATGCATACACTTACACCCACATATAAACACACACACACACAGAGAAACACATACACACACCCACCCATCCATCCACACACACACTGCCTCACATAATCACTAAAACTAATATTAACAAACTCCCACACTTTACACACACATACACTGACGATTATCATGAGCATCCTCACAAAAACATTCAAAATTGGGAAAAATGGGGAAACATGGATAAAATGGAAAAATGGTAAAAATGAAACAAAAATATGTTATACATTGAGTAATGTAAAAAAAAACAGTGATGCAATTCAATAAGATAATTCCTGGAATTCACATAAATATGATGAAATAAGCAGTGCATATAGTACATAACAAGCTGGCACTGACCATTCATGAACACGTGGTACCAGTTTCAGCACCAACACAGTCCACACGGTCTAGTACCATCACAACTGAGACATTTTCCTGAAATCACAATACCTACTCACTAAATACCTAGTCTAGACTAGACTAGATAGACCGTCAGCAACACAACAGAAAGCAGGAAGAAGCCAGGCAGGGGTAGCAACAGTTGTACACCACTGCTGCCTGTGGTATATGGCACACCCAGTAGTGATGCTGCTCTCTTCCTGGCCACGACCTCGTTGGGGTTGGGTAACTTGGGATCAAACCACAGCTGGAAGCAGTCCCCCGTGTCTGGCACCACTTTGAAGGAGTGCCCCATGACAGTCTCGCAGAATGTGCTGGCGTTGGCGTAGACCTGATGGAACGGCCGGCAGGAGGAGCCTTCAGGACATGTGTTGATACCTGGGGAATGTTGCAGTCTGTTAGCTTTCCCAAGTTATAGGATCTCTGATGTTTGCTGTCATCTTTGGTCTCTGCCAGATAGCAGGTTCAACCTCATCACCGCTCGGTTGGGCTAAAATGTTGACTACTCGCCCTTAACTTGGGGACGTAAATTACAAGTACATCTAAAGTCGGAGTCTGATAGTCAGGGACATTGGTCATGGAGAAAGCTAGCCCACACCAAACATCAGTCCAGTGTGGACTATGGTCGAGTTCAAAGCAAGCAAATAAACAAAACAACAACAAAAATCTCTGATCTTATGTTGGATTTGTTGTATGACGTGATCTTTGATGTTTGATATTATCCAATTTGATACTATTTTGGATGTAATATTTGATTTGTCATTTTGATTTTCTGTTTGGGGTTACATTTGATATATGATCTTATGTGTAATTTGATGTTTAATGTGATGTCTGATGTTATGTGTGATGTCATGTTTGGTGTCTGATCTTATGTGTAATTTAATGTTTAATGTGATGTCTGATGTTATATTTAATTTGAAGTTATTTGATTTAACATAATGTCTGATTTGATATTTAATGTGATGTTTGGTGTCATCTTTGATGTCTGATGTTTACTTTGATGTTTTGTATTATCTTTCATGTCTGATTTTACGTTTGATTCGATGTGATAAGTGATGTTATGTTTATTTTAATATGTCATGTGCTGTTGATATCTGATATGTGCAATTTGATGTTTGATGTAATGTCTTCTGATATGATGTTAGATGTGACATTTGGTGTAATGATCACAGGCCTGACAACACATATTACCAACCCTTTACAAGGGTTTCCTCGCATGTCAACAGATGCACATACAACTTTACAGGGGTTCCCCCTTGCACCAACGTATGCATATACAACTTGACAATGGTTTCCTCATGTGTCAACAGATACACATACAACTTGACAATGGTTTCCTCATGTGTCAACAGATACACATACAACTTTACAGGGGTTCCCCCATGCACCAACGTATGCACATACAACTTGACAACGGTTTCCTCATGTGTCAACAGATACACATACAACTTGACAAGGGAGTAACACCAAGCCACAGTTCACACATCATAATCAAGTATCCTGCCAACTAGTGTGGGTGGTCACGTAAACCCCCCACAGATCCCTTTCTTAAAGACTATAAATTGAAAGTGATTACATTAATCTCAGCAGCTCAGATACCGTGTTTCATTAATCTCACCAGCTCTATCAGTAACAAAAATCACTACAGTGAAACAATTCTGACAGATACCTGGCCTCCTCATCATTCATTCATTCAGTAGCATGTCCCTTGTAGAACTTCCCTCCCATAACAACCGTCCGGAAAACCTCTCGATCATAAGCAAGATGTCCTGCGTCCGATACACCCATCTGGAGATCATCTGCCACAACTTGCACCCATCTTCTCTTTGGCCTTCATCTTCTTCTCTTCCCAGGCATATACCTCTCCAAAATATTTCAAGTTTCTTTGTTGTATCATCTTTAGTAGCCAACCTTCACTATTCAGTTCTTGTAGTATGGATGCAGTAAAACAAACCTGACAGATCCCTGGCCTTATCAACAGTAAAATAAATCTGACAGATCCCTGGCTTCATCAGCAAATGGAAATCACTGTAATTAAACATGATGAGAATGACATAA
Organism: Cepaea hortensis; assembly: GCA_963921405.1. Classification (NCBI taxonomy): domain Eukaryota; kingdom Metazoa; phylum Mollusca; class Gastropoda; order Stylommatophora; family Helicidae; genus Cepaea; species Cepaea hortensis. Next base: position 69,324,015 of record OY992879.1, read on the forward strand.
TTATAGCAAAACAAATGTGACAGGTCCCTGGCTTGTCATTAGGAAAGAGATCAACTGTATGTGTCTCCACCATCAATCAAGAGACCTGACACACGTTGGCCTCTGTGTTACTGATCCTCAGACCAGCTGCACACATGAGAGATGACACACAGCCAGGATCTGTCAGGTTGTAAACTCTCTCTAGTGCGATGAATTACCCTGCAGCAACTTTCTGTGTGTTCCCACAGGTTTGTAGCAAGGATACTCACACTCCCATACCAGACAAAACCAGTTTTTATTTATTATCCAACTTGACTCTGGCCTAGGTTTCTCATTATCCAAGTGACCTCCAGTTTTAATTTGGGCATATCGAGTCACTAATGTGGTAGACATCAGCCTCTGTGCACAGTATTTATTGTCAGGAGGACATGATAAATGTCTGTTTGACAAGGACCCTCTCCACTGTACACAACCACTAGAGACGTTTTGTCATTGGCTCGTTATCAGTTTTACAACAGCTGAACACAATGTAGACAGAAATAGACAGCAACAAGAACTGTCAATGTTGTCAGACATAGACAGAAACAGGAACTTTCAATGTGGACAGACATAGACAGCCACAGGAACTTTCAACATGGACAGACACAGGCAGCCACAGGAACTTTCAATGTGGACAGACATAGACAAACAGGAACTGTCAATGTGGACATAAAAAGACAGCCACAGGAACTTTCAATGTGGACAGAAACAGAGCAACAGCAACTTTCACTGTGGATGGAAGGCGACAGCAACAGGAACTATCAATGTTGACAGAAATAGACAGCAACAGGAACTTTCTATTTGGACAGAAATAGAGCAACAGGAACTTTCAATGTGGACAGAAAGAGACAGCAACAGAAACTTTCAATGTGGACAGAAAGAGACAGCAACAGCAACTTTCAATGTGGACAGACATAAACAAACAGGAACTTTCAATGTGAAAGATCCATCAAACCCATGTGTGGGTGGCTAAAGAACAGAATCCATGAAATATGTAGGACCTGTGAATCTACGCGTGGGTGGCTAAAGCACAGATATCATGAAACATTTGGGACCTGTGAATCCAGGCGTGGGTGGCTAAAGCACAGAAATCATGAAACATGTGGGACCTGTGAATCCATGTGTGGGTGGCTAAAGCACGGATATCATGAAAGATGTGGAACCTGTGAATCTAATGTGGGTGGCTAAAGCACAGATATCATGAAATATTTGGGACCTGTGAATCCATGCATGGGTGGCTGAAGCCCAGATATGAAACATGTGGAACCTGTGAATCCATGCATGGGTGGCTAAAGCACAGAGATCATGAAACATGTGGAACCTGTGAATCCATGTGTGGGTGGTTAAAGCACGGATATCATGAAACATGTGGACCCTTTGAATCCATGTGTGGGTGGCTAAAGATGATATCATGAAAGATGTGGAGCCTGTGAATCCATGTGTGGGTGGCTAAAGCCCAGATATGAAAAACGTGGAATCTGTGAATCCAGGCGTGGGTGGCTAAAGCACAGATATGAAAAACGTGGAATCTGTGAATCCAGGCGTGGGTGGCTAAAGCACAGATATCATGATATCACCGAATGAAGAGAAAACCTAGTGTATAACAAAACTGTTGACTGAATGAACAGAAAAACTGTTGACTGAATGAACAGAAAAACTGTTGACTGAATGAATAGAAAAACTGTTGACTGAATGAATAGAAAAACTGTTGACTGAATGAACAGAAAAACTGTTGACTGAATGAACAGAAAATCTGTTGACCGAATGAACAGAAAAACTTGACTGAGTGAATAGAAAATCTGTTGACTGAATGAAAAGAAAAACTGTTGACTAAATGAACAGAAAACCTAGTGAATAACAAAACTGTTGACTGAATGAACAGAAAACCTAGTGTATAACAAAACTGTTGACTGAATGAACAGAAAAACTGTTGACTGACTGAACAGAAAAACTGTTGACTGAATGAAGAGATATCAGACTGTAACACCTCCCCCGATGTGTCTCCACCTTGCTGTGGTGGGGGAGCTTGCGTGTCCCATCGACCCCATGTGCTTGCCGATGGGTGAAAACTACATATCGGACGGCTCGTGGGATAGGGACCAGACTAAGAGAGACACAACCTGCTGCTCTGCAGGTAAGACTGAGGATAGCAGTCAAAATCAGGCAAACGATCCCTAAAATCTCAGTCCGGACATAACCTCTAAGGCTCCCATCCGAGGTGTATGGCTGAACGTCTCTAAGCCATAAACTCTCGGAAGTGAGAGCCTGATCGACACAAACCTACATCAGAATTGTGATGATGTGCTGAGAACGCTACATGCTCGGCGCAGATTCGTTCGATGGCTCTTAGCTGGGGGATATGAGGTATCCCCGGATGAAAGGTCCTGACCGTTACTCGCCCACAGACGCACGGAGGTAAGGTGCTGTGCCGGCAGCACATGTAGCCTACCTCGTGAGCGAGTACAAAAGGTGGAAAAACACCTTGGTCGCACGTCTCGCAGACGTCCGATAGTCTGTAACCACACTCATGGAGTGAGTGTAGTCAAAGGTGGAAAATTGTCTCCTTGACACGAAATGGAACGCCTGTCTTGCGAATCCATTACGTGGCAGCCCGAAGCGAAAGCTTGCTGTGTGGAAGCCGAAACAAGAGTCTCGAAACCCGAGGAAGGCTAACCTCATTAAAAAATGCCCGCCGGAAGCCGGAAGTGTCGTCCTACGGGTGGCAAACTAAAAATTGACACTACGCAATTACGTCCGAGTGAAATGTCTCGTCCGAATGTCTCTCGTGCTAGGAACAGCTCTGACTACCTAGTTTCCGAATGCCGCTCTTGTTCGGAACAGCTCTGACTAGGTAGTTTTCCGAATGTCTGTCGTGCCTGGAACAGCTCTGACGGGCGCAACGACAAGCACATGTCCGAAAACTCGCTGAGTGGATGCCGTCTGCAAACCTGTCTGGTTTGTGCGGGAATGGCCCGGGGTAAACGAAATGACCAATATATTGAAGTGAGGATTTAAAGCAGCCATGAGCAGGACGTGACGATTTCCCTCGGTGAGCCCAGATCCAGGGCGTTATGTGTCGGCCCTGCAATTATGGAAGCAACCTTGGATGGCGGAAAATGCTATGGACTGTCCCTGCCTTCCTTTGAGGGATGACCGTTGTCTTCGACCGTTCCAACTTGGCCAGCAAGGTTGTAGATGGCACCACAAAAGTGAGAGTCTCCCAGGAATGCTACCTGGTCAAAAAAGCACGCTAAAGTCGATGTGTTGGCCTACGGGTTTCGGTCCAAGGGCGCATAACAGACACACCGCAATCACATCTGAAAAAACACTCCGGATGAACGAAAAGAAGAGAAGAAGAGACTGTAACACATACTTGTTGACTGAACGAAGAGAAATCAGACTGTAACACATACCTGTTGACTGAATGAAGAGAAATCAGATTGTAACACATACCTGTAGACTGAACCAAGAGAAATCAGACTAACACATACCTATTGACTGAACGAAGAGAAATCAGACTGTAACACATACCTGTAGACCAGTTAAAGCCCTCTGCCCAGTTATCCAGGCAGGTGAAGTCATCCTTGCAGGCATTCCACCAATTGTCACAGACGCTATCACACAACGGCACATCTGTGAACCTTTCTCTACGAATTTTCCTGACATCCTGAAACAGTTATCCATGAGCCAGTGTTCACACAGATGATGCCACCACACAAATATTGACTACTCACACAAATATTGACTGCTCACACAAATATTGACTGCTCACACAAATATTGACTGCTCAAACACCACACAAACATTGAATGCTCACACACCACACAGATATTGACTACAATGTGACTATATGCACAGACTGCCTTCATGTACTCTGTGCTCCAGACACATGCACATGATACATCAGCAAAGGTATGAAATACTATAACAGTGCTAGCTTTAGTCTACATATCTCAAACATACACATCATACATCAGCAAAGGTATGAAATACTATAACAGTGCTAGCTTTAGTCTACATATCTCAAACATACACATCATACATCAGCAAAGGTATGAAATACTATAACAGTGCTAGCTTTAGTCTACATATCTCAAGCATACACATCATACATCAGCAAAGGTATGAAATGATGCAACAGTGCTTGCTTTAGTCTACGTATCTCAAACATGCACATCATACATCAACAATGGTATGAAATACTGTAACAGTGCACAACCTACCTGTCTTCTTCTTCTTCTTTCGTTCGCTTGAAATATGTCTATAACTGCAATGCTGTCTCTTGTATGAATTGAACTGTCTTTTTCAGTTCACACAGCGGTCCATAGAGTTTATCTTCCACTGTCGTCTCTCTAGGCCAGAAGGTTTGCCTAGATATGTTATATTTTGGGCAGTCTTGGAGTATGTGCTCTGCTGTCTGCGACGCCAATCCACATGTACACATGGCTGTTTCACCAATCTTGAATTTTGTATACATGTGGTTGCGTAATCTATTGTGCCCTGTTCTGAGGCGCAGAATAATGACTTGTTCTGGTCTATCCATAACGTGGTAGTCATCTTGAGCAGGTTTTGGTGGCTTTCTGACTGATTTGATCATTCTTTTCTTTTGGTGGTATGTTACAGGCACATCAGGCTGTTCTTCTTTGGCTCCTTCCTTAGCCAATTGATCAGCTCTGTCGTTCCCAGGTACTCCACAGTGGGATGGTATCCACTGTATGGTGACCTTATGCTGACTGCTAAGTTCAGAAAGTAGTGTCCTTAGTACTGGCAATTTCCCAGACAGGAGAGCCTCGAGTACTGATTTTGCATCTGTCAATAGCACCACAGGTTGTGTACCATTGCTGGTATTTAGTAATTTCTCTGTTGATATCTTGATTGCCTCAATTTCAGCATCGTAGTTAGGCAGTACTTTCCTGTCGGTACTCTAGCTGTGTCCCTGGTATTATTTGGGTATTCTATGTACACTCCCGCTCCTCCATTTCGAACAGCATTTTGTGCTGACCCATCTGTATAGACTCGGATCCAGAGGTCCTGTGGGTATTCTTCATCAAGGAAGCTGAGAGTGGCTGTTCTGCGCTGCACACTGTTCTGTTCTTCCTTGTCAAATATTCCTCTCACTTTTGTCTGGATTTGTAATGATAGTCTATGCTCATCTTTCCATGGAGTTCGCTCTGGAATAGTTGTTAGGGGGATACCAACTGTGGGAAGATCGGTGGTTTCTCTGCAGAGTCGTTTGGCCTGGTGGATAAAACTACTTCTTTTCAACAGTCCCATAGCTAGGTTTTCAAATCTTTTCTTCATAGGGTGGCCTGGCAAGCTGAGGAACTTTTCTGCTTGTATTAGCGTTTTCGTATCTCTGCGCTCACTCAGTGCTTGTGTCCTCCCCATCTTCTCCATTTCCACTATAGGGGTTGATCTGATCCCTCCTGTGGTGACTCTAAGTGCTTGATTTTGCACTTTGTCCAGCTCTTGTAGTGTGGTTTTTGCTGCCGAACACCATGCAGTTGACCCATATTCCAGGTGTGGTCGTATGCTCTGTTGATAAACTTTGCTAAGTATTTTCCCACTGGCTCCCCATGTGGTTCCACTTAGCTTTCTCAGGATGGCTATTTTCCTTCTGGCTTTTGCTACTGCTTTGTTGATGTGCTTTCTCCATGTCAGCCTGCCATCAAATGTTACTCCAAGGTATGTTGGTTCTTTATCTTCTCGTAGGGGTGTTCCATTTATCTGGATGGTCCCTGCCTTTTGTTTTGGAGAGAGGGTAAATAGGGTGGTGCTGCACTTGTCAGTGTTTATGCTGACACACCATCTATTTGCCCATGCAACAAATGTATCTACAGCTCTTTGTAGTAATCTGGTGGCGACTGATGCATGTTCATTTGTGCTCCATAGAACCAGGTCATCGGCGTACATTGCGGCTTTAATTCCATGCTTTAGATTAGCAACGAGATCATTGATGAAGATTAGAAAGAGTGTGGGGGACAATACTCCGCCCTGGGGAACTCTGTGACGCAGTAGTACTTTCTTGCTCTTTAGTCCGTCTATCTGTACTCGGGCTCTTCTGTTGTGCAAGTATGCTTTCACCCATTTGTACATTCTTCCATTGACTTTGCAGTTTCTCAGTTTATTCATCAGACCTTCTTTCCAAACTTTGTCAAAGGCTTTCTTCAAATCTATCCATGCCGCAAGCACCAGCTTCTTCTCTTGGAATGCATCCTCAATTTCTTGAGAGAGGTAGGTTGTCTGATCTTCCGTAGAGTAGCACTGCCTAAAGCCAGCCTGCTGTGGCACAAGGATGTTTTTACTTTCAATGTACCACTGCAGTCTGTGATTGATGATGCGCTCCAGTGTTTTGCAGAGACAGCTGGTGAGGCTAATTGGTCTGTAGCTAGAGGCAATGGAACTATCTTTCCCTGATTTTAGGAGGGGTATCATGATTGCTTCTCTCCAGGCTTGTGGAACACTGCCTAAGGTCCAACTGTTATTGAAGATCTGCAACAGCTTTGCTTTGGCCTCTGTTCCTAGGTTCCTGATCATTTCATTGGAGATACCATCAGCTCCTGGTGACTTTCTCATTTTCAGTTTTGATATGGCTAGCTCCAGTTCACTGATTGTGATGGGTGCCTCCAGAACCTCATGTACTATTTCCTTCTGTCCTGTATGTTGCCGTTTCTCTTGAATCTCTTGTTGTTTCTCTGGACTGATTTTGATATTGTTATCTTGTGCGAATGAGTCCGCAAAATGGTCAGCTGCTTGCTTTCTTGTTAAGATGTTTCCATCTTTATGTAGTGCAATTTTTTTGAGTTTCTCCCTGTGCCCTCATCGTTAAGTTGTTTTATTAGCTTCCACAATTTCCTTGTGTCTCTTTCAAAGTTCAGAGACTGTTTTTTCCTGCCAGCTTTTCCGTCTAGCCTGCAGCTTGGCCCTTTGAAATTTGGCTTTTGCATGCTGGAATTTATTGTGGTGCTCTTGGCTGGGTGTGGCCTCTGCTTGCTTTCTACATACTTCCACATCATTATGCAACTGTTCCAGTTCACTACTCCAGTAGGGTTTATATTGTTTACGGGCTCCTCTTGGTACTGTTTCTCGCGCTGCCTGTAGTATGCATTTCCCAAACTCTTCAACTACTTTATTTATGTCTTTCTCAATGTTCAGGTTTCTAACCAGTATGCTGGTGCGATGCTTGTACACTGCCCAGTCTGCTTTCTTGTAGTTCCACCTCGAGAGGGTGCTGCTTTCACTTACAAGCTCATTTTCTACAGTTAGAAAGACTGGTCGATAGTCACTGCCCCCTAGTTGTTTCCCAACAATTCGTGTAATGTTCCACTCCAGGTCTGGTGAATGAAAAGCCAGGTCAGGTGTAGTTGTAGAGTGCCATGATCTCGAGTAGAAAGTATGTGGGTCGGACGGCTTGTTAACCAAGATGAATCTATTCTCATCCTGCCAGTCTTCCAGTCTCTCTCCTCTCTGGTCCATGTGATCATAGCCCCAACTCTGCGAGTGGCTGTTGAAATCACCGCACACAATCATTTTTTCTGTTAATGGTAGTGTGTCCAGTGCCTGTGGACGGTCACTTGGACAGTAGTAATTGATCAGATGTAGGTCTGTATAGCCTGTTTTAAGTTTAAGTGTCTGATACTCAGCCCCTTCCATATAGACTTCGATTTGGGAAGCCATGATGTTATTTTTTACAAGGGTAAGTATCCCACCTTTTCGCCTGTTCTTTCGGTCAGATCGGTAACACTGGTAGCCTCTGATTTTGAAGGCTATATTTTCGTTGAGGTGAGTTTCTTGCAAGCAACATATGCTTACTTTTTCTTTGTCCAGGATGTTTTCTAATTCTACTTTTTTGTTGCTGACTCCCTCCGCATTCCAGTGCATTATTTTAAGTCTTTGTTTAGTATGGCCAGCTGTTCTATTCTCATGTCCCCTGGCTCCACAGGACATCTGAGAAGGACCTCCAGTAGTTGGGTTGGACCCTTTCGAGACATAGGGCCCGGCACTGCACCTGCCTGGGGGTCCAAAGCAGGGCGAGCACCATAACTTTTAGCAGCAGTCGACATATTCCATTTTGCGTAATTGCGTGGCATCCTGATTTATGTGGTGCGCCTCCTGGCTGGTTGCCTCCGTCTTCAGCACCTTTCCTTTGCTAGAGCAGACTGTGGTCTCACTCGAGTTTAGATGTGTACACACGCACACACGTGTCTGCACATGCATGTATGTGTATACACATCTAGAGCACACTGGTTATTTTCCGGCGCCAGATACTCGCCGTCGCCCCTTCTCCTGTTAGTTAAAACAGTTCCGCCACGTGAAGGCCAGGAGTTGGACTTTTGCTGCAGAGGTTACGTGTTCACGAGCCATTGAGGTATTTAAGCAATGTTGGGCGCTCACCCCAACACTGCGCCCCGGCTACATACAGCAATTTGGAACCAACCTACCTGTCAATATACAACCCATCCCTGTCAGTACACAACCACCCCTATCAGCAGACAATCACAACCGTCAGTACACAACCAACCCCGTCAGTAGACAACCACAAACATCAGTACACAACCACAACTGTCAGTACACAACCCGCCCCTGTCAGTCCACAACCTCTATATCATCTGTACAACACCATGATTCCCCCACCAGAAGAAACACTAGTAGATGTGAGACAACCAGGCATGATGGCAGATGGAGACTTACTTGTATAAGCCAAGGGCCAACATTTGGCGAGCACTCATAGAAACACAAATCCATTAGGAAATGCTCTCGGCATCGGGGCGTCAGCATCTGGCAGTGGTCCCACTCAAAGTTCAGCCATCTTGGGTTAACTCTCATACCTTCCGCTGTGGCAGGTGTACAGCAAGATCGATTAGCCCATGGGCGACAAATCTGTCCACAGGGAATACAATGTTAGCCTGAGGGAGACAAATCTTTTCACAGGGAATAAAATGTTAGCCTGAGGGAGACAAATCTGTTCACGGGGAATACAATGTTAGCCTGAGTGAGACAAATCTGTTCTCAGGGAATACAATGTTAGCCTGAGGGAGACAAATCTGTTCACAGGGAATAGAATGTTAGCCTGAGGGAGACAAATCTGTTCAAGGGGAATACAATGTTAGCCTGAGGGAGACACATCTGTTCTCAGGGAATACAATGTTAGCCTGACGGAGACAAATCTGTTCACAGGGAATAGAATGTTAGCCTGAGGGAGGTAAATCTGTTCACAGGGAATACAATGTTAGCCCACGGGAGACAAATCTGTTCACATGGAATACAATGTTAGCCTGAGGGAGGTAAATCTATTCACAGGGAATAGAATGTTAGCCTGAGGGAGGTAAATCTGTTCACAGGGAATACAATGTTAGCCCACAGGAGACAAATCTGTTCACAGAGAATACAATGTTAGCCCACAGGAGACAAATCTGTCCACAGGGAATACAATGTTAGCCCGAGGGAGGTAAATCTGTTCACAGGGAATACAATGTTAGCCTGAGGAAGGTAAATCTGTTCATAGGGAATACAATGTTAGCCCGCAGGAGACAGGGAATACAATGTTAGCCTGAGGGAGGTAAATCTGTTCACAGGGAATACAATGTTAGCCTGAGGGAGGTAAATCTGTTCACAGGGAATACAATGTTAGCCCATGAGAGACTCACAGAGAATAGAATGTTAGCCTCAGTGAGACAAATCTGTCCACAGGGAATAGAATGTTAGCCTGAGGGAGGTAAATCTGTTCACAGGAAATACAATGTTAGCCTGAGGGAGACAAATCTGTTCATAGGGAATACGATGTTTGAGGGAGGTAAATCTGTTCACAGGGAATAGAATGTCAGCCTGAGGGAGGTAAATATGTTCACAGGGAATACAATGTTAGCCTGAGGGAGGTAAATATGTTCACAGGGAATACAATGTTAGCCTGAGGGAGACAAATCTGTTCACAGGGAATACAATGATAGCCCACAGGAGACAAATCTGTTCACAGGGAATACAATGTTAGCCTGAGGGAGACAAATCTGTTCACAGGGAATACAATGATAGCCCACAGGAGACAAATCTGTTCACAGGGAATACAATGTTAGCCTGAGGGAGACAAATCTGTTCACACGGAATACAATGATAGCCCACAGGAGACAAATCTGTTCACAGGGAATACAATGTTTGAGGGAGGTAAATCTGTTCACAGGGAATAGAATGTCAGCCTGAGGGAGGTAAATATGTTCACAGGGAATACAATGTTAGCCTGAGGGAGGTAAATATGTTCACATGGAATACAATGTTAGCCTGAGGGAGACAAATCTATTCACAGGGAATATAATGATAGCCCACAGGAGACAAATCTGTTCACAGGGAATACAATGTTAGCCTGAGGGAGACAAATATGTTCACAGGGAATACAATGATAGCCCACAGGAGACAAATCTGTTCACAGGGAATACAATGTTAGCCTGAGGGAGACAAATCTGTTCACAGGGAATACAATGTTAGCCTGAGGGAGACAAATCTGTTCACAGGGAATACAATGTTAGCCTGAGGGAGACAAATCTGTTCACAGGGAATACAATGTTAGCCTGAGGGAGACAAATCTGTTCACAGGGAATACAATGATAGCCCACAAGAGACAAATCTGTTCACAGGGAATACAATATTAGCCCATGGGGGAGACACAGGAATAGAATGTTAGCCTGAGGGAGACAAATCTGTTCACAGGGAATAGAATGTTAGCCCACAGGAGACAAATATGTTCACAGGGAATTCAATGTTAGCCCACAGATTAGACAAATCTGTTCACAGGGAATACAATAATAGCCCACAGGAGACAAATCTGTTCACTGGGAATACAATGTTAGCCCATGGGAGACTCACATGGAATAGAATGTCAGCCTGAGGGAGACAAATCTGTTCACAAGGAATAGAATGTTAGCCTGAGGGAGACAAATCTGTTCACAGGGAATAGAATGTTAGCCCACAGGAGACAAATATGTTCACAGGGAATTCAATGTTAGCCCACAGATTAGACAAATCTGTTTACAGGGAATACAATAGCCCACAGGAGACAAATCTGTTCACAGGGAATACAATGTTAGCCTGAGGGAGACAAATCTGTTCACAAGGAATAGAATGTTAGCCTGAGGAAGACAAATCTGCTCACAAAGAATACAATGTTAGCCTGAGGGAGACAAATCTGTTCACAGGGAATAGAATATTGGCCCACAGGAGACAAATCTGTTCATATGGAATAGAATGTTAGCCTGAGGGAAACAAATCTGTTCGTATGGAATAGAATGTTAGCCTGAGGGAGACAAATCTGTCCACAGTGAATAAAATGTTAGCCTGAGGGAGACAAATCTGTCCACAGGGAATACAATGTTAGTCTGAGGGAGGTAAATCTGTTCAGAGGGAATAGAATATTGGCCCACAGGAGACAAATCTGTTCGTATGGAATAGAATGTTAGCCTGAGGGAAACAAATCTGTTCAGAGGGAATAGAATGTTAGACTGAGGGAGGTAAATATGTTCATGGGGATTGATTGATTGATTGATTGATCTAGGAACCGACATCACAGCATTCGGGACATTCCCATAAGCGCTCCGTCCCCTTCCTCAGCAACCAGCGAAGAGTTCCAACACTAATAGTTCCAGTAGCAATCTGATTATATGTTCATGGGGAATAGAATGTTAGCCTGGAGACAAATCTGTTCACGGGGAACAGAATGTTAGCCCACGGGAGACAAATCTGTTCACAGGGAATAAAATGTTAGCCCATGGGAGACAAATCTGTTCACAGGGAATAGAATGTTAGCCTGAGAGATGTAAATCTGTTCACAGGGAATATAATGTTAGCCTGAGGGAGACAAATCTGTTTACAGGGAATAGAATACATTGCCATGAAAAATACAACAGTAATGGATATGTTAATGATTCAATTATGGTAGAATCTATTAAAAATAGTGGTTAATTGTACTGAAATATGGAAGTCGAAGTAACATATCACGTCAGTATATACAGTTGAGATAGTTTAAACTAGTAATATACATAAAGCTGTCAAGATTCATGAACATGTTTCTTCTTCTCCTTCTTCTGTGTTCATCCAGAGTTTTTTTTTCAGGCGTGATTGTGTTGTGCCTGTTTACAGCAGAGCTGCGTTCTTGCACCGTTAGGCTGACACATCCGACTTCTGCGGGCATTTGTTGACTGGGTTAACCTTCCCGGGGATGAACATATTTGATTTCATCGACATGAGTTTTATAAACATTCATCTAAAAGAACACCCCCTGAATCAAGAAAAGTTTCAAGTACCTAGGAAGTTTAATATCATCAAATGGCAAATCAGTAGACGAGATTGAAAATAAATGCAATAAGGCAAACCAACTCACTGGACAAATGGCACCAATGCTAAGAACAAACATGTATCAACAGTTACTAAGAAAGCACTTTACAACACAATCTTCCTACCAACTCTATGCTACCAATGCCAAACCTGGACAATGACAGAAAAAGAGAAAAGAAAAATCACAACAGAAATGAGATTCCTGAGAAGAATACTAAATGTATCAGGAAGAGAGAAGATCAGAAATGAAGATAGCAGTGCTGGAATTTTATCAGAAAACAGCAGGTTAAATGGTTTGGCCACATAACTATATTACCAACTAACAGTATACCACAACAAGCAATGACGTACAGACCAGGCGAAGGCAGAGGAAGAGGCCAGCCATGTAAACAATGGATAGAGGAAATTACAGAGACCATAGGAACCTTGGTATATGAAGCCAAGACACAGGCACTCTCCCGCTGTTTATGCTTCACCTCGACACCGCAAGGTACAAGAGGAACCTGATGAGATGAGATGAGATGAGTTTAATGGTTTTCTTTTCATTGCAGACTGTTTCAAGTTGCTTGAAACGAGCTCACAGAATATTTACAAATTTAAAAGTCAGAATTTATGATTACAAATATTATGTGTATTGTGTGAGGGTATAAATAAGAGTGATAGAAGTTGATAGAGATCTGTGTGTAATCCCACTCATTTTTTCATTTCGCCGTGAGATGTCAAGAAGCAGTTTATATATGAATAGAGCTCACATTCCATGATAGTTGTTTAGTGCATGAAGCACAACTTAGACGTGCAGGCGGCATGATTTGGAACCAAGTTCAGAAAAGGAGGAATTTTTCCTAAAACGGGATAGAGGAAGTTCGACTGTGGTCCAGGTTGAACATTTTGAGTAACATGGCACATTCACAGTGTCGGCCTTGTATTAGAGTTTTAGATAGAGCTCAGAAGCATTTTAGTATAAATGAATGTTGTGGCTGTATTTCTAAATGATGTTGAAGTGATATTAGAAATTGTGAAACCATTTAGTGTTCTGTGAAGTTGTTTTGGTTTATATCTTATCCGGTGACTTTAGTATGATAGCTGAAGAAAGCGAGAGAAAGAGAGACTACATTACAAGTAGTCTGTAGATGAGCAAGTCATGACCAAACAACAACCATGGTAGCGATGTTCCCTAAATAATACACAAGCCCGGGAAGGTTAACCCGGTCAACAAATGCCCGCAGAAGTCGGATGTGTCGGCCTAAGGGTGCAAGAACGCAGCTCTGCTGTAAACAGTCACAACGCAATCACATCCGGAAAAAAAAACTCCGGATGAACGAAGAAGAAGAAGAATACACAAGCCATACATTGCCCCATGATAACTGTACTGTCAATATTTCTAGTACTGTCACTGTGTCTGTCACTGTTTCTGTACTGTCAATGTTTCTAGTACTCTCATTGTGTCTAGTACTATCACTGTGTCCTGTACAGTCAATATTTCTAGTACTGTCACTATGTACTGTACTGTCAATGTTTCTAGTACTCTCAATGTGTCTAGTACTGCCACTGTATACTGTACTGTCAATGTTTCTAGCACTGTCACTATGTACTGTACTGTCAATGTTTCTGGTACTGTCACTGTATTGTACTGTCAATATTTTTAGTACTGTCACTGTTTCTAGTACTGCCACTGTTTCTGTACTGACATTATTTCTGTATTGACATTGTTTCTGATACTGTCACTGTGTATTGTACTGCCAATATTTCTAGTACTGTCACTGTGTATTGTACTGCCAATATTTCTAGTACTGTCACTGTGTATTGTACTGCCAATATTTCTAGTACTGTCACTGTGTATTGTACTGCCAATATTTCTAGTACTATCACTGTGTATTGTACTGCCAATATTTCTAGTACTGTCACTGTGTATTGTACTGCCAATATTTCTAGTACTGTCACTGTGTATTGTACTGCCAATATTTCTAGTACTGTCACTGTGTATTGTACTGCCAATATTTCTAATACTGTCACTGTGTATTGTACTGCCAATATTTCTAGTACTGTCACTGTGTATTGTACTGCCAATATTTCTAGTACTGTTACTGTGTATTGTACTGCCAATATTTCTAGTACTGTCACTGTGTATTGTACTGCCAATATTTCTAGTACTGTCACTGTGTATTGTACTGCCAATATTTAAAGTACTGTCACTGTGTATTGTACTGCCAATATTTCTAGTACTGTCACTGTGTATTGTACTGCCAATATTTCTAGTACTGTCACTGTGTATTGTACTGCCAATATTTCTAGTACTGTCACTGTGTATTGAACTGCCAATATTTCTAGTACTGTCACTGTGTATTGTACTGCCAATATTTCTAGTACTGTCACTGTGTATTGAACTGCCAATATTTCTAGTACTGTCACTGTGTATTGAACTGCCAATATTTCTAGTACTGTCACTGTGTATTGTACTGCCAATATTTCTAGTACTGTCACTGTGTACTGTACTGCCAATATTTCTAGTACTGTCACTGTGTACTGTACTGTCACTGTTTCTAGTAATGCCATTGTTTCTGCACTGTCATTGTTTCTAGTACTGTCAATGTTTCTACTACTGTCACTGTGTACTGTACTGTCAATGTTTCTAGTACTGTCACTGTGTACTGTACAGTCATTGTTTCTAGTACTGTCACTGTGTCCTGTATAGTCAATGTTTCTAGAACTGTCACTATGTCCCGAAATGTCAATGTTTCTAGTACTGTCACTATGTCCCGAACTGTCAATGTTTCTAGTACTGTCATTGTTTCTAATACTGTCACTGTGTCCTGTACCGTCAATGTTTCTAGTACTATCACTGTGTACTGTACTGTCATTGTTTCTAGTACTGTCACTGTGTACTTTACTGTGATTGTTTCTAGTACTGTCACTGTGTACTGTACTGTCAATGTTTCTAGTACTGTCACTGTGTATTATACTGTGAATGTTTCTACTACTGTCACTGTTTCTAGTACTGTCAATGTTTCTGGTACTATCACTGTGTACTATACTGTCATTGTTTCTAGTACTGTCACTGTGTATTGTACTGTCAATGTTTCTAGTACTGTCACTGTGTATTGTACTGTCAATGTTTCTAGTACTGTCAATGTTTCTAGTACTGTCACTGTGTATTCTACTGTCAATGTTTCTGCTACTGTCACTGTGTACTGTACTGTCAATGTGTATTGTACTGTCAATGTTTCTACTACTGTCACTGTGTATTGTACTGTCAATATTTCTAGTACTGTCACTGTTTCTAGTACTGTCAATGTTTCTACTACTGTCACTGTGTACTGTACTGTCAATGTGTATTGTACTGTCAATGTTTCTACTACTGTCACTGTGTATTGTACTGTCAATATTTCTAGTACTGTCACTGTTTCTAGTACTGTCAATGTTTCTACTACTGTCACTGTGTATTGTACTGTCAATGTTTCTACTACTGTCACTGTGTACTGTACTGTCAATATTTCTAGTACTGTCAATGTGTATTGTACTGTCAATGTTTCTAGTACTGTCACTGTGTATTGTACTGTCAATATTTCTAGTACTGTCAATGTGTATTGTACTGTCAATGTTTCTAGTACTGTCACTGTTTCTAGTACTTTCAATGTTTCTACTACTGTCACTGTGTATTGTACTGTCAATATTTCTAGTACTGTCACTGTGTATTGTACTGTCAATGTTTCTAGTACTGTCAATGTTTCTAGTACTGTCAATGTTTCTACTACTGTCACTGTGTATTGTACTGTCAATGTTTCTAGTACTATCACTGTATATTGTACTGTCAATGTTTTTAGTACTATCACTGTGTACTGTACTGTCAATGTTTCTACTACTGTCACTGTGTACTGTACTGTCAATGTGTATTGTACTGTCAATGTTTCTACTACTGTCACTGTTTCTAGCACTGTCACTGCGTATTGTACTGTCAATGTTTCTGGTACTGTCACTGTGTACTGTACTGTCATTGTTTCTAGTACTGTCACTATGTCCCGAACTGTCAATGTTTCTTCTTCTGCGTTCGTCCGGAATGTTGTTTTAGACGTAATTGCGTTGTGTCTGATTACAACAGAACTGCGATAATTGCACCTTTCAGCAGACACATCCGACTTCTGCAGGTATTTGTTGGCAGGGTTACCTTCCCGGCTGGTCAATGTTTCTGTACTGTCACTGTGTCCTGTACTGTCAATGTTTCTAGTACTGTCACTGTGTCCTGTACAGTCAATGTTTCTAGTACTGTCACTGTGTCCTGTACAGTCAATGTTTCTAGTACTGTCACTGTGTCCTGTACAGTCAATGTTTCTAGTACTGTCACTGTGTCCTGTAGTCAATGTTTCTAGTACTGTCACTGTGTCCTATACAGTCAATGTTTCTAGTACTGTCACTCTGTCCTGTACAGTCAATGTTTCTAGTACTGTCACTGTGTCCTGTACAGTCAATGTTTCTAGTACTGTCACTGTGTCCTGTACAGTCAATATTTCTAGTACTGTCACTGTGCCCTGTACAGTCAATGTTTCTAGTACTGTCAATGTTTCTGTACTGTCACTGTGTCCTGTACAGTCAATGTTTCTAGTACTGTCACTGTGTCCTTTACTGTCAATGTTTATGTACTGACAACATTTCTAGTACTGTCATTATGTCCTATACTGTCAATGTTTTAGTAGTACCGTCATTGTGTCCTGTACTGCCAATCTTTCTAGTACTGTCATTGTTCTCCCATAACCACACATCACATGGTTCATATATGATGTTAATATGTAAAGTTGTGTTGAGTTGAGCTAAGAACCGACATCACTGCATTCACGACATTCCCAAACTTGCGCTGTCCCTCGTTCAACAGCCAGCAAAGAGTCATACTACTAATTATTCCCACCACTATCTTATTGAAGTTCTCCTGATCTTTCCTCTCTGTGATTCTTCCAGCACCCCTGCCGATCCCTCCACAATAGCATTCGTCCCTTCATTCAATGGACAGCGAGGAGTCATACTACTAATTGTTCCCACCACTATCTCATTGAAAGTTCTCCTGGTGTTCCCTCTCAATTTTGTAATTCTTCCAGCACCCCTGCCGATCCCCCACAATATCATTCTTTCCACATACAAGTTCTCAGTCTGTTACCCTGTCTTCTCCACCTGGTCCCACAGACACTCGACCACCTCTCCCTTGTCCATAGATAATCTACCACCAAGAAGTGAATTCCCTGCTAGCCTATCAGCCTGTTCATCTCTTCCCCCCCCCCCCCCATGGCCAGGGCAAAAAATCCATACAATGCTCACAATGTGTGACCTGTGAAGCGAGGAAAGCCATTCCACACAAAACAATCCTTTCTCCACCTTACTAAGCATATTCCTTGAGTCCGTAATGAATGCAATGTGTGTTGCACTCGTCCCCTCTAACCATCGGAAGGCCGCTGTGACTGCTTCCACCACCTCTCTCATGTTGGAGATCGTAGTCTCATATGCCAGACTCTCCTCTTTCAAGCATCGTTCTTAGCCTTCGCGATGAAACCCCAACCACGTCTGTTTCTAATCACTGACCAATTAGTGTCAATCACTATGTCACCTTGATGTGTATTACTCTGGATCAGTAGTTGCACCTCAAACTCTGTGCCGCCTGCTGCCATTCTCTGCACTCATGACCCAGTGTTACTATCACTTTGTTAATATGTAAATTATAAACATAATGACAAGAGGACAACACTAACACAACCTTGGACAGCAGGTCTGGCTCAGGTCCAGGCACTGACTTCTGGTGCCTGCCATCCAAACAAATGTTCATGTACTCATCAACGGTATTTAAATTGTTGAGACGAGATGAGACGCGTGTCAGTTGTAGCACAACCAAGACAAGCACAGCAGACAGGTCCATGGTTGAACTGTGTGCTGGGTGGAGCAAGAATGATTTGGATGAATACAGCTATGCATGACTGAACATAACATGCAGTTATTGTAAACAAAACAAACTGATGTCACTCTTCAACATTATGGACATGTCTTAGCAGACAACAACAAAGATTGCCTAGACATGTTTCACATGTACAAAAATAACATGAAACACTTGCCACAGATGTTTGACCACAAGACAAAAAATATAAGAATTATAACATGAAATAGCAGCCACTGATGTAAGACCATAAGTCAAAAAATATAAGAACTTACAACAAAAGAGTAGTATACTTCAACAAATGTGCACACAATTTTATTCTTCAATTTAAGAGAAGCATGTATCCAGGTGACAATATGAGAAGCAATGGATTGGATGCCAAACCTTCTTGGATAAGGGCAGACAACTTGCATAACCGATTGAGTGCTGCAAATATTTTATGTCCTTAGGGCACCATCACACAGATTTTGTGCCCTGTGAATTACTACAATGATTAGCTTAAACTGAGTGTTGATGCTTACATGGTACTTCTACATGAAATACTACAATGGTTAGCTTACATTGGTAACACTGCATGAAATACTAGAATGGTTAGTTTACACTGAGTGTTGATGGTACCCTTACGTGAAGTACTACAGTAGTTAGCTTACACTGAGTGTTGATGCTTACATAGTAGTCCTACATGAAATACTCAACGATTAGCTTACATGAGTGTTGATGCTTACATGGTACCCCTGTATGAAATACTACAATGGTTAGCTTACACTGAGTGTTGATACTTACATGGTACCCCTACATGAAATACTACAATGGCTAGCTTACAGAGTGTTGATGCTTACATGGTACTTCTACATGAAATGCTACAATGGTTAGCTTACACTGAGTTCTGATGCTTACATGGTACTCCTACATGAAATACTACAATGTCGAGGTCGGACGCGACGTGATTGAGTGTGGCTATGGCACATTCACAGTGCCACCTTTGTGATTTAGTTTTAATTATTTGAATGGGAGTATTTTAGTAAACAATAATACTGTGAAGTATTGACGTGATAACAGATCATGAAAACTGCTTGGAGTTCTGTTGTTATATTTGTCTTGTGACTCTAGTATGATAGCTGACGAAAGTGAGTAAGTTATGATCAAATAAACAACATGGCAACGATGTTATAAAAAACCACACGAGCAAACATCGTGCCATGACAGTACCCTATAGGAAATACTACAATGGTTAGCTTACACTGAGTTTTGATGCCTTCATTCCACCATTGTGATCTTTTCTATCATTATCTTTTTTTGCCATCATCAATTTGTTTATTATTATCACCCAAATCGCCATAATTATCATCTTTTTAATCATCATGTTATCTTGTTGCCAACATCATTATCATCAGCCTAGTAGCCATAGTTATCTTTTCAATCATCATTACTACATATATCACTACCACATCATTAACTCCTTTAGAACCACTAGGAGGGTCATTCAGAAAGTAAAGCACCACATCTTTTTTCTTAGCTAATAATGAACACAGAAGCATGAAATTTTGCACTTCAATATAGCATGTACTTATTGTGTGCAACTGAACAATGTGCAACCCAACTAGCCAAATAATATGGCTGCCCTAAACCGTTAAAATGGAGTGTGTTAGCTACTTGCATTATAACCAAAGAATTGTGATAGAATTTCTTGTTGCAGAGAAAGAAACTTGTGAATATTCACAAGTGTCTATATGATGTGTATGGAAATTTTGCGGTCGACAGGAATACAGTCAGTCTCTGGGTTAAGAGAATCAAAGAATCAGGAAGTGGAGATAAGGAGCTGCTTGATCAGCCACGCTGTGGATATCCTGCCACCACCACCAACACAGAAATGTTGAAATGCGCTGAGTGAATTATTCTTACTGATAGAATAACAATTGGGGGAAAAATATAAATTTCCCGAGCACGTGCCTACCTCAGAGTTAACGCAAACACACAACATCCACTGCATAGTGAAATTATGAAGGTAAAGGGTAGCAGATTAAAAAGATAAAAGTCATGGATGGGTCAAGCCAAAGACATTCTTCAACAGGTGTGTTCGCTTGAGAACTTAGAACCTGACGAGGAGTGGGTACAAGTGCCAACAGAGTTCTGTACATCTTTTTTCAGTTTGCATTCAGCTAGACAGAAAATGCAGGCAAGACAATTCAGCTGCCGTGGAGGCGGAAGTACAGGCTTTGATCTTGGAGAACTCTTTAGCGGGTGATGCTGTATTTACGCAGATGGGTCGGTCGTTCGACAAGTGAGAAGTTCATGGGCCTTTACGGCTGAGGTCGGAGGGAGAGTTGTGAAGGAAGATTCTGGTGCTTTTGCTTTGATCACAAGTAGTCTGACTATGGAAGTCATGGCAGTAAGTAAAGCAACAACATGGCTCGAGACACAGACCTTCACTCGAGCATGCCTACTTAGTGACTCAATGAGTATGCTCAGGAAGATAGAGATGAGTTGGATCCGAAGACAGTGGTTGGTGTCTCTGGGTGGTCACGGCTGGCAAAGATTAGTTTCATTTTCATGCCAGGGCATGCAGGTGTACAAGGAAATGAGCAGACTGACAGGCTTGCGAATAAGGCTACTGTGGAGGGTGGATGAGCCATGGACCAGGCTGATATATTGAATGCTCTATGAGAAAAAAGACTTTTGCAAGAACCAAGTGATGACTGCGATCTACAATCATTGTCAGACTGTGAGAACAGCAAGTTAAAGACGAGTGGCCAGACAAGAACACTATGCAGGAAGCCAAAGAAGATTAATAAATCAACACAGAACTGGTGTCGTGAGCCGCTGCATGCTGTGGATTTACTGAGAAGGGTATCCAAACACTTATGGACTGAATGGTTTGATGTGCAATGAGGATGATCCATTGTCTAACTAACTATCTTACTGATAGGCAAATCACTACTCAACAATTGGCCTTACAGCTGTCAGTTAGCAATGGTAGTGCAAATAAATTTATAAAAACTGCTACATGGGCAACACATGGTCTCTACAATTCAGCCTAGGCTTTGTGCTATGGGGAGGTATAACTCCATTCCTGGTCCTAACCGGTCTCGGAAATTAGGGAGTCTCCATAGAGAAGTGGTCAAGCCGTCTGACTTGGGCTCCGAAGGTTGTGGGTTCGATTCTGGGCCATGTCCGTCGATTCAAGAGTGCATTTTTTTTAGACTCCTGGGGTCGTAGCTGGAGCTACGGAGTTCGTGCTTTGTGTGACGCTTTCCACACTGCGGAAAGAGACTGGGCAAAATGGGATAAAAACCCGGTGCAATGAAGTCGACCATGTCGACTTTTAAGCGACTTCAAGGTTTCAGAATCAAAGCGAGAGGTAACAGTTACGGGTTATAAGTCCTTGTCATTTGGTGTACACATGGGGCACCACAGAGTACCATTTTACATATTTAGGATCAGAGGTAAATAGAAAATTATTCCTAGATCAGGAAATCAACATTAGGATTGGTAAGGCAGCAACAACAATGAATAGGTTAACAAAAAGAGTCTGGGAGAACAGGAAGCTCACTGCCAAAGCAAAAATCCTTGTCTATCAAGCCCGTTTCCTTAGTACTCTTCTTTAAGGCAGTGAAATCTGGTCAACTTATTCACACCAAGAGAAACATTTAGACAGCTTTCATATGCGGTGTCTGCAAAGAATATTTGGTATTAAGTGGCAAGACAAAATCACAAATACTTAAGTATTGGAAAGATCAGGTTGTGTGGTGCTTTCTCCCATGCTCAGTTTTCGTAGACATAGATGATGGATAGGACACCAAAGGACATCTTTCTGGTTGAATTACAGATGGGTAGGAGATCTCAGGGTTAGCCTCTACTATGATACATAGATGTGTCTAAGCGGGACATGATTGATACAGGCATTGATAATGCACACTGGGAGCAAGTCGCAGCTGAACGTGTTGCACAGAGGGCAAATATTAGAAATGGAATAAAGACAATGGAGAAAATGATTGCAGATAGGTTACACACTGAGCGTGTGAGACGTAAGATGGTGCAAGATGGTAAAAATGACCATGTGTTCACATGCATCCATTGTGGACTAACATCTACAGCACAAATAGGTCTGATCAGTCACATCTGCTACCACCATGGGCTGTAGTTATTATGCCTTTTTTATAGCACAATATAACAAACTATCGTATGTCAAGACGGCAAAGTGTCAATGAATGAATCATCATCCCCTTTAGTACTACTTCATTCATCACTCTAGATCATCATCACCTTTAGTACTACATTTATCATTGTTGTATGTCCATCAAGAATGATGATGACCATTCATTTCATCCAGTGGGGTTGAAAGTATGGAGCCGTGAGTTCTAAGATGGCTGATACGGCCTATTTTGGCTCAAAATGTTCTTTGACAATGTGGGCAAAGAATGCTTGACGTTCCAGGAGGAGGATCTCCTGCAGTGGTTTTTCTGTCCAGCCTTTTCTTCACAGCTCTTGCAGTCCTGGTTGCTTCACAAGTGACTGCACCCTTATGTAATGATGTACACCACAAATTGTGGTCTTTAGCAGCAGTCTCCCAGGTGTCAAGATGAATTCCAAAAGCTTTCAATGAGATTTTCAGAGTGTCTTTAAACCATTTCCTCTGGCCGCCTTGGAAGCATTTACCACAACGCCGTAAAAAATTTGTTTAGGGAGCCTGTGATCTGGCATACGAGTTAATGACCAGCCCAGCGAATCTGATTTTTCATTAGTAGAGTGTGTTCTTTTATCACTACTATATCATCATCACCTTTAGTACTACAACATTTATCACGACTATATTAATAATTTATCACTACAATATCATCATCACCTTTAGTACTACTTCATACATCACTACTATATCATCATCACCTTTAGTACTACAACGTTTATCACGACTATATCATCATCACCTTTAGTACTACAACATTTATCACGAATATATTAATAATTTATCACTACAATATCATCATCACCTTTAGTACTACTACATTCATCACTACTATATCATCATCACCTTTAGTACTACTACATTTATCATGAATATATTAATAATTTATCACTACAATATCATCATCACCTTTAGTACTACTACATTCATCACTACTATATCATCATCACCTTTAGTACTACTTCATACATCACTAGATCATCATCACCTTTAGTACTACATTTATCACTACTATATCACCATCACCTTTAGCACTACTTCATATCGTCATTCGCAACTGCAAGCGTTAACAAGACAAGTCACCTGAACAAGTCAAGAAGCCTGACACAGGGGAAAATGACACGTGGCAAGAACACCAAAAGACACACAGTATCCAGGATGGGCAGCATGAGAGCCAACACAGCCGTAAAGAAGACAGGTGGAGAGAACTTTCATGTGAGCTGCAACAAAGAACCTGAAACTAGTTACTACTGCAGCCACCACGAGGAAGATCAATGACAACCCACCACAGACAAGAGCCAACACAGCTGTGAAGGAGGAGAAAGACAGCAGAGTCGGAAACACAGACTCAAAAACAATCAGATGGGTTGTCAAGTGTATCCAAGTGGAGCTGCCAGACGAACAAATCACGAAGCAGCTATAAGAGAATTCCAACATCCGAATCTTGAAGGCTGAGCGGATCCTGACGTACTCAAAAGATCCCTACCACGCTGGCGGTGGTGACGACAGAGGGCAGCGAGATGCCGACCACAGTATCAATCAACAAGAAAATACAACAGCCAGAGAGATTCATCCCAAGAATCAATCAATGTTCAAGAAGTCAGAGGGCTGGCCACAGCAGAGCAACATGTCGCAGTAAGACGGAAATTTGCTGGTACTGCGCTGATCACCACGCCTTCAAGGAGTGTCCGCTAGCCAAGCTGGACACGGACTTCTGAGCACCCAACAACAAAAGAAAACTGCCTGGGCAAACACGGAGCAAGATACTTGGGCTATACACACCTTCAAAGACACAGAGATGTCTTAAAGTTCGCCATCACCACAGAGACTCCATATAAGGACACAATGCGGAAGTGCGAGACAGCCACGGGCATCTCACAAGCAGAAAAAGTAACTGCAAGACCAGATAGATGAACTAAAGAAGCAAAACAAGCTGCTTCAGATGCCGGGACCGACCAGCGACAATGAAAAGCTGCTTGCTGAGATAAAGGAGATCCAGCAAAACATCAAGCAAGAAGTGGAACATATGGTGCGGATAAAGAAGGAAAATGAAAAAATCCTACAAATGATTAAATCAGAACGAGAACTGCAAAAAGCTGAAATGGAACTTTTCCAAAACAATTCAACAGAAGCCATACAAGAAATCACAGAGAAACTGCAAGATGAAAACCAACAGACCGAACCTGAATCGCAAGCGAAAGCCAGCAGCCTAATCACGATGCCCGCGACATTCAAGGGGAAGCCAATATCCCGCCAGACATCCGAAGAAAACCGAGATGAGTACCCTAACGACGGCATAGAGGATGCCAGATACAGCCAGTATTTACCGATGAAGAAATCGCAGAGATAAAGAGGACATATGAACTCAAGTGCAAGGAATACAGAAGGCGCATGGAAGAAAAAGCAAAGAAGCACAAGAAACTCAAGGGGAAACCAATGCTCTGCCGCATCGCTGAATAACCAGATTTATATGAGAATGACGAACACCCATGGCAATACTATATAGATGACGGAGAGATCGTCCCATGGCTGACCACAGAGGAAGAAATCGAAAGGCAACAGCAACTCAAACTCGACAGTGAAAACAGGCACATAGAAGAAAATGAAAACATCGAAAAGCTGATACAGAAAATACACAAAAAAGGAGGCAAAAAGACCAAATTAAAAAGTCCTTATAAAGACTGCAACCAGTCAAGCCAGGAGACTTCATTTACCAAATATGCCACCAGAGGAGACAGGAACAAAGGACAGCCTCTGACCGATCCCCCAGCTGACGTCCCAGACACAAACCAACATAACCAGCCCGAGATAGGACTCACTAGTAAGAGCGCACAAGACAAGAATCAGGGTGAATGAACCCACAAAAACCACAGATTTCAACAATAACCACCACTGATGAAGCAGGTTAGACGAGACTGAATTTTGAATTTTTTTTTTCAAAAATTGGAACTGGAACTTCATATATCACTACTGGTTCCAAATGTTGCTGTTATGTAGCCGAAACGCAGAGTTGGGATGAGCAGTGCTCTAGGTGCCAGAAGTGTTGGCACACCCATGCCACCTGCAAGAGAGGTGGAAGTATGCAGATGTAGCTCTGGACCTCATTCATACAATCAGTGCCAGCATGCAAAGATCGACAAGGACTTCAGGAGGCCTAACACTAACAGAAAATGCACCAACTGCCTCTGCAACCATGGTGCCAGGTACCTCGGCTGCCTCTGCCACCAAGACAGCAAGGAAGCTGTGAAGATCGCCATCAAAACTAAACTGCCCTATAAAGAGGCTAGGAGGCAGTACGAGGCCACCAATCGACTCACAAACAAGCGACAAAGCGCAATTGGAAGGCCAACTGAAGGACCTGTGATCAAAGTTCAACAGCATGGAGAAAGAAACGGAAAAGACGCAAGAGACTCCGATAACAGCCGCGCAGCACAACCTGGACGAAACAAAGCAAGTTCAGCAGAAGATTGAGCAGGAGGGTCTTGAGCCTGAGGAATTAAGGCCATCTGGCTAGTGCAGTAACATTGAAGTGTGCAGGTTAGGGTTTTCTTTTTTCCCTTTATTATCAATTGAATACTGAAGATTGGCTACTAAAGACAATAAAACAAAGTAAACTGAAATATTTTGGTCGCTTGAAACATCACGAAAGTTTGGACAGAACAATAATGGAGGGGCATATGCCCAGGGAGAGGAAGAGGAAGGCCAAAGAGAAGATGGGTGCAGGATGATCTCCAGATGGGTGTATCGAACGTGGGACACCTTGCTTATGATCAAGAAGTTTTCCGGAAGGTTATTGGAGTGACGTTCTGCAAACAACATGCTACTGAATCTCATCTCATCTCATCATGCTCCTCTTGTACCTTGCGGTGTCGAGGTGAAGTATAAACAGCAGGAGAGTGTCCGCTTATGGGCTTCATGTATTGATATTCACATGGACTCTGTTATTCCCTGCGTCCATCATTTACGTGGTCGGCCTCTTCCTCTGCTTCCCTCTGGTTTGTACATCATTGCTTGTTGTGGTTGTTGCTACTGAATGAATGAATGAATTATCACCATCTTTATTTACCACTCTGATATGATCATCATAATTATCACTTATTACTGTTATCATCATTACTGTTATTTATCAAAATTACTGTTAATTAATCATTTTGATCCTCATATTTCACTCTTAAATTCTGCTGCCTATTTGTGCAATCCTCCACCACTAACAATGTCAATATTTTCTGCTTGGTCAGCGTTTCAATCACAATCCTACCATTATTTCCACTATGGGAGGCGTTATTCGCAATTGAATTGCAAATAATACTGAGCATTATTCGCAACTGAATTGTGAATAATACTGAGCATTATTCACAATTGCAGATGTACGTTTACTTCGAAAATGGCACTTTCTTGCTCTTGAGTCCGCCTATCTGTAATCGGGCTCATAAACATGAAGATGCTATTGCGGTACTTGGTCAGGAGAGATCTCTACGCTAACTTAAATCTCATAGATGGTATTGCGATAAAAAAAAAATGGGCACTCTTCCGAATAACAGTCCCAAATTATTTATTACAGGGCCTAATTAAGTGATTATGCTAGTTGCAATATGCTGATTCAGGGGCGATATTTCATTTGGCAAATAAAATTCACGTTAAAGACGTCTATTGGATCCATCGATTCCGACACTCGATCACTCCGTTGTTGCTTGCTTCTATATTTTAGTTCATAATGTTTAATATTTTTTATTGTATCACCTAATTAACATAAAAAAGAAATTGCTTGCTCACAGGGAATCGAACTCTGGTCTCCCGCATGACAGGCGGAGATACTTACCATTATGCTACTGAGGACACGATATCAACTGAACAAAAATTAATAATATAGTCAAACACATGTCCCAATGACGTCACGTGACCAGCAGCAATTGCGGATAACGCTCAGTATTATTCGCAATTTGATTGTGAATAATCACTTTGTTCCACTATTATCATATTTTTGACCAAATCATTATCATCCTTTCATCATCAGCATCTTTTTTCTTTCATCAACCCATACATAAAATCAGTTTTCACATCGGCACTTAAATTTTGATTAAAAACATGATACTGCTGCCTCAACTTATTGAGGCAAATCTCATGTTCCTTCTTTTCCTAAGAACAACCGTAGGAGGAAATTCCATGACATGAAGACAGTCATCAACCAAAGTAGTAAGTAGGCATCCATGTCTTGTAATTATTATAAAAGGTGCACAATGACACTGTATGAACCCGCCTTATAAAATGTGTATCTCCGCGTCGAGTGGCCGTTAAAGTTAAAGACCTAGATCAGGCACCGTTGGTTTACAATTGTCAAGATCTTTCTCTAACTTGCACGTCTCATATTTTAAAAATAAAACGTAACACTGGCGTACTCGTAACCGTAACGTAATTTTACTAAGTAATTACTAATAGTACCAATAAATACAATGTCAGTACCTGAATATTACTATTTAAATAATGACACTAATGTATTGTAAGGTCGCTGTACCTGTCAATCAACAGTGGGCGTCTATACAGCGAGTGTGAAGACTGACTACTGGTGTAATATACTATATACCAGGTTGTTTGTGATTGTTGCCCCGCAAGTAGGTAAGAGTAGAGACACGACCGGGTCATGTGTGTGTGGAGTGTCCAAGTCTCCAGCCTTCCGTCACCAACTTCTCGTCACAACTGCCATGCCGGCTGGCTAGCGACAGTTTATCTCTGTAATGGCCTGCCTCTACTGCCCCTATAACAGACGTTGTATGCGTGAACTGTCCAGGGCTCCGATCACTAACTTCTCACAACCGCCATGCCTGCCTGCTAGCAGACGTTCGCCCTTCCCCCCGCCATACACCCGGCGGCTATTCGCACGGTAACGGTGTTGTCACACAGGTCCGTGGCTTTCTGTGATCTGTAACATTGTGTCAGTCTCTCAGTGTCAGATCAACTCAGTGCCGGGTCACACACGTCACATCTCGCAGTGCCACACGGGTCAGATCTCCCATTATAATACAGGTCACATCTCTCTGTAGCACTCACGTCACACATCTCTAATGTTAGCAGGCTCTGCTACGTCAACTCTATGTCACATCTCTCTAATGTTAGCAGTCTCACACATGTCAACTCTATGCCCCATCTCTCTAGCTTTTACTTTAGCAGTCTTACACAGGTCAACTCAATGTTATATTTCTCTGTCAATTTCACGCGTGCTATATTTCCAGCTGTCAGTATAACGCAGGTCATATTTTGCCACAGCTATTCTTTCATACGTCAGATCTTTCTAACTGAAATCCTCACATAAGTCATATCTCTCTAACAGTCAGACTCAACAGTTCGTATCTCGTTAACGGTCAGACTAACACAGTTTATATCTCACTAACGGTCAGACTAACACAGTTCATATCTCTCTACATCTTTCCCTCACACGTCATATCTCTCTGACATCTTTCTGTCACATGACATATCTCTCTAACATCTTTCTGTCACAGGTCATATCTCTCTAACATCTTTCTGTCACAGGTTATATCTCTCTAACATCGTTCTCTCACAGGTCATATCTCTCTAATATCTTTCTCTCACGTTTTTTTCCTCACTGGTCATATCTCTCTAACATTTTTCTCTCACTGGTCATATCTCTCTAACATCTTTCTGTCACATGTCACATCTCTCTAAAATCGTTCTCTCACATGTGATATCTCTCTAACCGTCAGACTAACACAGTTCATATCTCTCTAACGGTCACAATAACACAGTTCATATAACTCTAACGGTCAGCCCCTCACAGGTCATATTTCTTTAACGACAGTACCTCACAAGTCATATCTCTCTAACGGGCAGCCCCTCAGAGGTCATATCTCTCTAATGGTCAGCCAATCACATGTCATATCTCTCTAATGGTCAGTCCCTCACATGTCATATCTCTCTGTCAGTCCCTCACTCGATCATACCCCTCTGTCAGCCATTCACGAGTCATATCTCTCTGTCAGCCATTCACAGGTCATATCTCTCTGTTAGCCATTCACAGGTCATATCTTTCTAACGGTCAGTCCCTCACATGTTATATCTCTCTGTCAGTCCCTCAAGGCCATATCTCTCTAATGGTCAGTCTCTCATAGGTCATATCTCTGTCAGCATCTCACAGGTCATGTCTCTCTAACGGTCAGTCCCTCACAGGTCATGTCTCTCTGTAAGTCCCTCACAGGTCATATCTCTCTGTCTGTCATTCACAGATCATATCTCTCTGTCTGTAATTCACAGATCATATCTCTCTGCATGTCCCTGTTAGCCATTCACAGGTCATATCACTCTGTCAGTCATTCACAGGTCATATCTCTCTGTCAGTCATTCACAGGTCATATCTCTCTGTTAGCCATTCACAGGTCATATCTCTCTAACGGCCAGTACCTCACAGGTCATACCTCCCTAACGATCAGTCCCTCATAGGTCATACCTCCCTAACGATCAGTCCCTCACAGGTCATACCTCCCTAACGGTCAGTCCCTCAAAGGTAATATCTCCCTAACGGTCAGTCCCTCAAAGGTAATATCTCTCTAACGGTCAGTCCCGCGCAGGTCATATCTCTTTAACGGTCAGCCCCTGACAGATCATATCACTCTGTCAACAATTTACAGATCATATCTCTCTGTCAGTCCCTCACAGCTCATGTCTCTCTAACGGTCAGTCCCTCAAAGGTCATATCTCTCTGTCAGCTCCTCACATGTCCTATCTTTCTAACTGCCAGTCCCTAAAAAGGTCATATCTCTCTGTCAGCTCCTCACAGGTCATATATCTCTAACTGTCAGTCCCTCGCAGGTCATATCTCTCTGACGGCCACCCCTTCACAGGTCATATCTCTCTAACGGTCAGCCCCTCACATGTGATATCTCTCTGTCAGCGCCTCACATGTCATATCACTCTAACTGTCAGCCCCTGACAGGTCATATCACTTTGTCAGCCATTTGCAGATCATATCTCTCTGTCAGTCCCTCACAGCTCATGTCTCTCTAGCGGTCAGTCCCTCATAGGTCATATCTCTGTAACGGCCAATCCCTCACATGTCATATCTCTCTAACGGTCACTCACTCACAGGTCATATCTCTCTAACGGCCAATCCGTCACATGTCATATCTCTCTAACGGTCAGTCACTCACAGGTCATATCTCTCTAACTGCCAGTCCCTCACAGGTCATATCTCTCTAACTGCCAGTCCTTCACAGGTCATATCTCTCTAGCAGTCAGCTCCTCACATGTCATATCTCTCTAACAATCAACTCCTCACAGGTCATATCTCTCTAACGGTCAGCCTCTCACATGTCATATATCTCTAACGGTCAGTCCCTCACATGTCATATCTCTTTAACGGTCAGTATCACACAGGTCATATAATAATAACGGTCAGTCCCTCACATATCATATCTCTCTAACTGCCAGTCCCTCACAGGTCATATCTCTCTAGCAGTCAGCTCCTCACAGGTCATATCCCTCTAACAGTCAACTCCTCACAGGTCATATCTCTCTAACGGTCAGTCCCTCACATGTCATATCCCTCTAACGGTCAGTCCCTCACAGGTCATATCTCTTTAACGGTCAACTTCTCAAGGTCATATCTCTCCGTCAGTCTCTCATAGGTAATATCTCTCTGTCAGCCATTCACAGGTCATATCTCTCTGTCAGCCTCTCACAGGCCATATCTCTCTGACGGTCAACTCCTCAAGGTCATTTCTCTCTGTCAGCCATTCACAGGTCATATCTCTCAGTAGCTGAAGAACAATTTGGGTTCCGAAAAAAACAGCGGCACCATAGAAGCAATTGTCTGTTTGAGGATGTTAATTGAAAAATATATAGAAGTTCAAAAAAGTATAAATGTTTGTTTTATAGACTACAAGAAAGCTTTTGATAGAGTACAACATGAACGACTAATTACCTGTCTTCAAGATATAGGAATAGACGGAAAGAACATCAGACTTATTAGTAACTTGTACTGGGAACAAGTGGCGCCTGTTAGATGCGGAAATTACTATCCGTCGCCTATAGAGATAAAAAGAGGAGTACGGCAGGGATGTGTACTGTCCCCAAGCCTCTTCAACCTGTACACGGAAAGAATTTTTAAACAAGTTGAAATGCCTGGACCCAGCATCAATGGAAGAATCATAACCAATCTTAGATATGCTGACAATACCGTGTTACTAGCAGAAAGTGAGCAAGAGTTGCAAGATCTAGTAGAAGAAATAAACAGGCACAGTGCAGAATGTGGCTTAGTGTTCATTGATGACCTTTCCTTTTCACTGCTAATTATCATAGTTTTTGTTTTTTTTGGATGTTAATAATATTATTATTAACATCCAAAAACCAAAAACTATGATAATTAGCAGTGAAAAGGAAAGGTCATCAATGAACATCACAGTAAACGGGCAGATACTAGAACACGTAACACGTTCTCTTATCTTGGACATATAATAACAGATGATGGCAGAAGTGAAATGGAAATCAAAAAGAGAATAGGAATGGCCAGAAATGCTTTCAACGGCATGAAATCAGTATTAACATCTAGAGAGATTAAAAACGCATTAAAAATGAGAATTGTCAAATGCTACGTATATTCAACGCTATTGTGTGGCGCGGAAGCCTGGACATTGAAAAAGCAAATAGAAAGTCGCATAGAAGCCCTGGTGATGTGGATATACAGGCGAATAGGTATTTCATGGAAACAAAATCAATCAAATGCAGGGGTCCTA
The DNA here is from genome assembly GCA_963921405.1 of Cepaea hortensis. Taxonomy (NCBI): domain Eukaryota; kingdom Metazoa; phylum Mollusca; class Gastropoda; order Stylommatophora; family Helicidae; genus Cepaea; species Cepaea hortensis. Next base: position 69,356,182 of record OY992879.1, read on the forward strand.
GAAAAACTGGGAATGAAGAGAGAGTTGATGAAAGAAATAAAGAGGAGAAGGGTGAAATATTTTGGCCACGTTAAAAGACATGATACTCTTATAAAAACCATATTGGAAGGCAAGGTTGAGGGCAAGCGAGCAAGAGTAGACAACGATACAAGTGGGAGGATAACATCAAGAGATGGACGAACATCAGCCTGAGTGAATGTACAGTCAAGGCAAGAGAAGGACAGTGTTGGAGATCCATTGCAGCCAACCTTCATTGAGGAGACGTCACCTGATTGACTGATTGATTTATCTCTCTAACGGCCAGTCCCTCACAGGTCATATCTCTCTAACGGCCAGTCTCTCACAGGTCATATCTCTCTAATGGTCAGTCCCTCGCAGGTCATATCTATCTAACGGCCAGTCTCTCACAAGTCATATCTCTCTAACGGCCAGTCTCTCACAGGTCATATCTCTCTAACGGTCAGTCCCTCGCAGGTCATATCTCTCTAACGGCCAGTCTCTCACAGGTCATATCTCTCTAACGGCCAGTCCCTCACAGGTCATATCTCACTAACGGCCAGTCCCTCACAGGTTATATCTCTCTAACGGCCAGTCCCTCGCAGGTCATATCTCTCTAACGGCCAGTACCTCGCAGGTCATATCTCTCTAACGGCCAGTCCCTCGCAGGTCATATCTCTCTAACGACCAGTCTCTCACAGGTCATATCTCTCTAACGGTCAGTCCCTCGCAGGTCATATCTCTCTAACGGCCAGTCTCTCATAAGTCATATCTCTCTAACGGCCAGTCTCTCACAGGTCATATCTCTCTAACGGTCAGTTCCTCGCAGGTCATATCTCTCTAACGGCCAGTCTCTCACAGGTCATATCTCTCTAACGGCCAGTCTCTCACAGGTCATATTTCTCTAACGGTCAGTCCCTTGCAGGTCATATCTCTCTAACGGCCAGTCCCTCACAGGTCATATCTCTCTAACGGCCAGTCCCTCTTAGGTCATACCTCTCTAACGGCCAGTCTCTCACAGGTCATATCTCTCTAACGGCCAGTCCCTCACAGGTCATATCTCTCTAACGGTCAGTCCCTCACAGGTCATATCTCTCTAACGGCCAGTCCCTCACAGGTCATATCTCTCTAACGGCCAGTCCCTCGCAGGTCATATCTCTCTAACGGCCAGTCCCTCGCAGGTCATACCTCTCTAACGGCCAATCCCTCGCAGATCACATCTCTCTAACGGTCAGTCCCTCACAGGTCATATCTCTCTAACGGTCAGTCCCTCACAGGTCATATCTCTCTAACGGTCAGTCCCTCACAGGTCATATCTCTCTAACGGTCAGTCCAGCACAGGTCATATCTCTCTAACGGCTAGTTTCTCACAATTCATATCTCTCTGTCAGTCCCTCACAGGTCATATATCTCTAACGGTCAGTCCCTCCCAGGTCATATCTCTCTAACGGTCAGTCCATCACAGGTCGTATCTCTCTGTCAGCCATTCATATGTCATATCTCTCTGTCAACCATTCACATGTCATATCTTTCTAATATCTTTCTCTCACAGGCCAATCTCTAATGGTCAAACTCGCACAGATCAAGGCCACGGTACATCTCTGAAACAGTCAGTCTCACACACAAACCATCGGCATTTCTTTACATCTCTAATAATAACAACAGTCACCACACACACACACACACACACACACACACACACACACACACACACACACACACACAGATCGGCATTTCGTTACATCTCTAATATAACAACAGTCTCATACACACACATCGGTATTTCGTTACATCTCTAATAATAACAACAGTCTCACACACACACACACACACACACACACACACACACACACACACACACACACACACACACACAGATCGGCATTTCGTTACATCTCTAATATAACAACAGTCTCATACACACACATCGGTATTTCGTTACATCTCTAATAATAACAACAGTCTCACACACACACACACACACACACACACCCACACACACAGACAGAGATCGGTATTTCGTTACATCTCTAATATAACAACAGTCTCATACACACACATCGGTATTTCGTTACATCTCTAATATAACAACAGTCTCATACACACACATCGGCATTTCGTTACATCTGAGCTAATAATAACAACAGTCTCATACATACACTTCGGTATTTCGTTACATCTCTAATATAACAACAGTCTCATACATACACATCGGTATTTCGTTACATCTCTAATATAACAACAGTCTCATACACATACACACATCGGCATTTTGTTACATCTCTAATATAACAACAGTCTCATACACACACACATCGGTATTTCGTTACATCTTTATTATAACAACAGTCTCATACACACAGATCGGCATTTCGTTACATCTCTAATATAACAACAGTCTCATACACACACATCGGCATTTCGTTACATCTGAGCTAATAATAACAACAGTCTCATACACACACAATTTATATTCAAAGAGAGGTCGAGCAATGAAGAGAGAGATCTGACCTGAAACAAACATGTACGTTAAGACTAGACCATGCATTGAGCACCGACTGGTCTATACAAGTAAGGACGTAGCACCATATACCCAGGGTGGCTGGGGACACGGAGACGGGTCCGTTACCAAGGTTATTGTAAGTCTGGTATATAGAGGCTAGTCTACCTATCATTTAGCTCGCCCCGAGCGACATGCCTATAGTTGGAGTTTTTGTTTGTCCATCTTTTCATCCAGTGGGGTTGAAAGTACGGAGCCGTGAGTTCTAAGATGGCTGGTAAGGCCTATTTTGGCGCGAAATGTTCTTTGACAATGTGGGCAAAGATTGCTTGACGTTCCAGCAGGGGGATCTCCTGCAGTGGTTTTTCTGTCCAGCTTTTTCTTCACAACTCTTGCAGTCCTGTTTGCTTCACAAGTGACTGAACCCTTGCGTAATGTGTACGCCACGAGTTTTGGTATTTTGCAGCAGTTTCCCAAGTGTCATGGTGAATTCCAAAAGCTTTTAATGAGATCTTCAGAGTGTCTTTAAAGTGCTTCCTCTGGCCGCCTTGGAAGCTTTTACCACAATGCAGCTTGTCGTTAAAAAATTTGAAAAATTGTTTAGGGAGCCTGTGATCTGGCATGCGAGTCAAGTGACCAGCCCAGTGAATCTGATTCTTCATTAGTAGAGTGTGGATACTGGGCATGAACGCTCTTTCTAGTAATTCAGTGTCTGGGATCTTGTCTTGCCAATTAATCTTCAATAGCTTCCTAAGGCAGACTGCGTAGAAGTGGTTTAATTTCCTAGCGTGTCGCTGATAAACAGTCCAGGTTTCACAAGCATATAGCAGTGTGGATAACACGATTGCTTTGTAGACTTTCAGCTTTGTTTGTAAGCCTATTCCATTTCTGTCCCATACATTCTTGTATAGTCTGCCAAAGGCCGCACTGACATTGGAGATTCTTGCTTTCACTTCGTCATCAATAGTAGCAGCTTGGGACACAGTGCTGCCAAGATAGGTGAATTTGTCCACAACACTTAGTTTATGATAATTCACTTTGATATCACACGTTGTGATTAATTCCTAGAGCTGGCTGGTACATAACTACAGTCTTCTCCAAATTGATATTGAGCCCAAAGTTGGCACAGGCATATGAGAAGGCTGACACGTTGTGTTGCATGTCTGCCTCTGAGTTGGCATATAGAACGCAATCATCAGCAAACATGAGCTCTCTGACGGTGTCGCTGTTAGTTTTGGTTTTAGCTTTCAGACTTCTGAAATTGAACAACTTTCCATCCATGCGGTAGTTGATGTCTATTTCAATGCCGTTGTTCTCGAAGGTATTTGTCAGCATAGCTGAGAACATGAGGCTGAACCGTGTTGGTGCCAGGACACATCCTTGCTTCACTACATTGGTGACAGGAAAGGGCTTAGACAGCTCACCATCCTCCTGTACTCTTGCCTGCATAACATCATGAAATAGGCGCACTATTGTTTTACAGTTAGAGTAGTGGATACAAAACGTCATCGCTGTGGGACATATTTTACACACAGACCGAGTGTCCTGTTCTTCATGCCTTATCTGTCAGCGGTGTTTACATGCTCAAGTTGAGTGTTATGGCATGTGTTCAGATTTCACACGAAGACAGTTTAACTACCATCACGTGGCCGATCTGAAAGTGGCCTGGGAGAGTTAGTGGTATGTGTGTCTAGTCTGATCTGTCATTGCCGTCTGTGTGTACTCGTGGTTTTTTTTTCCATATCAATCGTACTAAAGGTTCACATTTCCAATCTTCACACACATAGTGCTTTCATTTCGATGGAACAAAAGATTCACATTTCCAATCTTCACACAAAGGTTGCAATAATCCTCTCAGATGCCGATGATGATGATGGGCACACAATCGATTTACCACACATACACACACGTGTGAGTGGGAGGTAGGTGGGGGTGGGGGGGGGGTGTGGTCAGTGGCAACTAAACTTTAATAAATGTGAGCAACTATATGTGTATATGGAGCGAGGTGTATCAGGGAGGCGTGGAAGAGGACGATTACAACGTACATGAAATCAAGATTTGATAGATAATTTATACATGACACAGTGACAGGACATCTGCCTTGTGATAGACAGACATTTACACATGACATTCACAGTGACAGGACATCTAGCTTGTGATAGACAGACATTTACACATGACATTCACAGTGACAGGACATCTGGCTTGTGGTAGACAGACATTTATACATGACATTGACAGGACATCTAGCTTGTGATATAGAGACATTTACACATGACATTGACAGGACATCTAGCTTGTGATAGAGAGACATTTATACATGACATTGACAGGACATCTAGCTTGTGATAGAGAGACACTTACACATGACATTCACAGTGACAGGACATATGGCCTGTGATAGAGAGACATTTACACATGATATCCACAGTGACAGGACATCTAGATTGTGATAGAGAGACATTCACACATGACATTCACAGTTACAGGACATATGGCTTGTGATAGAGAGAACTGCTAACGACTGTTACATTGGCAACGCTCTGCAAGCGACGAGCCACATGATGATTGTAATATCTGTATAGTCTCCCGTTCGTTCAACACATGTGCGTGTAGTTTAACCCCAGCAGTCTCCCGTTCGTTCAACACACATGCGTATAGTTTAACCTCAGCAGAATCCCGTTCGTTCAACACATGTGCCTGTAGTTTAACCCCAGCAACCCATTCAGCTGTTTTCAATTCTATTCCTCTGAATGCTCTTCTTCCGCTTGTTTCTCTAATTTTTGTCTATACACGTCAATGCCAATTCCAATTTTCAAAAAAAAAAAAAAAAAAAAAAAATAAATAAATAAATAAAATAAGTAAATAAAATTCCACATTCGGTCTCGTCCAACCTGCCTCACCAGCGTTGGTTATTGTTAAGATCCGTGGATTTTATGGGTTTATTCATCCTGATTCTTGTCTTGTGCGCTCTTACGAGTTGGTCTTGACCCGGACTGGTTATATCGGCTTTTGTGTCTGTGACGTCAGCTGGGGGATTTGTCGGCGGCTATCCTTTGTGCCCGTCTCCTCTTGTGGTTTTCTTTGTTGGTGCAGGCTCCTGGCTCGTCTGGGTGCAGTCCTCATAAGGAATTTTTATTTGACCTTTTTGCCTCCTTTTTTGTGTAGTGTCCGCAGAAGCTTTTCGATGTTGTCATTTTCATCCTTCCGCCTGTTCTCACTTTCGATAAAGAGTTTATGTTTCCTTTCGCAGTCTTCCTCCGTGGACAGCCACGGGATGATCTCTCCGTCATCTATATAGTACTTGAATTCGGTCTCACAGTCATAGACTGTCTCTGGTTATTTTATCGGTTGCCCCCTGAGTTTCTTGGGCTTCTTCTTTTCTTTTTCTTCCTAGCGAATTCTGAATTCCTTACGCGCGAGTTCCTCTCTAATTGTCTCCATCCTTGCCGATTCTAGGCACTCCTCCAACGTAGGTCCCCGAGGCCTCTCCGCGCTGTCATCAGGGTGCTCATCTCGGTTTTCTTCAGATGTCTGGCGGGATATTGGTTTCCCCTTGAATGTCTCGGGTGTCGTGGTTGGGCTGCTGGCTTTAGCTTGCGATTCAGGCTCGATCTCTAGGTTTTTATCTTGCGGTTTCTCTGTGATTTCTTGTATGGCTTCTGTTGGTTTGTTTTGGATAAGTTCCATTTCAGCTTTTTGCAGTTCTCGCTCTGATTTAATGGTTTGTAGGATTTCTTCGTTCTAATTCTTTATCAGTGCCATATGTTCCACTTCTTGCTTGATGTTTTGATGGATCTCCTTTATTTCAGCCAGCAGTTTTTCCTCACCATAGGCTGTATTTATACCTTACTTCCACGTTGTTGCCTGTTTGTTAGCCATAATTGCCAGATATTTTGTAACTAGATAGGATCATTTGTGTTACAGTTCTTCTTTAGCATTTACGACACAGTCCATTGGGTGATATTGTACCGTTGCCTGGTGTTGCATTTTCTGCGGTCTTTCATCTAGGATCCTTACAGGGCTGATGAGACTATGGTTTAGAAGACCTAGCATTAAAAAAGCCAAGCACTCAGAAGACCAATAACTCAGAAGACCAATAACTCAGAAGACCAATAACTCAGAAGATCTAGCACTCAGAAGACCTAGCACTCAAAAAGCCAAGCTCTCAGAAATCCAAGCACTCAGACCTAGTACTCAGAAGATCAGGCACTAAGAAGACCAAGCACTCAGAAGACCTAGCATTCAGAAGACCTAGCACTCAGAAGACCAAGCACTCTGAAGACCAAGCACTCTGAAGAACTAGCACTCAGAAGACCAAGTACTCAGAAGACCAAGCACTCAGAAAACCAAGCACTCAGAAGACCAAGCACTCAGAAGACCAAGCACTCTGAAGACCTAGCATTCAGAAGACCTAGCACTCAGAAAACCAAGCACTCAGAAGACCTAGCACTCAGAATACCTAGCACTCAGATGACCTAGCACTCAGAAGACCTAGCACTCAGAAGACCTAGCACTCAGAAGACCTAGCACTCAGAAGACCTAGCACTCAGAAGACCTAGCACTCAGAAGACCTAGCACTCAGAAGACCTAGCACTCAGAAGACCTAGCACTCAGAAGACCTAGCACTCAGAAGACCAAGCACTCAGAAGACTTAGCACTCAGAAAACCAAGCACTCAGAAGGAAAGGTGCTAAAGATACTCAGAACTCAGGAGGCCAAGCACACGGGAGATTTAACACCAAGAGGAGGAAACAATTTTGAAGGCCACAGATTTAGAAGACAAAGAATAAAGGAGACTCGACACTTACAAGAATAAGCACTTAGGAGACTATACACTTTGGTGGTTAAGGAATCAGGAGACAAGTCCTTGGGAGGCCAAGGATTAAAGAGACGAGGTACATGGGAGACCAAGGATTTATGAGAATATGTATTTGGGAGACTAAGGGATTTGGAGACAGAGAATTTAGGAGACTGTATTTGAGTGACCAGGTATTTGGGAGACCACAAATTTGGGAGACCGAGGATATAGGAGACCATCTATTTGGGAGACCAGGTATTTGTGAGACCAATCATTTGGGAGACCAGGTATTTGGGAGACCTTGGATTTGGGAGACCATGAATTAAGTAGACCAGGTATTTGGAAGACCAAGGATTTGGGAGATCAGGTATTTGGGAGACCATGGATTAAGGAGACCAGGTGTTTGGGAGATCAAGGATTTAGAAATCAGGTATTTGGGAGACCAAGAATGTGGGAGAACATGGATTAAGGGAAGGAACTAGGTATTTGGGAGACCATGAATTAAGGAGACCATGTATTTGTGAGATCAGGTATTTGGGAGACCATGAATTAAGGAGACCAGGCATTTGGGAGACCAAGGATTTAAAAATCAGGTATTTGGGAGACCAAGGATTTGGGAGACCAGGTATTTGTGTGACCAAGGATTGTGGAGACCAGGTATTTGGGAGACTAAGAATTTAATGTACATGCACCTACTGAAGAGAAAGAAGATGATATTAAAGAAGACTTTTATAATGATCTGGAAGATGTCATAGAAGAAACCCCCAAACAGGACATCCTGATTGTGCTGGGAGACTTCAATGCAAAAATAGGTAGAGAGCAAACTAATAAAAAAAGTGGCCGGTGTGGAAAGCCTACATACAACTTCAAATAATAATGGATGGAGAGTCATCAACCTGGCAGAAGCCAAAGGACTGCAGATTAGCAGTACTAGACTACAAAGAAAGGATATACACAAACAAACTTGGAAATCATGTGACAAGAGAACCTATAATCAAATAGATCACATTTTAATTAACAACAGAAATGCATCAAACATACAGCAAGTCAGAAGTTATAGAGGAGCTGAGTGCCACAGTGACAACTTCCTCGTTGGAGCAAAATTTAAAATAAAACTTAAGAGAGCTTTCTATACTAAATTACAAAGATTACACCCAACATATAACAGAGAAAAACTGCAAGACATTACAGTCAAAGAGAAATTTACAGATGAAATAAAATGTAAACTTGAAACTCTGCAAAACCCTTTGGAGGAAAGCGTTGACCAAACTTGGTTGAACATCAAGAATACAATTCAGTCTACCGCAGAAGAATGTCTCGGTGTGTTAACCACGCATAGAAAGAACAGATGGTTCAATCAAAAATGTGAAGAAGCAGTCATTAGGAAGAAGAATGCCAGACATGTATGGTTAAATGACATCAATAACATCCAAAAGGAAGAGCATTATAGAAATGAATGTAAAGAGGCTACAAAAATAGTCAGACAGCAGAAGCGAGAATATATGAGTAATATAATCAAAGATATGGAAACTAATCACCAGAAAAATGAATCCAGAAAATTTTTTAAAGAACTGAAGTCAATGAAACGAGGGCACCAACAAAACACATATGGCTTAAAAGACAAAAATGGGAATATGATAAATACCAATGAGGAAATGTGCAACACTTGGAAAGAATATTTTATTGAATTACTAAATTGTGAAGCTCCAAGTAACATTTTCCCACAGGAAGAGGTTCTAACATGCGAACCACAAATTGAAGAACCTACATTTGAAGAAATCCTATATGTAATCACACGACTTAAAAACAATAAGGCAACTGGGACTGATGGAATTGCCGCTGAACTTATAAAGGCAGGTGGCCATGCATTACATCTAAAGCTATACGAACTAATAATAAAAATCTGGAGGACAGAAGAATTACCCCATGACTGGAAAGAGTCATTATTGATACCTATCTTTAAGAAAGGAGACAAGTTTCAATGTGGAAATTATAGAGGAATATCACTACTGTCCACAAGCTATAAGATACTATCCGCAGTATTACTAAATAGACTAAAACCATATTCAGAAGACATATTAGGTGACTACCAGGCGGGTTTTAGACAAAACAGATCAACAATAGATCAGATATTTATCTTACGACAAATAGCCGAGAAACATTGGGAATATAAAAGAGATCTCCATAACATTTTTGTGGATTTTAAAAAGGCTTATGATAGTGTCCATAGGAATAGTCTATGGAATGCTATGCAGGAATTTGGAATACCAAGGAAGTTAATCAACATGACCAGACTATGCATGGAAGATACTTATAATATAGTAACATATAAAGGCAGGAAATCAGACCCCTTCCAAATAGCATCTGGCTTGAAACAGGGTGATGCACTATCGCCGCTACTCTTCAATCTGGCTCTAGAGAAAGTTGTAAGGAAGGTAAAGGAGGAATGTGATATTGGAGGAACATCCAAGCTGCTTGGTTATGCAGATGATATAGATATTATAGGGCAAAGTGAACAAAAGACATTGGAAATATTGACTCACTTAAAGGGAAAAGCCCAACAGATGGGGCTGGTTATCAACCAAGATAAGACAGAATATATGGTAATTTCAAGAGACGGAATGGCTAGAAACTCTGGCCACATACAAATAGATAATATGACCATTAAAAGAACGGAAACATACAAATACCTGGGTACAATCTTCAACTGCTCCAACATCATAAGGGAAGAAATACAAACTAGAATCAACTCTGGAAATAAGATATACTATGCACTACAACATCTACTAAAATCAAAGGCGCTATCTCGTAACACCAAAATCACAATATACAAAACACTGATCAGACCAGTTGTGCTGTATGGCTCTGAAACCTGGAGTACAACGAAAGGAGACGAAGCCTTGTTACAAACCTTTGAGAACAAAGTTTTAAGACGCATCTTTGGACCCATTAGGGATACACAAAGTGGAGAGTGGAAAAGAAGAAGTAACAAAGACATTTATGATCTGGTTAAGTCCCCGCTAATCACTGGTATCATGAAGGCTAATAGACTACAATGGCTGGGGCATATAGAAATAATGGAAGATAATAGGGAAACAAAACTCGCTTACACTCAGGAAATAAATGACCGTAGACCCCGAGGTAGACCAAGAAGGCGGTGGAGAGATAATACATGTACAGACCTACAAGCACTTGGAATCAACGACTGGCAAGAGAAGGTCCACCAGAGAGACGAATGGAGACGGATTGTATTTGCAGCAAAGAACCTCAATGGCTCGGAACGCTGAAGAAGAAGAAGAAGAAGAATTTGGGAGACTGAGGATTTAGAAGACCAGGTATTTGGGAGACCATGGATTAAAGAGACCAGGCATTTGTGTGACCAAATATTTATGAAATTGTAAACTTAGAATGCCAAGGATTTAAGAAATCATACACTTAGGAGACCAATGATTTTGAGACCAAGGATTTAGGAGACTGGACATCTTGGATAAGAAGGACTTAGAAGATCAGACATTTCGGAGACACAGGATTTAAAATAATAAGGATTTAGGAGATTCAAGATTTAGGTAACCAAGGATTTAGGATCAAAGGATTTTAGAGAATGACGACTTTGGAAATCGAGGATATAAGCGCGATAGACTTTAGGAGACCAAGAACTTTGGTGACCAAGGATTTCTTAGACCAAGATTTTAGAAGACGAAACATTTAGGGAACGAAGAATTTCTGAAATCTTGCATGATTTCCCCAGGCCAAAGACAGTGTCTATACACTCTCAGACAATGCTTTCGACTCTCGGGCGCCTATACAGTTCACATTGTTTTGGTTTTCCTGCTGCCCAGTGTCCTCTGACATTTACATGTGCCCCATGATCCATGTTCTCTGACATTTACATATGCCCCATGATCCATGTTCTCTGACATTTACATATGCCCCATGATCCATGTTCTCTGACATTTACATATGCCCCATGATCAATGTTCTCTGACATTTACCTATTTCCCGTTATCCATGTTCTCGTTATCTGAGTGACAATCAATACCTGCACACATACAATTATGACAGCATGAAAGCCCCCGGGACATCTAGCATTCAGTATTTCCCAGAGACGCATGGTCCACAACTATAATTACATCTATGGGTGAATTACAAGATTCCCACACCAGAAAATCCCACCTCAGATGTGTCGTGTTTGTAGACCATATTTCTCTAGCTGTGTCCTTGTATGTTTGCTGGGGTTATGGCGTCGTAAATTGTCAGACGAAAGCCAATAACATACTGGCAAATGGGAGTCATAACAACATGTAAATAACTGTAGTTCGGAAGTGACAAGTTGAGCGAGCAATGGAACATGTTGAGACTATACAGTCAGACGTGACGTGATCAGCAATTGAACGTATTTTAGCATCCACACTGTTGTGACATGCGTGCTGCACATGGTTTCGTTTCGTGACAGGTCCAAATGTTTTCGCACAGATCACAGAATGACAGTAACAAACCAACTGCATTAAATGTGTAAACAACACCATGTTCCCATCGCAGACATATTTCGTGAATGCCACGTATTTGTGCCTCGGCCTAGACTCACCTGTGTCACATGGTACTCAAGGATTTGCTGTCTGGCGTGGGCGAGCATGAATCCTCATATTCTCACCATGGCCATATTGTATACTTCGGTTATTTCTTATTTATATAACATTTTATGAAACTATTTAACCATCCAGATTTCCCTTTGGCTAAGATCGTACACGAACCCTGTCCTCATACAACAATTTCAACTGTAAGATTATTCACTACTACTACTACTACTACTACTACTACTACTACTACTACTACTACTACTACTACTACTACTACTACTACTACTACTACTACTACTACTACTACTACTACTACTACTACTACTACTACTACTACTACTACTACTACTACTACTACTACTACTACTACTACTACTACTACTACTACTACTACTACTACTACTACTACTACTACTACTAACTACTACTACTACTACTACTATCAATACTACTACTACTACTACTACTACTACTACTACTACTACTATTACTACCACCACTACTACAACTACCACTACTACTACTACCTCTACTACAACTACCACTTCTATTACTATTATTACTACTACCACAACAACAATAACAACAACAACAGTACTACTCAAAAAACAACAACATCATTCATCCATTCATTGGCACCTTGCCGTCTTGACAGACGATAGTTTGTGCTTCAAAAAGGCATAATAACTTTTACCTATGGCGGTAACGAATGTGACTGGTAAGGTCAATTCGCGCTTTAAATGTCCGTTCACAGTGGGTGCATGTGAACACGTGGTCATTTCCACCATCATGCACCATCTTACGTCTCACACGCTCGGTGTGTGACTTATCTGCAATAATTTTCTCCTTTGTCTTTATTCCATTTCTGATCTTTGCCCTTCATGCAATACGTTCAGCGGTGACTTGCTCCCACTGTGCATTATCAATGCCTGTATCATTCATGTCCCGCTTCCACACATCTTTTTATCGTAGTAGAGGCCGACCCTGAGATCTCTTACCCATCTGTAATTCACCACAAAAGATGTCCCTTGGTATTCTACCATCATCTATCCTCCTAAGATGTCCTATTCATCTAAGACTGAGCATGGAATAAACCGTCACACAACCTGATCTTTCCAATACTTCAGTATTTGTGATTTTGTCTTGCCACTTAATACGATATATTCTTTGCAGACACCACATATGAAAGCTGTCTAAATGTTTCTCTTGGTGTGAGTAAGTTATCCAGGCTTCACTGTTATAAATAAGAGTACTAAGGACACAGGCTTGATAGACAAGGACTTTTGTTTTGGCAGTAAGCTTCCTGTTCTCCCAGACTCTTTTTCTTAACCTGTTCATTGTTGTTGCTGCCTTACCAATCCGGATGTTGATTTCCTGATCTAGGGATAATTTGCTATTTACCACTGATCCTAGATATGTAAAATAGTCTACCATCTCTAGTTCGGCGTCGTCAATAAAGATTGACGATACCCCTTGTGCACCATGTGACATCATCTGTGTCTTCTTTTTGCTAATTGTTAAACCAAATTCAGAACAAGCAAAGGAGAATGCAGATAGTAGACATTGCAATTCTTCCTCAGAGTGGGTCGTAACTGTAGCATCATCCGCAAAAAGCAACTCTCTAATCAGTACCCTCCTAATTTTGGTCTTGGCCTTCAATCTCTGAGCATTGTAGAGGCCGCCATCTGAGCGTGAGTGAATGTATATACCACCATCCTGATCACGAAAGGCATATTTCAGTAGAAGTGAAAAGTATATTCCAAAGAGGGTGGGAGCTAGTACACAACCTTGCTTAACTCCACTCTTGATTTCAAACTCTTCAGAAGTTGCA
>OY992879.1:69372386-69379886 GCA_963921405.1 Cepaea hortensis
ACTTCCCTCTGTAGAAGTCTGCTTTACTATGTAAGGAGCTTCCCTCTGTAGACACATAGACATACACAGACACTTAAACACTTATTCTCACATGGCCGGGGGATGCGTGGTCTCGAGGTATGATGTCCGCCTCGAGTGCTGGAGGTCCCGGGCTCAAGCCCCGGTGAGGATGTTTTCTCATGGACTTCTAGTAATAAGATTTCCCCTGGTCTCTGGGTAGTGAGATCGGACGCCCGTGTGTATTGTTGCGCACGTAAAATATCCCTTGGCAGTTGGAAATCGAAAAAGAGTAGCCTAACGGCGCTGCCCGGGCAAAATTTCGAGTTAAAAATCTACCCAAAGTATTTCAGGAACCTCGCCGGTGCTACGGAGTTCGTGCACTGAGCTGAGTTTCTCCAGACTCAGGTTTGAGTTAGGAGGAGAACGGAGCACTTATGGGTTGCACCCGTGTGCCGTGATGTTGATCCATCGACTAAACTAAACTATCTCACATGGCCACCTGCTTATCTTCGTTGTAGACGACAAAATGTGGCTGTCTGTATCATACACGGTTCAGACCCTCCACACCCCCACCCACTCACGACCCACTCACGACCCACCCACCCACACACACACACACACACACACACACACACACACACACACACACATTACACTCGGTGGGTCCAGCAGGATTGCCCCTCAACGATGAGGCGTTCACACATTGGGTCACGGGCTTCTCAAGGTAATATAACTCTACAAAAGCTTCTATATTGGGTAAAATCCAGATTGTGTCCCTTACATTGGACACGTGGAAACATTTAAATTGTCCAGATTGAAGAATTTGTGTGTGTGTGTGGATGTGGATGTGCGTGTATCTGTGTGTGAGTCAGAGAGAGAAGGGGTAGAGAGGGAGAGAAACGGAGAGAGGGAAGAGGGAGAGATAGATAGAAAGAGACCTAGAGAGAGGTGGGGGGGGGGGGGCAAGACAGCTGTGGATGAGAGCTAACCGTGTCAACCACAAGCCAGTAGGTTTGGGGTTCAGTCCCAGCCAGGACTGGCATTTCATGACGCCACATTACCCCTGGTCTCAGAGCTAGTCAGGTCGAACACCTCGCCTGCCCACACACATGCCAGATACAGGAGGTCCCGTGTCCACCCACAGCTCGTGACCTGGGCAGGAATATGTCTAGAGGAAGCCACCCACGGGTAGAAACAGCTCGTGACCTTGGAGGGAATTCTCTCTAGAAGAAGCCACCCTGCCACAAGTCCATGCCCAAGTCGGACACGCTGACCTTTGACGTGTGTAAATGGGCGTGGTGCACGACCCTCCAGAGAGGAAGGAAGCAGAGAGCTGGGTGTCGGACACGCCCCTCCAGAGAGGAAGGAAGCAGAGAGCTGGGTGTCGGGCACGCCCCTCCAGAGAGGAAGGAAGCAGAGAGCTGGGTGTCGGACACGCCCCTCCAGAGAGAAAGGAAGCAGAGAGCAGGGTGTGGGCTGGATACCATGAGTGTGTGTAGAATTGAATGTTTACTTGAATAAGTTCGCGTCTGTCTGGTCCATGAGAGAAAACAACCGTAGAATGTTGACATCCTGACACACCCGAGGCAAACAATCACACCAACACACAACATGGCGGAGATCCCCAGAGATGTCACAAACATACAACAACGAACACACAACACGGCAGAGAAATCACAAACATACAACACCAGCAAACAACATAGCGGAGATCCACAGAGATGTCACAAACGTTCAGCAAACATACATCAGTACACGGAAGTCAGACCTGGCGCCTTCTGTTACCATTATTTACTTGTACTGACTATAGACTATAGCTACCGCTAGAATAGGAACTTATTGCAACCTGACAGAGCATCTTGATGATCTGGATTTCTGACAACATCGCCTTCCTGTCTCACACAAGAAATCAGATACAAGATCAACTAAACATATTGGATGGCAGGCCACAACAATTAGGTTTAACATTTCACAGAGGAAACAATACATCAGATATGACAATTACAACAATGTGGATACATCAGACATGACTATTACAACAATGTGGATACATTAGACATGACTATTACAACAATGTGGATACATTAGACATGACTATTACAACAATGTGGATACATCAGACATGACTATTACAACAATGTGGATACCTCAGACATGACTATTACAACAATGTGGATACATCATACATGACTATTACAACAATGTGGATACATCAGACATGACTATTACAACAATGTGGATACATCAGACATGACTATTACAACAATGTGGATACATCAGACATGACTATTACAACAATGTGGATACATCAGACATGACTATTACAACAATGTGGATACATTAGACATGACTATTACAACAATGTGGATACATCAGACATGACTATTACAACAATGTGGATATCTCAGACATGACTATTACAACAATGTGGATACATCAGACATGACTATTACAACAATGTGGATACATCAGACATGACTATTACAACAATGTGGATACATCAAACATGACTATTACAACAATGTGGATACCTCAGACATGACTATTACAACAATGTGGATACATTAGACATGACTATTACAACAATGCAGACACAGATGGTATTCGCCGTCTTCCTCTTCTTCTTCTTTCGTTCGCTTTGCGTGATTGCGTGGCATCCTGATTTCTGTGGTGCGCCTCTTGGCTGGTTGCCTCCGTCTTCAGCACCTTTCTTTGCTAGAGCAGACTGTGGTCTCACTCGAGTGTAGATGTGTACGCGCGCACACACCTGTCTGCGCATGCATGTACGTGTATACACATCTAGAGCATACTGGTTATTTTCCGGCGCCAGAGACTCGCCGTCGCCCCTTCTCCTGTTAGTTTAAACAGGTCCGCCACGTGAAGGCCAGGAGTTGGACTTTTGCTGCATAGGTTATGTATTCACGAGCCATTGAGGTATTTGAGCAATGTTGGGCGCTCACCCCAACACCGCGCCTCGGCTACATACAGCAACATTTGGAACCCATTCGCCGTCTTATTCTAAACTTGTAATATTTGTAAATATTCGACTACTTCTCAATCGCTTGTCTCCGTCTGTTTGGTGTATTTCTGTACTACATTAGGGCGTTAACCTACCCCCTGGGCTGGCTCAGATTTGCACCTTGTACCTTGGGATGTGGACAACCCTAAGTCGTGTTGTTAGGTTTGTTGATGTTGTTCCCCAGGCATTATTGCAGACCTGATATTGTCATTTCCCACACACAATGCTCACCTGTAGACTTTCAAATCCAGAGACAAAGCTGGCGATGATACTAAATATATTCAGACACAACTGCGACCGTTCATTACATTACACATACAAATACAGACACAGCTGAGGCCGTTCATTACATGAAACAGATTCACAGATATAGAAACAGCGGAGGCCGTTCATTACATTAAGCAGACTCACAGATATAGACACAGCTGCGGTCGATGTTTAGGTTTAACTCCCAACTCTCTTCCAGACAATCCCTCTATAGGGTTACACACCCGCTTCACACGCGTGATCCGGGACTGTTTCCGGATCCGGTCAGGGATATGCACTACTGACGAGCTCAAACGAGGGCGAAACTCGAGTATAGTGCTTCCATATTGACGTGGATAGGCCTTAGGTTCATACCAGAATGCGATCGGCGTTGCCAGTAGTGGGTTGTGCTCAATATTTAAATCCCTCTATGTCTAATTTCTGTCTAAACATTCCCCCTATGTCTAATTTCTCTCTAAACATTTCTTCTATGTATAATTTCTCTCTAAACATTCCCCCTATGTCTAATTTCTCACTAAACATTCCCCCTATGTCTAATTTCTCACTAAACATTCCCCCTATGTCTAATTTCTCTCTAAACATTTCTTCTATGTATAATTTCTCTCTAAACATTCCCCCTATGTCTAATTTCTCTCTAAACATTCCCCCTATGTCTAATTTCTCACTAAACATTCCCCCTATGTCTAATTTCTCACTAAACATTCCCCCTATGTCTAATTTCTCTCTAAACATTTCTTCTATGTATAATTTCTCACTAAACATTTCTTCTATGTATAATTTCTCTCTAAACATTCCCTCTATGTCTAATTTCTCACTAAACATTCCCCCTATGTCTAATTTCTCACTAAACATTCCCCCTATGTCTAATTTCTCTCTAAACATTTCTTCTATGTATAATTTCTCTCTAAACATTTCTTCTATGTATAATTTCTCTCTAAACATTTCTTCTATGTATAATTTCTCACTAAACATTCCCCCTATGTCTAATTTCTCTCTAAACATTTCTTCTATGTATAATTTCTCACTAAACATTCCCCCTATGTCTAATTTCTCACTAAACATTCCCCCTATGTCTAATTTCTCACTAAACATTTCTTCTATGTATAATTTCTCTCTAAACATTCCCTCTATGTCTAATTTCTCACTAAACATTCCCCCTATGTCTAATTTCTCACTAAACATTCCCCCTATGTCTAATTTCTCACTAAACATTCCCCCTATGTCTAATTTCTCACTAAACATTCCCCCTATGTCTAATTTCTCTCTAAACATTTCTTCTATGTATAATTTCTCTCTAAACATTTCTTCTATGTATAATTTCTCTCTAAACATTTCTTCTATGTCTAATTTCTCTCTAAACATTTCTTCTATGTCTAATTTCTCTCTAAACATTTCTTCTATGTCTAATTTCTCTCTAAACATTTCTTCTATGTCTAATTTCTCTCTAAACATTCCCCCTATGTCTAATTTCTCACTAAACATTCCCCCTATGTCTAATTTCTCTCTAAACATTTCTTCTATGTATAATTTCTCTCTAAACATTCCCTCTATGTCTAATTTCTCTCTAAACATTCCCCCTATGTCTAATTTCTCACTAAACATTCCCCCTATGTCTAATTTCTCACTAAACATTTCTTCTATGTATAATTTCTCTCTAAACATTTCTTCTATGTATAATTTCTCTCTAAACATTTCTTCTATGTATAATTTCTCTCTAAACATTTCTTCTATGTATAATTTCTCACTAAACATTCCCCCTATGTCTAATTTCTCTCTAAACATTTCTTCTATGTATAATTTCTCACTAAACATTCCCCCTATGTCTAATTTCTCTCTAAACATTTCTTCTATGTATAATTTCTCTCTAAACATTCCCCCTATGTCTAATTTCTCACTAAACATTCCCCCTATGTCTAATTTCTCACTAAACATTTCTTCTATGTATAATTTCTCTCTAAACATTCCCTCTATGTCTAATTTCTCACTAAACATTCCCCCTATGTCTAATTTCTCACTAAACATTCCCCCTATGTCTAATTTCTCACTAAACATTCCCCCTATGTCTAATTTCTCACTAAACATTTCTTCTATGTATAATTTCTCTCTAAACATTCCCTCTATGTCTAATTTCTCACTAAACATTCCCCCTATGTCTAATTTCTCACTAAACATTCCCCCTATGTCTAATTTCTCACTAAACATTCCCCCTATGTCTAATTTCTCACTAAACATTCCCCCTATGTCTAATTTCTCTCTAAACATTTCTTCTATGTATAATTTCTCTCTAAACATTCCCCCTATGTCTAATTTCTCACTAAACATTCCCCCTATGTCTAATTTCTCACTAAACATTCCCTCTATGTATAATTTCTCTCTAAACATTCCCTCTATGTCTAATTTCTCACTAAACATTCCCCCTATGTCTAATTTCTCACTAAACATTCCCCCTATGTCTAATTTCTCACTAAACATTCCCTCTATGTCTAATTTCTCACTAAACATTCCCCCTATGTCTAATTTCTCACTAAACATTCCCCCTATGTCTAATTTCTCTCTAAACATTTCTTCTATGTCTAATTTCTCTCTAAACATTCCCCCTATGTCTAATTTCTCTCTAAACATTCCCTATACGAGTTCCCTTCTAAGCATTCCCTCTAAGACTCCCTTCTAGGTCTATCTTCAAGGCCTCCACCCTAGGTCTATCTTCTAGGCCTTCCTCCTAAGTCTATATTCTAGGCCTTCTCTCTGTCTATATTCTAGGCCTTCCTCCTAAGTCTATCTTCTAGGCCTTCCATCTAAGTCTTTTTTTTTAGCCCTTCCCCCAGGTCTATCTTCTAGGCTTTTCCCGTAGGTCTATCTTCTAGGCCTTCTCTCTAGGTCTATCTTTTAGGCCTTCCCTCTCAGCCTATTTCCTTTATAAGCTTTCGATGTAGCTCTAACGCTAACTGTGCTTTAACTGACGCTCGTTATATTGGCAAGACTATGTTTATCTATGTCATACGTCACCCGCTGTTTTCAGGTCAACAACCTAATGCCAACAACCGCCAACAAATATCTCTTTCATCCAGTTTTTGTCAGTTCTTGTCAACCACAAGTGTATCTTACTGTTGCACTAACAGCCTCCCGAGGTCAAGTCAGATATTTTTACCGGTCGTGTTAGCTCGCGATATACATACCCGGATGTTGTGTTGGTAAATTTAGCTGTGTAGTCGCCGAAAAAGAAACAATACGAAAATGGAACGCGGTCGCTGGTAGAAGGATGGAGACTGTGTGGAGACAGAAACATGAAAGAAAGTATGTTATGTTGGTTGCAGCAGGCACGTCACAACTGGTAAACATATAAACAGGACAAACACAACCAGTAAACAAGTTAGTTAGTTAGTTAGTCTTTCCTCTTGAGCCTAAGGCGGCGCATAGGGCAGAAGTCATGGCTCTCCATGTCCGGCGGTTCGCTGCTACCTGTTGTAGATCTTGGATATTTACTTGGCCATTAAATGAGCCTTCTCTAATGATGGTTCTACGCAGGGTCTCTCTTGGTCTTCCCCGTTTTCTTTTCCCTACTGGTGACCATATGAGGGCTTGATAGGGGAGTCTTGACTTGTCCATTCTGAGTACATGGCCGATGTAGTTCCAACGGCGTCTTCTTATGAAATTGGATACTGTATCTTGCTTAGTCTCTTGTCTTATTTGCGAATTGGTTCTGAAGTCTGTCCAGTGGATGTTTAGAAGTCTTCTAAGACATTTGTTCTCAAAATTGTCTAATTTTTTTATCTAAAGCTACCGTTGATTTCCAACTTTCACATCCATACGTTAACACTGGAATCACACAAGAGTTGAAGATTTTAAGTTTTGTGTGTTTGCTGAGTGTCTTTGACTTCCAGATGTTTGACAGTTTATTGAAGGCACTAGATGCCAGTGCGATTCTAGATGATATTTCTGGTGTTGAGTCCCCTGTAGATGTCATTTTGCTTCCTAGGTATGTAAAGCTGTTGACTTTTTCAAGAACGTAGCTGTTCAATTTGGTGTCATCTGAACTGTTGGTAAGATCAATAGTCTTTGTTTTTGTGGTGTTAATTTGGAGACCAATTTGCCCTGAAACATTTTGGAGGTGGTTTATTTTCTCTTGGGCATCCGGGTGTGTTCAACTCAAAAGCACTATGTCGTCGGCAAAGTCCAGGTCTTCTAAAATTTTGTCAACCCAATGGATACCCATA
>OY992879.1:69384886-69669886 GCA_963921405.1 Cepaea hortensis
CGCTGGGCAGAGCATTTCAGCAAAATCCTAAATGCAACTTCCTTCTTCGATGATGAAACCATCAACTGCCTTCCTCAAGTTCCCACCAATGAGACACTTGGTGACCTGCCAACCATAGTGGAAATAAACAAAGCCATCCAGCAACTCTCCAGCGGCAAGGCACCTGGTCCTGACTCCATCCCAGCAGAGATATACAAGGCAGGTGGGCCGGTCCTAACAGAGCAGCTTCACCAAGTCTTCATAAACATATGGATGAACGAGACCATGCCACAAGATTTTAAGGACGCGTCAATAGTCCACCTTTACTAACGTAAAGGAAACCACCAATCCTGTGACAACCACCGAGGCATCTCCTTGCTTTCAATTGCAGGGAAGATACTCGCCAGCATTCTTCTCAATCGCCTCACAGCCCATCTCGATCAAGGTCTTCTTCCTGAGAGTCAATGTGGCTTCAGAAAAGAACGTGGAACTGTTGACATGATTTTCGCTGCAAGGCAGCTGCAAGAGAAATGTCAGGAACAGAACTGCGAAATGTTCTCCACTTTCATTGACCTTACCAAGGCTTTTGATACAGTCAGCAGAGAAGGACTGTGGAAGATTATGGCAAAATATGGCTGTCCACGAAAGTTTGTCCAAATAGTGCGGCTATTTCATGACGGCATGCAGGCAAGAGTACAGGAAAATGGTGAACTGTCTGAACCCTTTCCTGTAACCAATGGAGTGAAGCAAGGATGTGTCCTGGCACCAACACTGTTCAGCCTCATGTTTTCAGCCATGTTGATGAATGCTTTCGAGAACGACGACATTGGAATAGACATCAACTACCGTATGGATGGAAAGTTATTCAATCTCAGAAGGCTGAAAGCTAAAACCAAAATTGACAGCGGCACCGTCAGAGAGCTCCTGTTTGCTGATGATTGCGCTCTATACGCCAACTCAGAGGCGGACATGCAACATAATGTTTCAGCTTTCTCACATGCCTGTGCCAACTTTGGGCTCAATATCAACTTGGAGAAGACTGAAGTTATGTACCAGCAAGCTCCAGGGAATAATCACACTGTGCCGAATATCAAAGTGAATGATCATAGACTAAGTGTTGTGGACAAATTCACCTATCTTGGCAGCACTGTGTCACAAGCTGCCACAATCGATGACGAAGTGAATGCAAGAATCTCCAAGGCCAGTGCAGCCTTTGGCAGACTGTACAAGAATGTATGGGACAGAACTGGAATAAGCCTGCAAACAAAGCTAACAGTCTACAAAGCAGTTGTATTATCCACACTGCTATATGCTTGTGAAACCTGGACTGTTTATCAGCGACACGCTAGGAAATTAAACCACTTCCACACAGTCTGCCTAAGGAAGCTACTGAAGATTAAATGGCAGGACAAGATTCCAGACACTGAAGTCCTAGAAAGAGCATCCATGCCCAGTATCCACACTCTACTGATGAAGAATCAGATTCGCTGGGCTGGTCACTTGACCCGCATGCCAGATCACAGGCTCCCTAAACGAATTTTCTACAGCGAACTGCGTTGTGGTAAACGCTCCCAAGGTGGCCAGAGGAAACGTTTTAAAGACACTCTGAAAATTTCACTGAATGCTTTTGGAATTCATCATGACACCTGGGAGGCTGCAGCCAGAGACCGAAATTCGTGGCGTGCATCATTGCGCAAAGGTGCAGTCATATGTGAGGCAACCAGGACTGCAAGAGCTGTGAAGAAAAGGCAGGACAGAAAAACCACTGCAGGAAATCCTCCTCCAGAGACGTCAAGCATTCTTTGCCCACATTGTCAAAGAACATTTCGAGCCAAAATAGGCCTTTTCAGCCATCTTAGAACCCACGGCTCCACACCTTCAACCCCACTGGATGAAATGAATGGTCATCATCATTCTTGATGGACAAACAACAGTAGTTGTTGTTGTTGTTTTAGTATAGTAGTAGCACAGTAGTAGTAGTAGTTGTAGTAGTAGTAGTAGTAGTAGTAGTAGTAGTAGTAGTTGTCATATATTTTTGAAGGGAGTGGGAGATCACTGTAGTGCATGCCCCATCTCTAACAAAAGAAGTAGAGCCCCATCCTCTTCTATCTTCAATAACCCCAGAATATGAACCTTGAGTTATCTGCAGGCCTCGTTCTATTAAGTAGTCTAGGAGATATAGATTATGGCCCTGGTGAGAATAATGATTACTAACTGGGAATCTGCCCCTTCTCCAATGATTCTTATAGCTCTGGATCCCCCTTTTATTGGTTATCAAATCTGAGGAAAGTCTGGAGAATTTTCTCAGCCTGATTTAGATGAAGAAAACATGGATATTGAGCAGTTGATAGATCTAGAGTCTTCTCTCCCCCATTTTAGTAAGTCATTATGAGTGGATTTATTGTTAAACAAACACATAATCAATCACATTAGATTCTGACAACATGATATACAAAGAAGTTGTTGACTCACAGATAGGTTTGAACTGATAAATTAACAGAAGGTCAATTCATGTTAATCATTTATTGACTGGGCCTGAACCTTCTGGTCAGTACATACATCTCTATTGTGATTTACACAAAATATTAGAAAAGTTGCATATTGGACCAGTCACACAGACCATCAATAAACAAGCATCAATACATGAGAGGTCAACAAGTGTGAAAACATAGTAAACATTTTTGTTGTTGCACATGTTAAGTGTGATGGTAATTCAACAATTAAATATCAGTTTCCTGAAATTGGGTGTGGTGTGTACCAATGAGAAAGTAACCTGGTGACTGGAAGATTAGGTAAGCCATGGTCCATTGACTGATGGATCCACTTCAGGTCTGCCCGTATAGCTCCACTGAAGGCCTCCCCATACTCTGCTCATGGCCAAGTCATCTTCCATCTCACTTGTGGTTCATCTCTTTCTCTCGGCTTCCCTCTGTCAGGTCTGATTTAGGTGGTTAGTTTGCTGATGTGTTGGGTGGTTGTTGGTATGTAGCCACCAAGATCACTGATGAATATTCACATAAATATATACATTCCTACCAATACAATATTCTAGAAGTAGGTCGGAAGAAATCTAAATTCCTGAAGTAGGAACTAGTTCCCCTCCCCTCCTTTTTTCTCTAAGCTAGTGTTGGGTTAATTTGGGGTGGTCAGAGTTTATCACACTGTGTACGCCTTGTATCAACTGGTTCCTGCTGTATGTAAGTTCTCATTTGACCTGGGGTCAGTGAACGTGTACAGTAAGACAGTGACAAGAGTGAGAAGGTGTCAAGATGCATGTAAATAAATGACATACATTTATAACATTTCTTCCACTCAATGGTGTTTATCGCGTGTATAAATAATTCTCTGTGTTTTCCCAATTAACTTCTTCTTCTTCTTCTTCTTCTTGTGTCTAATAACTCTCTCCCATTATCTGTTGTTGTTGTGATGTTGAGTGTTGGGTTGTGTGGTGATGAGTGGTGTTGAGTGGTGTTGTGTTTTAAGTTATGTTGAGTAATGAGTTAAGTTCACTGCGCGTGATGGTGTTCCACGAAGCACAACTTTCTCATGTAATGCAGTTCATAAGTGCTCTTATCTAATTAAAATTTGACATAAATATAAATATTTATTCCGTCAAACCCTATTGATTCAATAGATGAAAGAGAAAGGAAAGATTGATTTCTCTGTCAGCTTTCTAGATTGTAAATAGGCATAGATAAGTCTGTTTTAGAACAAGGCACTTATTCTAGTACACGAACTGTCATTTCAGCTGTAGGTAGTGATAGCATCTTTAACAATGTTTCTGACAAAATGCACAAGATTGCTTTCGAATCATCACCTCTCACAGTTGTTTAGAATAGAATTTAGTAGTATAATGCACTTCTTAAAGTTAATAATTATCTCTAAGAATATCAGAGATTGCAGTTTCATCGAAGAGAGTATTGGAGTGTCATTTTGCCCGGGAACGGCTCTGCGTCGTTGGAATCTACAGTCGAGCATTTTTACATTTCAGAGGTTTTAATTAATAATAATACATTTCAATTGACATTACAAACACAGGTTACCATTACTTGATACTTGATACATCGGGTTCTTAGTCTAATCTCGGGAATCACACGCTTACCTCAGATCTAGACACCCCGCAATTCCATGTTTGAAAATTTGGTCACACCATCTTCTCACGTCTCTTCATCAGGCTGGTTGCAGGAAAAAGTGCGGGCTTACCAGATTCTGATGAAATATTAACATATGCAAATGCGGCGTTGGCGCGAAAGCGGGTCACATGTCTCCTCCTATCCAATGGGTTTCCGAGCTTTGTCTGATGAAATCTTTCTAAGAATCCACGTCATCTGTCACTTATGCAGTTCCAGTTTCGATGTTAAGTTGTAAGTCCTAGTCTCCGTTTGCGGTTGTGAAGTCAATTTCTTTTAATGTTGTTTCCTCTTCTTGCGGCATGTTTTGGTAAATGAATTATGGTGGTTAGCGTTATGCCACAGTAGTAGTAGTAGTAGTAGTAGTAGTTGTTGTTGTAGTATAGTAGTAGCACAGTAGTAGTAGTTGTAGTAGTAGTAGTAGTAGTAGTAGTATTAGTAGTAGTAGTAGTAGTAGTAGTAGTAGTAGTAGTAGTAGTAGTAGTAATCTGTGTTGTTGTTGTTGTTGTTGTTGTTGTATAGTACTAGAAGCGTAGTAGTAGTAGTAGTTGTTGTAGTATAGTAGTAGTAGTAGTAGTAGTAGTAGTAGTAGTAGTAGTAGTAGTAGTAGTAGTAGTAATTGTTGTTGTTGTTGTTGTTGTAGTATAGTAGTAGGAGTAGTAGTAGTAGTAGTAGTAGTAGTAGTAGTAGTAGTAGTAGTAGTAGTAGTAATTGTTGTTGTTGTTGTTGTATAGTAGTAGTAGCGTTGTGGTAGTTGTAGTAGTAGTTGTTGTAGTATAGTAGTAGAAGTAGTAGTAGTAGTAGTAGTAGTAGTAGTAGTAGTAGTAGTAGTAGTACTAGTAGTAGTAGTAGTAGTTGTTGTTGTATAGTAGTAGTAGTAGTAGTAGTAGTAGTAGTAGTAGTAGTAGTAGTAGTAGTAGTATTAGTATCAGCAGCAGTAGCAAGAATAGCAGCAGTAGTAATAGCGGCATTAGTAGTAGTAGTAGTAGTAGTAGTAGTAGTAGTAGTAGTAGTAGTAGTAGTAGTAGTAGTAGTAGTAATTGTTGTTGTTGTTGTTGTAGTATAGTAGTAGGAGTAGTAGTAGTAGTAGTAGTAGTAGTAGTAGTAGTAGTAGTAGTAGTAGTAGTAGTAGTAGTAATTGTTGTTGTTGTAGTTGTATAGTAGTAGTAGCGTTGTGGTAGTTGTAGTAGTAGTTGTTGTAGTATAGTAGTAGAAGTAGTAGTAGTAGTAGTAGTAGTAGTAGTAGTAGTAGTAGTAGTAGTAGTAGTAGTAGTAGTAGTAGTAGTACTAGTAGTAGTAGTAGTAGTTGTTGTTGTATAGTAGTAGTAGTAGTAGTAGTAGTAGTAGTAGTAGTAGTAGTAGTAGTAGTAGTAGTAGTATTAGTAGTAGTAGTATCAGCAGCAGTAGCAAGAATAGCAGCAGTAGTAATAGCGGCAGTAGTAGTAGTAGTAGTAGTAGTAGTAGTAGTAGTAGTAGCAGTAGTAGTAGTAGTAGTAGTAGTAGTAGATGCACACAGACACACACGCGATGAGTGTAGACAGACGTTGCAGGAATGACTCAGAGATATTGTACACGAACAATCAATGACACAACCGCCTTGTTTACACCGTGTGCTGCGGGACCACTATATCCATGGACAAACTGGCCTACAACTGTTCTTTCTACAAGTATACATGGGTCGCCAGTAACCAAACATGGGTCGCCAGTAACCAAACATGGGTCGCCAGTAACCGCGATGGGTCGCCGGTAACATACCATGGAGTTGCCAGTAATCAAGCATGTGTCTCCAATAACCAAACATGGGTCGCTAGTAACATAAAATGAGGTCGTAAGTAAGCAAGCATGGGTCGCCAGTACATTGTCTCCACAATGTAGTCTAGAGGAGAATAGACCGCAGTACACTGTAGTGTATGTAGAATGTATATGTAAGCGGTTTATATGCATGCAGTGTGTATGTATGTAGCGTGTATATGTTTGCAGTCTATTTGTGTATGTAGAGTGTATATGTATGTAGAGTGTATATGTATGTAGAGTGTATATGTATGTAGAGTGTATATGTATGTAGAGTGTATATGTATGTAGAGTGTATATGTATGTAGAGTGTATATGTATGTAGAGTGTATATGTATGTAGAGTGTATATGTATGTAGAGTGTATATGTATGTAGAGTGTATATGTATGTAGAGTGTATATGTATGTAGAGTGTATATGTATGTAGAGTGTATATGTATGTAGAGTGTATATGTATGTAGAGTGTATTTGTTTGTAGAGTGTATATGTATGCAGTGTGTATATGTATGTAGCGTGTATATGTATGCAGTCTATTTGTGTATGTAGAGTGTATATGTATGTAGAGTGTATATGTATGTAGAGTGTATATGTATGTAGAGTGTATATGTATGTAGAGTGTATATGTATGTAGAGTGTATATGTATGTAGAGTGTATATGTATGTAGAGTGTATATGTATGTAGAGTGTATATGTATGTAGAGTGTATATGTATGTAGAGTGTATATGTATGCAGTCTATTTGTGTATGTAGAGTGTATATGTATGTAGAGTGTATATGTATGTAGAGTGTATATGTATGTAGCGTGTATATGTATGCAGTGTGTATATGTATGTAGAGTGTATATGTATGTAGAGTGTATATGTATGCAGTCTATTTGTGTATGTAGAGTGTATATGTATGTAGAGTGTATATGTATGTAGAGTGTATATGTATGTAGAGTGTATATGTATGTAGAGTGTATATGTATGTAGAGTGTATATGTATGCAGTCTATTTGTGTATGTAGAGTGTATATGTATGTAGAGTGTATATGTATGTAGAGTGTATATGTATGTAGAGTGTATATGTATGTAGAGTGTATATGTATGTAGAGTGTATATGTATGTAGAGTGTATATGTATGCAGTCTATTTGTGTATGTAGAGTGTATATGTATGTAGAGTGTATATGTTTGCAGTCTATTTGTGTATGTAGAGTGTATATGTATGTAGAGTGTATATGTATGTAGAGTGTATATGTATGTAGAGTGTATATGTATGTAGAGTGTATATGTATGTAGCGTGTATATGTATGTAGAGTGTATATGTATGCAGTCTATTTGTGTATGTAGAGTGTATATGTATGTAGAGTGTATATGTTTGCAGTCTATTTGTGTATGTAGAGTGTATATGTATGTAGAGTGTATATGTATGCAGTCTATTTGTGTATATAGAGTGTATTTGTTTGTAGAGTGTATATGTATGTAGAGTGTATATGTATGTAGAGTGTATATGTATGTAGCGTGTATATGTATGCAGTCTATTTGTGTATGTAGAGTGTATATGTATGTAGAGTGTATATGTATGTAGAGTGTATATGTATGCAGTCTATTTGTGTATGTAGAGTGTATATGTATGTAGAGTGTATATGTGTGCAGTCTATTTGTGTATGTAGAGTGTATATGTATGTAGAGTGTATATGTTTGCAGTCTATTTGTGTATGTAGAGTGTATATGTATGTAGAGTGTATATGTATGCAGTCTATTTGTGTATGTAGAGTGTATTTGTTTGTAGAGTGTATATGTATGCAGTGTGTATATGTATGTAGAGTGTATATGTATGCAGTCTATTTGTGTATGTAGAGTGTATTTGTTTGTAGAGTGTATATGTATGTAGAGTGTATATGTATGTAGAGTGTATATGTATGTAGCGTGTATATGTATGTAGAGTGTATATGTTTGCAGTCTATTTGTGTATGTAGAGTGTATATGTATGTAGAGTGTATATGTATGCAGTCTATTTGTGTATGTAGAGTGTATTTGTTTGTAGAGTGTATATGTATGCAGTGTGTATATGTATGTAGAGTGTATATGTATGCAGTCTATTTGTGTATGTAGAGTGTATTTGTTTGTAGAGTGTATATGTATGCAGTGTGTATATGTATGTAGAGTGTATATGTATGTAGCGTGTATATGTATGCAGTCTATTTGTGTATGTAGAGTGTATATGTATGTAGAGTGTATATGTATGCAGTCTATTTGTGTATGTAGAGTGTATATGTATGTAGAGTGTATATGTATGCAGTCTATTTGTGTATGTAGAGTGTATATGTATGTAGAGTGTATATGTATGTAGAGTGTATATGTATGCAGTCTATTTGTGTATGTAGAGTGTATATGTATGTAGAGTGTATATGTATGTAGCGTGTATATGTATGCAGTCTATTTGTGTATGTAGAGTGTATATGTATGTAGAGTGTATATGTATGCAGTCTATTTGTGTATGTAGAGTGTATATGTATGTAGAGTGTATATGTATGTAGAGTGTATATGTATGCAGTGTGTATATGTATGTAGAGTGTATATGTATGTAGCGTGTATATGTATGCAGTCTATTTGTGTATGTAGAGTGTATTTGTTTGTAGAGTGTATATGTATGCAGTGTGTATATGTATGTAGAGTGTATATGTATGTAGAGTGTATATGTATGTAGCGTGTATATGTATGCAGTCTATTTGTGTATGTAGAGTGTATTTGTTTGTAGAGTGTATATGTATGCAGTGTGTATATGTATGTAGAGTGTATATGTATGCAGTCTATTTGTGTATGTAGAGTGTATTTGTTTGTAGAGTGTATATGTATGTAGAGTGTATATGTATGCAGTGTGTATATGTATGTAGAGTGTATATGTATGCAGTGTGTATATGTATGTAGAGTGTATATGTATGTAGAGTGTATATGTATGTAGAGTGTATATGTATGTAGAGTGTATATGTATGTAGCGTGTATATGTATGCAGTCTATTTGTGTATGTAGAGTGTATTTGTTTGTAGAGTGTATATGTATGCAGTGTGTATATGTATGTAGAGTGTATATGTATGCAGTCTATTTGTGTATGTAGAGTGTATTTGTTTGTAGAGTGTATATGTATGTAGAGTGTATATGTATGCAGTGTGTATATGTATGTAGAGTGTATATGTATGCAGTGTGTATATGTATGTAGAGTGTATATGTATGTAGAGTGTATATGTATGTAGCGTGTATATGTATGTAGCGTGTATATGTATGTAGAGTGTATATGTATGTAGAGTGTATATGTATGCAGTCTATTTGTGTATGTAGAGTGTATTTGTTTGTAGAGTGTATATGTATGTAGAGTGTATATGTATGTAGAGTGTATATGTATGTAGAGTGTATATGTATGTAGAGTGTATATGTATGTAGAGTGTATATGTATATAGCGTGTATATGTATGCAGTCTATTTGTGTATGTAGAGTGTATTTGTTTGTAGAGTGTATATGTATGCAGTGTGTATATGTATGTAGAGTGTATATGTATGTAGAGTGTATATGTATGTAGAGTGTATATGTATGTAGAGTGTATATGTATGTAGAGTGTATATGTATGTAGAGTGTATATGTATGTAGCGTGTATATGTATGTAGCGTGTATATGTATGTAGAGTGTATATGTATTTAGAGTGTATATGTATGTAGCGTGTATATGTATGTAGCGTGTATATGTATGTAGCGTGTATATGTATGTAGCGTGTATATGTATGTAGCGTGTATATGTATGCAGTGTGTATATGTATGCAGTGTGTATATGTATGTAGAGTGTATATGTATGTAGCGTGTATATGTATGTAGCGTGTATATGTATGTAGCGTGTATATGTATGTAGCGTGTATATGTATGTAGAGTGTATATGTATGTAGCGTGTATATGTATGCAGTGTGTATATGTATGTAGAGTGTATATGTATGTAGCGTGTATATGTATGTAGAGTGTATATGTATGTAGCGTGTATATGTATGTAGAGTGTATATGTATGTAGAGTGTATATGTATGTAGAGTGTATATGTATGTAGAGTGTATATGTATGTAGAGTGTATATGTATGTAGAGTGTATATGTATGTAGAGTGTATATGTATGTAGAGTGTATATGTATGTAGCGTGTATATGTATGCAGTGTGTATATGTATGCAGTGTGTATATGTATGTAGCGTGTATATGTATTTAGCGTGTATATGTATGTAGAGTGTATATGTATGTAGCGTGTATATGTATGTAGCGTGTATATGTATGCAGTCTATTTGTGTATGTAGCGTGTATTTGTTTGTAGAATGTATATGTATACAGAGTATATATGTATGTAGAATGTATAAGCATGTAAAGTGCAGGTTCGGCGTTCAGGAGCTGTGGACCATAGAGACAAGTCTGGGGAACGAGTGCACTGAGTCTATCGTTCGTATGTTCCTTTACCAAGGTCAGGTGTGTGTGCACTTGGTATTTGTATGCACATTGTGAACTCTCAGCTCTGGATGTTTATGATCACTTGGAGAATACTCGACTTGTCTGTTTTCCGTTTTCTACAGCCGTGACTGAGTGTTGGGCACAGCTGTTTATTCGCATCACGTGGCATTAAAGTTGTCCGATTTCCCTCCCGCTCCAGGGCCACAAGGGGAGATAATGAACATATTTGTGTCCTGGCTGCCAAGGTCGACACAACTCCCACTTTTTCTAACCAATCAGATTTCATATTTTAGTATACTCCTCCGCGACCTTTGACCGACTTAGAGAAATGGCCTTCAGAAGAGAAAAGAGTGTTGATGATGACCGACTTAACAAACAAGACCAGACCTAGGAAATGGGTAACAAAAGTAGTGTAGTTTATCTCAGGCTTAGGCGAGGGAACACGGCTTGCAGCGGCCCCACGTGACATGAACACAATCACACACACTAGGGCATACGATAGGCTACATCAGCAAGAACACAGCAGCCCAGCAGAAACACAGCAGCACAGAGAGAGAGAGAGAGAGAGATAGAGAGAGAGAGAGAGAGAGAGAGAGAGAGAGAGAGAGAGAGAGAGAGAGAGAGAGAGAGAGAGAGAGATGGCACTAGGACAAACAGAAACACAGCAGCACACACAGAGATGGAACTACGACAAACAGAAACAATGCAGCACACAGAGACAGATGGAATTATGACAAAATGAAACACAACAGCACACACAGACAGAGATGACACTGGGACAAATAGAAACACAACAGCACATACAGATAGTATGATCTGAGATAGAGATGGACTAGGACAAGTTAGTTAGTTAGTTAGTTAGTCGACAGATCATCCTCATTGCACATCGAACCATTCAGTCCATAAGTGCTCGGATCCCCTCCTCAGCAAATCCCGCAACGTGTAGTGGCTAACGACGCCAGTTCTGTGTTGGTTTATAAATCTTCTTTGGCTTCCTGCGTAGTGTTCTTGTTTGGCCACCCCTCTTTTAATTTGCTGCTCTCGCAGTCTGGCCATTGTTGTAGATTCACAGTCATCACTTGGTTCTCGCAAAAGTCATTACTTCTCGTAGAGCATTCAGAATGTCGGCCTGGTCCATGGCGCGTCCGCCCTCCACAGTAGCCTCACCTGCGAGCTTGTCAGCCCGCTCATTTCCTTGTACTCCCGCATGCCCTGGCACGAAGATGAAACTAATCTTTGCCAGTCGAGACCGCTCCAAAGGCAGCAACCATTCTCTTCGGATCGACCCCTCCTCTATCCTCTTGATCATGTTCATTGAGTCGCTAAGGAAACAAGCCCTAGTGAATGTCTGTGTCTCGAGCCATGTTATTGCTTTACTTACTGCCATGACTTCCATGGTCAGGCTACTTGTGGTTTCAGTGAAAGCACCAGAGTCCTCCTTCACAATTCTCCCTCCGGCCCGAGCTGTAAAGGCCCATGAGCTTCTCACATGTCGGACGACCGACCCATCTGTGTAGATGACCGCGTCACCGTCTAGCGAATTCTCGAAAATCAGTTTGCATCCAACTAGATAGAAAATGCAGACAAGAAAATCCGGCTGCTGTTGAGGCTGAAGTACAAGCGTTGATTTTCGGGACTAGGACAAACAGAAACACACCAGCATAGACAGACAGAGATTGCACTAGGACAAACAGAAACACAACAGCACATACGGACATATATGGCACTATGACAAATCAAATAGAAACACAACACACACAGACAGAGATGGGACTAGGACAATCAGAAACAAAGCAGCACACACAGACAGAGATGGAACTTGGACAAATAGAAACACAGCAGCACACACACACACACAGGTGGCACTAGGAAAAACAAACACAGCAGCACACACAGACAGAGATGGCACTAGGACAAACAGAAACACAGCAGCACACACAGACAGAGATGCACTGAAACAAACAGAAACACAGCAGCACACACAGACAGAGATGCACTGGGACAAACAGAAACACAGCAGCACACACAGACAGAGATGCACTGGGACAACTACCTATGTTAAGGCATTGTGATGTTATGTTTTTTTTAAAAGTTAGTTGCATATCCTTTACATTACGTGGCAATCAATCCCATCATTTATTATTTGTGATTTCCTGAAAAATGTTACGGTTAGTAGTTCCCACTGCTTTATGAACTGCCCACGCTAACACCATTGTTAAAATCAAGGCAGAGCTTTCTGCTCCCGAGCCGTCCATTGCTGACTCCAAATTCTCTCTTTCGCTGACTCCGAACCCGCTCTATAGATGACTCCGAACCCGCTCCGTCTCTGACTCCGAACCCCGTCTGTCGCTGACTCCAAACCAGGTCTGTCGCTGACTCCGAACCCGCTCTGTCGGTATCGTGCATCTGTGTTCACTGCCCCTGTGTACCATATTATATAAACATGACAGAAGCAACGAAGTGACATGTCTGCTAACTAAACAAGTCAATACAGTGAAATGTCAGATAGTTAACTAATAAAGTCAATACTGTGTAATGTCAGTTAACTAAACAAGTTAACACAGTGAAATGTCAGTTAACTAAACAAGTTAACACAGTGAAATGTCAGCTAACTAAACAAGTCAGTACAGTGAAATTTCAGTTAACTAAACAAGTCAGTACAGTGAATTATCAGTTACTAAACAAGTCAATACTGTGAAATGTCAACTAACTAAAGAAGTCAATACTGTGAAATATCAACTAACTAAATAAGTCAATACTGTGAAATGTCAACTAACTAAACAAGTCAATAAAGTGAAATATCAGCTAACTAAACAAGTCAATACAGTGAAATGTCAGCTAACTAAATAAGTCAATACTGTGAAATGTCAGCTAACAAAATAAGTCAATACAGTTAAATGTAAGCTAACTAAACAAGTCAGTACATTGAGTTGAGTTGAGTGTAGAACCATCATAACAGTACTCCGGACATTCCCATGCGTGCTCCATCCTCATCTGCAACAGCCAGCGAAGAGTCCCATTACTAATGGCACCAGTAGTAGTCTGATTATGTGTCCGCCTGGCCTTTCCTCGGAGTCTTGAGTTTCGGCTAGATGGCCTGGTCACTCTCTGTAATACCATTCTCTCCAGTCCGTGCTATCTACCCGTTCTCCTACACTTTACACACGATTCCACAGAGCCCCAACAACAACTGCTTATCATGCACCAGTACCCCACCCAGTGGTGTAGACCCAGCTAATCTGTCCGTCTGCTCGTTTCCCACCACACCAGCACGAGGCAGGGAAAAATATCCAACAGACGCTAACTATTTGTTATTGTTGAATGGAAGCCTGCCACTCTGCCCGAAGCATGCCTGTCTTCACCTTTCTCATCATACTTTATGAGGCTGTAACAATCAAGACATGCGTGTGCTGTTTGTCTTCCAGCCAACTGAACCCCGCTGTGACTGCTTCCACCTCCATTCTCAGACTAGATGTTGTGGTATCATATGCCAGGCTCTCCTGTACCAAACACAGTCTTCAACCTGCCTGTGTCGCCATATTTCTTCAACCTACCTGGGTCGCCATATCCATATCTCTTCAACCTGCCTGGGTTGCCAAATCTCTTCAACCTGCCTGGGTCGCTATATCTCTTCAACCTGCCTGGGTGGGCACATCTCTTCAGCTTGCCTGGGTCGCTATATCTCTTCAGCTTGCCTGGGTCGCTATAACTCTTTAACCTGCCTGGGTCACTATATCTCTCCAAACTGCCTGGGTCGCCATATCTCTTCAGCCTACCTGGATCGCCATATCTCTTCAACCTGCCTGGGTCGCCATATCTCTTCAGCCTGCCTGGGTCGCCATATCTCTTCAGCCTGCCTGGGTCGCCATATCTCTTCAACATGCCTGGGTCGCCATATCTCTTCAACACTGCCTAGGTCGCCATATCTCTTCAACACTGCCTGGGTCGCCATATCTCTTCAGCTGCCCGGGTCGCCACATCTCTTCAACCTGCCTGGGTCGCCATGACTCTTCAGCCTGCCTGGGTCGCTATATCTCCTCCCGATGTGCAGTTCCAGTAGTTGCCTGTCACACCCCGCCGGTTTCTTAACTTGGAGAGGTGAAGGACCGGTTTGCAACACAATGCCCGTGAAGATGGTCGATGCTTACAGTTTCCGGAAGAAAAAGCCCCACACCAACCTGACTACGATAAATGGAAATCCCCCCCCCCCCCCCCCGACCCACATACGACCTGCATGTCCTGGCACGAGTCTTGACACCCACACACGACCTGAATGTCCTGGCACGAGTCTTGACACCCACACACGACCTGCATGTCCTGGCACGAGTCTTGACACTCACACACGACCTGAATGTCCTGGCACGAGTCTGGACACACACACGACCTGAATGTCCTGGCACGAGTCTTGACACACACACACACACACACGACATGAATGTCCTGGCACGAGTCTTGACAGACACACATGACCTGAATGTCCTGGCACGAGTCTTGACACTCACACACGACCTGAATGTCCTGGCACTAGTCTTGACACTCACACACGACCTGAATGTCCTGGCACGAGTCTTGACACACACACACACACACACATACACACACACACTCATACACACACATACACACACACATACACACACATACACACACACACTCATACACGACCTGAATGTCCTCACACGAGACTTGACACTCACAGAACACCTGAATGTCCTTGCACAAGTCTTCACACACACACACACACACACACACACACACACACACAAACACACACACACACACACACACACACACACACACACTCACACACCACCTGAATGTCCTCGCACGAGTCTTGACACTCACACACGACCTGAATGTCCTCGCACGAATCTTGTCACACTCACACACTACCTGAATGCCCTCTCACCCTCAGACACCCGGAAGATCAACGCACGAGTGCTGCCACCCTCAGTCACCCACAGTTATAGGGATCGTCTGGTTGGTCATGTACCCTTGTTGCCATTGTGTTCAAGTGATCGTATTTTAAACACAGGTCAAAGGTTAGCAACTTGACTTACTGACAGCAGATACCGAAGATCAAGGCAGGCCAGCAAGGACCAGGTGTGACCGGTTCCTTCATGTAGTTGTCGGTATCACAGGTCTAAGTGTTTACCTGGCGGTAAGAGCGACCTTGAAGATAACCGACTAATAGAGAATGCGACAGCCGGTTGACAACCGTTGCACCTGGCCTGAATTTAGCCACGTGTTACAGTTTAGTTAATTTTGTTATTGGTACTATATCAGCGTCTGCCACTGGGGCTAAGGGACTGAGAACGCTCAGATATTCATAAACAGCCAATCAATGCTGAGGTTGATTTAACGTCCTGTTAAGGCCAGGCAATTAACTTTATTTTGTTTTTCAAAACATAAACAACAGGTTGCAAACTGGCAAATCTGCCTGGCATATCTGGCTTTATCTACACATGTGCACACTGCACAGTTTTATATCATATGAAGAGAATAGATGAAACACCACCCACCCATCATGTGCCAGTGAATAGATGAAACACCATCCATCCATCATGTGCCAGTGAATAGATGAAACACCATCCATCCATCATGTGCGATACCGGAAAGAATTACTGTTCTCAGCATGTACACAGCATTTACTGTACCATTGCCTTCTACAAACCCACATTGTTCTTCTCCTATTTCGTGTTGCATTTTCTTTCTAACTCTTGGCATGATAATTCTTAGGAAAATCTTCGTGAAATAGGTCACTATACTAATTGTTCTGTGGTGATCACATTCCAATGCTCCTGATTTCTTTAGGATTGCAATAGATTGTACAGTCGACAGGCCGTAAAATTCCAAACTTGGCCATCTCTCAGCAGCTCCTAATTTGCGGCCATAAAGTTAACAAGGCAAAGGCGTTTCGTATATTGAATTCGTCAAACAATAAACGCTTGCTCAGATATGCAGAGACTTCAGCAATTAAGTGTTTCCACCAAACTTGTGCTGACGTAAAGAATACATTTTGAATCTGCGATTACCGAGGGGATAACATTGCTTCACATTCGAACAGTACTAGCCATATGGACATCTGAAGAATATATTAGTACAGCTAACAGCAGAATACAGCAAGCCTTATTAGCACTAGAGGACTGGTCAAAATCATGGCTAGTGAAGATAAGTGAGGAGAAAACAACATGCACAGTGTTCTCCATCTCAAATAAAACTCAGCATCCTGAGCTGATATTGAATGGAAAAATATTGCGCCAAGAAGAAATTTCAAACTATATAGGAGTCACCTTTGATCGTCGCCTCACAGTGAAGACACAGGTTGAAAAAAATCGAACATGAGCAAGGCAATGACTGGCAATCATGAAAAAGCTTGCTGGTACAACGTGGGGAACAGATGAGAAAGTTCTCAAGAAATTAAATACTGGGTGGGTGAGGTCAGTACTGGAATAAGGCATCGCAGCTTGGGCAACAGCAGCTAAGTCAAACCTTAACATAATAAGTAGAGTACAAAATCAAGGAATGCGGATCATAACTGGAAGCATGAAGACAACGCCTATTAACGAACTAGAACGATCATTTGTTTACAACCAATACAGGATAGAAGAGATAATAGAGACCAGCAACGAGCAGACAAATTTAGAAGATTGACAGACCAACCCATGTACAAAATGTTTACTGGTTTTGGGAAGGGAAGACTGAAGCTTAGCAACTTTGTAGAAACCGCAAAACGAAAGATTGGGGCAGATCCTATACTTACCAATTTGATTTGAGAGATATAAACGAAAGAGCATACAGACTTGTAGAATAGGCAAAAGAGCAGGAAATGATTGTAGGAAACACATGGTTTAAACAACACCAAGAAGATTATGGACATAAATGAGTCCTGAAGCAGGATTAGAAACCAGATTGATCACATTCTGATTAGCAGAAGGTTTCGAAATGAGTTAACAACTGTAAAAACAGTTCCCATTGCTGATTGTTATAGTGATCACAGATTACTTACAGGTACTTTGAGAGTAAAGTTAAATAAAGTAAAATATATAACAGGAAACAATATGATCTGTGTACATTGAGAAATGACAAGGAAATACAAAACAAATTCAACATAGAAGTACAGAACAGATTTAATATAGTGTCTGATCGAGAGATCATATTTCAAGATGTGGATGATCAATAGGAAATGTTGAAGAATTCAATCAGTTTGGCTGCAGAAACAACTATTCCAAAATTAAAGAAAGTGGGTCGTAAGAAATGGATGACTGAAGAAATTTTACAACTAATGGAAAGAAAAAGACTCAACAAAAAAAACAAAAAACACCCTGCCAAATATGAAGAAATTAACAGACAAATCAGAATATTATGTTAGGAGGGGGCAAAAGAAGCACGGCGTGAGAAAAATTGCATAGAAATTGAAAAACAACACAACAGTCAAAATATCAAATCAATGCACAAAAGAATTCAGGAACTTAGTAATAAAAGAACAGTACATCAGCAGGCTGTCTAAAAACAAATGATGGCAAAATCATAAAAGAAAAAGATCAGATTCTACATGTATGGACAGATTATGTGAAAAACCTTTATGATGATAACAGAGATGAACAGTATGATATTCGAATTAATAATGAAGGACCCCCAATTTTAAGATGGAGGTTCGGAATGTTCTTAAACATATGAAAGCTGGCAAGACCCCCGGTTCAGATAACATCACAACAGAAATGAGTAATGCTTTAGAAGAATATAAAATAAATCAAGTCACCAGACTTCTGAACACAATATTTGATACCGGAGATATACCTTCTGAATGATGTAATTCTATATTTTTTGCATCCTTTAAAAGTATTGGAGAGTTTTGGTCATAGACCATAATTTTAAGAAGGGAAAATCCCAACTGTACCTCCCCGCGGTAAAGGATGGGAAACACACCACGGTGTGGCTAACACAGCTCTGGGGACCGAGTATCCACCGGAATAAGTGGAGTCAAGGCACAGAGGAGTAGGTTAAGAGCTATTGACCAAATACCGCGGACACTCATCATACTACAGTGGAATGCCGAAGGAGTTTACAAGAAGAAAGACTCCCTAACACAGCGTCTTCATAAAGATAGAATAGATGTGGCATGCATTCAAGAGACACACCTCAACGCCAATCACAAATTCTCAGTCAGAGGATATCAGGCCACACGTTTCGACCGCGAAGGACACAAAGGAGGAGTTGTAATACTTACACGAAATACAATACCTTGCAGCGAAGTATCTGTGATCTCTGACAACCAAACGGAAATTATAGGTGTTGATATAATGATAAAGGACGTGAAAATAAGAATCTACAATCTGTATAGCCCAGCAGATAAGGACCTTACACTCTCAAACATGAAAATAACTGACACAAACTGCATTATTGTCGGAGACTTTAATAGCCGTTCAGAAAGATGGGGATACCCAGATACTGACAAAAGAGGAGATGAATTGGAGGACTAGGAAATAGACTCAAATCTCCATCTACTCAACAAAGCGGATGACACACCGAGCTTCTACTCCAGAAGATGGCTTACCACTTCTACTCCAGACTTAGCTTTCTGCACAGGAGACATCCTCCACAAAATCGATTGCCATGTGCTGGACCAATTAGCAGGTAGTGACCACAGACCAATCAAGCTTGTAATGAATATGGAGTATGTTCCACAGGAGCAAAAGCCCTTGCCCCGCTGGAATTACAAACGAGCAGATAGGGACAAATTTGCCATACTAACAGACAAATATTGTGAAAACATAAATACACGATATGGCAACATAAAGCAAATGGTGGAAAGTCTAAACAGAGCGATAATACAGGCAGCCACTGAGTCCATTCCAAGAGGAGCGAGGACAAATTACAAACCAT
This sequence comes from Cepaea hortensis, assembly GCA_963921405.1. NCBI lineage: Eukaryota > Metazoa > Mollusca > Gastropoda > Stylommatophora > Helicidae > Cepaea > Cepaea hortensis. Next base: position 69,404,124 of record OY992879.1, read on the forward strand.
ACTGACTGAAGAACTACAAAATTTGGAGGACAAAGTTAAAGATGCCAGGAAGACAGCAGAGAGAGAACAAACAATTGAAGCGAACATCTCTCTCAAAGCCATCTCAGCAAAATATAAAAGAACAGTAAATCAAACAACAAGAGACTGTTGGAAGGAAAAAACAGAAAACCTGAATTTTGACAGGGATGGAAACAAACTATGGAAACTACTGAAAGCCATGAACAATGAAGGACCTAGAAACAAACAAATAACAATTAAACAAGGAAATGCCTTGCTTACAGGAAAAAAGACTGCAAATGCACTAATGGAACACTATGCAAATGCAAACCACATTGATATTACAACCGAACAGAAGAAAGCAATCAAAGACAAACAGATACATCATAGAAATACAGAGACAGCAGCAGAATATATGATGGCAAATCTAACAATGGAAGAAATGGAACAGGCAATGAATACACTAGAAAAGAAGAAATCACCAGGAAAGGATGGAATCACAAATGAAATGCTAATAGGACTAGGCACCAAGGCAAAGAAGAAACTACTAGCAGTCCTAAATAACAGCTGGAAGAGAGGAATAGTCCCACAGGCATGGAAGGAAGCTATACTAATACCAGTCCCAAAGAAAGGAAAAGACCTGGAAGAACAAAATGGCTATCGACCTATCAGTCTACTTAGCTGTGTAGGAAAATTAATGGAACGCATTATCAATGGCAGGCTAACATGGCATCTGGAAGAAAACAAACTCTTAACACCTCACCAAGCAGGATTCAGAAAGTACAGATCCACTGAAGATCAAATAACCTATATAGCTCAGGAAATAGAGGATGCCTTCCAAGAGAAAAAGCACACACTAGCAGTCTGGATAGATTTAGAAAAAGCATTTGATAAAGTATGGAAGGAAGGACTGAAAGTAAAACTGCAAAAATGCATGTTTGTGGAAAAATGTATAAATGGATCAGCCACTACCTTGAGAACAGAACTGCCAGGACAAAAGTACAATGACAAACAAGCAAAATGATGCTGTTGGAGCAAGGTGTCCCCCAAGGAGTTCTTCTTTCACCAACATTATTCCTAGCATATATAAATGACATCACAGAAAATTTTCCAGCCAGAGTACACACATCCTCCTTTGCAGATGACCTAGCCATATGGACATCTGAAGAATATATTAGTATAGCTAACAGCAGAATACAGCAAGCCTTATTAGCGCTAGAGGACTGGTCAAAATCATGGCTAGTGAAGATAAGTGAGGAGAAAACAACATGCACAGTGTTCTCCCTCTCAAATAAAACTCAGCAACCTAAGCTGGTATTGAATGGAAAAATATTGCGCCATGAAGACAATCCAAACTATCTATGAGTCACCTTTGATCGTTGCCTGACATGGAAGACACAGGTTGAGAAAAATCGAACAAGAGCAAGGCAGAGAATGGCAATCATGAAAAAGCTTGCTGGTACAACGTGGGGAGCAGATGAGAAAGTTTTCAAGAAGTTATATACTGAACGGGTGAGGCCAGTACTGGAATATGGCATTGCAGCTTGGGCAACAGCAGCTAAGTCAAACTTTAACAAAATAAGTAGAGTCCAAAACCAAGGAATGCGAATCATAACTGGAAGCCTGAAGACAACGCCTATTAATGAACTAGAAAAGATCACTTGTTTACAACCAATGCAGGATAGAAGAGATAGCAGAGCCCAGCAACAAGCAGAAAAATTTAGAAGATTGACAAACCACCCCATGTATAACAGGTTTAATGGTTTTGGAAAAGGAAGACTGAAGCGTAGCAACTTTGTAGAAACTGCAAAACGAAAGATTAGGGCAGATCCCATACTTAACATATCAACAGTCAAGCCCATTTACAATGCACACAAGTTCCCAGCTTGGAGACATCAGCAACTGCCTGAGATGATAGAAAACATTCCTGGTATTGAGAAAAAGAACACTCAGAATGAAACCGAAAGAAGAAAAATAACCCTCAACTACATAAAAGAACATTACCCAAGCAGCAATTGGACCCATGCATATACAGATGGATCAGCCAAAGATTCAATTAAAAATGGAGGAGGAGGAATTCTCCTTAATTTAAAAAATGGAGTGATAAAAACACAGTCAGTGGCAACTGGAAAATTTTCAAGTAACTTCAAAGCGGAGGTAGAGGCTTTGAAAACTGCAGCAGAAATGCTCTTGATGGAGGAAAATAAAGAGAAGCAAATAGCTATCTTCACAGATGCAAAGTCAGCTGTCTCAATACTGAAGAGCAAAAACAGCACAGAACTAGCTGACCTAAGAGCAGCACTCCATGGTCTATGCCAGAAATCCAAAAAAGTTGTAATACAGTGGATCCCATCACATTGCAGTATACCTGGAAATGAAGAGGCTGACAGACTAGCAAAAGAGGGTGGACGATTACCACAGCCTGACATAGACATAACCTCTAATGAGGCAAAAAGGTTTATAAAAAGCACTTATAGAACCAAATGGGAATAAGAGCATCCAGGCCACCAGAAGGATGATGCATATTACAAACTCGACCGAAGAGAACAAGTAGCAATCTTCAGACTCCGCACAGGACATAACAGGCTGAAACACCACTTGTTCAATAAACTAAAGATAGGAGATACCGATGAATGTAATTGTGGAACTGGTAAAATGACAGCTAAACATTTGCTGCAGGAGTGCCCAATAAATGCAGAACAGAGAAAGATATTTTGGCCCACGCCTGCTTCATTTGAGGACAAGCTCTATGGAGATATCAACAAGCTCAGGTTGACTACAGCTTACTTTAACTACATTCAGGTTGACATCTAAAGGTGCATGAAGATGTATTTAGACTGCCACACTTCATACCACAGGTATGTCGGTTACAAAAGCGTCCCAGAGGCATGAAATGGAATATTGCTTGGATAGCACATCCATTACGTGGAAAGTCCGAATCAAAAGCTCACTGTGTGGGCTTCGTAAATGGTGGAAAAAGTGTCCTAGTGACACGAAATGGAATATTGCTTGGATAGCAAATCCATTACGTGAAAAGTCCGAATCGAAAGCTCACTGTGTGGGCTTCATAAAAGGTGGAAAAAGTGTCCTAGTGGCACGAAATGGAATATTGCTTGGATAGCAAATCCATTATGTGGAAAGTCTTAATCGAAAGCTCACTGTGTGGATGTCATCTGCAGACTGCATTCTTCTGGTTTCTGGAGGAACAGCCTATGGTGAACGGAAGGCCCAATATACGGAAGTGAGGCTAAGCAGCCATGTGCAGGACGTGACGATTCCTTGGGTGAGCCCAGTACCAGAGCGCTGTGTGATGGCTCTGCAAGTATGGAAGCCTCCTTGGATGGCGGGGAATGCCCATGTTCTGCCCCTGCCTTCCCTTGAGGGTTGACCAGGATGTCTTTGGCTGTTCTATATGGGCCAGCTAGGATGGGGGATAACACCACAACAGTGAGATTCAAACGTCCTAAGAAACCCCCGGGAAGGTTAACCCGGTCAACAAATGCCCGCAGAAGTCGGATGTGTCGGCCTGACGGCGCAAGAACGCAGCTCTGCTGTAAACAGGCACAACGCAGTCACATCCGAAAAAAAATCCGGATGAACGCAGAAGAAGAAGAAGAAGAAGAAGATATAAATATTATACAAGTATATACACCAACAACAAGCGTAGTGATGAAGAAATACAACACTTTTACGACGAAATAGAAATGGCTATGGCTCAAATTGGATCACAAGAAATAAAAATAATACTTGGAGATTTTAATGCAAAAGTAGAAAAGGAGGAAAATGGAGGATGTAGTGGGGAATTATGGTTTAGATACAAGAAATGAAAGAGGGGAAAAGCTAATAGAATGGGCAAATATCAATGATATGATAATTGGAAACACATGATTTAAACACCATAAAAGACGACTCCATCCATCCATCATGTGCCATGCCGGTAAGCGTGGGCGGTCATGTTCTGCCATCTCACTCGATCAACAGAGTCGTGGATCAGTTCCGTGTTTCTGTCTCGACCATGCCACAAGGCCAAGCCATCCAGATACTTGTTTCTAGGTCTTCCCCTTGGTCTGTTCCCCTCGATCTTACCAGTTGTCACCAAGTTCTCCAAATCATTTCTTCTCATAACATGCCCAAAAAATTGTGACTGTCTACGTCTAATGTCTCTGATCAGTTTACGATCTTCATTTGTTTCTTGAAGGACTTGTTCATTGGTCTTTCTGGCTGTCCATGGTATTCTTTGCATTTTCCTCAGAAACCACATTTCTACAGCCATCAGATGTTTTTCAGCCTGGCTGCTCATTGTCCAAGCTTCACATCCATATAAAAGTACAGGTTCTATGTAGCATCTCAACACTCTTTTTCTCGTTTCAATTGACATCTTTTTATTGGTCAGTATGTTTTTCATCTTGCTAAAGGCTACTTTTGCCATGGCGATTCTTGTTCTAATCTCTTCAAGGCATCTCCCATCAGATGTTATTACTGTTCCGAGACGACTATACACATGGAAAAGCCCTGATAAGAAAATACGCAACCAAATTGACAACATACTAATTAACAAAAGATTTAGAAATGCTTTAATTAATGTAAAGACAATTCCTGGTGCTGACTGTAATAGTGATCATGTTGTTGTTGTTTGTCCATCAAGAATGATGATGACCATTCATTTCATCCAGTGGGGTTGATGGTATGGAGCCGTGGGTTCTAAGATGGCTGATCAGGCCTATTTTGGCTCGAAATGTTCTTTGACAATGTGGGCAAAGAATGCTTGACGTTTCTGGAGGAGGATTTCCTGCAGTGGTTTTTCTGTCCTGCCTTTTCTTCACAGCTCTTGCAGTCCTGGTTGCCTCACATATGACTGCACACTTGCGTAATGATGCACGCCACGAATTTCGGTCTCTGGCTGCAGCCTCCCATGTGTCATGATGAATTCCAAAAGCATTCAGTGAGATTTTCAGTGTCTTTAAAGCGTTTCGTCTGGCCACCTTGGGAGCGTTTACCACAACACAGTTCGCCGTAAAAATTCGTTTAGGGAGCCTGTGATCTGGCCTGCAAGTCAAGTGACCAGCCCAGCGAGTCTGATTCTTCATCAGTAGAGTGTGGATACTGGGCATGGACGCTCTTTCTAGGACTTCAGTGTCTGGAATCTTGTCTTGCCATTTAATCTTCAGTAGCTTCCTTAGGCAGACTTTGTGGAAGTGGTTTAATTTCCTAGCGTGTCGCTGATAAACAGTCCAGGTTTCACAAGCATATAGCAGTGTGGATAACACGATTGCTTTGTAGACTTTCAGCTTTGTTTGTCAGCCTATTCCATTTCTGTTCAACACATTCTTGTACAGTCTGCCAAAGGCCGCACTGGCCTTGGAGATTCTTGCTTTCACTTCGTCATCAATAGTAGCAGCTTGGGACACAGTGCTGCCAAGATAGGTGAATTTGTCCACAACACTTAGTCTATGATCATTCACTTTGATATTCGGCGCAGTGTGATTATTCCCTGGAGCTGGCTGGTACATAACTACAGTCTTCTCCAAGTTGATATTGAGCCCAAAGTTGGCACAGGCATGTGAGAAAGCTGATATATGACGTTGGATGAAGAATGACTTGCGCGATGACTTGGATTAAAGTGAGGAAGAGTTGCGCAATTCGTCGACCTCACTCTCTCGCCTGAGTCCATCTGAGTCCAGTGGCAAGACAAGTCGAGGCGACTGGAGACGAATACAGGTGCAGTGGATGACCAGGGCGCTCTACGTGCCTTGCCGTGCTCATTACGTCCGCAACGCTTTGCAGGTAAACGCCGTCTTGCCCGTTGAATCAGGAATGATTTCTTCCGCGCAGTCTGCCGAATTCTGTCTTCACATGCTGGGTAGGCATACCCTAGTTTACCGCTTGGTTTGACACCAAATCGACTACCCATGCCTGGTTTAGCCAGCCTCTCACAGCTGTTGCCCGGGGGGTGGCCGCTGTCGCATGCTGACAGCTACTAGGAGCCACAGGCACGAGCTGAATGTCAGGCTTGGACCAGTGGGAGATGGGTCCTGAAAAGGACATGAGAGTCATCCTTACCAAAGGTGTTACCAATGCCAGACACCCCGTACCTCCCAGTGATCATGTACCACTATGTGGACAAATAAAAGTAAGATTAAAGAGAGGGGAAAAGTGGTTAGGAACATGAGACTTAATAAAGAGGTTCTGAAAGTAGGTAAAGAAATTCAAGAACAATATAGAGTTACTGTGAAAAATAGGTACAAAGCAATAGCTTAAATACAGAGTATAAATGAACAATGGGAAAAGTTAAGGGACTCCATTCATCAAACTAGCAATGAAATATTATCGGAGAGAAGCCAAATAGTAGTAGGAGTTTCAACGGGCACAGAACAAATGGATGAATGAAGAAATCTTAATGATGATGGACAAAAGAAAACAGAGTAAACAAGACAAACAAGGACACGCTAGGATAACTAAAGAAATAAAAGATAAATGTGGCCAGGCAAAAGAAAGTTGAATTGAATTGAATTGAACTGATCTTTGTTTTCAAAGGGTAACAAATTGGGCGCGTAGGCCCGTCTTCCATTCGACCCTTCCAATCACTCATCTTTCGTTCATCAACAGTGCATGATGAATTCACATAGGAAAAAAACCATTGTCAAATGAATGTTGTAAGCATAAGCAATGCATATTCTCATGTTATGTGACACATCCCCCTACCACACACACATCCCGCACCAACCCACACACACACATCCCTCACCTACTCACATATCACCCACCCATACCCGCACATCCCCCACCCACCACACATCCCCCACCCACCACACATCCCCCACTCACCACACATCCCCCACTCATCCCTCTACCCACTCACAGAACCCAGACATCTCGCACCCACCCACACACACACAACCCTCACCCACCCACACGCATCCTTCCACCCACTCACACATACCACAATCCACTCAAGCTCACCAACACACACATGCTCCACCCACCCACACACCCTCCAACCACACACACACAGACATACCCCTAACACACTCACATCCCGCACTAACATACACATATCCCTCACCCACTCACACATCAACCACCAATACCCACACATCTTTCCATCCACACACACACATTTCACCGCCCACCCACACATTTCACAACTACCCACACACCCCAACAATCACACACACATCCCCCACCGACACACATTCCCCCACCAACACACACATCTCCCACGCAAACACACATCCCCCACACACACATTCCCCACTTACCAACACCCACATATCCCCCACCCACGAACACTTACACATCCCACTACCCACCAACACCCACGCAAACACACCAACCCAAACACACACCCTCCTCCCACACATCCCCCACCCACCCACACGCCCCATCCATACTCATATCCCTCCCCCCACCAACCCACTCATCTCCGCACCCACTTACACATCCCCAAAAAACCCACACATCCCACACCTCCCCACCCACCCACTCACATCATCACCCGCACACATCTCCCCACCCACACACTTCTCCCATGCTCCAACACACCTCTCCCACCCACCCACACACCTCCACAATCCACATATACACTCCCTATCCACGCATTCCCTCACCCACACACAAACACCGACCCACACACACATATCCTCAACCCACACACCTCTTCCATCCATATACACTTCAGCCACACTCAAAGTTGGTTAAACGAGCAGTGCAAAAAAAAAAAAAATGAATTAAATGCCATTAAAGATAAAAAAAAAAAAATGCACAGACAAATCAATGAGCTCACGGGAAGAAAAATGCGAATAAATACAGAGTGTTTGAAATCAAAAACAGGAAAGATATTATTGGAGGAAGGTGCTATAATGAAGAAGTGGAACGAGTATATAAGAGAATTATATGATGGAGAAAAGGAAGAATTAACAGAAGAAAGTAACTTAGAAGGTCCACCTATTCTAAAAGAAGAAGTTGATGACGCTATGAAACATATGAAGAGAGGAAAAACAGCTGGACCAGATGAAATCACAATAGAAGAATTAGAAGTATTGGGAGAATTTGGAGTAGATATATTAACCAACATGTTGAATGATATTTACAGCAGTGGATATTTACCCAGTAATATGCTGAAATATGTATTTATAGCTATACCAAAAAGACCAGGAGCAATTGATTGTGAAGATTTTCGTACAATTAACCTCATAAAACATATCACTAAGCTGCTACTCAGAATCATAATGAGAAGAACCAAAAAGAAATAAAAATGGAAATTAGTGAAGAACAGTATGGATTTGTGGAGGGTAAGGGCACAAACAGTGCAATTTATACATTACGGACACTAATAGAAAGGTCAATAGAGAAACAGAGAGACATATATTTGTGCTTTCATAGATTATACTAAGGCATTTGGTAAAGTAAAACATGATGAACTGATTAAAATGTTGGAAGATATCAGCATTGATGGAAAAGATTTAAGAATAATAAAGAAAATTTACTGGAACCAAGTAGCAGCAATTAAAATGGGAAATAAAGAGGGTAGTTACGAACAGATAAAGCTAGGAGTACGACAGGGGTGTGTCTTGTCACCAGATCTCTTCTCCCTATATAGCGAAGTAATAATGAGAGAGATCAAAGAGATGCCAGGAATACTAGTTAGAGGTTATAATATAAATAATAGCAAAATAATAACGCTATGCATATGACACAGTATTGGTGGCGGATAAATCAACAGACCTACTAAGACTGGCCATGACTGTGTTCACAATAAGTCAGGCCAAGGATGGCAAGGGAAGAGCAGAGGCTGAACAGTATCAAGAACATCTGGCACAGCATCAGCGAAAGTGTTAAAGTTCACTTCTTGAGAAACGCATCCTTCCTGTGGCAGATTACGGATGTGTATCGTGAAAAATCTGGCTGTTACTAAACAAGATAATATGGGCCTTTGCACTGAACCGTTACCAACAAGTTCTTAGAATACCGTGGACCAAACAGAAGAAATATGCGGAATTTCTACCAGATCTTGAGATGGAAGACAACTGGCGCTTGAACTGCATTGTCTGGGACACTGAAATACTTTCACCACAGTACACGTGACGGTGGCATGGAGACAGCAGTGAATGTCACAGTGGATTGGAGACAGCAATGAAGGTCATGGTGGACTGGAGACAACAGTGAAGGTCACGGTGGCTTAGAGGCAGCGGTGAATGTCACAGCGGATTGGAGACAGCAGTGAAGGTCATAGTGGATTGGAGACAGCAGTAAAGGTCACGGTGGCTTGGGGACAGCAATGAAGGTCATGGTGGCTTGGAGACAGCGGTGAATGTCACAGTGGATTGGAGACGGCAGTGAAGGGCACAGTGGACGGGAGACAGCAGTGAAGGTCACAGTGGCTTGGAGGCAACAGTGAAGGTTACTGTGTCTTGGATACAGCGGTGAATGTCACAGTGGATTGGAGACAGCAGTAAAGGTCACGGTGGCTTGGAGACAGCAGTGAATGTCACAGTGGATTGGAGACGGCGGTGAAGGTCACAGTGGGCGGGAGATAGCAGTGAAGGTCACAGTGGCTTGGAGGCAACAGTGAAGGTTACTGTGTCTTGGAGACAACAGTGAAGTTTACAGTGGCTTGGAGACAGCAGTGAAGGTCACGATGTCTTGGAGACAGAAGTGAAAGTCACGACGGCTGGAGACAACATTGAAGGTTACGGTTTCTTGGAGACAGCAGTGAAGGTTACAGTGAATTGGAGTCAGCAGTGAAGGTTACAGTGAATTGGAGTCAGCAGTGAAGGTTACAGTGGCCTGGAGATAGCGTTAAAGATCACGGAGGCTCGGAGACAGCTGTGAAGGTAGGCGTGGTTCTGGGAGACAGCAGTGAAGAAAGGCGTGGTTCTGGGAGACAGCGGTGAAGGAAGGCGTGGTTCTAGGAGACAGCAGTGAAGAAAGGCGTGGTTCTGGGAGACAGCAGTGAAGATAGGCGTGGTTCTGGGAGACAGCAGTGAAGAAAGGCGTGGTTCTGGGAGACAGCAGCAGGGGTTAACCAACACCAAGAAGGACACAGGACACTGAAGACATCCGAGGTAGCGAAATATACGAGGCAGTGGACTGGCCAGGGATGGGCAGGAGTTTCAACGGGCGCTGATAACAGCCAAGTTCTGCACATGATGATGATGATCATGTGGAGGTAGCGGGTCCGAATCCAGGTGAGTGTCTAGTTCTATCAAGATAGTGTGACCTGATATGCACTTGAATTCGTGACTTCTGCGACTACCTAGCGCCATGTGCCAGATGACTTCTCTGGCTCACGTGTCAACGTTTCTCATCTTTACTGATCATGTCTCGTCCATTATTCCTTGAGGGCACTGCACTCCCGTTGTTATAATGTTTCCTTCATCTCTTGCTACCGTTGTCCGTCTAGTTCTGGCACTCCTGCTGTTATAATGTTTCCTTCATCTCTTGCTACCGTTGTCCGTCTAGTTCTGGCACTCCCGTTGTTATAATGTTTCCTTCATCTCTTGCTACCGTTGTCCATCTAGTTCTGGCACTCCCGTTGTTATAATGTTTCCTTCATCTCTTGCTACCGTTGTTCGTCTAGTTCTGGCACTCCCGTTGTTATAATGTTTCCTTCATCTCTTGCTACCGTTGTCCGTCTAGTTCTGGCACTCCCGCTGTTATAATGTTTCCTTCATCTCTTGCTACCGTTGTCCGTCTAGTTCTGGCACTCCCGTTGTTATAATGTTTCCTTCATCTCTTGCTACCGTTGTCCGTCTAGTTCTGGCACTCCCGTTGTTATAATGTTTCCTTCATCTCTTGCTACCGTTGTCCGTCTAGTTCTGGCACTCCCGCTGTTATAATGTTTCCTTCATCTCTTGCTACCGTTGTCCGTCTAGTTCTGGCACTCCCGTTGTTATAATGTTTCCTTCATCTCTTGCTACCGTTGTCCGTCTAGTTCTGGCACTCCCCTTGTTATAATGATTCCTTCATCTCTTGCTACCGTTGTCCTTCTAGTTCTGTCAGTCCCCTTGTTATAATGTTTCCTTCATCTCTTGCTACCGTTGTCCTTCTAGTTCTGTCAGTCCCCTTGTTATAATGTTTCCTTCATCTCTTGCTACCGTTGTCCGTCTAGTTCTGGCACTCCCGTTGTTATAATGTTTCCTTCATCTCTTGCTACCGTTGTCCGTCTAGTTCTGGCACTCCCGCTGTTATAATGTTTCCTTCATCTCTTGCTACCGTTGTCCGTCTAGTTCTGGCACTCCCGCTGTTATAATGTTTCCTTCATCTCTTGCTACCGTTGTCCGTCTAGTTCTGGCACTCCCGTTGTTATAATGTTTCCTTCATCTCTTGCTACCGTTGTCCGTCTAGTTCTGGCACTCCCGTTGTTATAATGTTTCCTTCATCTCTTGCTACCGTTGTCCGTCTAGTTCTGGCACTCCCCTTGTTATAATGATTCCTTCATCTCTTGCTACCGTTGTCCTTCTAGTTCTGTCAGTCCCCTTGTTATAATGTTTCCTTCATCTCTTGCTACCGTTGTCCTTCTAGTTCTGTCAGTCCCCTTGTTATAATGTTTCCTTCATCTCTTGCTACCGTTGTCCGTCTAGTTCTGGCACTCCCGTTGTTATAATGTTTCCTTCATCTCTTGCTACCGTTGTCCGTCTAGTTCTGGCACTCCCGCTGTTATAATGTTTCCTTCATCTCTTGCTACCGTTGTCCGTCTAGTTCTGGCACTCCCGTTGTTATAATGTTTCCTTCATCTCTTGCTACCGTTGTCCGTCTAGTTCTGGCACTCCCGCTGTTATAATGTTTCCTTCATCTCTTGCTACCGTTGTCCGTCTAGTTCTGGCACTCCCGTTGTTATAATGTTGCCTTCATCTCTTGCTACCGCTGTCCGTCTAGTTCTGGCACTCCCTTGTTATAATGATTCCTTCATCTCTTGCTACCGTTGTCCTTCTAGTTCTGTCAGTCCCCTTGTTATAATGTTTCCTTCATCTCTTGCTACCGTTGTCCGTCTAGTTCTGGCACTAACCTTGTTATAATGTTTCCTTCATCTCTTGCTACCGTTGTCCTTCTAGTTCTGTCAGTCCCCTTGTTATAATGTTTCCTTCATCTCTTGCTACCGTTGTCCGTCTAGTTCTGTCACTCCCCTTGTTATAATGTTGCCTTCATCTCTTGCTACCGTTGTCCGTCTAGTTCTGTCACTCCCCTTGTTATAATGTTTCCTTCATCTCTTGCTACCGTTGTCCGTCTAGTTCTGGCATTTCTGCCTTGATGTTGGCTGGAAGACTATGTCCATGAATAGCCTGTTTCTATCTCCCCAATATCATCACGTGTCATGCCGACAGGCGTGGCAGGTATTGTTTCGCCAGCTCACACCAGGACCAGCCTTAGTTCAGGTCTGTTTTCTTGTCCAGGTGACGTCACGTGGCCAGACCATCCAGGCACAGAGCTCTTTGTCTTCCTCTTGCTCCTTCTCATCAAGTTCCCACAAATCTTCACTGCGGCTAATTTTTCTAATTAATTTACAATGTCCTTGTGCGACTGTCTCTTTCATCATTGTGCCTGTCCCGGCTATTCCTTGTATCTATTGAAATATATAATAACAGTTATCATCATCATCATCATCATCATCATCATCGTCATCATCATCATCATCATCATCATCGACAATGTGTCCAACATATGTAGAAGAGAGAGAAGTATGTTGGCCCACGCCCGCTCCATTTGAGGACAAACTCTATGGAGACGTCCAGAAGTTGAAGTTGACTGCTGCTTTCTTTGGAATAATTCATATTGACATCTGAAGATGAACGAACATTCATCATCATCATTACCATCACCACACAGAATACACATGTGAACCATTTTACTAACGAAACCTCAACGCATTCATCATGCGCCATATCGATAAGTGTGGGCTGTCAAGTTTCGCCATCTCATGCGATCACCAGAGTCGTGGATCAGCTCTGTGTTCTTGTCTCGGCCATATCACGTGGCCAAGCCATCCAGGTATTTAAATCGCTGCCTTCCCCTTGCTCTTTTCCCCTCAATCTTGCCAGTTGTTACCAAGTTCTCTGGGTTATATCTTCTTATAATGTGTCCAAAAAAACAAAAAACAAAAATTGACCGTCTACGTCTAATTTGTCTAATCAGTGTGCTGTTTTCATTTGCTTCTTGTAGGACTTTGGTTTTTTTGCCTGCTGTCCATGGTATTCTTTATTTTCTCCTCAGAAACCACATCTCCAGCTTGTCTGTATATTGTCCACGTTTCACACCCACACAACAGTACAGGTTCTATGTTACACTTCAACACGAACACTAGGTTCAGGGGAAACCCGATGATCCGACCCAGCACAGGAAGACACGGCGCTGACGTCACGGGGTGCCCGGCGTCACCCGGTGTGGCGAATGTCCATGGAGGATGGGGGATATGGTCATTGTTGATCGCAGCAGTTTCTCACTGGCATCTGTCTGTCGCCCACTGTCTCCGCTGTCCTGTCCTCACGTCGCCCACACGCACCATCATGCACGCGCCGCTGACAACTGGCACAAGTCTCCGTACAGGTGAGTCGGAGGTACAGGTAAAAGGGTCAATGTCGGTGAGTACATCAGGCCTGGGACATGTCTTCGTACAGGTGAGTGAGTACATGGTGAGTGAGTACATCAGAGACATGTCTACGTACAGGTGAGTGAGTCAGAGGTACAGCACTTGTACTACAAGTCTATGTCGGTGAGTTTATCAGGGGTACGTGTCTCACTGTAGATGTGTACATGACTGATCCAAGTCTCCCTATATCTTGTACACAAACGATTCAAGTCTCAGTGTATCTGTGTACATGACTGATTCAAGTCTCCCTGTATCTGTGTACATGACTGATTAAAGTCTCCCTGTATCTGTGTACAGAAATGATTCAAGTCTCCCTGTATTTGTGTACATGACTGATTCAAGTCTCCATGTATCTGTGTACATGACTGATTCAAGTCTCCCTGTATCTGTGTACATGACTGATTTAAATCTCCCTGTATCTGTGTACATGACTGATTCAAGTCTCCCTGTATCTGTGTACATGACTGATTCAAGTCTCCCAGTATCTGTGTACATGACTGATTCAAGTCTCCCATATCTGTGCACATGACTGATTCAAGTCTCCCTGTATCTGTGCACATGACTGATTCAAGTCTCCCTGTATCTTGTACACAAATGATTCAAGTCTCCGTGTATCTGTGTACATGACTGATTCAAGTCTCCCTGTAGCTGTGCACATGACTGATTCAAGTCTCCCTATACCTGTGTACATGACTTATTCAAGTCTCACTGTAACTGTGTATATGACTGTTTCAAGTCTCCCTGTAACTGTGCACATGAATGATTCAAGTATCCCTGTATATGTGTAAATGACTGATTCATGTCTCACTGTAGATGTGTAGATGACTGATTCAAGTCTCACTGTAGATGTATAAATGACTGATTCAAGTCTCCTTGTAGATGTGTAGATGACTGATTCAAGTCTCCCTGTAGATGTGTAGATGACTGATTCGAGTCTCCCTGTAGAAGTGTAAATGACTGATTCATGTCTCACTGTAGATGTGTAGATGACTGACTCAAGTCTACCTTTTGATATGTAGATGACTGATTCAAGTTTCCCTGTAGATGTGTAAATGACTGTTTCAAGTCTCCCTGTAGATGTGTAGATGACTGATTCAAGTCTCCCAGTAGATGTGTGAATGACTGATTCAAGTATCCCTGTAGATGTGTAAATTACTGCTTCAAGTCTCTCTGTAGATGTGTAAATGACTGCTTCAAGTCTCTCTGTAGATGTGTACATGATTGATTCAAGTCTCTCTGTAGATGTGTAGATGACTGATTCAAGGCTCTCTGTAGATGTATAGAAGACTGATTCAAGTCTCTCTGTAGATTTTTTAAATGACTGATTTAAGTCTCGTTGTAGATGTGTAGATGGCTGATTCAAGTCTCTCTGTAGATGTGTAGATGACTGATTCAAGTCTCTCTGTAGATGTTTAAATGACTGATTCAAGTCTCCTTGTAGATGTGTAGATGACTGATTCATGTCTCTCTGTAGATGTGTAGATGACTGATTCAAGTCTCTCTGTAGATGTTTAAATGACTGATTCAAGTCCCCTTGTAGACGTGTAGATGACTGATTCAAGTCTCCCTGTAGATGTGTAAATGACTGATTCAAGTCTCCCTGTAGATGTGTAGATGACTGATTAAAGTCTCCTTGTAGATATGTTGATGACTGATTCAAGTCAACCAGTAGCTGTGTAAATGACTGCTTCAAGTTTCTCTGTAGATGTGTGAATGACTGATTCAAGTCTCTCTGTAGATGTGTACATGACTGCTTCAAGTCTCTCTGTAGATGTGTAGATGAATGATTCAAGTCTCCCTGTAGATGTGTAGATGACTGATTCAAGTCTCTCTGTAGATGTATAGAGGACTGATTCAAGTCTCTCTGTAGATTTTTAAATGACTGATTCAAGTCTCGTTGTAGATGTGTAGATGGCTGATTCAAGTCTCTCTGTAGATGTTTAAATGACTGATTCAAGTCCCCTTGTAGACTTGTAGATGACTGATTCAAGGCTCCCTGTAGATGTGTAAATGACTGATTCAAGTCTCCCTGTAGATGTGTAGATGACTGATTAAAGTCTCCTTGTAGATATGTTGATGACTGATTCAAGTCAACCAGTAGCTGTGTAAATGACTGCTTCAAGTCTCTCTGTAGATGTGTGAATGACTGATTCAAGTCTCTCTGTAGATGTGTACATGACTGCTTCAAGTCTCTCTGTAGATGTGTAGATGAATGATTCAAGTCTCCCTGTAGATGTGTAGATGACTGATTCAAGTCTCTCTGTAGATGTATAGAGGACTGATTCAAGTCTCTCTGTAGATTTTTAAATGACTGATTCAAGTCTCGTTGTAGATGTGTAGATGGCTGATTCAAGTCTCTCTGTAGATGTGTAGATGACTGATTCAAGTCTCTCTGTAGATGTTTAAATGACTGATTCAAGTCCCCTTGTAGATGTGTAGAGGACTGATTCAAGTCTCTCTGTAGATTTTTAAATGACTGATTCAAGTCTCGTTGTAGATGTGTAGATGACTGATTCAAGTCTCTCTGTAGATGTGTAGATGACTGATTCAAGTCTCTCTGTAGATGTTTAAATGACTGATTCAAGTCCCCTTGTAGACGTGTAGATGACTGATTCAAGGCTCCCTGTAGATGTGTAAATGACTGATTCAAGTCTCGTTGTAGATGTGTAGATGGCTGATTCAAGTCTCTCTGTAGATGTGTAGATGACTGATTCAAGTCTCTCTGTAGATGTTTAAATGACTGATTCAAGTCCCCTTGTAGATGTGTAGAGGACTGATTCAAGTCTCTCTGTAGATTTTTAAATGACTGATTCAAGTCTCGTTGTAGATGTGTAGATGACTGATTCAAGTCTCTCTGTAGATGTGTAGATGACTGATTCAAGTCTCTCTGTAGATGTTTAAATGACTGATTCAAGTCCCCTTGTAGACGTGTAGATGACTGATTCAAGTCTCCCTGTAGATGTGTAAATGACTGATTCAAGTCTCCCTGTAGATGTGTAGATGACTGCTTAAAGTCTCCTTGTAGATATGTTGATGACTGATTCAAGTCGACCAGTAGCTGTGTTTGGTAGTCATAGAAACTTTCATGTCACCTTGATCTGTCATGTTATCTCTGGCTGTTAGATTGATACATCTGATGGATTGAATAATCTTATATATTGCCTGCATCTGATGGTCTATATCCGATAGATTGCCTGCATTTGAGTGTCTACGACGGATAGATTGCCCATACCTGGTAGTCTACATCGGATAGATTGTTGCATGAGATATAATGACTACAGTAGATAGATGGCCTACATGAGATAGATTGTTTACATTTGTCAGATTCCAAACATTTAATACATTGCCCACGTAAGATAAATTGCCGAAATTTGATTTATTGTTTACATTAGGTTGACTGTCAATATCTTTAAAAAAAAAACTTACTACATGAGATTGACTGTCAACATCTGACAGACTGACAATCTTTGATAAGTTGTTGATATATTGCCTGCATCTAATAGATTTCCCACAA
The DNA here is from genome assembly GCA_963921405.1 of Cepaea hortensis. Classification (NCBI taxonomy): domain Eukaryota; kingdom Metazoa; phylum Mollusca; class Gastropoda; order Stylommatophora; family Helicidae; genus Cepaea; species Cepaea hortensis. Next base: position 69,421,220 of record OY992879.1, read on the forward strand.
TAGATAGATTACTGTATCTGATAAATTGTCTTCGTTTAATATATTCTCTACATACGATAGAATCTGATGTATTAGTCATAAATGAATGATCGCTATGTATGATAGACTGTTTACGCCAGAGAGTTGCCAACAAGCGATAGAATACCTACATGAGATATTGTCAACATGAGATAAATTGTCAACATGAGATATTGTCAACATGAGATAAATTGCCAACATGAAATAAATTGCCAACATGAGATATTGCCAACATGAGATAAATTGCCAACATGAGATATTGCCAACATGAGATATATTGCCAACATGAGATATATTGCCAACATGAGATAACTGTCTGCATGATATATAGTATCTACATGCGATAGATTACCTACATGAGATAGATTAACTACTCGGGATAGATTGTCCACGTTTGATATATTGCCTTCATGAGGCGTATTGCCAACATGAGATATATTGCCTTCATGAGATATAGTGCCTGCATGAGATATATTGCCTGCATGAGATATATTGCTTATGTGTGATAGACTGAATTTGTGTAATAGGTCTTCTACATATAACATATTGCCTACAAGAGATAGATTATCCACGCGAGATAGATTGCCTACAGGTGATAAACGTGTGATAGATTGCGTACAGATAGATTTGCAGTCAGGTCTTAGTCAGATATGACTGAGCTACCGTATAACAGTAGACGGTACTACCTGGTTTCTGTTAGCGCCGAACGTTGGGCGGCGCTTACCAAACCCGACACCCCACATTGTGCCAACGGCTTCGGGCGGAAGAGCGCAATTGGGAGGGTACAAGCCTTACCCTGGTGCGAGGAAATGCAAGCTAAAGACAAAATTGTCATGGCAGGGCAGACCAGGCCCTAAGCCTTGGTTGGCGACTGGTCTAGGATCGAAGCTCCGACAGGCGGACAGTTAGAGCATTGCTTTGCTGATCCGGCAGCTTCTGCAGCTTGTCTTGTTCCAGATGTAGGGGTGTTACCTTTCCTCTGGAGTTAACTAGGCAAGCCGAGAGAGGGATCATGCTGCATGGGCAACACATGATCTCTATATTTTAGCCCAGGCTTTGTGCTATGGAGACAAACTCTTTATAAAACTGCCGTAGGGGTTTACGGCACTGTGGATCATAAGAGGCAGGACTGGTTTGCGGCCAACAGCGAGACTCTGCAGCCCTTGATTGATAAGAAGAAGAAAGCTCTCTTAAGAAACAAGGAAATACCAACGCGTAACACTCTGAGTGAGCTAAGGCAAGCTAGGAAGGATGTGCAAAAGGCTGCCAGGCAGTGTGCAAATGATTATTGGATCAAGTTATGTGAGTCCATTCAAATCGCAAGGGATAAGGGAGACATAAGAAGCATGTATGAAGGAATAAAGAAAGCCTGTGGTCCAGTGATCAAAAGAAGTGCACCATTGAAAACCTTGACTGGAGAAGTCATCACTGATAAGAAACAGCAGATGGACAGATGGGTAGAGCACTATTTGGAGCTTTACTCAAGTGAGACCAAACTAGCGGATAATGCCCTCAACGCCATAGAGGCTCTACCAACTCTTGACCACCTGGACACACTTCCCACCATAACAGAAGTTAAGTGTGCTATAAATGAACTTGCATCTGGCAAGGCTCCAGGTAAGGATGGGATTCCAATAGAGGTTATCAGGAGTGGGCAAGACACACTCACTATACAGATCCACCAGCTAATAGAGCTATGCTGGCGTGAAGGACAAGTCCCACAGGATTTCAAAGATTCAAGCATCATAACACTGTACAAGAACAAGGGCGATCGGAGCGACTGCAACAGCTATAGGGGTATCTCACTTCTGTGTATTGTTGGAAAAGTATTTGCCAGAATTGTTCTGCGCAGACTTCAAGTCCTAGGAGATCAAGTCTACCCCGAATCACAGTGTGGCTTTCGACAGAACCGGTCTACCACTGATATGATATTCTCATTGCGACAAATGCAAGAAAAATGCCGTGAACAGAATCAACCACTGTTTATTGCCTTCATCGACCTCACAAAGGCATTTGATTTGGTCAGTCGTGAGGGTCTGTTCAAGGCACTAAAGAAGATTGGCTGCCCACCAACTCTTCTGTCCATTGTGGAATCGTTCCACACAGGCATGAAGGGTATAATCAAGTTTGATGGTGCAACTTCTGAAGAATTTGAAATCAAGAGTGGAGTTAAGCAAGGTTGTGTACTAGCTCCCACCCTCTTTGGAATATACTTTTCACTTCTACTGAAATATGCATTTCGTGATCAGGATGGTGGTATATACATTCACTCACGCTCAGATGGCGGCCTCTACAATGCTCAGAGATTGAAGGCTAAGACCAAAATTAGGAGGGTACTGATCAGAGAGTTGCTTTTTGCAGATGATGCTGCAGTTACGACCCACTCTGAGGAAGAATTGCAATGTCTACTATCTGCATTCTCCAATGCTTGTTCTGAATTTGGTTTAACAATTAGCAAAAAGAAGACACAGATTATGTCACAAGGTGCACATGGGGTACCATCAATCTTTATTGACGACGCCGAACTAGAGATAGTAGACCATTTTACATATCTAGGATCGGTGGTAAATAGCAAATTATCCCTAGATCAGGAAATCAACATCCGGATTGGTAAGGCAGCAACAACAATGAACAGGTTAAGAAAAAGAGTCTGGGAGAACAGGAAGCTTACTGCCAAAACAAAAGTCCTTGTCTATCAAGCCTGTGTCCTTAGTACTCTTCTCTATGGCAGTGAAACCTGGACAACTTACTCAAGCCAAGAGAACAATTTAAACAGCTTTCATATGCGGTGTCTGCGAAGAATTCTTGGTATTAAGTGGCAAGACAAAATCACAAATACTGAAGTATTGGAAAGATCAGGTTGTGTGACAGTTTATTCCATGCTCAGTCTTCGTAGACTTAGATGGATAGGACATCTTAGGCGGATGGATGATGGTAGAATACCAAAGGATATCTTTTTTGGTGAATTACAGATGGGTAAGAGATCTCAGGGTCGGCCTCTACTACGATACAAAGATGTGTGTAAGCGGGACATGATTGATACAGGCATTGATAATGCACATTGGGAGCAAGTCGCCGCTGAACGTGTTGCATGGAGGGCAAATATCAGAAATGGAATAAAGTCAAAGGAGAAAATTATTGCAGAAAAGTCACACACCAAGCGTTTGAGACGTAAGATGGTGCATGATGGTGGAAATGACCACGTGTTCACATGCACCCACTGTGAACGGACATTTACAGCGCAAATTGGCCTTATCAGTCACACTCGCTACCGCCATAGTTAAAAGTTATTATGCCTTTTTAAAGCACAAACTATCGTCTGTCAAGACGGCAAGGTGCCAATGTGTGTGAATGAGATTGCGTACATCTAATAGATTGTCTATATGTGATAGATTGTCTACGTGTGATAGATTGCGTACATCTAATAGATTATACCCGTGAAAGATTGCTAACACCGTCTATTGTTGTCGAGCAGATTTTGAGACCAGCAGCGCCACCGCCAACCGTCAGAGCCCACAAGAACCGCACACTTCAGCCACGGTGGCACAGGCATGAGTTTAGCCAGAACACAATGTCGGTCCAAGTCTGTACCGCCAAGAGGTCAGTCATGATTGTATCAGGTAGTTAACATACACATATACGGGGTACAGATAGTTAACATACACATATATAGGGTACAGGTAGTTAACATACACATATACGGGGTACAGGTAGTTAACATACACATATATGGGGTACAGAAAGTTAACACACACATATATGGGGTACAGATAGTTAACATACACATATATGGGGTACAGGTAGTTAACATACACATATATGGGGTACAAGTAGTTAACATACACATATATGGGGTACAGGTAGTTAACATACACATATATGGGGTGCAAGTAGTTAACATACATATATATATATAGGGTACAGGTAGTTAACATACACATATACGGGGTACAGGTAGTTAACATACACATATATGTGGTACAGATAGTTATCACACATATAGCCTGCTCATATAGTAAACACACATATATGTGGCAATGTGCTATATGTTACCGACAATATGACTCTCACCTGTCTCTGAGCTCCATGTTACGGACAATATGACCCTCACCTATCACTAAGCTCCATGTTACAGGCAATATGACCCTCACCTGACACTGTACCCATGTTACAGACAATATGACCCTCACCTATCACTAAGCTCCATGTTACAAGCAATATAACTCTCACCTGTCACTGTGCTCCATGTTTCAGGGACTCCTTCACCAGTCGATTCAAGATGAATGCTTCAAAGAATAAAAGTTCTCGGTCTAAATGTGGGTAAGTTGTTGTGCGTGGTTTATCTTCAGCACAATGTTGGTAAGTTGTTGTGTGTGGTTTATCTTCAGCACAATGTTGGTAAGTTGTTGTGTGTGGTTTATCTTCAGCACAATGTGGGTAAGTTGTTGTGTGTGGTTAAACGTCAGCACAATGTTGGTAAGTTGTTGTGTGTGGTTTATCTTCAGCACAATGTGGGTAAGTTGTTGTGTGTGGTTTATCTTCAGCACAATGTGGGTAAGTTGTTGTGTTACAAACTAACCACGGATAGACCCGGCAAAATGTGAGTATGTTGTGTTATAGGTGTTATACTCGCCATTCCTGAAGCTAATGACACGTGATCTAGACTGCGACAGAAACGCTCTTGTGTATGTGTCATGGGCAGGAGGGTGGGGTGGGGGGGGGGGGGGGTGCGCTTCGGCACAACTTGTCAACTTTTAGTGTTTGGTGTATCCACGGGAGGAGTGAGCCCACTGTGTGGTGAGTGCGTGTGTATGTGCGTTTGTGTGTATGTGTGTGTGTGTGTGTGTGTGTGTGTGTGTGTTTGCGTGCGTGCGTGCGTGCATGCATGTGTGTGTGTGGTGTTTATAGTAAGCAGAACTGGTCGTCAAGGAACATCACAGACTGAGCACTGACGTTACAAACACTTGTTGCTGGAACAAGTAAACGGTCGTCGAGGGGAGTCCAACACAGGGACTTCAGTTTGGCTGCTCCAGGCTGATCATCGCTTGGACACATATACACACTGTTCTGTACAGATAAACAGACAAGCGGACAGACAGACAGGCAGGCAGATAGACAGACAGGCAGACAGACAGATAGACAGACAGACAGACAGACAAAATGTATGAGAGTGAGAGAAAGAGAGGCCTCCAAGAATGTCTTATCTTGTCCTGGCATGTCCTCCAGGTGGTTTGGTGTGAGCGCTACTGGGTTGACCAGTTCAGAGTCGGTCAGTGGCGATGAGCACCAGAAAGACAACGTTTCCACGCATCACGGGTCTTCTCCGCATCATGGAACTTCTCCCCGAACCAGGTCTTCCATCCATCAGGCCGCCTCCCCCCACCACCCCTCCTGTTCGCCTTCTGCCAGCCGAAACTCGGTCCGGAGCGGGCATTCCCTGTTCAAGATGGCGGGCGACAAGCGCGCTCGCAAGGTGAGATTCTACCGCAACGGAGACCGCTTCTTCAAAGGCATGGTGCTGGCGGTGTCCGCCCATCGGTTCCGGACATTTGAGAGCCTGCTGACCGCTCTGACGTCATGTCCGCTGTGTAACAGCAAGGTCATGCCCAATGGTGTCCGCTACATATTCACACTGAAGGGCAGTCGCGTGGAGTCGCTGGAAGAGCTTCAGCAGGGTCGCAGCTACGTGTGCTCCTCCACGGATGTCTTTCGGTGTCTGGACTACTGCAACAACCAAGACCCGGTCTGGAACGGCAACATGGTCTCTCACAATGAGTCCAACCACGCCTCCTCCAAGGTAAGGGTAGCACCATCACCACCACCACCACACGTACTGACCATACATACTGACCACACACAGATACCACACACATACTGACCACACAGTTACCACACATACTGACCACACAGTTACCACACATACTGACCACACATACTGACAACACACAGTCAACACACACAGTTACCACACATACTGACCACACACAGTTACCACACATACTGACCACACAGTTACCACACATTCTGACCACACAGTTACCACACATACTGACCACACAGTTACCACACATACTGACCACACATACTGACAACACACAGTCAACACACACAGTTACCACACATACTGACCACACACAGTTGCCACACATACTGACCACACATACTGACCACACACAGTTACCACACAAACTGACCACACACAGTTACCACACAAACTGACCACACACAGTTACCACACATACTCACCACACACAGTTACCACACATACTCACCACACACAGTTACCACACATACTCACCACACAGTTACCACACACAGTTACCACACACAGTTAGCACACACAGTTACCACACATACTCACCACACACAGTTACACACATAATGACCACACGTACTGACCACACGTACTGACCACATGTACTGACCACACACAGTTACCACACATAATTAAGAGACACAGTTACCACACATACCACACACAGTTACCACACAAGCTGACCACACACACTTACCACACATGCTGACCCTACATACTGACCGCACACAGTTACCACACATACTCACGTGACACAGTTACCACATATACCACACACAGGTGCCACACATACCACACACAGTTACCACACATACTGACCACACATACTTAAAACACACAGTTAACACACATACTGACCACACATAGTTACCACACATACCACACATACAGACTACCACACACAGTTTTTCTTAACAACACTTACTGCACAGTGCATATGCAACTTTACCACACAATACTCACCACACATAGAACACATATTCATTCTTTAGCCACACAATACTTGCTACTAAATCATTCTCTCACCACACAATACTGGTTACCCACACATTTTCTCACCACACAACGTACCTGCATCACGTGACCAGCGCTAACAATCGTAGATGGTCGCCAGGTTTTAACAATTGACCCGGGCTTTCACGTGGACCCAGTCTCCCCAATGGACCTGGGCTTCCAGGTGGACATAGTCTCCCAGGTGGACCCAGTATCCAACGAGACCCAGTCTCCCAGGTGGACCCAGTATCATGGGTGGACTCAGTCTCCCAGGTGGACCCAGTATCCCAGGTGGACCCAGTCTAGCATGTGGACCCAGCCTCCCAGATGGACCCAGTCTCCCACGTGGCCCCAGTCTCCCAGGAGGACCCAGTCTCCCATGTGGCCCCAGTCTCTCACCCAGTCTCCCATATGGCCCCAGTCTTCCTGGTGGACCCAGTCTCCCAAGTGGACCCAGTCTCCCAGGTGGACCCAGTCTTTCATGTGGCCCTAGTCTCCCAGGTGGACCCAGTCTCTCAGATGGACCCAGTCTAGCATGTGGACCCAGTCTCCAGGTGGAACCAGTCTCCCATGTAGACCCAGTCTCTCAGGTGGACCCAGTCTCCCATGTGACCCCAGTCTAGCATGTGAACCCAGTCTCCCAGGTGGACCCATTCTCCCACGTGGCCCCAGTCTCCCAGGTGGACCCAGTCTCCCAGGAGGACCCAGTCTCCCATGTGGTCGCAGTCTCCCAGGTGGACCAAGTCTCCCATGTGGACCTAGTCTCCCAGGTAGACCCAGTCTAGCATGTGGACCCAGTCTCCCAGGTGGACCCAGTCTCCAACGTGGACACAGTCTCCCAGGTGGACCCAGTCTCCCATGTGGCACCAGTCTTCCATGTGGACCCAGTCTCCCAGGTGGATCCAATCTCCCAGGTGTATCTAGTCTCCCAGTGGACCCAGTCTCCCATGTGGCCCCAGTCTCCCATGTGAACACAGTCTCCCAAGTGGACCCAGTCTCCCACCCAGTCTCCCATGTGGACCCAGTATCCCAGGTGGATCCAATCTCCCAGGTGTATCTAGTCTCCCAGTGGACCCAGTCTCCCATGTGGCCCCAGTCTCCCATGTGAACACAGTCTCCCAAGTGGACCCAGTCTCCCACCCAGTCTCCCAGGTGGACCCAGTCTCCCACCCAGTCTCCCAGGTGGACCCAGTCTCCCACCCATTCTCCCAGGTGGACCCAGTCTCCCACCCATTCTCCCAGGTGGACCCAGTCTCCCACCCATTCTCCCAGGTGGACCCAGTCTCCCACCCAATCTCCCAGGTGGACACAGTCTCCGACCCAGTCTCCCAGGTGGACCCAAATGAAATCTGGTGCCAAGAAATGGCTAGGGAAGTAAAGACGAGCGGTGGGATACAGACCACGGGACCCACGCATATCCCGACCGGTCTGTGACATGTGGGTTTAGCACCATATACCCCATGTGCCTTGAGACGTGTACACGAATCCTGAACACACTCAGTCTCATGGTTTGGCTCATGGTGTGTCCAATTATTTGTCTCATGGTTTGTCTAATGGTTTTTCTATTGGTTTGTCCAATGGTTTGTCTAATGGTGTGTCTAATTATTTGTCTAAATTTTGGTCTACTGGTTTGTCTAATGGTTTGTCTATTGGTTTGTTTAATGTTTTATCTACTGATTTGTCTAATAGTTTGTCAACTGGATTGTTCAATGATTTGCCTAATGATTTGTCTAACGGTTAGTCTTCTGTTTGTATACTGGTTTGTCCAATCGTCTAGCTACTGGTTTGTCCAATGATTTTCTATTGGTTTGTCCAATGGTCTGTCTACTGGTTTGTCCAATGGTCTGTCTTATGTTTTGTCTACTGGCTTGTCCATTCAGTCTTACAGGCGAGACAGGCTTCGGGAGGAGCACAAGGCCCAAGATTGCGAGACCTACTCCACGTCATCAGCCCAGAGCCAGTCTAGGCCGCACAGCGCCCGCGGCGAGAAGTCCAGGGCCAGCAGGTCAAAGTCCACCAAGGTGGGTCACCAGTTTGTCTAAAGTATAGATGGGTCATACAGCCGTGTTAAGTCTTTCCTCTTCTACCCTAGAGTGTAGATGTACCCTACAACCGTATCTAGTCTTTCTTCTTCTACCCTAGAGTGTAGATGTACCATACAGCCGTGTCTAGTCTTTCTTCGTCTACCATAGAGTGTAGATGTACCATTACAGTCGTGTCTAGTCTTTACTCTTCTACCTTAGAGTGTAGATGTACCATACAGCCGTGTCTAGTCTTTCCTCTTCTACCCTAGAGTAGATGTACCATACAGCCGTGTCTAGTCTTTCCTCTTTTACCCTAGAGTGTAGATGTACCATACAGTCGTGTCTAGTCTTTCCTCTTCTACCCTAGAGTGTAGATGTACCATACAGCCGTGTCTAGTCTTTCCTCTTCTACCCTAGAGTAGATGTACCATACAGCCGTGTCTAGTCTTTCCTCTTTTACCCTAGAGTGTAGATGTACCATTACAGCCGTGTCTAGTCTTTCCTCTTTTACCCTAGAGTGTAGATGTACCATTACAGCCGTGTCTAGTCTTTCCTCTTCTACCCTAGAGTGTAGATGTACCATTACAGTCGTGTCTAGTCTTTACTCTTCTACCTTAGAGTGTAGATGTACCATACAGTCGTGTCTAGTCTTTCCTCTTTTACCCTAGAGTGTAGATGTACCATTACAGCCGTGTCTAGTCTTTCCTCTTTTACCCTAGAGTGTAGATGTACCATTACAGTCGTGTCTAGTCTTTACTCTTCTACCTTAGAGTGTAGATGTACCATTACATCCGTGTCTAGTCTTTACTCTTCTACCTTAGAGTGTAGATGTACCATACAGTCGTGTCTAGTCTTTCCTCTTCTACCCTAGAGTAGATGTACCATTACAGTCGTGTCTAGTCTTTACTCTTCTACCTTAGAGTGTAGATGTACCATTACAGTCGTGTCTAGTCTTTCCTCTTCTACCCTAGAGTAGATGTACCATTACAGCCGTGTCTAGTCTTTCCTCTTCTACCCTAGAGTGTAGATGTACCATTACAGTCGTGTCTAGTCTTTCCTCTTCTACCCTAGAGTGTAGATGTACCATTACAGTCGTGTCTAGTCTTTCCTCTTCTACCCTAGAGTGTAGATGTACCATTACAGTCGTGTCTAGTCTTTCCTCTTCTACCCTAGAGTGTAGATGTACCATTACAGTCGTGTCTAGTCTTTACTCTTCTACCTTAGAGTGTAGATGTACCATACAGTCGTGTCTAGTCTTTCCTCTTTTACCCTAGAGTGTAGATGTACCATTACAGCCGTGTCTAGTCTTTCCTCTTTTACCCTAGAGTGTAGATGTACCATTACAGTCGTGTCTAGTCTTTACTCTTCTACCTTAGAGTGTAGATGTACCATTACATCCGTGTCTAGTCTTTACTCTTCTACCCTAGAGTGTAGATGTACCATACAGCCGTGTCTAGTCTTTCCTCTTCTACCCTAGAGTAGATGTACCATACAGCCGTGTCTAGTCTTTCCTCTTCTACCCTAGAGTAGATGTACCATACAGCCGTGTCTAGTCTTTACTCTTCTACCCTAGAGTCTGGATGTACTATACAACCGTGTCTAGTCTTTCCTCTTTTACTCTAGAGTCTGGGTGTACCTTACATCCGTGTCTAGCCTTTCCTCTTCTACCCTAGAGTGTAGATGTACCATACAGCTGATATGGAAACTATACATACTGCTATCCTTGGGTAGTGCGTTGTTACATTCAACATTATGAGCCTGACATGTATGGACTTCTATTGCTGTCACATAATACATATTATTTTCATTTACCTCGTGTGACATGCATTTAATAAAGAGCATGACTAATTTATTATTTACCATTCTCAATTTTTCTCTATTATATATATATATTAAAATAAAGTTTGTTCGTTCGTTCGTTCGTTCGTTCTATCGTTCCATCTCGCCCCTGTAATGCTTTCGCTATCTCCGTCCGTCCGTCCGTCCGTCCGTCCGTCCGTCTGTCTGTCTGTCTGTCTGTCTGTCTGTCTGTCTGTCTGTCTGTCTGTCTGTCTGTCTAGCAAACATAATTTCTACATACAATTAAATGTTAGTTACAACTGTAATCTAATAATAATGACAGCATCAAGATACAAAACCAAGACAACATGTAACAAACGTTACAGTGATAAAGGGACTTGGGCATTTAGTCTACTACATCGCCTAGGACAGTTTGCTTGAAATGAGACAACATGATATTCAGAGATTATAATTTAGCAATGATAACATTCAGTTACACATTTTACTCGGCCCACATCCACATAAGTGGAGACATTACTCCGTTTTGAAATAATACCACGCACCGACTATGTCTTTCCTACTGTGCTTTTTACAGTTCTCGGTTGATCAACTCAATAGATTGGGGAAACTATGCCTAGAACGCTATTATCTTTCTATGTAGAAAATTGATCTTTCTGGCTATCAAAACTAACATTTATGTTTCTGGTCCATCAAACAAGTACCCAAATAAATATCCAGACTTTTTTCCCAAGCCAATGTGCAAGACTTCAATGGAGTTATAATCCCTGGCTGTATTACTTTGCGGGCGCTCCTCTTTCCTGTGCTGTGTCTTTTATGTTCGGACAGTTCCTAGGCTAGGTGTGTTGCATTTGTGTTTGCAACGTTCTAACATTGTTCTACGATACCTGATATATCGGGGAAGCAAGAGGTGGGCGGTGATATGTTCAATTAAGCGGGGTTCAGGAATCTGGGATAGTTCCTAGACGCAAATGAAAAGTTTATGTTCACATTTCATTACAGTCTTGGACTTCCAAAGTAACTAACTAAGATTGTCTGGAAGAGATTAATGAAAGTAGAACGTTCTACACATCTATCAGGAAGACAAACAGTATTCAGTTGTTGTCGGTCGTGGGAAAACAAGGTGACAACTGACAAGACCAGAGTTAGAAGAAGCGGCAGCAGACCAATAGACATGGTGCCAGGTGGTTTCTGACAGTGGCAGGAGGGTGTGGCATCACTGGAACTGATGCAGGCAACCAAGGACCCACATCTGTGGACAGACATACAAGCCCACGTGTCTGAACTGTCTGATCTCCTAGAGTTCTCCTAGAGCTGACAGTTGATGTATCTAAATTAGTCTCATCTACAAGAGCTCGTCTCAGAGCTGAGAGGTGATGCGTCTAAAATGTCTGATCTCCTAGAGTTCTCCCAGATCTGACAGCTGATATGTCTAAATTACTCTAATCTACTATGAGATGTGCACCTCAGAACGGACAGTGAATGTTGCTAACTTGATCTAATCTAGAGTGAGATGTGCGCCTCAGAACGGAAGGTGTACGAGGAGTACCAGCGAACATTCGTGACGCCGCGGCTCATCACGGTGGTCAGGAACGGCAGGAGGCCGAGGAAAGCCTTCCGGTTGTTGCTCAACAAGAAAACTGCCCAGACGTTTGATCAGGTGAGTCTGAAGCCTGCCTAGTCTTCGGGATATAATCTGAAGTCTGTCTAGTCATTGGGATATAGTCCTCTCAAGTCTGTCTGTCAGTGGCTATAGTCTGAATTATGTCTAGTCTTCGGGATATAGTCTGAAGTCTATCTATTCATCTATTCATTCATGTCTAGTCTTCTCAAGTCTGTCTAGTCAGCGGGGTATAGACTGAAGTCTGTCTAGTCAGTGGATATAGTCTGAAGTCTGTCTAGTCAGTAGAATGAAGTCTTTTTAGTCAGCGGGTTTAAAGGTGAAGATTGTTTCGTTGGGTGGGGGGAGGGTGGGGGGGGGGGGGGGAGACGCTAAGTCAGAAGTAGGTCTAGTTTCTAAGAAATGAAGTCTAAATTCTGTCAAGCCTATGGAAGTAGGTCCGCAGTCTGTCTAATCTGGGAGAGCATGTCTACTCAAGGGGGGAGGGGGTGGGGCTGTTTAGGGTATATGTGAATTTTGCCTTATTTACAGTGTGTGTGTGTGTGTGTGTGTGGGGCGGGGGTTGTGTGTGTGTGTGTGGGGGGGAGGGGAGTTGTGTGTGTGTGGGTGTATGTGTGTGGGTGGGTGGGCATTATGAAAGAAGCCATAGTATGTAAGTTTGTGGGGTTCATGATAACAGTGCATAGAAGATGTCTTTGAGACGTTAGATGTAGAATAGCCCAGCGGCATTCTACAAGATGAAAACATATTCTTTCCAAAAGATCTCGGTCAATCGGGGTGAGCAAACGAGTTCTCAAGAGTTATATCAGACCACTCCTGATATACGAGAGTGAATCATTTACAATAACAAGACTAGCGATGATTATGTGGAAGCTGCAGAAATGTGGTTGTATAGAACAATGATGACAACACAGTGGACAGATAAAAAGTCTGATGAAAACGTGTCTAAAGGAAGATAACTCACAAAGACACCTGGCTAGTCGCATCAGACGAAGAACACACCACATACCCCCCCCCCCCCCCCCACCCCCAGTGCTCACATCCAGTGGACATGTCATGAGAAGACCACCCACATGCTCACATCAGGTGAATATGTCATGAGAAGACCACCCACATGCACACATCCGGTGGATATGTCATGAGAAGACCACCCACATGCTCACATCCGGTGGATATGTCATGAGAAGACCACCCACATGCTCACATCCGGTGGATATGTCATGACAAGACCGCCCACATGCTCTGAGACAAACTCTTGTAGATCAGACTAATTTAGCGGAACTGGCTCATATACAGCTTCATGTTCTGGGGAACTGGCTCACACACAGCTCCATGTCTGGGGAATTGGCTCACACACAGCTTCGTGTCTGGGGAACAGGCTCACACACAGTTCCATGTCTGGGGAACTGGCTCACACGCAGCTCCTTGTCTGGGGAACTGGCTCACACACAGCTTCATGCCTGGGGAACTGGCTCACACACAGCTCCATGTTTGGGGAACTGGCTCACACACAGCTTCGTGTCTGGGGAACTGGCTCACACACAGCTCCATGTCTGGGGAACTGGCTCACACACAGTTCCATGTCTGGGGAACTGGCTCACACACAGCTCCATGTCTGGGGAACTGGCTCACACACAGCTTCGTGTCTGGGGAACAGGCTCACACACAGTTCCATGTCTGGGAAACTGGCTCAGACACAGCTCCATGTCTGGGGAACTGGCTCACATACAGCTCCATGTCTGGGGAACTGGCTCAGACACAGCTCCATGTCTGGGGACCTGGCTCACATACAGCTCCATGTCTGGGGAACTGAAATACTATTACACGCCACTGTGGTTTTTTAATTGCATAACGAGAAACATGGTCCCAGGAAGAAGAGGTTGTGGTGGACCAGTGTCGAGGCGGACACAGGACAACAAGGACACAGGACAAGAAGGACACAAGACAAGAAGGACACAGGACAACAATGACACAGGACAACAAGGACACAGGACAACAAGGACACATGACAGTAAGGACACATGACAATAAGGACACAGGACAAGGACACAGGACAGTAAGGACACAGAACAACAAGGAAACAGGACAACAAGGACACAGGACAACAAGGGCACAGGACAACAAGGGCACAGGACAACAAGGGCACAGGACAACAAGGACATAGGTCAACAAGGTCACGGGATAATATGTACACCCAGGGCATGGAAGTGTTTGAGACACAAGACAATAAGTACATCCAGGGCATGGAATTGTTTGAGACACAAGACAATAAGTACACCCAGGGCATGGAAGTGTTTGAGACACAGGACAATAAGTACATCCAGGGCATGGAATTGTTTGAGACACAAGACAATAAGTACACCCAGGGCATGGAAGTGTTTGAGACACAAGACAATAAGTACACCCAGGGCATGGAAGTGTTTGAGACACAGGACAATAAGTACATCCAGGGCATGGAAGTGTTTGAGACACAAGACAATAAGTACACCCAGGGCATGGAAGTGTTTGAGACACAGGACAATAAGTACATCCAGGGCATGGAAGTGTTTGAGACACAAGACAATAAGTACACCCAGGGCATGGAAGTGTTTGAGACACAGGACAATAAGTACACCCAGGGCATGGAAGTGTTTGAGACACAAGACAATAAGTACACCCAGGGCATGGAAGTGTTTGAGACACAGGACAATAAGTACACCCAGGGCATGGAAGTGTTTGAGACGCAAGACAATAAGTACACCCAGGGCATGGAAGTGTTTGAGACACAAGACAATAAGTACACCCAGGGCATGGAAGTGTTTGAGACACAGGACAATAAGTACATCCAGGGCATGGAAGTGTTTGAGACACAAGACAATAAGTACACCCAGGGCATGGAAGTGTTTGAGACACAAGACAATAAGTACACCCAGGGCATGGAAGTGTTTGAGACACAAGACAATAAGTACATCCAGGGCATGGAAGTGTTTGAGACTCAAGACAATAAGTACACCCAGGGCATGGAATTGTTTGAGACTCAAGACAATAAGTACATCCAGGGCATGGAAGTGTTTGAGACACAAGACAATAAGTACACCCAGGGCATGGAAGTGTTTGAGACTCAAGACAATAAGTACACCCAGGGCATGGAAGTGTTTGAGACACAAGACAATAAGTACATCCAGGGCATGGAAGTGTTTGAGACACAAGACAATAAGTACATCCAGGGCATGGAAGTGTTTGAGACACAGGACAATAAGGACACAGAACAATAAGGACACAGGACAATAAGTACACCCAGGGCATGGAAGTGTTTGAGACACAGGACAATAAGGACACAGGACAATAAGTACATCCAAGGCATGGAAGTGTTTGAGACACAGGACAATAAGGACACAGGACAATAAGTACATCCAAGGCATGGAAGTGTTTGAGACACAGGACAATAAGGACACAGGACAATAAGTACATCCAAGGCATGGAAGTGTTTGAGACACAGGACAATAAGTACATCCAAGGCATGGAAGTGTTTGAGACACAAGACAATAAGTACATCCAGGGCATGGAAGCGTGCATGAGACACAGGACAATAAGTACATCCAGGACATGGAAGTGTTTGAGACACAGGACAATAAGGACACAGGACAATAAGTACACCCAGGGCATGGAAGTGTTTGAGACACAGGACAATAAGGACACCCAGGACATGGAAGTGTATCAGACACAAGACAATAACGACACCCAGGGCATGGAAGTGCATGAGGCAGGGAGACTGGCGACAGACTGAGCCTCTTTCAGGCGTGCCGTAGTGAGGGCCTTGTTCTGCAGATGACATGTACATGATGATGATGATGATGATGATGATGTCACGTACTCGCCACCCGTTGACCCCAAGTTAGGGCCGTCATGTAGTAGACTGGACAATGTTGGCTCTCTTTCGCCTTCACGCCAAAAACGATGATAGCAGCTACAAAAACAACAGCAATAACAATAAAATATAACAATAACAACAACAACATCAAGAGTCTATTGACCTCCCAGGTAATGGCCGACATCACGGAACTCATCAAGCTGGACTGCGGCCAGGTCAGCAAGGTGTACACCATGTCCGGTCAGCAGGTGAGTGACCTATATCTTGTAGGGCAACCTTTTGTGCTGAATGTTGCTGTTATCTTCCATCTGTATTCCTTTCTCCTCTGTCCACCCGAGTCTCTACCTCTCTGTCTCTTTCTCTCTCCTTGTCTCTCTAGCTCGCTCCTTTCCTTCTCTCTTGCTGTGTGATGTATGGGTGTATAACTGTTAGAGTTTGTGCAAATGATGTAAGTATACAACGGGCTTCTCATAAGTCTTTAGCTTGACCATGAAGGAGTAGACTGAGAAAATTGAAATTTGGCACATGTATAGCTCATTCAATTTGTAATGGACATACAAATTATGAATGTCTCTCCTCAATTGGTTTTCCCGATATGGTGCATGGCACAACACACCCTATTGACCAGATCTGCACATCCAACGGTTTGTCAGAACAATGGAGAAATTAGACGCCAGGACTGTGATACAATTATGGATGTTACAGATACCTGGATACCTACAGAAATACACAGGGAGAAGGAGCCAGTGTTTGAGGAAGTCTGTCCTTCGTATGCTTCTGTAAAAAAATTGGCGTTTGCAGTTTAAGTGTGGCCGTTCCCAAGTTGCTGATCTGCCAAGATCAGGACGACCGTCCTCAGAGTGCAATGATGCAAATGCTGCATAAGTGAAGAAAATCATAGACAGGATAGGAAATTGACAATTGCAGAGATATCGGGTTCAGCAAAACTGAGTAAGAGTCCAGTTTGTAGAATTTTACACAACAGACTGAACATGAGAGAAGTGTGTGCCCGCTGGGTCCTGCGTCTGCTGACATGTGAACAGAAACAAACACGGGTTGATTGCTGTGGCCAGTTGCTCAACATGTGGCAGTCGAAAAACATGATTACGACCATGGTGACGGTAGATGAGACTAGGATTTACTATTATGACTCAGAATCCAAAATTGCCAGCATGCAGTGGAAAACCCCAGGCTCGCCAACACATGTCAAACCAAGAGCACTAAAATCTGCAAGAAAAGTGATGCTGACTGTTATTTTTTGGGACGTCAAATGTGTCATATTGAAAGATTACATGCTTCATGGCAACATGGTTAATGGGCAGTACTATGCAGATCTCCTTATCAAACTAAGAAAGGCTGTGACCAGAAAACGAGGGATAGCGCGTACACAAATTCTGCCTTTGCTTCAAGACAACGTGCCCTCCCATAAAGCATGGCTTGTTCTGCAAACTGCCAACGATTTGAATATTGAAATTCTTCCACACCCATCATATTCTCCAGATTTGGCTCCATTGGACATTTTTCTTTTCCCAAATCTTAAAAAAACAGCTGAAAGGAAATCGATTTGACAGTGACGAAGATGTCATACTGGCTTGTGATAACTGGTTTAGTTCGAAAAATAGGTTGTTTTATTCTGAAGGTCTTTTCGAAGTCACGCAGAGATGGTATAAATGCATAAATTCAGGTGGTGACTACATTGAGAAGGAATAAGCACTGTGCCAAATTTCGATTTTCTCCGCCTACTCCTTCATGGTCAGGCTAAAGACTTATGAGGAGCCCTATGTATATGCAGGGATGTATGTATGTGTTTAAGCATGTGCGTGTGTATGTGTGCCTGCCTGCCTGCCTGTCTGCCTGCCTGCCTGCCTGTCTGCCTGCCTGCCTGCCTGCCTGCCTGCCTCATAACATGGTCGTATGCATTGTCTATGTTGACAACATTCAATTGATAATGTTTGTTTTCCCTATGTGGATGTAATATGCACAGATAGATAATTAATGTACGAAAGATGAGTGACTGGAAGAGCCGAATATAAGACGGGCCTGCGTGCCCAATTTGTGACCGTTTGAAAATAAAGTTCACTCGTTCGTTCGTCCTCACCCCCCCCCCCCCATCCCCCTCCCCGCCTGAATGTATGTAAATGGTTTGCATATAAGAAGGCGGTCTCCATGGCAACCAGCTACAAGTGCAAGTGATTATTACGACTAAAGCTATGGTTCCAGGGACACGTGGAGGAGGGATGGGGAGAAAGACAGGGAGGGAGAGGAAGAGAGAGCGAGAGAGTGTGCGCTAGCGAGAGCGGAAGAGAGAGAGAGGGGAGCGTGAAAGAGCGAGAGAGAGAGAGAGAGCGTGAAAGAGAGCGAGAGAAAGAGCGAGAGAGAGAGAGAGAGAGAGAGAGAGAGAGAGAGAGAGAGAGAGAGAGAGAGAGAGGTTGAAAAAGTCTAAAGTGGGAAGTACCAGTGGTTTGCCGGATATTGACTAGATCATCCACCCAGTATCGAGTGGTCTATGAACATATTGACTAGATCATCCACCCAGTATCGAGTGGTCTATGAACATATTGACTAGATCATCCACCCAGTATCGAGTGGTCTATGAACATATTGACTAGATCATCCACCCAGTATCGAGTGGTCTATGAACATATTGACTAGATCATCCACCCAGTATCGAGTTGTCTATGAACATATTGACTAGATCATCCACCCAGTATCGAGTGGTCTATGAACATATTGACTAGATCATCCACCCAGTATCGAGTGGTCTATGAACATATTGACTAGATCATCCACCCAGTATCGAGTGGTCTATGAACATATTGACTAGATCATCCACCCAGTATCGAGTGGTCTATGAACATATTGACTAGATCATCCACCCAGTATCGAGTGGTCTATGAACATATTGACTAGATCATCCACCCAGTATCGAGTGGTCTATGAACATATTAATTAGATCATCCACCCAGTATCGAGTGATCTATGAGCATATTGACTAGATCATCAATCCAGTATCGAGTGATCTATGAAAATATATGGCTAGCATCCTCTTCTTCTTTCGTTCCTTTGAAATCTTTCTATAACTGCAATGTTGTATGAGGTGCTGTATCTGAGTGGTGCTATGTCTGACAGGTGCTATCTCTGTCTATGTGTCTGTGCATGTGTTATGTCTGTCTATGTGTATATGCAGGTGTTATGTCTGTGTGCAGATGCTGTGTCTGTGTGCAGGTGCTAGGGTCTAACCAGGTCTAGTGTCTGTGTGTCTGTGCAGGTGCTGTGTCTGTGTGTCTGTGCAGGTGATGTGTCTGTGTGCGGGTACTAGAGTCTGCGTGCAGGTGCTGGGATCTGTGCAGGTGCTGGGATCTGTGCAGGTGATGTGTCTGTGTGTTTGTGCAGGTGATGTGTGTGTGTGTGTGTGTGTGCAGGTGATGTGTCTGTGTGTCTGTGTAGGTGATGTGTCTGTGTCTGCGTGTAGGTGATGTGTCTGTGTGTCTGTGTAGGTGATGTGTCTGTGTCTGCGTGTAGGTGATGTGTCTGTGTGTCTGTGTATATGTACATGTGATGTGTGTTTGTCTGAGCTGGTGATGTATCTGTGTGTATGTGCAGATGATGTATCTGTGTTTCTGTGCAGGTGGTGTGTATGTACATGTGATATATCTGTGTGTCTGTGCAGGTGGAGTGTATGTGCAGATGATGTATCTGTGTGTCTGTGCTGGTGATGTGTATCTGTATATGTACATGTGATGTGTCTGTGCTGGTGATGTGTCTGTGTGTATGTGCAGGTGATGTGCCTGTGCAGGTGATGTATCTGTGTGTCTGTGCTGGTGGTGTGTATGTGCAGATGATGTGTCTGTGTGTATGTGCAGGCGATGTGTCTGTGCAGGTGATGTGTATGTGCAGGTGATGTGTCTGTGTGTATATGCAGGTGATGTGTCTGTGTGTATGTGCAGATGATGTGTCTGTGTGTATGTGCAGGTGATGTGTGTGTGTGTGTATGTCCTGGTGATGTGTCTGTGTGTGTGCAGGTGATGTGCCTGGCGGACTTCTTCCAGAAAGAGACCTTGTTCCTGGCCTGTGGGACAGAGAAGCTTGCGGCACAGGACCTAGCGCTGGACAGACAAGGTTAGTGGTGGTGAGTTGGTTGTTGTTGTAACCGGGACATCAATAAGGTCAATGGTGGTATATTGATTGTTGTAGTAACTGGGACGTCATCCAGTTCAGTGGTGATATGTTGGTTGTTGTAGACACTGAGACATCATCCAGGTCAGTGCTGATATGTTGGTTGTTGTAGTAACTGGGACATCATCCAGGTCAGTGCTGATATGTTGGTTGTTGTAGTAACTGAGACATCATCCAAGTCAGTGCTGATATGTTGGTTGTTGTAGTAACTGAGACATCATCCAGGTCAGTGGTGAGATGTTGATTGTTGTAGTAACTGAGACATCATCAAGGCCAGTCGTGGTATGTTGGTTGTTGTAGTAACTGAGACATCATTAAGGTCAGTGGTGAGATTTTGATTGTTGTAGTAACTGAGACATCATCAAGGTCAGTCGTGGTATGTTGGTTGTTGTAGTAACTGAGACATCATCCAGGTCAGTCGTGGTATGTTGGTTGTTGTAGTAACTGAGACATCATCCAGGTCAGTGGTGAGATGTTGATTGTTGTAGTAACTGGAACGTTATCCAGGTCAGTCGTGGTATGTTGGTTGTTGTAGTAACTGAGACATCATCCAGGTCAGTGGTGAGATTTTGATTGTTGTAGTAACTGAGACATCATCAAGGTCAGTCGTGGTATGTTGATTGCTGTAGTAACTGAGACATCATCAAGGTCAGTCGTGGTATGGTGGTTGTTGTAGTAACTGAGACATCATCCATGTCAGTGGTGAGATGTTGATTGTTGTAGTAACTGAGACATCATCAAGGCCAGTCGTAGTATGTTGGTTGTTGTAGTAACTGAGACATCATCCAGGTCAGTGGTGAGATGTTGATTGTTGTAGTAACTGAGACATCATCAAGGCCAGTCGTAGTATGTTGGTTGTTGTAGTAACTGAGACATCATCCAGGTCAGTGGTGAGATTTTGATTGTTGTAGTAACTGAGACATCATCCAGGTCAGTGGTGAGATGTTGATTGTTGTAGTAACTGAGACATCATCCAGGTCAGTGGTGAGATGTTGATTGTTGTAACTGAGACATCATCCAGGTCAGTGCTGATATGTTGGTTGTTGTTGTAACTGGGACATCATCCAGGTCAGTGGTGATATATTGGTTGTAGTAACTGAGACATCATCAAGGTCAGTCGTGGTATGTTGGTTGTTGTAGTAACTGAGACATCATCCAGGTCAGTGGTGAGATGTTGATTGTTGTAGTAACTGAGACATCATCCAGGTCAGTGCTGATATGTTGGTTGTTGTAGTAACTGGGACATCATCCAGGTCAGTGCTGATATGTTGGTTGTTGTAGTAACTGAGACATCATCCAAGTCAGTGCTGATATGTTGGTTGTTGTAGTAATTGAGACATCATCCAGGTCAGTGGTGAGATGTTGATTGTTGTAGTAACTGAGACATCATCCAGGTCAGTGCTGATATGTTGGTTGTTGTAGTAACTGAGACATCATCCAAGTCAGTGCTGATATGTTGGTTGTTGTAGTAATTGAGACATCATCCAGGTCAGTGGTGAGATGTTGATTGTTGTAGTAACTGAGACATCATCAAGGCCAGTCGTGGTATGTTGGTTGTTGTAGTAACTGAGACATCATTAATGTCAGTGGTGAGATTTTGATTGTTGTAGTAACTGAGACATCATCAAGGTCAGTCGTGGTATGTTGGTTGTTGTAGTAACTGAGACATCATCCAGGTCAGTGCTGATATGTTGGTTGTTGTAGTAACTGAGACATCATCCAGGTCAGTGGTGAGATATTGATTGTTGTAGTAACTGAGACATTATCCAGGTCAGTGTTGAGATATTGATTGTTGTAGTAACTGAGACATTATCCAGGTCAGTGTTGAGATATTGATTGTTGTAGTAACTGAGACATTGTGCATGTCAGTGGTGGTATGTTGGTTGTTGTAGTAACTGAGACAGCAGCAAAGCTTAAACCAAAAAAATGCCATTGCTTGTGTTCGTGGTTTTAGCAACACCTTTCCTCAGCTTGATGTCGGTAATAATATATGTTCACAGACAGACAGACAGACAGACAGACAGACAGACAGACAGACAGACAGACATACAGACAGACAGACAGACAGGGTTGTATACATTGTGAAACCTACAATCTGCATCTACAGACAGAATCGCCAGTTTTCTCTGCCCTAATGATGGTATGTAATATATGCAAAGAATACCACGGACAGACAAAGACGAAGATGAGCAAGCTCTACCAGCAACCAACGAAAACCCTAAACTAATTACAGCAATCAGTCGTAGACGGTCAACATATTTTGGACATGTTTTGAGCAGAAATAAATTAGAGAACTTGGTGGCATCTGGCAAGATTGCGGGGAAAAGAACAAGAGGAAGGCAGAGGAGTAAATACCTGGATGGCTTGGCCACGTGGCATGGTCGAGACAGAAACACGGAGCTGATCCACAACTCTGGTGATCGAGGAGATTGCAAAACATGACCACCCACGCTTATCGGCATGGAACATGATTATCATATTGTTGTTGTTGTTGTTGTTGTGGTTGTTGTTGTTGTTGTTGTTGTTGTTGTTGTTGATAATGCTCTTGTTGCTGAAAATGTGTTGTTGATGAAGTTGGTTGATGATGGTGATGTTGTTGATAATGATGATGTTGTTGTTAATATTGATGAAGATTATGTTTGTCATGATCTTGATGTTGTTGTAAACGCGATATTCTGTCCACTTGCAGAACTGCGGCTGATCAAATCCTTCCAGCCAAACAACGGTAAAACCAAAGAACGACACGGCCTCAGAAGGCTGGAGCAGTGCCCGCGGAAATCTGCCGGTAAATACAGATGTGGGTCACTGCAGGCCTCAGTCATAGAGATGTAGATGTGGGTCACTGCAGGCCTCAGTCATAGAGATTTAGATGTGGGTCACTGCAGGCCTCACTCATAGAGATTTAGATGTGGGTCACTGCAGGCCTCACTTATAAAGATAGATGTGGGTCACTGCAGGCCTCACTCATAGAGATAGATGTGGGTCACTGCAGGCCTCAGTCATAGAGGTAGATGTGGGTCACTGCAGGCCTCATTCATAGAGGTAGATGTGGGTCACTGCAGGCCTCAGTCATAGAGGTAGATGTGGGTCACTGCAGGCCTCACTCATAGAGATGTAGATGTGGGTCACTGCAGGCCTCAGTCATAGAGATGTAGATGTGGGTCACTGCAGGCCTCAGTCATAGAGATGTAGATGTGGGTCACTGCAGGCCTCACTCATAGAGATTTAGATGTGGGTTACTGCAGGCCTCACTCATAGAGGTAGATGTGGGTCACTGCAGGCCTCAGTCATAGAGATGTAGATGTGGGTCACTGCAGGCCTCACTCATAGAGATGTAGATGTGGGTCACTGCAGGCCTCACTCATAGAGATTTAGATGTGGGTCACTGCAGGCCTCACTCATAGAGATTTAGATGTGGGTCACTGCAGGCCTCACTCATAGAGATTTAGATGTGGGTCACTTCAGGCCTCAGTCATAGAGAAATATATGTGGGTCACTTCAGGCCACAGTCTTAGAGATATAGATGTGGGTCACTGCAGTCTCTCAGTCATAGAGATTTAGATGTGGGTCTCTTCAGGCCTCAGTCATAAAGAAATAGATGTGTGTCTTGACACATGCCGACGCATCTCAACTCCATGACACAAAACTTCTCGTAATAAACAATAGATTAATAAAACAGCTCACCTCTATGGAATAGACGCAAACCAGCCGTTGGCAATTTCGGCATTTATTACATGCTCTCGCAGAACAACAAAGAACGCTACTCTATATGATAACCTGCCCCTAAATACGGGGACGGGCGGTTATACAGTTATACAGAACCAGCTTCCAAATTCTGCCCTTGCTTCAGGAAGGTCAATCTTTACCCAAGGATTTACCAGCCGCGTTTAACTCGTCTAAAGGTTATTTCTGTCCCGGTCCCATCACTGTATGAATGTGAGACAACAGACGATTTCCTCGCTCACTAAGAAGATTGCGCCAACCCGATCCTATCCTCTCCAACACGGAGCCCATAGAAAAACACCGCTGTCCTGATGTCCTCTCTCCAAGCGTCTCCCGTTGCCGTCTTGTGACGTGGTCCACATCGGCCTTAGTTTCTCATATGGTCATCTAGTTTTGTGACTTGTCTGGGAATATCCCTTTCTATTTGGTGGCGCGTGTGCCACTATGTGGCAATGTGGGTCAATGCAGGCCTCAATCATACAGATGTAGATGTGGGTCACTGCAGGCCTCAGTCATAGAGATGTAGATGTGGGTCACTGCAGGCCTCACTCATAGAGATGTAGATGTGGGTCACTTCAGGCCTCAGTCATAGAGATAGATGTGGGTCACTGAAGGCCTCACTCATAGAGATGTAGATGTGGGTCACTGCAGGCCTCAGTCATAGAGATAGATGTGGGTCACTGCAGACCTCAGTCATAGAGATAGATGTGGGTCACTGAAGGCCTCACTCATAGAGATGTAGATGTGGGTCACTGCAGGCCTCAGTCATAGAGATAGATGTGGGTCACTGCAGACCTCAGTCATAGAGATATAGATGTGGATCACTGCAGGCCTCAGCCGTAGAGAGATACATGTGTGTCACCGCAGGCTTCAGTCATAGATAAATAGATCACTGCAGGCCTTAGTCATACAGAAATAGATCACTGCAGGCCTCAGTCACAGAGAAATAGATCACTGCAGGTCTCAGTCAAAGAGAAATAGATCACTGCATGCCTCAATCGTAGAGAGATATAAGGGGCATTCATTTGAAATCCGTTCGTGGCGCACCGCGCGTAATTGCGTACGTTGAACAGGATCATGTCATAGTCATGTGACAAGTACGGACCAATGAATAAAAGAGCACGTGCTTATCGTCCCATGATGCATAGGTTCTGTTTCTGACCATTGAGAAAATGACCGGGTTAATCCAAAATCCGTCCAAGGAAGCCCAGAGAGAGGTGATTCAGCTTCTTTCATTTGAAGGATGTCGACCAGTGGACATTCATAGAAGAATGCAGGCAGCGTACGGTAACCAATGTGTTTCGAAGACAACAGTGACAGACTGAGCACGAATGTTTCGGAAAGGACGTCAGTTCACGACAGATCTTCGACGGCCGGGTCAAGCGCATATTGTTGCAACAGAAAAAAAACATCGCCAAAAGTGATGCAGCAGTACAGATGAACCATTGTCGAAGCATACGTTCGCTAGCGAAAGAATTTGATGTGTCAATTGGGACTATTCAAAAAGGCGTTCGCAAGAAACTGCAATATCGGAAGGTGTGTTCACAGTGGGTACCATGGATGTTGATCGACCACCAAAAAGAGGAACGCATGGGATGGTGTTTGAACCACTTGCTGCGTTACAGAGTGGAGGGTGATGCATTTCTGTTCCACATATGTGGCAGGCTATGAATCATGGTGTCACCACTTTGAGCCGAGCAGCAAAAGAGAGAGCATGCAATGGAAGCCTGCTGGGTCATCAAAAGCCAAAAAAATTCAAGTTACAGGTTTCCGCTGGTAAGGTTATGCTGAGCGCATTTTTTTTTACCATGAAGGGCTATTTTTGGCCGACTTTAAAGAACCTGGTGTCAACATCAACTACCCACTACTTGCAAAAACTAGACAAGCGACAAAAAGCCATCAGAAATAAACGACCCAGCATGCTTTCTCGCGGTGTGATTTTGTTGCACGATAATGCTCGTCCGAATGTCGCAAAGATTGTGCAGGAAGCATTAGCAAAGAAGAAGTGGGAAATTCTGCAACATCCAGCCTATAGTCTTGATTTATCACAATGTGATTTTCATTTGTTTGGACCTCTAAAAAAAAGCTCTCAAAGGTTAACAATTTCACATAGGTACAGACGTAATTAACGCAGTAAAGACTTGGTTCAGAGAGCAACCACAATCCTTTTTTTGCGGACGGCATTCGCCGCTTACCTAATCAATGGGATGCTTGCCTCAATGCCTACGGCGACTTCTTCTGACCAACCCATGATGCATAATTCATTCAAAATGAATGCTTTGTTTAATTCTACCACACCTGTTAATGTTTTTTTTCAAGCTTTTGTAATAAAGCCATTGGAACGGGTTTCAAATGAACGTCCCTAATATATGTGGGTCACTGCAGGCCTCAGTCAGAGAGACATAGATGTGGGTTACTGCAGGTCTCATCTAGAGATATAGATCACCGCAGACTTCAGTCATATAGATACACATGTGGGTGACTGCAGACCTCAGTCATAGAGATATAATTAACAAAGAAATAGAATACTGCAAGCATAAGTAATTTAGATATAGATAACACACAGATTGATCGCTACGATATGCCTTGGATTCGTGTGTAGACTGTCCTGTGTGGAGGAGAAAGTTGGACTTATGTGTGCCCTGTCCTGCATGGAATAGAATGTTTGACTTGTGTGTGGACTGTCCTGTGTGGAAGAAAATGTTGGACTTGTGTGTGGACTGTCCTGCATGGAATAGAATGTTGGACTTGTGTGTGGACTGTCCTGTGTGGAAGAGAATGTTGGACTTGTGTGTGGACTGTCCTGTGTGGAAGAGAATGTTGGACTTGTGTGTGCCCTGTCCTGCATGGAATAGAATGTTGGACTCGTCTGTAGACTGTCCTGTGTGGAAGAGAATGTTGGACTTGTGTGTGGACTGTCCTGTGTGGAAGAGAATGTTGGACTTGTGTGTGCCCTGTCCTGCATGGAATAGAATGTTGGACTTGTGTGTGGACTGTCCTGTGTGGAAGAGAATGTTGGACTTGTGTGTGGACTGTCCTGTGTGGAAGAGAATGTTGGACTTGTGTGTGGACTGTCCTGCATGGAATAGAATGTTGGACATGTGTGTGGACTGTCCTGTGTGGAATAGAATGTTGGACAAGGAGTAAAAAAATGGCAACGAAACGATGTGGATGTTCAGAAGGATGCTGAGAGCATCATGGACAGAGAGGACAACAATGGCTTAACTATTCGTGACGTCACTCAGTAGAGCCACAAGGACAAGGCCAGGGAAACTGATGGACCCCACAAACAGAAGAAACAGAATACAATGTCAGGCTTGTGTGGGGAAATTCCTGGCCAGAGAGCCAGGGGAAGGCAGAGACAGATGTGTGTTCTGGGATTAAACTACTGGGCAACAAAATCTTAAACTAGCAATGCCAACTTCCTACATATATCAAACTGCACAACATTCTTCACACTTGCGATCAGATGTGATGCTTATCGACAGCTTTCATGTTGATATTTATGAAAGTAAGACACAAAAAGCGAAATACGGATAGATATAAACACAGGATAACACGCATGCATAAACATATGAACACACACACACACACACGCACACTCACATACGTACAATGACCCAAACATGCACGCATGTGCAAAGACTAAGCTGTGTTGTTCACTGTGCACACACACACACACACACACCTTTACTGGCTCACTGTCCACACACACACCTGTATTGGTTCACTGTAAACACACACACACACACACCTGTATTGGTTGACAGTACACACATACACACATACGCACCTGTATTGGTTGACTGTACACATACACACACACACACACCTGTACTGATTCACTGTCCACACACACACACACCTGTATTGGTTGACTGTACACACACACACACATACCTGTATTGATTGACTGTACACATACACACACACCTGTATTGGTTGACTGTACATACACACACACACCTGTATTGGTTGACTGTACACACACACACACACCTGTATTGGTTGACTGTACACACATACACCTGTATTGGTTGACTGTATACACACACACACACACCTGTATTGGTTGACTGTGCACATACACACACACCTGTATTGGTTGACTGTACACACACACACACACACCTGTATTGGTTGACTGTATACACACACACACCTGTATTGGTTGACTGTACACATACACACACACACCTGTATTGGTTGACTGTATACACACACACCTGTATTGGTTGACTGTACACACACACCTGTATTGGTTGACTGTACACATACAAACACACCTGTATTGGTTGACTGTATACACACACACACACACACACACCTGTATTGGTTGACTGTACACACACACCTGTATTGGTTCACTGTCCACATACACACACACACCTGTATTGGTTGACTGTACACACACACACCTGTATTAGTTCACTGTCCACACACACACACACACACACGCACCTGTAATGGTTGACTGTACACATACACACACACCTGTATTGGTTGACTGTACACACACATACACACCTGTATTGGTTGACTGTACACATACACCTGTATTGGTTGACTGTACACACACACACACCTGTATTGGTTGACTGTAACACACACACCTGTATTGGTTGACTGTACACACACACACACCTGTATTGGTCGACTGTACACACACACACCTGTATTGGTTGACTGCAACACACACACACACACCTGTATTGGTTGACTGTACACACACACACACACACATGTATTGGTCGACTGTACACACACACACCCCTGTATTGGTTGACTGTACACACACACTTGTATGGGTTGACTGCACACACACACACCTGTATTAGTTGACTGCACACACACACCTGTACTAGTTGACTGTAAACACACACACACACACCTGTATTGGTTGTCTGTACACACACACACACACACACACACCTACACACACCTGTGGCACAACCCCAGAGCCACCAGAACATGTCTCAACTGTTGCACTGTTTTTCCCATCCCACACCCCACACCCAGGCAGGGAGTCTCGCAGGTGCGACCCTCTCCACGGACAGAGTCTTAACATTGAGGTTTGTGATCTTCGTCTGCACATCATCATCATCACCATCATCATCATCATCATGAGCTGCGGCAGCAGCAGTATTTTTATTGACGCCCTTGTCGTAACTATCACCGTTGGGTAGAAGCAGTAGTTGAGTTGAATGTAAGCCGAACTAGAGTATGTTGTCACATACACCAGAACACATGAAGTGACAGGAAGCGATGCAGTGAGGCAAGTTGTCGCCACTTGGTCATCCTTTACGTCATAACCATCAAGTAAACAATATCCTGGAAAATACAATGCTGACACAGATGGCCAAAGGCACACAACTGATAGCCAGACTTGCACACACTTAATAGCCAGGCATGCTTACATCTAACACACAGATATGCTTACATCTAGCACCCAAACATGTTTACATCTAACACCCAGGCATGCAAGCATATTCTGGGTCGAGGTATTCCTACTCACCTGAGGATATGATCCACCTGACCCTGCACCCTCACCCCCACACGGGCTGCTGTGCCACCTGAACGACAGCTCAAATACGACATTGCATCTACAGTATGTATAGTCCAGGAAACATATGCAGTATGTATAGTCCAGGAAGCATATACAGTATGTATAGTCCAGGAAGCATATACATTATGTATAGTCCAGGAAGCATATACAGTATTATAGTCCAGGAAGCATATACAGTATTATAGTCCAGGAAGCATATACAGTATGTATAGTCCAGGAAGCATATACAGTATGTATAGTCCAGGAAGCATATACATTATGTATAGTCCAGGAAGCATATACATTATGTATAGTCCAGGAAGCATATACATTATGTATAGTCCAGGAAGCATCTACAGTATGTATAGTCCAGGAAGCATATACATTATGTATAGTCCAGGAAGCATATACAGTATTATAGTCCAGGAAGCATATACAGTATTATAGTCCAGGAAGCATATACATTATGTATAGTCCAGGAAGCATATACAGTATTATAGTCCAGGAAGCATATACAGTTTTATAGTCCAGGAAGCATATACATTATGTATAGTCCAGGAAGCATATACATTATGTATAGTCCAGGAAGCATGTACATTATGTATAGTCCATGAAGCATATACAGTATGTATAGTCCAGGAGGCATATACATTATGTATAGTCCAGGAAGCATATACAGTATTATAGTCCAGGAAGCATATACAGTATTATAGTCTAGGAAGCATATACATTATGTATAGTCCAGGAAGCATATACATTATGTATAGTCCAGGAAGCATATACAGTATTATAGTCCAGGAAGCATATACATTATGTATAGTCCAGGAAGCATATACATTATGTATAGTCCAGGAAGCATATACATTATGTATAGTCCAGGAAGTATATACAGTATGTATAGTGCAGGAAGCATATACATTATGTATAGTTCAGGAAGTATATACATTATCTATAGTCCAGGAAGCATATACAGTATTATAGTCTAGGAAGCATATATATTATGTATAGTCCAGGAAGTATATACATTATGTATAGTCCAGGAAGTATATACATTATGTATAGTCCAGGAAGTATATACATTATGTATAGTCCAGGAAGTATATACATTATGTATAGTCCAGGAAGTATATACATTATGTATAGTCCAGGAAGTATATACATTATGTATAGTCCAGGAAGCATATACAGTATTATAGTCTAGGAAGCATATACATTATGTATAGTCCAGGAAGTATATACATTATGTATAGTCCAGGAAGCATATTCAGTATTATAGTCTAGGAAGCATATACATTATGTATAGTCCAGGAAGTATATACATTATGTATAGTCCAGGAAGCATATACAGTATTATAGTCTAGGAAGCATATACATTATGTATAGTCCAGGAAGTATATACATTATGTATAGTCCAGGAAGTATATACATTATGTATAGTCCAGGAAGTATATACAGTATTATAGTCCAGGAAGCATATACATTATGTATAGTCCATGAAGCATATGCATTATGTATAGTCCAGGAAGCATATACATTATGTTGTGGGGGCTTGCGAACGCGGTTTGTGAGCCCGTATACCCGGGTTCGAAACACGGCGGTGCTGGTTTTTTTTCGAAAAAGGTATAGGGTCCGGTCGTTCAGAAAGCAATGGCAAACTACTGAACGTAACACCTGCCTAGTATATCAACAGCACCCGAAAATGATGGTGTTGACTGCAACGTCCCGTAAGGGATACGCAAAAAAATTTTTTTATAGTCCAGGAAGCATATACAGTATGTATAGTCCAGGAAGTATATACATTATGTATAGTCCATGAAGCATATACATTATGTATAGTCCAGGAAGCATATACAGTATTATAGTCCAGGAAGCATATACAGTATTATAGTCTAGGAAGTATATACATTATGTATAGTCCAGGAAGCATATACATTATGTATAGTCCATGAAGCATATACATTATGTATAGTCCAGGAAGTATATACAGTATGTATAGTCCAGGAAGTATATACATTATGTATAGTCCAGGAAGTATATACATTATGTATAGTCCAGGAAGTATATACATTATGTATAGTCCAGGAAGTATATACATTATGTATAGTCCGGGAAGTATATACATTATGTATAGTCCAGGAAGCATATACAGTATTATAGTCTAGGAAGCATATACATTATGTATAGTCCAGGAAGCATATACATTATTATAGTCTAGGAAGCATATACATTATGTATAATCCAGGAAGTATATACATTATGTATAGTCCAGGAAGCATATACAGTATTATAGTCTAGGAAGCATATACATTATGTATAGTCCAGGAAGCATATACATTATGTATAGTCCAGGTAGCATATACATTATGTATAGTCCAGGAAGCATATACAGTATTATAGTCCAGGAAGCATATACATTATGTATAGTCCAGGAAGCATATACATTATGTGTAGTCCAGGAAGCATATACATTATGTATAGTCCAGGAAGCACATACAGTATGCATAGTCCAGAAGCCGGCTTCGTGGCTTAGAGGTTATGACTTTTCTCCGTAATCTCGTATACTCTCGTGGGTAACGTGATGACGGTGAGAATCAGCAGTGGTTCGAATCGCATCGGTAACTTACGGGGTATGTGAGCCGGCCGCTCAGAAAGCAATGGCAAACTACTGAGCGTAATCTTGCCAAGAAATCAACATACAGCTGAAAGATGCTGGTCTTTACAGCAATGTCCTGTAAAGGATATGCAAAAGAAAAAAAAATAGTCTAGGAAGTATATACTGTATGTATAGTCCAGGAAGTATATACTGTATATATAGTCCAGGAAGCATATACAGTATGTATAGTCCTTCTTCTTCTTCTTCTTCTTCTTCTTCTTCTTCTTCTTCTTCTTCTTCTTCTTCTTCTTCTTCTTCTTCTTCTTCTTCTTCCTCCTCCTCTTCTTCTTCATCGATCAATGTTTGCTGTGTGTCGTGCGTAGAATCCATGGTGGTGTGTAGATGTTCGCTTTTTAGTTCCGCACCCTTTGGGCCAATATCTTACGACTTCGACATTTGAGGTTTCTTGTGTGGATTTCTCCTTCCTCGGGCAGATCGTCTTCCCGGACATGTGAGCTCTGCCTGCCTATATTTTCTGTCAGGCTTTGTTGCCCTAGCCTTTGTTCTGACAAACAACTTCCACAAGTCAGCAATGGCTTAGCATTCGGTGTTCCCTCACATAGATGGATTTCCTTCTAGGGTTTATGAGCTCCATCAGCCCATTTTGTTGGCTTCCTTAATTTGTCCTTGCACACACAGACATTTTGCCAGCGAGCACAAATGTAAACTCCAGTGTTATTAGCACTGCCTCAATAAGGGAATCGTGTTGAACACAATGGCATGTGCTTCCCTCCAGCATGGGTCACAGGGTGTTGAACACAATGGGATGTACTTCCCTCCAGTACGGGTCACACACAGGGCAGTTCGCTGGAGGTCTTCACCAGTTGCCCGTGAGCCAATGAGCCCAGATGGCGTAAGGAGTCAGCAAATAGAAACAATCGTTCATAGACCGTCTTCTTCAAGGACAGAGTCACCCGAACCTGCCGCAGGTGAGATTCAGGCTCCGCTTCCTGGCTGGCGGGGTCTGGTTCTTCGTGTCCTCCACAATCACCGTCGGCTTCTTCTCTTGGGATGGATCAGCGTTGTCCTTGGCTCCTTCGAGAACTAAGAGGGGGGCGGAGGGGGGGGGGGAGGGGATATGTCCAGTCCCTTCTGTTCACTCACAGAGATATATACAAACATGTTCCCTAATGTGTTGTTGGACTCCAGTCTTTGTCTCAAGTTCTCTGATTGGTCGTTAGGCACAAGTGGTTGATCAATGTTCTCTGATTTGTTGTTACACACGCGTGTTTGTCTCACGTTCCATGATTAGTTGTTACACTCGCGTGGTTGTCTCAAGTACTCTGATTGGTTGTTAGACAAGCATGATTGTCTCATGCCCTCCGATTTGTTGTATTACAGAGGGACATCAAGACAGTCAACAAAGACAACATCGGTAAGTGTGCGTTCTCCTCCCGAATGGTTGCTTCTCTGTATGTTCACGTGCGTCTATCATAGTGATGTGAACTATCTGTGTGACTGTACGTTTGTGTAATAACTTTCTATATGTCTATATATTTGTATAGTAACTATCTGTATGTGTGTATATTAACTATCTGTATGTGTGTATATTAACTATCTGTATTGTTGTATATTAACTATTTGTATGTTTGTATATTAACTATCTATATATGTGTGTATTAACGATCTGCATGTTTGCATTTTAATTATCTGTATGTTTGTATGTTAACTATCTGCATGTTTATATATTTACTATCTTTACTGCACGCCAGAAAAAGCTGCTCTTCGATATCTACCTGCTCATACTTCTTGATTGCTGACTTATCTGTTACATCCTACCTACCAATATGCTCATCAATCCACTCTCCTGTCCATTTATCAACACATCCATCCATCCATCCATCCATCATCCATCCATCCATACATCCATCCATCCATCCGTCCATCCATTCATCTATCCATAACACACTTGGCCATGTTTCAGACGTATACATCTCACACACACGACTTCTGGTCCCCAACATGGCGGATAGGCATTTGAACCGTTAGGCCTCTCGAGTGTTTATGCTTGTGGCTACTGTTTGCAGTCGAATTTTCCTCATGTTGATCTGATAGTGCATGGTTCCATCGTCCTGCTACTGAGTTGAGTGCGTGGCGCGACACTGTGAGCTGTGAATTTCGTTTGGAATGTTTTTACATATGTCCGCGGTTGTTGTAGCGTGAACGGCATGTTCGGAACGATGGCGGTCGGCGTGTCGCAGAATTGACTGGATTTCCTTTTTCGGTTCACGAATGCATTTTTCTCGGAGACTCATGGGAGTCGTCGCTTGAGCTACGGTGTTCGTGCTTTGTGCGATGTTTTCATAGGGCCGCCCTGCGGAAAGGAACCGGAGCCATATGGAATAAAACCAGGGGCGATGATTTTGATCCTCTCGACTTTTAATTGTGTTTAGGCTGCTGGTTTTCTAGTGACTGCCGCTTCCATCGACGATGAACTGTATTTTCCGTGGAGGACATTTGTGTTAGCATTCTGACGGCGGCATTATGCACAGTGTACCTGTGCTGGCTTTTGGCTTGTTTTTGACTCATGTCTATTCCATTGTTCACTTAGGGCAGTGAGGAGCATTTTGTTTTATTTTCACTGGCACAGGAACACAGCATAACGGGGACGACCCGTTGCCATGAAGTTGGAACAGCGACTGATGACTAATGACTAATACTATCACACACACACACGCACGCACGCACGCACGTACACACGCGCGCGCGCGCACACACACACACACGTGACCATGATTCAGACGCTTACATCTCACAGCTGCATTTACTATACGACAAATGTGACAATGATTCCGACGCCTACATCTCACAACTGCACATACTATAACACACACGTGACCATGTTTCAGACGCCTACATCTCACAGCTGCACATACTATAACACACACGTGACCATGATTCAGACGCCTACATCTCACAGTTACACATACTATAACACACACGTGACCATGTTTCAGACGCCTACATCTCACAACTGCACATACTATAACACACACGTGACCATGTTTCAGACGCCTACATCTCCCAGCTGCACATACTATAACACACACGTGACCATGTTTCAGACGCCTACATCTCACAACTGCACATACTATAACACACACGTGACCATGATTCAGACGCCTACATCTCACAGTTACACATACTATAACACACACGTGACCATGTTTCAGACGCCTACATCTCACAACTGCACATACTATAACACACACGTGACCATGATTCAGACGCCTACATCTCACAGTTACACATACTATAACACACACGTGACCATGTTTCAGATGCCTACATCTCACAACTGCACATACTATAACACACACGTGACCATGTTTCAGACGCCTACATCTCCCAGCTGCACATACTATAACACACACGTGACCATGTTTCAGACGCGTACATCTCACAGCTGCACATGCCGCTGTCGTTGACCAACAAGTACGAGGTGGGCACGCTCATCGGCACCGGGAACTTCGCAGTGGTCATGGAGTGTAAGGAGAAGTAAGTACCGCCCACTAGCCACGCTAGGTCAGGACAAATCATAGAGTGTAAGGAGAAGTAAGTGCCGCCCGCTAGCCACGCTAGGTCAGGTAAAGTCATGGAGTGTAAGGAGAAGTAAGCACCGCCCGCTAGCCACACTGGCGTATAATCACGTCCACTCTAGCTGTAATTACCGCCCGATAGTCACGCTGGCGTGTAATCAAGTCCACTCTAGCTGTAAGTACCGCTCGCTAGCCACGCTAGCTGTGTGTATGTGTGTGTGAGACTGTTTGTCAGATGCCGTTATTTCCTGTCCGGGTATTCCATATGGTCTCCGTGGGGCTTCTAGCCGCGGGAACATCCAATATTTCCGTGTCCGCGTCGCCTGAACTCTCTGTGCCATATCTTCCATTTCCCGCTTCCGTGCTGTCATCCTGTCCAGGAATTGTTGTCCAGCCTCTTCTACGTTCTCATCCTGTCTAGGACTCGTTGCACAGTCTATGCTGTATTTTCACCCTGTCTAGGACGTGTGAAATATTTTCAGAAATGTAGAAGATATGAGAGGAATCACCATTGGGCGACGTAACATCAAACAAACAAACAAACAAACAAACAAACTTTATTTTCAAAGGGTTGAGAATTGGGCATCAGGCGCGACTAACATTCTGCCCTTCTATCACTCTATGCAGATGATACAGTATTGATTGCAGACAATGAGCAGGATCTGCAACATTTAGTAGATGCGGTTGTTGCACACAGTGAACAACTAGGGTTAGAATTAAATTGTAAGAAGACACTGATTATGGTCGTCACTGGGAAGAACGACATACCTTGAAGAGATTAGAACAAGATTTGCCATGTTGAATGTAGCCTTTTGCAAGATGGAAAACATGCTGACTAATAAAAAGATGTCAATTGTAACCGGAAAAAAAAGTGTTGAAGTGTTAATAGAATCTTCACTTTTCTATGGATGTAAAGCGTGGACAATGAGCAAACAGGCTGAAAAACATTTAATGGCTGCGGAAATGTTTTTTGGTTTTGTTTTGTTTTGTTTTGTTTTTTGTTTTTGTGAGGAAAGTGCAAAGAATACCATGGACATACTGAAAAACTAATGACCAAGCCCTACTAGAAACAAATGAAAACCGTGAACTGTTTAGAGAAATTAGACGTAGATAGTCACAATGTTTCTTGGGACACGTTATGAGAAGAAATAAATGGGAGAACTTGTGACAACTGCCAAGATCGATGGGAAGAGAACAAGGGGAAGACAGAGAAGTAAACACCTGGATGTCTTGGCCACGTTGCATGGTCGAGACAAGAACTCAAAGCTGATCCACGACTCTGGTGATCTTGTGAGACGGCGAAACATGACCGCCCACGCTTATCGGCATGGCACATAATGATAATGAGGACGTGTTGTCCAGCCTGTGTTGCGTGATGTGTTGCGGACAGTTTATGTCCTAGTTGATGTCTGTGTGGGCCGGCGCTCGTTGACTGGCTGAACTCAGATGTCGTTATGTGTGAACATTATTTGGTTTCAAATTTCAGAAAGACTAATCGGAAGTACGCGCTCAAGATTATCAACAAGGAATTCTGCAAGGGGAAAGTGAGTGCCGGGTTCACATGTCACAGTTGGGGTGGCCGTGTGTATTTGATCATATCGTATCTCACAGCCGGGCTGTCTGTGTGTGTGAACATGTCGTTGTTTGTCACATCAGGGATTTCCCTGAGTATGTGAACATGTCGTTGTAAACTACAGCCGGGCTGTCTCTGTCTCTGTCTCTGTCTCTGTCTCTCTCTCTCTCTCTCTCTCTCTCTCTCTCTCTCTCTCTCTCTCTCTCTCTCTCCCCCTCCGTGTGTGTGTGTATGTGTGTGTGTGTGTATGTGAACATGTCGTTGTAAATCACAGCCGGGCTGTCCAATTGTGTGTGAATATGTCGTTGTAAATCACAGCCGGGCTGTCCCTGTGTGTATGAACATGTTGTAAATCACAGCCAGGCTGTCTGTGTGTGTGTGTGTGAGCATGTCGTTGTTTGTCACAGCCGGACTGTCTATATGTGTGTGTGAACATATTGTATGTCACAGCCAAGATGCCGTGCGTATGTGGGGTCGGGTCAAGTCCACTCCTTTTGTATGTGATCATGGCGTTGTATGTCACAGCCGGGGTGGCCGTGTGTGTGTGTGTGTGTGTGTGTGTGTGTGTAATCATGTCGTATGTCACAGCCGGGGTGGCCGTGTGTGTGTGATCATGTCGTATGTCACAGCCGGGGTGAGCATGAGTATGTGATCATGTCGTATGTCACAGCCGGGGTGGCCGTGTGTATGTGATCATGTCGTAAGTCACAGCTGGTGTGGCTGTGTGTATGTGTGTGATCATGTCGTATTTTACAGTCGGGATGTCTGTGTGTATGTGATCGCGTCGTATGTCACAGCCGGGGTGGCCGTGTGTGTGTGTGATCATGTATATAACAGCTGGGATGGCCGTGTGTGTGTGTGTGTGTGTGTGTGTGTGTGTGTTTGTGTGTGTGTGAACATGTCGCTGTATGTTACAGCCGTGTATGTGAATATGTGGGTTGTGTGTATTTTAATGTGAATATATGGGTTGTGTGCATGTGAATGTGAATATTTGGGTTGTGTATATGTGAATATGTGGGTTATGTGTATGTTGATGTGAATATATGGACAACGTGTATGTAAATGTGTTGGCACTGTCTATAAACATATGGGCTGTTTGTTCATGAATAATCAGTTTGTTAACAAATAAATATATCGACTGTATCTGTTTATGTATAGAAATGGGTTATTTATAAATATGTAAAATGTTTGTACGTGCAAACACACTGATGACAGAGGAGAGAGTGAACGGTGAATATTAATAGGTAATCAGAGAGTCTCTCAAGTAAAGTAGGATGCAGTCACAGATATGAGGACGCATAGCCAACAAAGAGAGTCCTTGTCTCGGCATGGATGAAGAAGCTGAGATATAACCACAGCGACGACAGTATTTATTTTTTTTTTTTAAAGGAAAACAAAAATACACCTCTAGGCATATAAGTCGCCCTGTAACTAGAAGAGTAGTTATGGAAATCACCAACGTCAGAATGCAAGGCAAAGAGGCAGCATATAACATAAAGCTGCCTACAAACAAAAGTCGGCGCTGTGGCAGCAATGAGAATATCATATCATTGGTAGACCGATTCCGTCGAAAGCCACACTGTGATTCGGGGTAGATTTATTTTCCTAACAGTACACAGAAGTGAGATACCCCTATAGTTGTTACAGTCGCTTCGATCGCCCTTGTTCTTATACAGTGTTAAGATGCTTGACTCTTTGAAATCCTATGGGACTTGTCCTTCTCGCCAGCATAGCTCTATTAGCTTGTGGATCTGTATAGTGAGTGTGTCTTGCCCACTCCTGATAACCTCTATTGGAATCACATCCTTACCTGGAACCTTGCCAGATGAAAGTTCATTAATAGCACACTTAACTTCTGTTATGGTGGGAAGTGTGTCCAGGTGGTCAAGAGTTGGCAGGGCCTCTTTGGCGTTGAGGGCATCATCCGCTAGTTCAATATCACTTGAGTAAAGCTCTAAATAGTGCTCTACCCATCTATCCATCTGCTGTTTCTTATCAGTGATGATTTTTCCAGTCAAGTTTTCAGTGGTGCACTTCTTTTGGTAATTGGACCAAAGACCTTCTTTATCCCCTCATACATGCTTCTGATGATTCTCTTATCACTTGCATTTTGAATGTACTCGCATAACTTGATCCAATAGTCATTTGCACACTGCATTTCCTCCCACCAGGATAAGACTTGTATCCTCCCAATTGCGCGCCTCTATCGGCGCTAACAGACAAAGAGCGAACCGTCTACTGTCATACGGTATCTCAGTCATATCTAAGACCTGACACTGAATGCTGCTGATCTTCCTGCATTCAGACACACACACACATGTGTTTACAGATATACGTTTGCTTACTGATCTGAATGCTGCATACCTGTAAATAAACATATATCTGTAAACATATGTGTGTATGTCTGTGTGTATGTCTGTGTGTATGTCTGTGTGTATGTTTGTGTGTATGTCTCTGTGTATGTCTGTGCGTATGTCTGTGTGTAAGTCTGTGTGTAAGTCTGTGTGTATGTCTGTGTGTATGTTTGCGTGTATGTCTGTGTGTATGTTTGCGTGTATGTCTGTGTGTATGTATGTGTGTATGTCTGTGTGTATGTCTGTGTGTATGTCTGTGTGTATGTCTGTGTGTATGTTTGTGTGTATGTCTGTGAGTATGTCTGTGTGTATGTCTGTGTGTATGTCTGTGTGTATGTCTGTGTGTATGTCTGTGTGTATGTCTGTGTGTATGTCTGTGTGTATGTCTGTGTGTATGTTTGCGTGTATGTCTGTGTGTATGTTTGCGTGTATGTCTGTGTGTATGTCTGTGTGTAAGTCTGTGTGTATGTCTGTGTGTATGTCTGTGTGTATGTTTGTGTGTATGTCTGTGTGTATGTCTGTGTGTATGTCTGTGTGTAAGTCTGCGTGTAAGTCTGTGTGTATGTCTGTGTATATGTTTGCGTGTATGTCTGTGTGTATGTTTGCGTGTATGTCTGTGTGTATGTCTGACTGCAGGAAGACATGAAGGACAATGTGTGTATGTCTGTGTGTATGTCTGAATGCAGAAAGACATGAAGGACAATGTGTGTATGTCTGAAAGCAGGAAGAAATTATGGACAATGTGTGTATGTCTGTGTGTAAGTCTGTGTGTATGTCTGTGTGTATGTCTGTGTGTATGTTTGCGTGTATGTCTGTGTGTATGTCTGACTGCAGGAAGACATGAAGGACAATGTGTGTATGTCTGTGTGTATGTCTGAATGCAGAAAGACATGAAGGACAATGTGTGTATGTCTGAAAGCAGGAAGAAATTATGGACAATGTGTGTATGTCTGTGTGTATATCTGTGTGTTTGTCTGTGTGTATATCTGTGTATGTCTGTGTGTATGTCTGTGTGTATGTCTGAATGCAGGAAGAAATTATGAACAAAGTGTGTATGTCTGAATGCAGGAAGAAATGATGGACAATGTGTGTATGTCTGTGTGTATGTATGAATGCAGGAAGACATGATGGACAATGTGTGTATGTCTGAATGCAGGAAGAACTGATGGACAATGTTTGTATGTTTGAATGCAGGAAGAAATGAGGGACATTGTGTGTATGTCTGTGTGTATGTCTGAATGCAGGTAGAAATGATGGACAATGTGTGTATGTCTGAAAGCAGGAAGAAATGAGGGACAGTTGTGTATGTCTGAATACAGGAAGAAATGAGGGACAATGTGTGTATGTTTGAATGCAGGAAGAAATGAGGGACATTGTGTGTATGTCTGAATGCAGGAAGAAATGAGGGACAATGTGTGTATGTCTGAATGCAGGAAGAAATGAGGGACAATGTGTGTATGTCTGTGTGTTTGTCTGAATGCAGGAAGTAATGATGGACAATGTGTGCATGTCTGAATGAGGAAGAAATAAAGGACAATGTGTGTATGTCTGTGTGTATGTCTGAATGCAGGAAGTAATGATGGACAATGTGTGTATGTCTGTGTGTATGTCTGAATGCAGGAAGAAATCATGGACAATGTGTGTATGTCTGAATGCAGGAAGAAATGATGGACAATGTGTGTATGTCTGAATGAGGAAGAAATGTTTGACAATATGCGTATGTCTGAATGCAGGAAGAAATGATCGACAATGAAGTACGCATCCTTCGCTGCGTCAAGCACGCCAACATCATCCGGCTAGTTGAAGACTACAGCAACCATCATCAGACATTCTACATCATGGAGCTCGTCAAGGTCAGATGTCTGTCTGCCAATATACCGTGTCATACATAGTCTGTCTGCTCATACACCGTGTCATTGTCTGTCTGCTCATACACCGGATCATCACTGTCTGCTCGTACACCAGGTCATAGTCTGACTGCTTATACACCGGGTAATTGTCTATCTGCTCATACACCAGGTCATTGTCTGTCTGCTCATACACCGGGTAATTGTCTATCTGCTCATACACCAGGTCATTGTCTGTCTGCTCATACACCAGGTCATTGTCTGTCTGCTTATACACCGGGTAATTGTCTATCTGCTCATACACCAGGTCATTGTCTGTCTGCTCATACACCGGGTCATTGTCTGTCTGCTCATACACCGGGTAATTGTCTATCTGCTCATACACCAGGTCATTGTCTGTCTGCTCATACACCGGGTCATTGTCTGTCTGCTCATACACCGGGTCATAGTCTGACTGCTCATACACCGGGTCATTGTCTGTCTGCTCATACACCGGGTCATAGTCTGACTGCTCATACACCGGGTCATTGTCTATCTGCTCATACACCAGGTCATTGTCTGTCTGCTCATACACCGGGTCATTGTCTGTCTGCTCATACACCGGGTCATTGTCTATCTGCTCATACACCGGGTCATTGTCTATCTGCTCATACACCGGGTCATTGTCTATCTGCTCATACACCGGGTAATTGTCTATCTGCTCATACACCAGGTCATTGTCTGTCTGCTCATACACCGGGTCATTGTCTGTCTGCTCATACACCGGGTCATAGTCTGACTGCTCATACACCGGGTCATTGTCTGTCTGCTCATACACCGGGTTATAGTCTGTCTGCTCATACACCGGGTCATTGTCTATCTGCTCATACACCGGGTCATTGTCTGTCTGCTCATACACCGGGTCATAGTCTGTCTGCTCATACACCGGGTCATTGTCTATCTGCTCATACACCGGGTCATTGTCTGTCTGCTCATACACCGGGTCATAGTCTGTCTGCTCATACACCGGGTCATAGTCTGTCTGCTCATACACCGGGTCATTGTCTGTCTGCTCATACACCGGGTCATTGTCTGTCTGCTCATACACCGGGTCATAGTCTGTCTGCTCATACACCGGGTCATTGTCTATCTGCTTATACACCGGGTCATAGTCTGTCTGCTCATACACCGGGTCATTGTCTATCTGCTCATACACCGGGTCATTGTCTATCTGCTCATACACCTTGTCATTGTCTATCTGCTCATACACCGGGTCATAGTCTGTCTGCTCATACACCGGGTCATAGTCTGTCTGCTCATACACCGGGTCATAGTCTGTCTGCTCATACACCGGGTCATTGTCTGTCTGCTCATACACCGGGTCATAGTCTGTCTGCTCATACACCGGGTCATAGTCTGTCTGCTCATACACCGGGTCATTGTCTATCTGCTCATACACCGGGTCATTGTCTGTCTGCTCATACACCGGGTCATAGTCTGTCTGCTCATACACCGGGTCATTGTCTATCTGCTCATACACCGGGTCATTGTCTGTCTGCTCATACACCGGGTCATAGTCTGTCTGCTCATACACCGGGTCATTGTCTATCTGCTCATACACCGGGTCATTGTCTATCTGCTCATACACCGGGTCTTCATCCGGGTACTCCAGCATGTCCTCTCTCTCTCTCTCTCTCTCTCTCTCTCTCTCTCTCTCTCTCTCTCTCTCTCACACACACACACACACACACACACACACACACTTTCTCTCCTAGACAAGATCACCATTCACACAAACACTTGGCTGTAGGTCTGTATCCTGGTTGTGAAAGATTACCTTCACAGAGTTGAAACATGGCCCATCAAAGCCCTTAACAATAGCGCTGATCGTGTGAAGTCAGCTTGTGTGTCTTCCAGGGGCGGCCCTGCTGTGGTGCAGCCAGCCAGGGGCTGTCAATGAAATATGTCTATATTTGGACACAGTCATGGTGCTCGCCGTTCCATTTGCCCTCCGGCTGGTGAAAGGGCCCAACGGCCATAAACTGGAGGTCCGTCTCAGAAGTTATGTGGAGCCAGAGGCACGAGAATAGGGCGTCTGCCTTTATCAACAAAGACTTCGGCATCATCATCAGCATTAATATTTGTTAAAGAACATACGAAAAGAATGTACCGAGTTAA
This sequence comes from Cepaea hortensis, assembly GCA_963921405.1. Classification (NCBI taxonomy): domain Eukaryota; kingdom Metazoa; phylum Mollusca; class Gastropoda; order Stylommatophora; family Helicidae; genus Cepaea; species Cepaea hortensis. Next base: position 69,464,905 of record OY992879.1, read on the forward strand.
AGATCACAATGCAACAAGAAATGGCTGTGGCCTAGGAGAAAGAACTGAGCCAGCAAGGATGTCCAAAGACAGCAAGTGGAATGGCGCTCAAAGAAGTGGAGTTTCCTCTAATAGGGCCAACCAAGTGGGCGGATGGCGAATCAGCACACAGGCAACATGTAGAGCGATGCCAGACTCGGCCATGCTAGTGTAAGGGTGCCAATCATGCGGGCTGAATGAGAGATGTGACGGAACCATGGGGCAGTTGACATATTTAGACTTGATACAATGCTCGGAATTCCATGCCATGCTAACGGATCAATGATCACGTTCTACAGGAGGACATTCCACACACACATGTACAGCCGGGGAACCTAACGATCAAGTTCTACTGGAGGACATTCCACACGCATATCTGGCCTGGAAACTAACGATCTAGTTCTACAGAAGGACATTCCACACGCATGTCTGGCCTGTGGAACTAACGATCTAGTTCTCCAGGAGGACATCCCACACACATGTACAGCCGGGGGAACTAACGACCAAACTTCTACAGGAGGACATTCCACACATGTCCGGCCATGGCAACCAACGATTTAAGTTCTTCAGAAGGACACTTCATAAGCATTAATTGTTATTCATATAAGGACAATACAATCATCATCGTGAGGTGACTGTTTCAGCGAACATCTTCATAGTTCCATGATTTCCTGGAGACAACTGGAAATATTCAGAGTGTTAGAAGTAGAGGGCTATAGAGGACAGGGATGATGGGCGGGTCTGGCAAGGTGGCAGGGGAGATGGCGTGTGGCAGGGGAGATGGCTTGTGGCATAGGGAGATGTTATTATGTAACATGTTGGTCACACTACAGGGGGGCGATCTCTTCGACGCCATATCATCGCTGGGCAGCAAGTACACGGAACAAGATGCTAGTGACATGCTCTACAACCTGACCAGCGCGCTGCAGTATCTGCACGGTCTCTCCATCGTCCACAGAGACGTCAAGCCCGAGAATATTCTAGTACGTGAGTCTGTCTGTCTGTCTGTCTGTCTGTCTGTCTGTCTGTCTGTCTGCCTGCCTGTCTGTCTGTCTGTCTGTCTGTCTGTCTGTCTGTCTGTCTGTCTGTCTGTGTCTACACGGTCTCTCCATCGTCCACAGAGACGTCAAGCCCGAGAATATTCTAGTACGTGAGTCTGTCTGTCTGTCTGTCTGTCTGTCTGTCTGTCTGTCTGTCTGTCTGTCTGTCTGTGTCTATACGGTCTCTCCATCGTCCACAGAGACGTCAAGCCCGAGAATATTCTAGTACGTGAGTCTGTCTGTCTGTCTGTCTGTGTCTACACGGTCTCTCCATCGTCCACAGAGACGTCAAGCCCGAGAATATTCTAGTACGTGAGTCTGTCTGTCTGTCTGTCTGTCTGTCTGCCTGCCTGCCTGTCTGTCTGTCTGTCTGTCTGTCTGTCTGTCTGTCTGTCTGTCTGTCTGTCTGTCTGTCTTTCCCTATCTTTCTGTCCTCACTTTGTGTCCCTATCTGTATGTCGCTTTTTGCCTCTCCCTCTCTTTATCTTTCTTTCTGTCTCTTTCTCTGTATGTCTCTCTTTTCCCCTCGTTCTCTTTGTTGTCTTCTGTGTGTGTGTGTCTCTCTCTCTCTCTCTGTTTCTCGCTTTGTATATCCCTGTCTCTCTCTGTGTATCTCTCTGTCTCTCTCTGTATCTAGCTGTATTTCTCTGTGTATCTCCCTGTCTCTCTCTGTGTATCTCTCTGTCTCTCTCTCTGTGTTATCTCTCTGTCTCTCGCTCTGTATGTCACTATACGTCTTTCTCTCTGTATCTCTATCTCTAGTTATCTCTCTATCTCTGCCTCTCTCTGCTTGCGTCTCCATCTCCTTTCTCTATCTGCTCACCTCTCCCTCTCCATGCCTGTCTATCTCTGTCTCTCCATATTTCCATTTTTCGATCTACCTCTGCTGTCTATCTCTGTCAGTCTATCTTTGACTCTATATCTGTCTATATAACTCTTATTTCTCTACCTCTTTTTATTTGATGTACAGATTAGATTGTTTCCCTTGTACAGATCAAGTTGTTCCCCTTGTCTTGTATATATCAAGTAGTCCCCCTTGTGTTGTGCAGATCAAATTGTCCCCCTTGTGTTGTACATATAAAGTTGTCCCCCTTATGTTGTACAGATCAAGTTATCCCACGTGCGTTGTAAGATCGAGTTGTCCCCGTGTGTTGTACAGATCAAATTGTCCCCCTTCTGTTGTACAGATCAAGTTGCTCCATGTGTTGTACAGATTAAATTGTCCACCTTGTGTTGCACATATCAAGTTGTCCCGCTTGTGTTGTACAGATCAAGCAGCATGAAGACGGGACCAAGTCGCTCAAACTGGGAGACTTCGGGTTAGCCACAGAGGTCAGAGGTCCCTTGTATGCTGTGTGTGGCACGCCAACATACGTGGCCCCTGAGGTCATAGCAGAAACGGGGTGAGTTGTACGTCGCCTTTCTACACGTATCAGTCACAGAAGATATGTTTGAGTGGTATCTTTCTACACGTATAAGTCACAGAAGATATGTTTGAGTGGTATCTTTCTACACGTATCAGTCACAGAAGATATGTTTGAGTGGTATCTTTCTACACGTATAAGTCACAGAAGATATGTTTGAGTGGTATCTTTCTACACGTATCAGTCACAGAAGATATGTTTGAGTGGTATCTTTCTACACGTATCAGTCACAGAAGATATGTTTGAGTGGTATCTTTCTACACGTATCAGTCACAGAAGATATGTTTGAGTGGTATCTTTCTACACGTATAAGTCACAGAAGATATGTTTGAGTGGTATCTTTCTACACGTATCAGTCACAGAAGATATGTTTGAGTGGTATCTTTCTACACGTATCAGTCACAGAAGATATGTTTGAGTGGTATCTTTCTACACGTATCAGTCACAGAAGATATGTTTGAGTGGTATCTTTCTACACGTATCAGTCACAGAAGATATGTTTGAGTGGTATCTTTCTACACGTATAAGTCACAGAAGATATGTTTGAGTGGTATCTTTCTACACGTATAAATCACAGAAGATATGTTTGAGTGGTATCTTTCTACACGTATCAGTCACAGAAGATATGTTTGAGTGGTATCTTTCGTTTCAACACATCTCTGTTTTTGAAGAAAGGGAGTGAGTGGTACATCTCCTTTCTACACATATCTGGCACTGAATGTACGGCGTGAGTGGTGCCTCTCCCTTTTTAATAATATCTGTCACAATGGAGCTGGTTTAGTAACTATATTGGTCCTGTCCTCCTCACAAACAGTGACAGATGTTGGGAGAGTTGGTCCTGTCCTCCTCACAAACAGTGACAGATGTTGGGAGAGTTGGTCCTGTCCTCCTCACAAACAGTGACAGATGTTGGGAGAGTTGGTCCTGTCCTCCTCACAAACAGTAGCAGATGTTGGGAGAGTTGGTCCTGTCCTCCTCACAAACAGTAGCAGATGTTGGGAGAGTTGGTCCTGTCCTCCTCACAAACAGTAGCAGATGTTGGGAGAGTTGGTCCTGTCCTCCTCACAAACAATAGCAGATGTTGGGAGAGTTGGTCCTGTCCTCCTCACAAACAATAGCAGATGTTGGGAGAGTTGGTCCTGTCTGTCAGGGGACACGGTGAACAGCGACATCCTTTCCTGAACGCTGGAATACCTTGGCCATAGTACATGTCACCGTGATTTGATAGATAGATAGACAGACGGTCACACAAACCAACAGGCAGATGGCCACACAGACATAGAGACGGCCACACAGACAGACAGACAGACATACAGGCGGCCACACAGGCAGACATTTTGCCACCCAGACAGACAGTCGGCCACACAGACAGGGAGACGGCCACACAGACAGACAGTCGGCCACACAGATAGGCAGACGCCACACAGACAGGCAGACGGCTACACAGACAGACAGACGGTCACACAGACAGGCAGACGTCCACATAGACAAACAGTCGGGCACACAGACAGGCAGACAGGCAGACAGCCACACAGACAGACAGTCGGCCACTCAGACAGGCAGACGGCTACACAGACAGACAGTCGGCCACACAGACTAACAAACGGCCACACAGACAGGCAGACGGCCACACACAGGCAGACTGCCACACAGATAGGCAGACGGCCACACAGACAGGCAGACGACCACACAGACAGTCGGCCACACAGACTGGCAGACGGCCACACAGACAGGCAGACGGCCACACAGACAGGCAGGCGGCCACACAGACAGGCAGACGGCCACACAGACAGACAGTCGGCCACACAGACAGACAGTCGGCCACACAGACAGGCAGACGGCCACACAGACAGACGGCCACAGAGAGAGACGGCCACGCAGACAGGTAGTGGGCCACACGGACAGGCAAACGGCCACACAGACAGGCAGACGGCCGCACAGACAGAGAGACGGCCACACAGATAGGCAGACGGCCACACAGACAGACAGTCGGCCACACAGATATACGGCCACAAAGAGAGAGAGAGAGAGAGAGAGAGAGAGAGAGAGAGAGAGAGACGGCCACGCCGACAGACAGAGAAACGCCCACACAGACAGAGAGACGCCCACTCAGACAGACAGGCGGCCACACAGATATACAGACAGACAGATAGACAGACCCGCAGACAAACGGGCGAACAGACAGACAGCCACACTGACAGACAGGCGGCCACACCGACAGGCAGACGGCCACACAGATAGACAGACTGCCAAGCAGACAGACAGACGGCCAAGCAGACAGACAGACGGCCACACAGACAGACGGCGACACAGACAGACAGACAGACAAACAGACAGACAGACAGTGACATAGATAACCATGTGTAACTGTTTTTTTTCCCGCCAGGTATGGTTTAAAGATTGACGTCTGGTCGGCAGGTGTGATTGCCTACATCCTCTTGTGTGGCTTCCCGCCTTTTTCAAGGTACCCGTGACGTCATTTTCTCGTCGTTTACGAAAAGTCAACACAAGTTGTCACACTCACTGAGCGACCACTGCTGTACTTGTGTGAGGACAAACAATGACCACTGTTGTACTTGGACAGTTTCACAAACAGTGACTACTGCTGTACTTGGACAGTTTCACAAACAGTGACCACTGCTGTACTTGGACAGTTTCACAAACAGTGACCACTGCTATACTTTAACAGCTTCACAAACAGTGACCACTGCTGTACTTTAACAGTTTCACAAACAATGACCACTGCTGTACTTGGACAGTTTCACAAACAGTGACCACTGCTGTGCCTGGACAGTTTCGTAAGCAATGATCACTGCTGTACTTGGACAGTTTCACAAACAGTGACCACTTCTGTACTTGGACAGTTTCACAAACAGTGACCACTTCTGTACTTGGACAGTTTCACAAACAGAAGTGACATTGACCAGACAACCACTTGTCTGGCGGGAGGGCTGGTACTGTGGGTGTCTCAGTTGACCACAGTACAGTATGTCTGTCGTCGTATCCCCGTGAATTTCCTATTGATTTACGTATGTGGCTGATGCACGCAGCAGATGGCCAGTCGACTGTGCCAATGACTTAGTGCTCGTCACCTTGGCAAACGGGCTTAATAACAACTTATACCGTATTTCTCCGAAATTAAGACCTACCCCTAAAATAGTGCCCTAGGGCGATTTTTCAGGATGCCTTTACGTAATATAAGACCTACCCCAAAAATACGCCCTAGGACCATTTTTCAGGATGCTTTTAATATAAACCCTGCCCTAAAAATAAGCCCTAGTTAAGATCGTCAACTAGAATGAAAGACTTGTTGCCGGATGGCCAGTCGGAGTACATGTGCCACTGGTGTGCACGTGGTAATGAACGGATGTGGCTCATAATTCAGTACGTCACTCATGTCAAATAAAAGAAGGAGAAATTTGGCGTCAGAAATGTCTCATCGCTTGTGTGTACCATCGTGGCTTGTGTGTACCATCATGGCTTGTGTGTACCATCATGGCTTGTGTGTACCATCATGGCTTGTGTGTACCATCATGGCTTGTGTGTACCATCGTGGCTTGTGTGTATCATCATGGCTTGTGTGTACCATCATGGCTTGTGTGTACCATCGTGGCTTGTGTGTACCATCATGGCTTGTGTGTACCATCATGGCTTGTGTGTATCATCATGGCTTGTGTGTATCATCATGGCTTGTGTGTACCATCATGGCTTGTGTGTACCATCGTGGCTTGTGTGTATCATCATGGCGTGTGTGTACCATCGTGGCTTGTGTGTACCATCATGGCTTGTGTGTACCATCATGGCTTGTGTGTACCATCATGGCTTGTGTGTATCATCATGGCTTGTGTGTACCATCATGGCTTGTGTGTACCATCATGGCTTGTGTGTACCATCATGGCTTGTGTGTACCATCATGGCTTGTGTGTACCATCATGGCTTGTGTGTACCATCATGGCATGTGTGTACCATCATGGCTTGTGTGTACCATCATGGCTTGTGTGTACCATCATGGCTTGTGTGTACCATCATGGCTTGTGTGTACCATCATGGCTTGTGTGTACCATCATGGCTTGTGTGTACCATCGTGACTTGTGTGTACCATCATGGCTTGTGTGTACCATCATCGCTTGTGTGTACCATCATCGCTTGTGTGTACCATCATCGCTTGTGTGTACCATCATGGCTTGTGTGTATCATCGTGGCTTGTGTGTACCATCGTGGCTTGTGTGTATCATCGTGGCTTGTGTGTACCATCATCGTGGCTTGTGTGTACCATCATGGCTTGTGTGTACCATCATGACTTGTGTGTACCATCATGGCTTGTGTGTACCATCATGGCTTGTGTGTACCATCGTGGCTTGTGTGTACCATCATGGCTTGTGTGTATCATCATGGCTTGTGTGTATCATCATGGCTTGTGTGTACCATCATGGCTTGTGTGTACCATCATGGCTTGTGTGTACCATCATGGCTTGTGTGTACCATCATGGCTTGTGTGTACCATCATCGCTTGTGTGTACCATCATCGCTTGTGTGTACCATCATGGCTTGTGTGTACCATCATGGCTTGTGTGTATCATCATGGCTTGTGTGTACCATCATGGCTTGTGTGTACCATCATGGCTTGTGCGTACCATCATGGCTTGTGTGTACCATCATGGCTTGTGTGTACCATCATGGCTTGTGTGTATCATCATGGCTTGTGTGTACCATCATGGCTTGTGTGTACCATCATGGCTTGTGCGTACCATCATGGCTTGTGTGTACCATCATCGCTTGTGTGTACCATCATGGCTTGTGCGTACCATCATGGCTTGTGTGTACTATCATGGCTTGTGTGTATCATCATGGCTTGTGTGTACCATCATGGCTTGTGTGTACCATCATGGCTTGTGTGTACCATCATGGCTTGTGTGTACCATCATCGCTTGTGTGTACCATCATCGCTTGTGTGTATCATCATGGCTTGTGTGTACCATCATGGCTTGTGTGTACCATCATGGCTTGTGTGTATCATCATGGCTTGTGTGTACCATCATCGCTTGTGTGTACCATCATCGCTTGTGTGTACCATCCTCGCTTGTGTGTATAATCATCGCTTGTGTGTACCATCATCGCTTGTGTGTACCATCATGGCTTGTGTGTATCATCATGGCTTGTGTGTATCATCATGGCTTGTGTGTACCATCATGGCTTGTGTGTACCATCATGGCTTGTGTGTACCATCATGGCTTGTGTGTATCATCATGGCTTGTGTGTATCATCATGGCTTGTGTGTACCATCATGGCTTGTGTGTACCATCATGGCTTGTGTGTACCATCATCGCTTGTGTGTACCATCATCGCTTGTGTGTATCATCATCGCTTGTGTGTACCATCATGGCTTGTGTGTACCATCATCGCTTGTGTGTACCATCATGGCTTGTGTGTACCATCATGGCTTGTGTGTATCATCATGGCTTGTGTGTACCATCATGGCTTGTGTGTACCATCATGGCTTGTGTGTATCATCATGGCTTGTGTGTACCATCATGGCTTGTGTGTACCATCATGGCTTGTGTGTACCATCATCGCTTGTGTGTACCATCATCGCTTGTGTGTATCATCATGGCTTGTGTGTACCATCATGGCTTGTGTGTACCATCATGGCTTGTGTGTATCATCATGGCTTGTGTGTACCATCATGGCTTGTGTGTACCATCATCGCTTGTGTGTACCATCATCGCTTGTGTGTATCATCATCGCTTGTGTGTACCATCATCGCTTGTGTGTACCATCATCGCTTGTGTGTATCATCATCGCTTGTGTGTATCATCATGGCTTGTGTGTACCATCATCGCTTGTGTGTACCATCATCGCTTGTGTGTACCATCATCGCTTGTGTGTATCATCATCGCTTGTGTGTACCATCATGGCTTGTGTGTATCATCATCGCTTGTGTGTACCATCATCGCTTGTGTGTACCATCATGGCTTGTGTGTATCATCATGGCTTGTGTGTACCATCATGGCTTGTGTGTACCATCATGGCTTGTGTGTATCATCATGGCTTGTGTGTACCATCATGGCTTGTGTGTACCATCATGGCTTGTGTGTACCATCATGGCTTGTGTGTATCATCATGGCTTGTGTGTACCATCATGGCTTGTGTGTACCATCATCGCTTGTGTGTACCATCATCGCTTGTGTGTATCATCATGGCTTGTGTGTACCATCATGGCTTGTGTGTATCATCATGGCTTGTGTGTACCATCATGGCTTGTGTGTACCATCATCGCTTGTGTGTACCATCATCGCTTGTGTGTATCATCATCGCTTGTGTGTACCATCATCGCTTGTGTGTACCATCATCGCTTGTGTGTATCATCATCGCTTGTGTGTATCATCATGGCTTGTGTGTACCATCATGGCTTGTGTGTACCATCATCGCTTGTGTGTACCATCATCGCTTGTGTGTATCATCATCGCTTGTGTGTACCATCATGGCTTGTGTGTATCATCATCGCTTGTGTGTACCATCATCGCTTGTGTGTACCATCATGGCTTGTGTGTACCATCATGGCTTGTGTGTATCATCATGGCTTGTGTGTACCATCATGGCTTGTGTGTACCATCATGGTTTGTGTGTATCATCATGGCTTGTGTGTACCATCATGGCTTGTGTGTACCATCATCGCTTGTGTGTACCATCATCGCTTGTGTGTACCATCATGGCTTGTGTGTACCATCATGGCTTGTGTGTATCATCATGGCTTGTGTGTACCATCATGGCTTGTGTGTACCATCATCGCTTGTGTGTACCATCATCGCTTGTGTGTATCATCATCGCTTGTGTGTACCATCATCGCTTGTGTGTACCATCATCGCTTGTGTGTATCATCATCGCTTGTGTGTATCATCATGGCTTGTGTGTACCATCATGGCTTGTGTGTATCATCATTGCTTGTGTGTACCATCATCGCTTGTGTGTATCATCATCGCTCTTAAGTTGCATAGTTGTTGTTGCCACACTTGTCTGGTAAGTCTTCAGTTAAGAGAGAAGAATAGATCTAATAATGATTCCCGCAGGACTGACTTCTGATCTCCAGACTCTTGATATTACAATAAACAAGCCATTCAAGGACCATTTGCGCATAGAAATCAACGACTACACTGAAAATAGCATGGAGAGAAATCAGCGTGGTAACTTTGTGAAGCCTAGTTTGCTGGAGATTGTGACTTGGGTGAAGAATTCATGGGATAAAATCACCGACAGGTTGTTGGAGGGCTTAGACTGTGTTGCCAACACAGTACGAGCAGACTACTGTCATTGTTATTTACTGCCAATATAGTACCTTGCGGTGTATGGCAGGGGGGAGGGGGGGGGGCCTTGAGCCTAAGGAATAAAGGCTGCCTGGCTATTGCAGTCGCCGCGAACTGCAGGTTAGGGTTTTATTTTTGCCCCCGACATTTCTGTAACTCACATATGTCTATTTACTGTGGTGATATGTGACATTTCTGTAACTCACATATGTCTATTTACTGTGGTGATATGTGACATTTCTGTAACTCACATATGTCTATTTACTGTGGTGATATGTGACATTTCTGTAACTCACATATGTCTATTTACTGTGGTGATATGTGACATTTCTGTAACTCACATATGTCTATTTACTGTGGTGATATGTGACATTTCTGTAACTCACATATGTCTATTTACTGTGGTGATATGTGACATTTCTGTAACTCACATATGTCTATTTACTGTGGTGATATGTGACATTTCTGTAACTCACATATGTCTATTTACTGTGGTGATATGTGACATTTCTGTAACTCACATATGTCTATTTACTGTGGTGATATGTGACATTTCTGTAACTCACATATGTCTATTTACTGTGGTGATATGTGACATTTCTGTAACTCACATATGTCTATTTACTGTGGTGATATGTGACATTTCTGAAACTCACATATGTCTATTTACTGTGGTGATATGTGACATTTCTGTAACTCAACATATGCCTATTTACTGTGGTGATATGTGACATTTCTGTAACTCACATATGTCTATTTACTGTGGTGATATGTGACATTTCTGTAACTCAGCGCCAACGAAGATCAGGATGAACTGTTTGACCTGATTATGACGGGCAACTACGATTTCCCCAGTCCTTACTGGGACGACGTGTCGGCCTCCGCCAAGGTATGCACAACGTGGGTTCGCCACAGCACGTCTGCTGTCAGCTAGCACGCATACGTTTCTCTTGTCACCGTTAGGTCTGTAGTCGTGTGTGTGCGTATATGTCTCTGTCTCCGTTAGGTATGTAGTCCCAGTGTGTGTGTATGTGTGTGCGCGCGTGTATGTGTATGTGTACTCCTGGTGTCTCCGATAGGTCTGTAGTCCAAGTGTGTGTGAGTGTGTGTTTCTATTGTCTCCGTTAGGCCTGTAGTCCAAGTGTGTGTATGAATATTTCTGTTGCCCCCGTTAGGTCTGTAGTCCCCCCCCCCTCGCTCTCCCTCTCTCTCTCTCTCTGTGTGTGTGTGTGTGTGTGTGTGTGTGTGTGTGTTTTTGTTTGTTTTCTTTTCTGTTTCTGTTGTCCCCGTTATTTCTGTAGTCCCATTGTGTGTATGAATATTTATGTTTTCTCCGTTAGGTCTGTAGTCCCGGTGAATGTACGTATATTTCTGTTGTCTCCGTCAGGTCTGCAATCCCATTGTATCGAGGTCAAATAACTCATAAAACGGTGTTCACTACTGCTATGCCACAGACACAGCCTAGACGATACAAACGACAGAAAGCCTTCAGCATTCAAGGAACCTGTCGCCTACAAATGATGACAGCGTCTCGCCGTGGGAACACATACACTTTCATACATGGCAGCTAACAAAACTGGACAGTTTTCTGGGGAAACTTACCCACTTGTACTTTCATACACGGGCAGATAACAAAACTGGGCAGTATTCTGGTGACACTGACCCACACGTACTTTCATACACGGGCAGCAAACAAAACTGGGCAGTATACTAGCGAAACATCACACACGCTCTTTCATACACAGGCAGCTAACAAAACTGGGCAGTATTCTGGTGAAACTGACCCAAACGTACTTTCATACATTCAATCAATCAGGTGCCGTCTCCGCAATGAAGGTTGGCTGCAATGGATCTCCAACACTGTCTCTCTCGCCTTGACTGTACATTCTGTCAGACTGATGTTCATCCATCTCTTGATGTTATCCTCCCACTTGTATCGTTGTCTACCTCTTGCTCGCTTGACCTCATACATTGGCAGCCAACAAAACTGGGCAGTATACTGGCGAAACATCACACACGCTCTTTCATACACAGGCAGCTAACAAAACTGGGCAGTATTCTGGTGAAACTGACCCAAACATACTTTCATACATTCAATCAATCAGGTGGCGTCTCCGCAATGAAGGTTGGCTGCAATGGATCTCCAACACTCTCTCTCGCCTTGACTGTACATTCTGTCAGACTGATGTTCGTCCATCTCTTGATGTTATCCTCCCACTTGTATCGTTGTCTACCTCTTGCTCGCTTGACCTCGTACATTGGCAGCCAACAAAACTGGGCAGTATACTGGCGAAACATCACACACGCTCTTTCATACACAGGCAGCTAACAAAACTGGGCAGTATTTCATTGAAACGTCCCACACGTGCTTTCATAAACGGGCAGCTAACAAAACTGGGCAGTATTCTGGTGAAACGTCCCACTTGTGCTTTCATATACGGTCAGCCATCAAAACTGGGCAGTATCCTGGGGAAACTGATTCACACGCATCCGTGTGTTTGGCATAGAACCAGTTATGGCAAGTGGTAGAATCTTTGTGCAACAGTACACCAGTGGTCAAACGGTAATGTTGACAGATTGCTTAAGGGATCCGATTGGAGGGCTGGATGTGTGACACGCAGGTCTTCCCCGCCAAGATAACACACTGGATGATGGAGTGCATGTCCATCTCTGTGGCTATCAACACTTGACATGCAGACAACACGTTCACGATATAACACACTGAGATACTTCGGAGGTCGGGATGTACATGGAGGTGATCAGAGCTCTGGTGGATACCTTCCGGTGCATGGAGGATCAGATCCTTGAATCCGACCTGTCATTTCATTGGGACAGCGGGATAGACCACACAAACTAGTAGATCGTTGAATACAGTCCACCAGTCAACCAAATGGGACAGTGGGTTGGACCACACAAGCTAGTGGATCCTTGAATCCAATCCTGCAACCAACTAAATTGGATATTGGGCCAGGCCTCACAACGTGGTGTAGATTATTGAATTAAACACATCAATCAATCTACTGGGACAGTGGGTTGGGTCACAGAAGCTGGGTTTTTGGTGATTGTATGAGAAGACAACGTGGTGGTAACGTTGTTGTGTTGACATGTTGCAGCATCACCATTGTAAGACCACTTTTATTTGACTGCCTAGAATGTGATCTCTGTGTTGTGTTGTCATGTTGAAGCATCACCATTGTAAGACCACTTCTATTTGACTTCCCAGAATGTGATCTCTGTGTTGTGTTGTCATGTTGAAGCATCACCATTGTAAGACCGCTTCTATTTGACTGTCCAGAATGTGATCTCTGTGTTGTGTTGTCATGTTGAAGCATCACCATTGTAAGACCGCTTCTATTTGACTTCCCAGAATGTGATCTCTGTGTTGTGTTGTCATGTTGAAGCATCACCATTGTAAGACCGCTTCTATTTGACTGCCTAGAATGTGATCTCTGTGTTGTGTTGTCATGTTGAAGCATCACCATTGTAAGACCGCTTCTATTTGACTGTCCAGAATGTGATCTCTGTGTTGTGTTGTCATGTTGAAGCATCACCATTGTAAGACCGCTTCTATTTGACTGTCCAGAATGTGATCTCTGTGTTGTGTTGACATGTTGAAGCATCACCATTGTAAGACCGCTTCTATTTGACTGTCCAGAATGTGATCTCTGTGTTGTGTTGTCATGTTGAAGCATCACCATTGTAAGACCACTTTTATTTGACTGCCCAGAATGTGATCTCTGTGTTGTGTTGTCATGTTGAAGCATCACCATTGTAAGACCGCTTCTATTTGACTGTCCAGAATGTGATCTCTGTGTTGTGTTGACATGTTGAAGCATCACCATTGTAAGACCGCTTCTATTTGACTGTCCAGAATGTGATCTCTGTGTTGTGTTGTCATGTTGAAGCATCACCATTGTAAGACCACTTTTATTTGACTGCCCAGAATGTGATCTCTGTGTTGTGTTGTCTTATTGAAGCATCACCATTGTAAGACCGCTTCTATTTGACTGTCCAGAATGTGATCTCTGTGTTGTGTTGTCATGTTGAAGCATCACCATTGTAAGACCACTTTTATTTGACTGTCCAGAATGTGATCTCTGTGTTGTGTTGTCATGTTGAAGCATCACCATTGTAAGACCGCTTCTATTTGACTGTCCAGAATGTGATCTCTGTGTTGTGTTGTCATGTTGAAGCATCACCATTGTAAGACCGCTTCTATTTGACTGTCCAGAATGTGATCTCTGTGTTGTGTTGACATGTTGAAGCATCACCATTGTAAGACCGCTACTATTTGACTGTCCAGAATGTGATCTCTGTGTTGTGTTGTCATGTTGAAGCATCACCATTGTAAGACCACTTTTATTTGACTGCCCAGAATGTGATCTCTGTGTTGTGTTGTCATGTTGAAGCATCACCATTGTAAGACCACTTTTATTTGACTGTCCAGAATGTGATCTCTGTGTTGTGTTGTCATGTTGAAGCATCACCATTGTAAGACCGCTTCTATTTGACTGTCCAGAATGTGATCTCTGTGTTGTGTTGTCATGTTGAAGCATCACCATTGTAAGACCGCTTCTATTTGACTGTCCAGAATGTGATCTCTGTGTTGTGTTGACATGTTGAAGCATCACCATTGTAAGACCGCTTCTATTTGACTGTCCAGAATGTGATCTCTGTGTTGTGTTGTCATGTTGAAGCATCACCATTGTAAGACCACTTTTATTTGACTGCCCAGAATGTGATCTCTGTGTTGTGTTGTCATGTTGAAGCATCACCATTGTAAGACCGCTTCTATTTGACTGTCCAGAATGTGATCTCTGTGTTGTGTTGTCATGTTGAAGCATCACCATTGTAAGACCACTTTTATTTGACTGTCCAGAATGTGATCTCTGTGTTGTGTTGTCATGTTGAAGCATCACCATTGTAAGACCACTTTTATTTGACTGCCCAGAATGTGATCTCTGTGTTGTGTTGTCATGTTGAAGCATCACCATTGTAAGACCACTTTTATTTGACTGCCCAGAATGTGATCTCTGTGTTGTGTTGTCATGTTGAAGCATCACCATTGTAAGACCGCTTCTATTTGACTGCCCAGAATGTGATCTCTGTGTTGTGTTGTCATGTTGAAGCATCACCATTGTAAGACCGCTTCTATTTGACTGCCCAGAATGTGATCTCTGTGTTGTGTTGTCATGTTGAAGCATCACCATTGTAAGACCACTTTTATTTGACTGCCCAGAATGTGATCTCTGTGTTGTGTTGTCATGTTGAAGCATCACCATTGTAAGACCACTTTTATTTGACTGCCCAGAATGTGATCTCTGTGTTGTGTTGTCATGTTGAAGCATCACCATTGTAAGACCACTTTTATTTGACTGCCCAGAATGTGATCTCTGTGTGTGTTGTCATGTTGAAGCATCACCATTGTAAGACCACTTTTATTTGACTGCCCAGAATGTGATCTCTGTGTTGTGTTGTCATGTTGAAGCATCACCATTGTAAGACCACTTTTATTTGACTGTCCAGAATGTGATCTCTGTGTTGTGTTGTCATGTTGAAGCATCACCATTGTAAGACCACTTTTCTTTGACTGTCCAGAATGTGATCTCTGTGTTGTGTTGTCATGTTGAAGCATCACCATTGTAAGACCACTTTTATTTGACTGCCCAGAATGTGATCTCTGTGTTGTGTTGTCATGTTGAAGCATCACCATTGTAAGACCACTTTTATTTGACTGCCCAGAATGTGATCTCTGTGTTGTGTTGTCATGTTGAAGCATCACCATTGTAAGACCACTTTTATTTGACTGCCCAGAATGTGATCTCTGTGTTGTGTTGTCATGTTGAAGCATCACCATTGTAAGACCACTTTTATTTGACTGCCCAGAATGTGATCTCTGTGTTGTGTTGTCATGTTGAAGCATCACCATTGTAAGACCACTTTTATTTGACTGCCCAGAATGTGATCTCTGTGTTGTGTTGTCATGTTGAAGCATCACCATTGTAAGACCTCTTTTATTTGACTGCCCAGAATGTGATCTCTGTGTTGTGTTGTCATGTTGAAGCATCACCATTGTAAGACCACATTTATTTGACTGTCCAGAATGTGATCTCTGTGTTGTGTTGACATGTTGAAGCATCACCATTGTAAGACCACTTTTATTTGACTGCCCAGAATGTGATCTCTGTGTTGTGTTGTCATGTTGAAGCATCACCATTGTAAGACCACTTTTATTTGACTGCCCAGAATGTGATCTCTGTGTTGTGTTGTCATGTTGAAGCATCACCATTGTAAGACCACTTTTATTTGACTGTCCAGAATGTGATCTCTGTGTTGTGTTGTCATGTTGAAGCATCACCATTGCAAGACCACTTTTATTTGGCTGCCCAGAATGTGATCTCTGTGTTGTGTTGTCATGTTGAAGCATCACCATTATAAGACCACTTTTATTTGACTGTCCAGAATGTGATCTCTGTGTTGTGTTGTCATGTTGAAGCATCACCATTGTAAGACCACTTTTATTTGACTGCCCAGAATGTGATCTCTGTGTTGTGTTGTCATGTTGAAGCATCACCATTGTAAGACCACTTTTATTTGACTGCCCAGAATGTGATCTCTGTGTTGTGTTGTCATGTTGAAGCATCACCATTGTAAGACCACTTTTATTTGACTGCCCAGAATGTGATCTCTGTGTTGTGTTGTCATGTTGAAGCATCACCATTGTAAGACCACTTTTATTTGACTGCCCAGAATGTGATCTCTGTGTTGTGTTGTCATGTTGAAGCATCACCATTGTAAGACCACTTTTATTTGACTTCCCAGAATGTGATCTCTGTGTTGTGTTGTCATGTTGAAGCATCACCATTGTAAGACCGCTTCTATTTGACTGTCCAGAATGTGATCTCTGTGTTGTGTTGTCATGTTGAAGCATCACCATTGTAAGACCACTTTTATTTGACTTCCCAGAATGTGATCTCTGTGTTGTGTTGTCATGTTGAAGCATCACCATTGAAAGACCGCTTCTATTTGACTGTCCAGAATGTGATCTCTGTGTTGTGTTGTCATGTTGAAGCATCACCATTGTAAGACCACTTTTATTTGACTGCCCAGAATGTGATCTCTGTGTTGTGTTGTCATGTTGAAGCATCACCATTGTAAGACCGCTTCTATTTGACTGTCCAGAATGTGATCTCTGTGTTGTGTTGTCATGTTGAAGCATCACCATTGTAAGACCGCTTCTATTTGACTGCCCAGAATGTGATCTCTGTGTTGTGTTGTCATGTTGAAGCATCACCATTGTAAGACCACTTTTATTTGACTGCCCAGAATGTGATCTCTGTGTTGTGTTGTCATGTTGAAGCATCACCATTGTAAGACATCTTCTATTTGACTGTCCAGAATGTGATCTCTGTGTTGTGTTGTCATGTTGAAGCATCACCATTGTAAGACCACTTTTATTTGACTGCCCAGAATATGATCTCTGTGTTGTGTTGTCATGTTGAAGCATCACCATTGTAAGACCACTTTTATTTGACTGCCCAGAATGTGATCTCTGTGTTGTGTTGTCATGTTGAAGCATCACCATTGTAAGACCACTTTTATTTGACTGCCCAGAATGTGATCTCTGTGTTGTGTTGTCATGTTGAAGCATCACCATTGTAAGACCACTTTTATTTGACTGCCCAGAATGTGATCTCTGTGTTGTGTTGTCATGTTGAAGCATCATCATTGTAAGACCGCTTCTATTTGACTGTCCAGAATGTGATCTCTGCCATGCTTGAAGTCAACCCAGAGCTGCGCCTGCCAGCCACTCAAGTGTTGGAGCATCGATGGATAGCGGTGAGTGGACTGCTGAGTCTAGGCTGTGGCCTGTCAGTTTGTGAGGTTTACATGTTTTGTCGTGTCCCTGTGCTATACAAGCTCATCTTTCCTTTCATATTCCTGTACCTGTTCCCCATCGTTCACATGGTACACTCTATACATCTTGCATTTTATATTCCTATAGTTGTATCTGTTCCCTATCTTTGTCTACATTGCTGCATAAATATATGCATGATTCCATATATTGAAGTGAGGCTTCCTTTTCTTGAAGCGAGGTTTCACCAAGGGAGATCGGGTTATAATTTGGATGATTCTCAAATTCTTTATTTTCCTCTATGCATTATCACACCAGATTTTTATGGCCGCCCATCCAACATGTTTGTTTATTTTGTGTGTGAGACAGAAGGACAGCGTCAGCAGCGAAGTCCAGATTGACACTACGAGGCAAATGCAAAGACAACCAAAAGCAAAACGCCCATCTCAACACCCCAGTTGTAGATGGCTGCGAAGCTTGTAGCCCTGGAAGTTGCTAGCTCCTGTAGATTTCTGCCATAATCTTTTGTCCCGAATTTTCCATGGCAACTGGTGGTCATGCAGTCATGGCGCAGATGGACGGGTCATGGCGTTACCATGTGACAAGTACGGCCCCCAAAGAACACTGTCAAAGGCAGCTTGTAGATTTGAAAGCGAGCTCGTGAGGGACGGAAACAGCGATGCAAAGACATGATGAAAATCAATGTGAGACACGTTGTCAGGTCATGAAATTATTAGAGTTCAGGTTACAGATTAGGGTTAGAGTTATAGTAGTATATATCAGCCAACTACTTTCCGATCATCTATTATGCAAATAGCACTATGCCAACTATGCAGATACAACGTTCAAGAAACAGAAGAACATATTTACTTTACATACATGGCGGACAAACTCCCCCATGTTCACTCCCCCTTCACCTAATAACGCTGCTGTCATAATTGTTGTTTATGACACTAACTCACGCCCACATTTTTCACATATACACTGCAAGGATATGTTGATGTTCCCTACAGGTCGCAGGCCACTAAGCCACGCCTATCTTTTCAAATATACACCGCTAAGAGTATGGTCTCTGTGGCTAAGGGCTTGCGAACGCGGTTTGTGAGCCCGTATACCCGGGTTCGAAACACGGCGGTGCTGGTTTTTTCGAAAAAAGGTTTAGGAGCCGGTCGTTCAGAAAGCAATGGCAAACTACTGAACGTAACACTTGCCTAGTACATCAACGGCAGCTGAAAATGCTGCTGTTGACTGCAACGTCCCGTGAGGGATACGCAACAAAATAAATAAAAAGAGTATGGTCATGATGTTTATACACACAAAGCACATGACACTAAGCCACGCCCACCTTTTAATAGAGAAAAGAGCGGCCACTTTTCAAAAAAACAAATTGATAGCGGTCATTCAAACTTCCCCCAGTCTCAATTATCGCATTTTGCAGGTGCGGCTCTGTGCAGAGCTAGTTTGTGACATCGGTCGGAGTATTTTACTAATTATATATACGGAGGTGCATGGCGGACGCAATACGCAAATACTGCTCGAAAACTACATATATAACTAGTCATGAACACACACAATAACAAATTGATAGCGGTCATTCAAACTTCCCCCAGTCTCAATTATCGCATTTTGCAGGTGCGGCTCTGTGCAGAGCTAGTTTGTGACATCAGTCGGAGTATTTTACTAATTATCTATACGGAGGTGCATGGCGGAAATACTGCTCGAAAACTACATATATAACTAGTCATGAACACACACAATAACAAATTGAACATGGGTGTGCTCTCTGCGTTTGTCCCCAGGTGGACACCTTGTGTCCAGGAGAGGTGAGACTAAACGGGTCGCACGGACTTAACACATTCCGGAGGGAGTCTAGGCCCGTGCACAACTGTGCCGGCATCAAGGTCATGGCTGTAAGTGTAGTTCACCTGTGTAGCTAGGTTACCACGTGTGTATAGTTGCTTCAGCCTGTGTGCAGTCTGAGTGTGTGACCTAACGGTGTGAGTGAGCACGTGAGAGGCGGGGAGAACATCTGAGATGTCCGGCAAACTAATCAAACGTGTTGCAGTCAATGACTGGCTGTGACCTGAGGCTGAGTTCTGGGGGGTCACCTCTTGAGACAAAATCAACAATAAACCGCCTCCACTCGAAATATCATCATCATCATTATCAACCACAAACATGTGGCATATAATACCATAACCTCAAGTCTACAATGGAGGTGGAAGCGGTTACTGCAGCTTTCGGCTGGTTGCAGAACAAACTATACGCTTGTTGTGATTGTGACTGATTCGAAGACTGGCATGCTTCGTGCAGAGTGGCATGCATCGATTCAGACAGAGGTCGTGGGTTGTGAGCATTCGCTGGATCTTTCCTCCAGGACCCTCTGGTGTGGCTGGAAATGAACAGACTGACAGATTGGCTTTTGCCGCATCATTGATGGGTGATTTGATGCACGATAAGGCAGATGTGATGATGGCCCCCCTGGAAGAATGTGAATAATGCAGAAGAACAGATGGACTATCATGGTTTAGAGTGAATGCGGCAGCAGAAGGTGGTCAGAGGATCTGGATGAAAGTCGTCCCTCAGAGATAAAGCAAGACGGACATATAATCAGATTGCAACGGCACCATTAGTATTGGAACTCTTCGCTGGCTGTTGAAGATGAGGAATAAGTGCTTATGGGAATGCCCTGAATGCAATGATGTTGGTTCTTGACTCAACACACACAGAATTGAGAGGCAAGCAGCGAGAGAGACACATAGGGTGAGACTTGGTGAGAGGCAAGAAGAGAGACAGCCCGAGTGGGAGAGACAGAGTGGTGGTGAGGCAGAGAGAGAGAGAGAGAGAGAGAGAGAGAGAGAGAGAGAGAGAGGGTGAGAGGCAGACAGACACAGAGAGAGGGCTGGAGAGAAAGAGAGAAACGGAGAGGATGGGAGAGAGAAAAAGAGAGAGACAGAGAAACTAAAAACTATTGTTATGATCGCAAGCTATAATATACATACAGCCACGATGACGTAGGGCGCCGCCTACAGCCCTGGTTCGATGGGGTGTGTCATCCACCTTGAATAGTTTGACACATTATGCAAGATCTCTCCTCTACACCCCAGGGTATAAGAGGAAAGACTGAACTAGACTGTATGGTACCTCTACACCCCAGGGTATAAGAGGAAAGACTGAACTAGACTGTATGGTACCTCTACACCCCAGGGTATAAGAGGAAAGACTGAACTAGACTGTATGGTACCTCTACACCCCAGGGTATAAGAGGAAAGACTGAACTAGACTGTATGGTACCTCTACACCCCAGGGTAGCAGAGGACAGACTAAACAAGACAGTTTTTTTTTAAATTTTGTTGCGTATCCCTTACGGGACGTTGCAGTCAACACCAGCATTTTCAGCTGCTGTTGATGTACTAGGCAAGTGTTACGTTCAGTAGTTTGCCATTGCTTTCTGAACGACCGGCCCCTATACCTTTTTCGAAAAAACCAGCACCGCCGTGTTTCGAACCCGGATATACGGGCTCACAAACCGCGTTCGCAAGCTCTTAGCTACAGAGACCGGTAAACAAGACAGTAGGCACCTTTATATCCTAGGGTAGAAGAGGACAGACTAAACAGGGCTGTAAGGTACCTCTAGATCCCAATGAACGAATGACTTCCTACCTCTAGATCCCAATAAACGAGTGACTCCCTACCCCTACAGACAACAGCCCTGGACAAAGCATCTAAACTGATCCGAGGTCGAGGAGCACAACCAGCTCACGGAAGAGGCAGGGACATCTGAATACACCAGCAGGCTGGCCACTGATGTGAGAGAGGCAGGGACATCTGAATACACCAGCAGGCCAGCCACTGATGTGAGAGAGGGAGAACAGATCGTGAGGCAGTGTCCGTGTTTTGCTTGCTTGTCCAAGTGCCCAACCAGGAATTTGCGCTCAAGCAATTAGTCAGTGTTTACTTGCTGTAGCGATATCTCAATGTCTGCACATATCTGTCAGTGTTTACTTGCTGTAGCGGTATTTCACATGCCTACATATATATGTCAGTGCTTGCTGTAGCGGTATTTCACATGCCTACATATATATGTCAGTGCTTGCTGTAGCGGTATTTCACATGCCTACATATATATGTCAGTGCTTGCTGTAGCGGTATTTCACATGCCTACATATATATGTCAGTGTTTACTTGCTGTAGCGGTATTTCACATGCCTACATATATATGTCAGTGCTTGCTGTAACTGTATCTCAGATGTCTGCATATATATATATATCAGTGTTTACTTGCTGTAGCGATATCTCAGATGGCTGCACACATCCGTGCCCCAACATAAAGCGCCAGGAGAAATATTGTGAACAGAACAAATAACACTATGGATGAGGTGGCATTCTCTAAATAAGTGTAGATACAACATGCCGCACACACCAAGGTCAAACCGTGCATGACCATGTGTGATGGAGCTATTTATTCAGAATCACGCGAAGAGAGAGCCCTCTATGAGAACTATCCTGTCCCAAAGTAGGCCTTCAGTTGATGATTCACGCATATACAGCAATGTGGGTATTATATACATTAGTGTTTTCTCTTCCGCGGACAAGGGCCTAGTCTATAGAATGTACTTGCATCGCAGTAATTATTGTCTATGTAACCCCTGTGACGTCAGGTCCCGGACAGTTACATCTGTGTATGTGGTTATGTTAGACATAACACAGAATACCAGAAGGGAGTCTCCCCACCACTCTCTCCCGTGTGGAAACCATTGCTCAAGAGTAAACCAGTGGTGTCATATTGACCTCAGCTTGGTTGTGTGTATACATATTCAGTGATATAAGCAGAACTGTTGACCTTGATAAACAGTGCACTGGACTTCCAGCCATTTATTTACCAGAATATAAGTGTAACTGTCGGCTAACATGAAACTGCTGGATGTGTTGTTGCCGTGAACAACATCAGTGTTCACACACAGATCACAGCAAGAAGCCGGCACCCATCGTCGTTTAATACGTGCCAGTAATGTATGTTTTGTGAGTGATGAACGCACATGAACATAATGTGATCTTTAACTGGTAAAATCTGTTGATTAATTAATGACTCGTGATTCAACACTGAACGCTCATCTGCTAGGTTGCTAGGCAACAGCTAGGTGTGGCCATACCTGAACATGATACTGCAAACTTGGTCTGACATGCAGGATGCTTGCCTCACACAGCTGCTGTAGGGACGTCCTTACAGGACCTGGCCAGGCGGTACATCCACCCACACGGCTGCCGTAGGAACGTCCACACACGGACCTGGCTAGCCGTTACAGACAGTAACATTATTCATGTATGGTTACAGACAACTAACACTATTCTCATATATGGTTACAGGCAGTAACATAACCCAAGTATGGTTACAGGCAGTAAGATTACTCATGTATCATTACAGGCAATAAAATTACCTATGTATGGTTGCAGGCAGTAACATTACCCTTGTATGGTCATAGGCAGTAAGATTAACCTCATATATGGTTACAGGCAGTAACATTGCCCATGTATGGTTAGAGGCAGTAAGATTATTCTCATTTATGGTTACTGGCAGTAACCTTACTCATATATGGTTACATGGAGTAACATTACCCATGTATGGTTACATGCAGTAAGATTACTCGTGTATGGTTACAGGCAGTAAGATTACTCATGCATGGTTACAGGCAGTAAGATTACTCATGTATCATTACAGGCAGTAACATTACCTATGTATGGTTGCAGGCAGTAACATTACTCATGTATCGTTACAGGTAGCAACATTACCCATGTATGGTTACAGGTAGCAACATTACCCATGTATGGTTACAGGCAGAAAGATTTACCTCATATATTGTTACAGGTAGTAACACTATCCATGTATAGTTAGAGGCAGTAATATTACCCATGTATGGTTAGAGGCAGTAACATTACTCCTGTATGGTTAGAGGCAGCAACATTACTCATGCATGGTTACAGGCAGTAAGGTTATTCTCATACATGGTTGCAGGCAATAACATTACCCGTGTATGGTTACAGGCAGTAGTATACTCATGTATCATTATAGGAAGTAACATTACCCATATATGGTTAGAGGCAGTAACATTACTCATGTATGGTTAAAGGCAGTAAGGTTATTCTCATATGAACGAACGAACAAACAAACTTTATTTTTGAAAGGGTTACAAATTTGGGCATGCAGACTCGTCTTACATTTGGCCCTTCCAATCACTCATCTTTCGTTCATCAATTGTGTATGTTACATTCACATAGGAAAACAATTTTGTCAATTTGATGTTGTAAACATAAACAATGCATATTACCATGTTGTAACATTACTCATATATGGTTACAGGCAGTAACATTACTCATGTATGGTTTCAGGCAGTAAGATTATTTTCATATATGGTTACAGGCAGTAACATTACTCATTTATGGTTACAGGCAGTAATGCAATTCTCATACATGGTTACAGTCAGTAAGATTACTCATGTATAGTTACAGGCAGTAATACTATTCTCATGCAATGGTTACGAAAGTAACATTACCCAAGTATGATTACAGGCTGTAACACAATTCTCATACTTGGTTACAGGCAGTAACATTACCCATGTATGGTTAGTCAGTAAGATTATTCTCATGTATGGTTACAGGCAGTAACATGGTTCTTACTTGTAGATGGACGCATTATGCCATTACTGGTGAGTGAAATAAGAAAGTAATCTAGAAATATAATGAATCAAACTTTGCAATGATCACTCCAGTAGGAAGCTGTCCCGCCAGTCCTGGGGTACTTGCACTCAGGTTGTACGTTGAGTAGCACACACATACAGGGTGTACTGTGAGTGCAATCTATCAATATCTCCACATAATACCATGTGAAAACAGAGTAAAGCGATATGTTCAATATACATGCAGTCCAGTCCATGCACACATAAACGGCTGGGTGGAGCCACGAACATCTTCAAGTGTAGTAGAGGAGTTACGTGAGGCGGCTGGCAGCAAGATGCCACAAGAGACTTGGCTCTTCATAGTCATGTGCGAACAGTGTCAAACATGAAGTCTGACAGGCAGATTCCTGTGGCTAGCTGGCGGTGACAGGCTGACACATCAGGCACGTGGAGTATTTAGTGACAGCACACAGCTGCCGCATGGTTCCATCATGTGTTAACACACACACACACATCAAAACTATTACTGTGTAATGTCGCAG
Source organism: Cepaea hortensis (assembly GCA_963921405.1). Lineage (NCBI taxonomy): Eukaryota > Metazoa > Mollusca > Gastropoda > Stylommatophora > Helicidae > Cepaea > Cepaea hortensis. Next base: position 69,489,759 of record OY992879.1, read on the forward strand.
GTGTCTACTGCGATTGTGTGACTTATTTGTTTTAACATCTTGTATATGAGCACTGCCTCAAGTGTGGGTGAACACTGAACAGTCACCTGTGAGTGAATACTAAACAATGCATCCTGTGTGTAAGTGTTCAAGCTGTTTCACAACTGTGTGGGTGAATGTTGAAAACTATGTCATGTGGAACAATCAGTCATGTGTGGGTACATGTGTTGTTCCCATTATGTGGCTACAGGTTGCTGAAGTTGTTTGATGTGTGAATTCTGAAGCAAATGCCTGCACGAAAGTCTCTACTGTATTGTATCATCTGCTGTTGTGGAGATTCCTGTCTACACATGATTATAGTGTCAGGGATATTTGCTGTTGATGGGCTGAGTACTCCATATGACTACATACACTTTTTAGATGTCCCCAAGTCAAAAGAAAATTCATTTTTCTGTTAGCATGGCTCAATGTCTCCCACAGAATATGTCCACAACCAACATGGGTCAGCCATGTACAAATGTCAGCACTAGAACTTTCTCAGCAAACTATTGCCAAACCTTCACCGTCCTTCCACTAACAGCTAAATCTTCAATATCTTTCCACCACCAACAACCACACCTTCCCTGTCCTTCCACCAACAACACCCAAATATCCACCATCCTTCTAACAGCCAAATATTCATTGTCCTTCCACCACCAGCCAACATTCAACTTGGCTTGTTTGAGCAGCAGTCTTTGAATACATTCACCTAATAAAGAACATGTCGATTGCAGGAATGCTGTGTGAAAAGTCTGACAGAGATGATGCACCGTCTCTAGTGGAAATGGCGCTGTACGGGTGTGTCCATGTACAGATTCAATCAATAAACCTCATCTGATTCAGCCGAATTCCTCCAATTGTGCGGTTTTACTGTTGGCACTAATGTGAGGATCAACACACCAACAGTCAAGTTAATCCTCCAATTGTGTGGCTTTACTGTTGGTACTCAAAACTTTTGCAACATCAAAGTTAGTTCACAGTCTTAGCATGACAAACTGTCACTGCCATCATACTGTATTACAACACAATTCAAGACCAGAATTAAGAAATTACAGCCATCCTCCCTCCCAAAACAAAACAAACAAAATTTTCATGGAAATGATATTTAATCAGCATGTCTCCAGGGAGTACAAAATATATCTGACAATAACTGGCTGCCCTGAGAAAGGAATGCCGTAAATAAATGCAATAACGTGGAACAAACACAAAGATTGACAAGAATACATTCTTCTTCATTCACACATTGAAACAGTGGATGTGCCCACCACGCAATGAGTGGCATCCAGAATGAACAAACCGCTTTACTTTCAGAATCACAACTAGATATACCACATGGGTAGTGTGACATAACTCTAAACTGGAATTGTTAAGTCTGCTGGCTGGCAGCAAGATTAGCTGCAGACCATCACGTACAATATACATGCACACAAACACAGCATTAATACTGCCACACACAAATGTGTGCTGGTTAAACATACAAGTCAAACATGCAACCACTTGTACAAACTTATAACATAGCATTACTACAACAAACAACTTGACATTATGTATATATGAATCATCAAAAACCACAATTCACATAAAACGATCTCTCAATGTCATAAAGGTTCAAAAACTTGTGCAACATGGATAGATAAATCAATGAAAGGCTAACTCAGTATATCAACTTAGTGCACACTGAACACATGTAAACATTCATCTCTCGGGACCCCAACAATATTCCACAACCGTAGATAAATGCAACACAAGAACATACCATGGAAGGTTTGCTGTGAAGCCGAGCCGCGAACCCAGGGTCAGGTGCCTTGTATTGGTGAGGTGTCATCTTGACAAGTTACCTGCTAAACAACATGTCAAACATCCACAGTTGCAAACTCCTCACTCTTCCTTTCACTGAAACACAAATGTGTCTACTTCGGCTGGAAAATGACATACAAGCACTACTGGCAAATCGCCCTACAACAATGACAACCAAACAACTTCTGGTCACTTGACACACAAGATCCTGGCTAAAGACTAGCCATGAATCACTGTATGCCCATGATGGCACAGTCTCAAACACGTGACTGGCAGGAGGTTACGAACTCAGGTACTCATCACTTTCAGGCTAACAACCAGCTGGAGGAATCAACATGAACAGCAGCTAACTAACTAGTGGTCGTCCCGGATCTTCTGATCTGCATGTACAAGGCTGATCCAAGTGTTGACCTGCTTGGCCCGTAGTTTGCCCCAGATGACATGATCACTGAGTGCTAGGATGTTGGCTGCTGCCAGGGCTGCTCCGTCAGGCTGGATCACAGTGGTACAGCCCAGACCTGTCAACACAGAAACCAAGTTATGAACACATGGCAGTTTCATCACGTTTCACACTATCAGGTACTAATGACCTTGTTCTTAAACATCTGTCCCCCCTGCTCCGAGTTAAGTTTGACTGCTGATTGTCTTCTGTGCCATGCTGCCAACCCGGCCATCACCACCCACCCCTGACAATCCTCCAGATTGTATAACACAACCCAGCCACCACCCCTGACAACCCTCCAGGTTGTACAACACAACCCAGCACCTATCCCCATCAACCTGTCTATTTGTCTGGTTGTCATAACTCAACCTCTTAATTCTCCAGGTTGTCACAGCATTCTCAACATTTCTTACTTAAAAACATGACGGCAGCCTAGTCTTGATGAAGGCAACGACATGTTTTTGCGAGCACTTAGATATTGGTCTCCTAAGCCACCAATTCTTAGAATTCAATGAAGAAACCATGCGTTTCCAAGTGATAAATATGGTATCCTCACCAGCAATCTGTATTGCGTTCACCAGCAATCTGTACTGAGTGTTAGCGAGCCAGTTCTCTTCACAACCTGCCAGTATAGAAGACAAGCCAGCCCTCTGCTAGGAGCCAACAATCTGTACTGAGTGTTAGTGAGCCAGTTCTCTTCACAACCTGCCAGTATAGAAGACGAGCCAGCCCTCTGCCAGGAGCCAACAATCTGTACTGAGTGTTAGTGAGCCAGTTCTCTTCACAACCTGCCAGTATAGAAGACAAGCCAGCCCTCTGCCAGGAATCTGTACTGAGTGTTAGTGAGCCAGTTCTCTTCACAACCTGCCAGTATAGAAGACGAGCCAGCCCTCTGCCAGGAGCCAACAATCTGTACTGAGTGTTAGTGAGCCAGTTCTCTTCACAACCTGCCAGTATAGAAGACAAGCCAGCCCTCTGCCAGGAATCTGTACTGAGTGTTAGTGAGCCAGTTCTCTTCACAACCTGCCAGTATAGAAGACGAGCCAGCCCTCTGCCAGGAGCCAACAATCTGTACTGAGTGTTAGTGAGCCAGTTCTCTTCACAACCTGCCAGTATAGAAGACAAGCCAGCCCTCTGCCAGGAATCTGTACTGAGTGTTAGTGAGCCAGTTCTCTTCACAACCTGCCAGTATAGAAGACAAGCCAGCCCTCTGCTAAAAGCCAACAATCTGTACTGAGTGTTAGCGTGAGCCAGTTCTCTTCACAACCTGCCAGTATAGAAGACAAGCCAGCCCTCTGCCAGTATAGAAGACAAGCCAGCCCTCTGCCAGGAGCCAACAATCAACTATGACTTACCCGACGGCATGCGAAGACTTGACCACACATCCTGTGCTCCCCAGTCTGCCGTCACTGGCGGACAGTTGATCACTGGCCAGACGGTGTTGCCAGATAGGACAGGTCCCAGGCCATTACTTCTCCCAGCCACAGCTATGAACACGGTTGGGATGCCCTCACCTACAACAGACAATGTACAAAATCAATGACCCAGAGAAATGCTGGTTTAGTACACAAGACTGCATGCTCTATAGACACCCAAATGCTATCATCCTGACACTGTCAGATCACTGCACAAAACAAAGAAGGGGATAACACAAGTTAAGGCAATAATAATAAGCAACTATATGAAATAAACATGAGACAATGACATGAAACACATATTACTTCACGGCTCCAAATGTATACTTTTGTTTAAAAAGGGAAAAAAATTGTTCAGATGAAAGCTGGAATATACAGACAGACATTGGGAGGAAGTGCTGCTGTGCTCAGTGAGAGAAACTTAGAAATCCTCCTAGTGGCACACTGGTTAATCATGCCTCCCACTCAACCATGTGACCAGAATACCCACTGGAAAGTGTGGTCACAGTGACAGAAAAAGTAAACTATGCTGACATACCACAGGATGTGAACAATGAATACAACAGTATGGTGGCCCTGACACTGTCTGAAGTACTGTGCCCACACCAAACACACTGGTTTGGAGAGAGCAGTCATGATTCCTGCAAGATGAGGTAGGGTCCGGCCAGCATGACGACACGGGTCATCAACCACACACGGAGGGGATGATTGGGGGGGGGGGGGGGGGAAAGAGGTGTGGGGAGAGAGAAAGAGAAGAGAGGGTTTGTTTTGGGTGTTTGCTGGCCTTGGACTCAAGCTACTACGTCTAGTGCACAGGACTGACTTGGCCGTATGGTTTAGCTTTCCCTATTACCAGTGTCCCTCACCCACTTGGGTGTAGGGACTGAATCCACTACCTCGCCATCAGTGCAGCATATGACAGGAAAACTACAACAGTCACCTGACAATGTGCTCTCTGTTTCTGATCGTGTTCCAGGCAGACAATCCAGCATAAATCAACTGACCTTCGAAGACAATTGACACACAGCATTACCAACCTTCATAGGCTGCCAGGATTCTCAGTGTCTGGTCAGTCTGCTTGTGGGCAGATGTGACTCGAAGCTCGCAAGGAACACCCAGAGACTTTAGCGCAGAGCGGATTTTCTCCCCATGAGGACTGTCTGTGTCGGACCCCATCAGCACCACAACACGGCCCCTTGGTTTTGTCTGCATCAACTGTTAATAAGAGCATAAAGTGATGACCAGGCAAATTTGGAGATTCTGTGCCAACTGTCAGCCAATAACCATACAAGAACAACATGTCACATAAACCACCCACACCACATGCCAGGCACACCTGTCAGGATGACATTTTCTTCCTCTGCTCACAATCCCCTACAGGAGTATGGGCCTTCAGCCAACTTCAACCTGTTCTAGAAAAGCTCCCTGTCCTCTTGCTCGGATAAGTGATTCTGTTATCCTTATCATCAGAAGACTTATTGGTTAGGTTGAGTTTGCAGCTAAAAGTTTCAAAAACAAAACATACTGTAACAATACACACATGAGATCAGTATGATCACAGTGATAGCAAAGAGAAGAATAACTACAGTTTCTGATGCAACATTTGAGTTCACCTGCAATACTGAGAAAGTATTTTGACATAAGCAACTGGCACTAGGAAAACAACCTTATCAGTACTATACTAACAGAACAGCTGCTGCTCACTGATTGTGACAATCTGATCTTCACGCAGCAAAATCAACCCAGATGTCTGATGCAACTCCAACGCAAGACATTTGACAAGTGAGAAAACGCCAGCTGACAACTCACATGATTGACCCTTTTCTCATGAAAATTTGGTGAGACACATGATCACTACAAACAACCAACCCTGACACCACAACCCATGGTCCACTTCCTCACGTGTAACCATGTCAAGTCCCTCACAGAATGTGTGATATGTATGACGCAACAACAAAGTGAGCAGCAATGAATGTTAACTGAACGTTCATGTATACACTGCTGCCACCAAAGAAAATATGTAGGCATTTTGTTGCAAGTTTCTTGACTTCTCCCGACACCAGATTTATATGTGCTGGGCGTCACTGTCTGCATTAATTCATATAATACCCGTGCGTATTAGCCGTCTCATAACAAATATTTAGTTAATAAAGATCTATTGGACTCCACAGACCACAGAACTACAACAGCCCGTAATATTTGATTTTAATACGAAAATATGTGACACTCAAGCAGAACACATCTCACATGCAATATATAATATGTGTACTTAGAATACTCTCTGGAACTGTCCAAACTAAAATACTAGTCAGATCTCCACGCTTGTGAATTCAACAGGTACATAAAACAAAAAAGGGAATTTGCTACTGGAAAACACCTGTTATGTCTGGAGCCCAAATGCTGACAGTATTTCATGGACTTTCTATTGTGGTCAAGTTGTTCAAGTGTTATCTGCCCTCTGAAGGAACCAGGGCTAACAACCCCTGCCCTTGAGGCCATGTATCTGATCCGCACACAGGACTTAAACGTGGATTGTATCACGCAGGGCAACTGGAAACTTGTAGGGCAGCAACAGTCTCCTTCATGTGATCCTCTGTATGTAAGAGGCAAAGACTTTGGCTCATTCGCCTCAAGCAGTTCACTGACTAACAATCGTGTGACACGATCAAGAGGTGAGGTCAGTTATCTCCACACCACAGGTCAACTAGACAGCATGTTCCATCCTTTGTGATGTAGCCTAACTACTTCTGTCCTGTCTGTTAACATAATCTCCCCACTGACAGTTGCCTTCCTCTCGAACCTCTCCCAGGGTTCTTGGCAGAGCATTAGTCTGTCCCAAAAATATATTTGTGAAACCTTGATGTCACTTTGTAATTACTTTCACATTCTACAATGTTCAAGACTTGTGAGTTATGTCCTTCCACATTATTGGCCCAAGTATTCTGCAACCTACTTACACATTAGACAAATGTTTTATATGAGTGGAAACCTCTGGACCTCAAAGATTTGGTTACAATCAAGTGTCTATCAGCAAGGCCCAGTTACCTGAAACGTCTCAGCCACCCACACAAAGATTTGGTTACAATCAAGTGTCTATCAGCAAGGCCCAGTTACCTGAAACGTCTCAGCCACCCACACAAAGATTTGGTTACAATCAAGTGTCTATCAGCAAGGCCCAGTTACCTGAAACGTCTCAGCCACCCACACAAAGATTTGGTTACAATCAAGTGTCTACCAGCAAGGCCCAGTTACCTGAAACGTCTCAGCCACCCACACAAAGATTTGGTTACAATCAAGTGTCTACCAGCAAGGCCCAGTTACCTAAACAGCCTCAGCCACCCACACAAAGATTTGGTTACAATCAAGTGTCTACCAGCAAGGCCCAGTTACCTGAACCGCCTCAGCCACCCACACAAAGATTTGGTTACAATCAAGTGTCTACCAGCAAGGCCCAGTTACCTGAACCGTCTCAGCCACCCACACAAAGATTTGGTTACAATCAAGTGTCTACCAGCAAGGCCCAGTTACCTGAACCGTCTCAGCCACCCACACAAAGATTTGGTTACAATCAAGTGTCTACCAGCAAGGCCCAGTTACCTGAACCGTCTCAGCCACCCACACAAAGATTTGGTTACAATCAAGTGTCTGTCAGCAAGGCCCAGTTACCTGAACTGTCTCAGCCACCCACACAAAAAAAGATTTGGTTACAATCAAGTGTCTATCAGCACAGCCCAGTTACCTGAACTTTCTCGGCCACCCACTCAAAGTTTCGCTTGACCGTGTCCAGCGCTTCAGCTGTCACCTCCTGAAGGTTTCTGTAGACCTGCTTGTCCTTCATGAGACGTTTGTCACCGGAAGGCCACAATCTCCATGAGTCACTGTCAATGATGTCAGCAAGTACAATTTCTCCTGCAAAAAAAAAAAAGACATTTCAAAACCTCCATCAGCAACAAATTTTGTGCTTTCAACAATACTGGACACAGTGGGGAGCATTTTGTGTGATATTCACTGGCACAGGAACGGAGCATAATGGGGACGACCCGCTGCCGTGAAGCTGGAACCTTGACTAACTAACAATTTGACAACTGAGCAAAAGAAACAACAATACAGAACATCTTGAAACAGGACAAGAGACAACAGTGGACACCAATTGACACAAGAATCAACAATACTGAACATAATCTGACAACATGATAAGAGACACAAACAAACTGCAACACACATGAACATTAAAAGCACACACGCCAGGCTAGGCATTCTTGTGAGACAATAGCAATTTCCACAAGTGCAAATCTGTCATACCAAGTGGCATGCAACCATGAAGTGGTGAAGTTGGATGTAGCAAAGCTGTGTATGACAGAGCTCACTGTTCTACAGAGCTTCCCCGTACCAGCCAGCCTATTCTCTACAAATTAGGTGGCCTACGTGGCAAGCTGCCCGGCTCATGCTCCACAGGTTGTGGGTTCATGTCCTGGCTCTACCACTCAGCTCACAACACAGTTTTCTCAGAGAATCCTGGGGGTGGCGGTGGTTGGAGCTATGAATTTCCTGCCCCACATGACGCCTTCAGAAGGTTGTTCTGAGACTGGAACTACATATTGGGTAAGACTATGACCAATGAAGTCAAACTTCTTGCCTTTAAACTGTACCAATCCTTCTACAACTGGGCAGGGTGCTGCACCGTGTGCATCCACATATGTAATGTGTCAAGCACAGCCTGTGTCATATTCAGTTAACCTCCTGTACATACAGCTGTCATACACAGTCTGTGTGTCAACTATAAACCTGTGGAAGGAGCAACATGAATGGTGCTCACTGGTACAGAACTAAGTTAGTGACCTACAAGATATGGTTCTATAGGAGCATCAGAATCTCTTCCCCAGGAGAGACATGCAGGCAAAGAAAACATTCTTACCTGTGCCGTCAACCTCACCAAAGACAACACCCTTACATGTGCAGTCAACACCACCAAAGAAAACGTTCTCACCTGTGCCATCAACCACACCAAAGAAAACATTCTTACCTGTGCCATCAACCACACCAAAGAAAACATTCTTACCTGTGCCGTCAACCACACCAAAGAAAACGTTCTCACCTGTGCCATCAATCACACTATAGTAAACATTCTTACCTGTGCCATCAATCACACCAAAGAAAACATCCTTACCTGTGCCATCAACCACACCAAAGTAAACATTCTTACCTGTGCCATCAACCACACCAAAGAAAACATCCTCACCTGTGCCATCAATCACACCATAGTAAACATTCTTACCTGTGCCATCAATCACACCAAAGAAAACATCCTTACCTGTGCCATCAACCACACTAAAGAAAACATCCTTCCTTACCTGTGCCATCAACCACACCAAACTCAATCTTCATGTCAATCAGACTACAGTCCAGAGCTGCCCATGCCCGCTCAAGTATCTCAAAAATGGTGACTGTCATCTTCTCCATGATCTCCAGCTCACTTCGGCCAATCAACACACCACCAAATGATTTCTCGTATGCAAGGCATTGCTCAAACGACCACTGTGGATCATGGTTCGCATCATCCTGCGAACAGATGATTGACAGATATTGAACCAAAACACATTCATATGAGAAAACAATTTTTGCACTGTTCACCTATACAGATTCACCCCACTTCACTTATACAACATCCCTGCTGCCCACATGTAAAACTTCAACACGGGTTAATGACCAGGCACACAATCCCATCAGATGGCACCCAGTTAAACCCAGACATGAATGATGATATCAGTGATAGAGGACAAGAAAGCCAGTACTTTGTAGTAAATACCAACACTCTCCACACTGCTTGATGAAGTGTGTTCTGATACCTGGAAACACAGGAAGACTTTCACATAAGTCTCAAACACCCGTGTACAGGTGAATGATTGATCTAGGAACCGACATCGCAGCATTCCCATAGGCGCCCTGTCCCAATCCTCAGCAGCCAGGGAAGAGTTCCAACACCAATAGTACCAGTAGCAATCTGATTATATGACCGTCTCGCCTTTCTTCTGAGCGCCGAGCAGATCCTCTCGTCACTCCTCGCTGCCTCATTCTTGCCAGACCATGATGATCCATTAGCTCCTCCGGGGTGTACACGTGCTCCCACAAGACTGCAACCACGTCTGTCTTGTCATGCATCAATACTCCACCAAGTTTTGCAGAGCCAGCCAATCTGTCCGCCTGTTCATTCCCCAGCACACCAGCATGCGCCGGAGAAAAGATCCAGGCGATGCTTGCCCCACACGTGACCTCCAAAGCGAAGCAAGCCACTCTGCACGAAGCTTGCCTGTCCTCACCATGCTTTCTGAGTCAGCTACAATCATGATGTGTGTGTTTATCGTATTCTCGATCCAGCAGAAAGCTGCAGTGATCGCCTTATTCTTAAGCTAGATGTTGTGGTATCATATGCCATGCTCTCCTGCACCAAAAGTCGGCCATTAGCTTTTGCTATGAACTCCCAGGCATTTCTACCTCTCGACACCGAACCATCTGTGTAGATAATCACATCACCCGAGCGAGCATTATCCTGAATTAGTTGCTGGATTTCCACTTCCGTGGCCCCTGCCGGCCACTCCCTGCACAATGTGATTATAACGCTTCACAAGTCTGACTGCTCCGCTGCCACTCTGACCCACTCCTCTCCTAATGTTCTCCAAGATGCACACCTGTCTGATCGTATCCTCCGCCTGAGCCATCCATGATTTCGCTCTTATCAGTTGCTGACCGTTAACTGCGTCCAGCGCCTCATGCAAAGGGTCTGCAGCTACTCTGAGGTATGCCTTCGCCTGACCTCCTTGAGCCTACCTGCAACAGTCAGCAAACCAAGGATGTAATGCATACACTACTGGGGTGTCTCTGGTGCATCCCAGAATGACCGCATAGCTTCGTTCTGTATGCGCTCTAACTTCACCAGCTGACTCAGACAGTGAGCAGTCCTAGTCCATAATCAATTACTGAGAGGATCAACTGCTGGTATAGTGTGAAGAGCATTCTCTGCTCTCTGTCCATTACTGCCATAGTTTTAAGCGCATCGAGTCCCTTTTGAGATCTTTTGACAACCATCTCCACATGATCATTAGACGTAGACAGTCATAATTTTTTGGGCATGGCGTGAGAAGAAATGACTTGGAGAACTTGGTGATGACTGGCAAGATCGAAGGGAAGAGACTAAGGGGAAGACCGAGAAGTAAATACCTGGATGGTTTGGCCACGTGACATGATCGAGACAGGAACACAGAGCTGATCCACGACCCTGGTGATTGAGTGAGATGGCAGAACATGACCGCCCACGCTTATCGGCATGGCACATGATGGATGGATGGACCAACACTGATATCTATAAGACCTCCCCATCTCAGCATGCTCTTTCAACGACAGGCATCAGGACAACTGACAGTAGTGGAACTTACCTTAAAAAATGTCTCCAACTTGGGAGGGGAAAATCTATAGCCTTCCTTGACGCCCGGGTTGCGCTTCAAGAACGAGCCAGTGGCAACCCTGCGGGTGACCCACTCAATGGGTATCATGTCGCATTTTCTGGCCACAAAAGAACGTTCTCCACACTGCTTGATGAAGTGTGTTTTAATACCTGGAAACAGGAGGATATGTCACATAGCAGTCTCAAACACCTGTATACAGGTGAACACAACAGAACACACTACAAGCTTTCAAGACAAACATTGCACCAGTGCTACCAGGTACAGCACACGCAGACAATCAACAGATGGCAACAACAACACACAAGCAGACACAATAGGAACAATAAAACATACAATAGAAGGTTTTTTTTTTAATGTTGCATATCCCTTACAGGACAGTGCAGTCAACACCAGCATTTTACAGCTTCTGTTGATGTACTAGGCAAGTTTTACGTTCAGTAGTTTGCCCGTGCTTTCTGTATACTCCTGTAAGTTACCAGCGCTGTGAGATCCGCTGCCGAATCTCGCTCAGCTGTTTTCCACACGTGAATATACAGGATTGCGAACAACATCGTTAACTCCCTTGGCCAGGACAGCAGAAGTACAGGAACAATAACACACAAGAAAAGCAGATAGAAGGATGGGAACAAAACACAGCACAAGCAGACACTAGGAGGAACGGCAATAATAGAACAGAAACTGCACAAATAGGAAACCAAGTGGCAAACATTACCTGCTGTATTTAGAAAGTTAAAAATGGAAGCAGCTGTTGAAGTAGAAATTTTGGCCTTCCCTGCCAAATCATGGGCTTTCAAGCCATCTCCTGCGGTGATCCGATCTTTGGACTCAACCAACACTTGTCCTGGGTGGTCCACCAGGTCATAGATAACCTTGGTTTTGCCTTCGATCACCTTAGCTCCAAGTTTGGAATAATCTGGTTCAGATATAAAGTACAGTGTGAGATGACAAGCTAACACCGACCACATACCAGTTCTGTACAGGTCATTCAGACGTCAATATTTGCACTAGGTCTTTACCAGTCATTCAGATTCTCTAGCCGTTCCTTATCACAATCTGTACCAGTCTTTCAGGTATCTCTCTAGCTTGTTCATTACCATAGGCTGTACCAGTCATTCAGATCTCGCTCTAGCCCTTCGTTACCACAATCTCTACATCTGTAAAAGTTATTCAGATATCTCTCTAACCGTTTGTTACCACAATCTATACTACGTCTGTACCAGTCACTCAGATGTCATCGGCAAAGCACTAGTTGATGCTGAAAGCCAATCCACACAGGAGTAGATAATTTAACAAGAAACAACCAAGTCTGGGTCTCAGGATAATTTCCCATGAAGGTGACACTATCAGGCTACATCAACTCATACAAGTGAATCCAGGTAGCCTATTCCAGTATTGGTAGAACAAAACATGGCACCCCGCACACACATGCCAGTCTATGGCAGGGTTAGATGTCATAGGACAACACATGAACAGATTCAGAATGTGTTGTGTATGGTAAATACTCATAGCCAACAATACAGTCCAGAAACTAATATAAACATGACTGAAGTCATGATTTTAACTATAAGGAAAAATGTGTTCACTGTTAATGGAAGCGTGAAACGTGTCGAGCTGCATCTGTCCCGGCCAAATGACAGAAGATGGCAGCAGCGACAGGGAAATATAAAGAGTCGGAAAAAAGTGTATATATTGAACCGCATTAAATCTATCTTCCTCCACGAAATTATGAAAAAAAAAAATAGGCTCATCACAAACTATATCACTGACATATGTGCTAGAAACATTGGTCTTTAACCTAAATGATGGAGCAGAAATGTCAGGCTGTGGAAATGTGCCCTTTAGAAGATGGGAAACATTTCTTGGAGGGAAATAAGACTGCCATGGACCGATATGAGGTAGACAGCGGTAAACGGATAGAGTAAGAACATGTTTACACGAGAAGAAGAATCGGCATAGTGAGAACAGTTCACATGATCACTATGAACAAAGAACACACAATTAAGTTGACAGGAAGTTGGTGAGCAACAGATGATGATGAGGGACAAAGGGAAGTGACTCCGGAAAGTTGCGTATCACGTGACACTAGTTGTGTGGTACACGAAGGAGACGCGGCGAGACGGAATCAGTCTTGCCAGGGTCCTCGTCAAAGGCGGTTGTGAAAACGAGTGCAGAAGTCAAGCGACATGAGGTTGACATTACTCCAAGGTTGCAAAGATACTTCAACCTGAGGCAAAAGTGCGTCGCCCAAGTTGAGCGGCTAATTACACAAGCCAGTCACGCTCGATAATCTGTACGCCGAGTGAATGGCAGTGGAGCACAGCACATGCCCGATGTCAAGGTCAAGCCAGGCCGTAAGTTGGTGATTAGAGCTAACTATTGTGTAGGAGATATTGTGCAGTGTTGAACTTTATGTAGAGTGATTTAGAATCATCGCATGTCAGCCCGCACCTGGTGGTAATTGATTGTATAAACAGCGGCGATGACTTTCAATAATAAACACTGACGACAATGGCAAGGACATTGGCTTGTTTGATATTCTCCTTTGTTACATGTTCCTGCTTACATTTGTCCTTGTGGCTGAATAGACGAGCCGGGAATCAGCTACATGGCAAAGACAAATAATGAAGTTCCAGAAGAGCCCAATATAAATGGGCTCTGCTTGTTGATGACAATACCAGTGAGACAGACAAGGTACTCTGACCAGATCAGCAACAAATAATCCACTGACAACCACAATGAAGGGAAATAGTGGTTTGGGGGGGGGGGGAGAAGAAAGAATGAGCCAGAGGATGGCAGACATCCAGCTAGGATATGGTCTAGAAAAAGTGCCAGTGGATGGCAGACACTCAGCCAGGATATGGTCTAGAATGTACAATGAAGAGTGGGGGACAGACACTCATGAAATGATGAAACTGCTGGAGATCCTTGATCACCAACTGTCACTGTTGAAACAACACTGGATGATAACTTGAGCACAGTAATCAGTAATGTAAAATGTAAAGTATCCATGCTACATCTTGAAGCATATGGCGCCAACTGTATAATGTTAGACCAATCAGCACTCCAGGGGAGATGTCACACCACACAGTCACACCCCCCCCCCCCCATTTCCTGGCACCCATGTTCAACTAGGCCAGCCAATTCATGTTAATATATATCTACACCAGTGTGGATGTCAGCCCATGACCACTGACCCTGCAGGCTGGCCTGCTACCCACTGCCTTATTGCGGTTTCTCAGAATGGCCAGTGCTTTCAAACATCAGACAGTGTCGGAGACACTGGATAGGTAATCAGACAATTTGACATGGCTGTGGACACTAGACTTGAAGAAGGCTATACAGTCAGTACTAACATATGGCACTCAACCGATTGTACATGTCAATACTGAGTAACTACTACCGCAGTGTGATGGACTGGCTTACATGATGCCAGGCAATCATAGACTACCACCCATGAAACCCACCCACCCCGATGCAGCACATACAGGACTCGATGCAAGAAGACACATGAAAAAAAGGAGTTAACAGGCAAGAGGATGACTTCATTGCACTGGGTTCCACCCAAGACTGCTGGGTCTACTTCCGCAGCATGGCCTGCTGAAAAGGTTGCACAGAGCAAACACTGCACCCCTGGAGGTAACCAGAAGGACAATGAAACCACTTTTCTAGCGCCAGGTAGAAGCATGACTGCAGCCTTGCCACGACCACGTGGGCCGCGGGTATGTAACAACATGGACCAGTCATCACAGGATGATCAAACTGAAATGACGCAAGGAAGAAATCTGTCACATGCCTTCATGCTGCCAAAACTGGACTCTATGAGAGAAGATATCTATATATATAAAAGAGACCGTATGTGGTTGGCAATGTATTGGATGCGTTCGATAACGGTACATCCGATTGAGATGAAATTTTCTACACGTCTTCCTTTCATTCCTGTGCAACCGACTGTAATAGTTTCTTAGTGTAAAATCGGCTACTTACTTAATAAAATTTTATATTTCATTATAATTTCTATATAGCAAAGGGACTTAACTCTAGAAAAGTTATTTCAAGGGGCATAACTTTTAATAACATTTCTATATACTTTATAGTCATATTGTTGCATGGTTTTCAAAGATTTATAAACTCTTTGCCTATAGTTATTTACAGGCATATGAGTTATAATAAATAATGATATAATCTTTAAGGCATTTTCAAAGTTTTCATAAAAATAATGCATAACATTGTAACTCATCTTTTTATGCTTAAAGAAGTTATCTACAGTCATGTAGGTGATTAAAAACAGTTTTCATTAAAAATAATGGATGGTGTGTGGAAGGACATTCTTTTAAGTTACTGTGTGAATTTAATGAGACGCACCCCGCCAGGAGCTGGGCGAAGCCATGCCGGGTCAGATAGTCTGGAACGGGAGCTTATATGACTACGTATATGAATTAAATGTGATGCTCTCCACCAGGGACTGGGTTAAGCCGGGCCGGGTCAGACAGACAGACAGTCGGGAACGGGAGCTTATATGACTACATATATGAATTAAATGAGATGCTCTCCACCAGGGACTGGGTGAAGCCGGGCCGGGTCAGACAGTCGGGAACGGGAGCTTATATGACTACTTATATGAATTAAATGAGATGCCCCCCACCAGGGACTGGGTGAAGCCGGGCCGGGCCAGCCAGACAAACAAGCAGCTCCCCGCCAGGGCCTGGGCGAAGCCGGGCCGGGTTAGCTAGTAATTTATAAACAACCACCTACTGGCCTCCATGCTGCCAAAACTGGAAATCTGTCACAAAATAAACCAGCTACTGGCCTCCATGCTGCCCAAACTGGACTCCTATGAGGGAATAAATCTGTCACAAAATAAACCAGCTACTGGCCTCCATGCCGCCCAAACTGGACTCGATGCCAGGAGAAAGCTGTCACAAAATAAACAACCACCTACTGGCCGCCATACTGCCCAAACTGGACTCTATGAGGGAAGAAATCTGTCACAAAATGAACAACCACCTCCTACTGTACTGGCAACCATGCTGCCCAAACTGGACTCGATGCCAGAAGAAATCTGTCAGAAAATAACAAAGTACAACCTACCATCCGCCATGCTGCTGCTAATTTATCAATGACTTGAAGTGAAATAACAGTTGTAAGTAAAAGAACCTGCCAGCGTGCTTGCAGTCAGCGCGACTGATGTATGATAGAATGGAGAAAGAAGCACATACCGGCGACCTCCATGCTGCGACTTGATACGAGAAAGTGAACCCTGACTGACTGAGTGATCGACTGAACCGCTGTCGTCGTGACCGACTTGCCCAGATCCTGCTGCCCCACGTGGCTGGCTACACACTGACTACACACCACGCACATGCGACACGTTAAATAGTCTCTCTTAAACGCACACACGCAGATATAACATTTAACAACTAAACCTCAACTACCACATCACACAAGTTCAACCAGTAATAGACATTAAATCTAATCGTTAGATGGGAAGAAGTTTGCAACAAAAAGGGAGAGTAATAATTGAGTGTGCTGTAAAGTCGGTCAATGTCACACGCACTACTAATTCACGCAGCAGACGGCAATAAACATATAGCAGGTGCCGAAGTAAGTCAGTTATCTCCAGCGGGGTTGGGCCGCACACATATTTACTCCTATCATCTTGGTACCCAGGCGAACAACACACAAGGCTGATTCTCTGATTTATCTTCTTGGCCAAGTTGTTTTAACTTCGGGTGATCAAATTATTGTACACAATTATAAGCATCGCGCCGCAGCTGTAGCACAACTGCACAGTTTACTGAGTACAGTAGTGTATAGTAGTATAATATAGTATATAACTATTAGTACTATTATAGTCGTGGACGTGTCAGTAACTGAACACGGAGCTTCGGATTTCCAGCAACTTGCAGCTCACTCAGGTAATCACAGTCAGATTGTGGCATGTGTAAATATCATCAAGCGCTATCCAGTTTGTTTCATTGATCATTGAACTTGTCAGACTTGTTTTGTCACTGTCACTCACAGCGGCGCACTGTTTGTTTGTTTGTCCTGAGAGTGTTTACGCGCACGACCGTCTGCTAAATTGTTACTACGCAACACAACTACAACGCAAATGTGAGTTTACCATTTATTGTAATAATGGCTTAAAGAATATACTGTGTTTGTTAGCGCATGATAAACTGTAGGACTTTAGAACCTTACTAAGGGGGCTGCGTGGTCTCGGGATATGGTGTCCGCCTCGAGTGCTGGAGGTCCCGGGTTCAAGCCCCGGTGAGGTCCGGGATTTTTTTCACATGGATTTCTAGTAAAATAATTTCCCCTGGTCTCTGGGTAGTGAGATCGGACGCCCGTGTGTATTGTTGCGCACGAAAAAATCCCTCGGCAGTTGGAAATCGAAAAAGAGTAGCCTAACGGCGCTGCCCGGGCAAAATTTCGAGTTAAAAATCTACCCAAAGTATTTCAGGATCCTCGCCGATGCTACGGAGTTCGTGCACTGGGCTGAGTTTCTCCAGACTCAGGTTTGAGTTAGGAGGAGAACGGAGCACTTATGGGTTGAACCCGTGTGCTGTGATGTTGATCCGTCGACTAAACTAAACTTTATGACAACTTAAACGTTTGTGTTCAAAACATATTTGATTCGTTCATCATCATCATCTTCCACTTTTGCGATGAGGCGTAGAGGGAGTTGGCGTTACATCGCCCGATGGGCGGCACTGGATGCTGTCACTCCGTGTGTTTGTACAAGGACAATTAACAGTAATACAAATAAATTCACTGTATAGTATCATCACGGGAGTCTTCGCTGGGCGGCCATAGTTGTGTACATCATATTTTAACAACTATGGTAGGCTACTGTCAGCGTGTGCTAAATGGATGTGTGTGTTGTTGAGTAGTCTTGTTCATAGAACTGGTCAATACCAGCAGTAATATTATTATAGCAGATAGGATGAAACACTGATCTCAAGGTTGAAACTAATCTAGGGCTGTGGATGTCAGGCATGAGATTCAGTTCCCTTCCTCTGTGCCTTCCTTTCCCTAACTACAGACACAAGCACACCTTCTGTGACCTGATTTCACACCTGCCATCAGAACACATTTAAAAAACAAAAACGTACACTCTGCAGGTACCTAAGACAAGGAAGATAAGCTCAGGAAGTTAAACATAGAGCGTTTTCACTCCTCAGGCATTCCCGCAGTCAACACAGAGGTTTTGTGAACAGCAGATACAAACAGTTGATTGGAGGGTTGGGTGATGTATATACTGTATATATACTATACTGTATATAGGATTCACGGTCTGGCACAGGGGAGAGCAGGCATGGTTTATACTGAGACATATGAAACTCATTGTCTATTATTCCCCTTGACTACCCGTGGTCAGTATACGGCTGTAAGGTGACCTGTATCAGACCCTGTGGTGAGTGACATGTCTGTACGACCAAGCTCTGGTTGGCTGGTCAAGGAATGAGGCTAGATGCTCATGTTCACCTATTGTCTTAGATTTATAACTTTCAGAGTATAAACTGAAGACTTGTCAGTGGTGCTACAGGTGTCAGACTGAAACAACAGAGGCACAGGGGCGAGAGAATGATGGAGGCAGAGACACATGTTACATGTTCTACATAACTGCAGCAACATGAAGATGTATGTGGGAGATTTTGCACAAGAGACTATCCACATGAATCTGAATTAAAATGTGTTGTAGTTTTGTTAGTCATTGACTTTTGACCTGGTCAAATTTACAATAAAAGACCTCAGTTGACTTTACGCCCAATTAATGACGACTGGAGCTGGATCATGGCAAGTCTTGTAGAGAGAAAATATAACAACGCCCTACACGCTGAACTAGTTTATGCAATGCAATGATCTTTGATCATACAAATGTGGGGTTTCTCCCCTCCCCTGACCTTTGATAGGGGTTAGAAAGAGCGAGGACAAGTGGTATAACTTATCTGTTGGGGCTGGCTGGTAGTGTTGGGGTTGATGAACCTGGCCTGCCTGTGTTAATCGTACATGAGGCCACTAGTGTTTGCCAGGCCCCCCAGAGGTCACTGCTTGTAGCATCTGACAGGGCATTGATTATGCAACAGCAGGTGGTGAACCAACAGCCAGTTGATGTGATTAGAGAGGACACAGATCTGCTTGAACATTTTGATTGATCACTTAGTAGGGCCACGTATCCACTATGTCCATGCATGCCACTGACGGGCTGTAGATAATCACTGCATGCAGCAGTGTAAGGTCGTGGGTTATCTGATAAGTAGCGCAGTCAGACCTGGCTGATAGTTGGTCAACAGAAACTGGGTTACACCTGTCAGGTATATATAGACAGCAGACTGGCACTGACAAGCAGAACTAGCATTACACTGCCACAGGGTTGGGGTTGCTGGAACTGACAGACACCCAGGAGACTCTTGATAGTGTTCACATGCACAAGTCTTCCAACAGCTAGGGCTATAGACAGATTGTAGAGGACTGTATCACATAGACATTCTCCAGCAGCTAGGATTGTAGAGAGATTGTAGAGGGCTGTATCACACAGAAATTCTCCAGCAGCTAGGGTTGTAGAGAGATTGTAGTGGACTGCACTAGACTGAGTTGTCAGCATCTCCTGAAGCCAGTACAGACATAAGACATTTGATTGACTATAGTAGTATATTGATACGTTTGTGAGGAGTGGGCAGTTTGTGTAAACTGGTCACACACTGAGACAAGTAACCCGTTGACATTAATCAGTCATTGATTGTGTGCAGTCTCCAGCCAGGTGAGTTGATTTTGTTATACATCCATTCAGTCGCAGATTTTCCTTTTACGCCCTGAAGTGTTTAGGTACCCTATAATCATGTATATGTCTTGGTATAGTTACACATATCATATACATCACTTTGATTTGCTGGACCATGTCAAGTTGACAACACCCATCAAGGGTGATTCCCTGGCCTGGCATGCTCGTGTCAGTCTACTACTGCTGTATTGTGAGGTAAAGCTTGCTTGAGGCTACTACTGCTGTATTGTGAAGGTGAAGCTTGCTGGAGGCTACTACTGCTGTATTGTGAATTTGAAGCTTGCTTGAGGCTACTACTACTGTATTGTGAAATTGAAGCTTGCTTGAGGCTACTACTGCTGTATTGTGAGGTGAAGCTTGCTTGAGGCTACTACTACTGTATTGTGAAGGTGAAGCTTGCTTGAGGCTACTACTGCTGTATTGTGAAATTAAAGCTTGCTTGAGGCTACTACTACTGTATTGTGAGGTGAAGCTTGCTTGAGGCTACTACTACTGTATTGTGAAGGTGAAGCTTGCTTGAGGCTACTACTGCTGTATTGCAAAGATGAAGCTTGCTTGAGGCTACCAGCAGTGAGGTTTCATTGATCATATTTGAGGTTATATTTTGTTTCCTAGTCGTTAACTCACAAACAATGTCAGCCTAAATGTGATGTTGTTGTGACCATATTTGACACTCCTCCCAGCCCAACATAACACATATTGATCTTCATTTTGCAGTAAACATGTCAATAGCTTTACGCCGCAACAGAGAGGACACTGGCTTTAGGGGGGAGACAGGCATGAGAGAGGAATGTGGGCTGTTTGGAGTTGTTTCTACTGGTGGCTGGAAGACAGACACCAATCTGTCTCACCTCATCCACCTGGGCTTGGTGGGGCTGCAGCACAGGTGAGCACAATCATATTGAGATAACCTGTTCTTGCACTGATCTGTCCTGTATGGTAGGTACTTGAATATCTCACAACAGCTACCTTCTTGCACTGATCTGTCAGCATAGTAGGTACTTGAATATCTCACAATAGCTGCCTTCTTGCACTGATCTGTCCTGTATTGTAGGTACTTGAATATCTCACCCGGGAAGGTTAACCAGGTCAACAAATGCCTGCAGAAGTCGGATGTGTCGGCCTAACGGCGCAAGAACGCAGCTCTGCTGTAAACAGGCACAACGCAGTCACATCCGGAAAAAAAATCCGGATGAACGCAGAAGAAGAAGAAGAAGAATATCTCACAACAGCTGCCTTCTTGCACTGATCTGTTCTGCATTGTAGGTACTTGAATATCTCACAATAGCTGCCTTCTTGCACTGATCTGTCCTGTATTGCTGGTTTCTGATTGCTTCATTAGCTGACCGTCAGTGTGAGAGAAGCCATAGATAACAGCTACTGACTGCCATGTGTTGATAGCCACTCCTCTCAGACACTGTTACAATGCACTAGTAACTATATCTGGTCAGAGGTACTATAATGCTGTGGGACAAAGCCTTTCCAGAAACAGTCAAGAGACCTTGGAAGCCTTTGTTTGAGATGGGGTGTTGGAGGATACAAAGAATATACTGGACAGGAACAAGATCAGACACACTAGCTCTTACAGACAGGGAAAACTAGACAACTAGTGAACAGTAGGGACGTGTCAACTGTCTTGTCCTGGTCTTAATATGAGATGCCAAGATCTGCTATTGAACATTCTAGAAGACACAGTCCGGGAGGAGAGAACATTGGGAAACAGGAACATGGTACAGGTATCCTGGGTTGTCAGAGTTCACACTTCTGCTGAGATGGAGAGGCTGCTGGGGGCGGGCAGCAATAGGGTTACATGATCACATGACTTTAGCACGTCTTGGGACTGACACATCTGTTAATGGTGATTGCCCAGTTTGTTATACACTTGTCAACTCCACCTCGTGTCTGGCTGTCCACATCTGTTAATGGTGACTACCCAGTTTGTTATACACTTGTCAACTCCACTTGGTGTCTGGCTGTCCACATCTGTTGATGGTGATTGCCCAGTTTGTTACACACTTGTCAACTCCACCTGGTGTCTGGCTGTCCACATCTGTTAATGGTGACTACCCAGTTTGTTATACACTTGTCAACTCCACCTGGTGTCTGGCTGTCCACATCTGCTAATGATGCCTACCCACTTTGTTACACACTTGTCAACTCCACCTGGTGTCTGGCTGTCCACATCTGTTGATGGTGATTGCCCAGTTTGTTACACACTTGTCAACTCCACCTGGTGTCTGGCTGTCCACATCTGTTAATGGTGACTACCCAGTTTGTTATACACTTGTCAACTCCACCTGGTGTCTGGCTGTCCACATCTGCTAATGATGCCTACCCACTTTGTTACACACTTGTCAACTCCACCTGGTGTCTGGCTGTCCACATCTGTTGATGGTGATTGCCCAGTTTGTTACACACTTGTCAACTCCACCTGGTGTCTGGCTGTCCACATCTGTTAATGGTGACTACCCAGTTTGTTATACACTTGTCAACTCCACCTGGTGTCTGGCTGTCCACATCTGCTAATGATGCCTACCCACTTTGTTACACACTTGTCAACTCCACCTTGTGTCTGGCTGTCCACATCTGTTGATGGTGATTGCCCAGTTTGTTACACACTTGTCAACTCCACCTTGTGTCTGGCTGTCCACATCTGTTAATGATGCCTACCCAGTTGGTTACACACTTGTCAACTCCACCTTATGTCTGGTTCACCGCTGTAATTCATCTGTTTCAGGGGACAAGAGAGTGCAGGAATTGTCACCACAAATGGGGGACCCAATGATGACTTTATCACCAGAAAAGGCATGGGTCTGGTGAACCAGGCATTCTCTGATGAAGATATCAGCAGCTTGAAGGGAAACCTGGGCATTGGTCAGTTGCTGGCTGTTTGTGTGTCATTGTCTTCTAATAGTTTGCATACGTTACTGGCTGCATAAGTTACTGTGCCACAGTATGCTTGACCCTCTTGCCAGGCGCTGGCATCATGTGGAGGTGATGTTTTAATCTGGCTGTTTGTGTGTGATTGTCTTCTGATTGTTTACATTAGTTACTGGCTGTTTGTGTGTGATTGTCTTCTGATAGTTTACATTAGTTACTGGCTGTTTGTGTGTGATTGTCTTCTGATTGTTTACATTAGTTACTGGCTGTTTGTGTGTGATTGTCTTCTGATTGTTTACATTAGTTACTGGCTGTTTGTGTGTGATTGTCTTCTGATAGTTTACATTAGTTACTGGCTGTTTGTGTGTGATTGTCTTCTGATAGTTGAACATTAGTTACTGGCTGTTTGTGTGTGATTGTCTTCTGATAGTTGAACATTAGTTACTGGCTGTTTGTGTGTGATTGTCTTCTGATAGTTTACATTAGTTACTGGCTGTTTGTGTGTGATTGTCTTCTGATTGTTTACATTAGTTACTGGCTGTTTGTGTGTGATTGTCTTCTGATAGTTTACATTAGTGACTGGCTGTTTGTGTGTGATTGTCTTCTGATAGTTGAACATTAGTTACTGGCTGTTTGTGTGTGATTGTCTTCTGATATTTTACATTAGTTGCTGGCTGTTTGTGTGTGATTGTCTTCTGATATTTTACATTAGTGACTGGCTGTTTGTGTGTGATTGTCTTCTGATATTTTACATTAGTTGCTGGCTGTTTGTGTGTGATTGTCTTCTGATATTTTACATTAGTGGCTGGCTGTTTGTGTGTGATTGTCTTCTGATAGTTGAACATCAGTGACTGGCTGGACATGTGCCACAGTATGCATGATCCTCTAGCCAGGTGCTGGCGTCATGTGGAGGTGACCACTGTTATAAGTCTTTCTGTGCCCAGAATGAGTTTTCCTGTTGCCTAATGTTTTCTCTTCTTTCTTCCTCTGTTTCTATCTGATGATCAGTACTGGTGACTTTATTTCTCTGGTTATTGCATTGGTTGCACTTGATATTTCTTTAAAGTAGCTGAGTTGGGTTTTCAATTCACCAAGTTAGAATTTATGTCTCTTGTTCTTTCACAGGTTGCATTTGATATTTCTTTAAAGTAGCTGAGTTGGGTTTTCAATTCACCAAGTTAGAATTTATGTCTCTTGTTCTTTCACTGGTTGCACTTGATATTTCTTTAAAGTAGCTGAGCTGGGTGTTCAATTCACCAAGTTAGAATTTATGCAACTGTCCATTCATTGCTGGCAGCCCAATTTTCTTATGTATGTTTATATATGTAAATGTTTGTCATGTTTTCGGGACAATTAGCTGCCTGTCATGTATGTTTTTTAAAATTTAACAGTGATACTCATAAGTATTATATCAAGGAGATGTTGGTCATAAGAAATACACAATGACACACATGAAATAGAAATATGTAAACCTTTCTAATTGCATACACACATCCTGTGTGATGTATAACATTTTAACATCTTCATATTATCTTGTGATCATCACTATCATTTTATTCATGGACATGATATCTTCTCCTCTGGTGGTAGGTCATGTCCGCTATTCAACGCAGGGTATCTCTGATGCCATCAACATACAGCCATTTGTGGTGGAGAGCCTGCATGGCCTGATAGCAGTGGCACACAACGGCGAGTTGGTCAATGCCGTACACTTGAAAAAGAAGGTCAGCAGTTCACGCAGTATTGAGTGCAGTCTATGCTGTTGTTGTGTTTGCAGTTCCATGTTTAATATAGTCTATCTGTTGTTTTATGTTTTTAGTTTAGTGTTGAATACAGTATATCTCTTGTTGTTGCATGTTTGTAGAGCAGTGTTGAATACAGGAAGGCCCCGCTATACGTCGCTTTGGTTTACATCATTTTGCTATAATCTCATTGTCACAATGGGACAAAACTTCATTTTACGTCACTACGTTCCTCTATAACGTTGTCACTTGTGTTGCTATGCTGCGTTAACATCGCCATTTTACATTTTGTGCAGTGAGTTTTTCCAGAATTTTATCGTGTATTCACCCATAATTATGAGTTCAAAGCGCACAGTAATTGCTGATATTGTGTGTCTGGTTGTAAGTGAACCAGGAAAAGTGTTACTCTTGAGGTGAAGTTAGATGTGGTATGTCGTTTTGAGGCTGGCGACTGGGCTGTTGGTATCAGTAAAGTCTATGGCTTACCTCCAACCATGGTAAGGACAATTCATGCAGGTGCTGACAAAATCAAAGAGGGTGCTAAAAACGTAACCCCTTTGAGTGCTTCCAAGATCACTCATACCAGAAGTACTCTTATGGAGAACATGGAAGCACTACAGGCCATCTGGATTGAAGACCACAACCAATGGAATGTGCCTGTGAGCAAGATGGTTATTCTAGAGAAAGCAGAGACGCTCTATGAAGATCTAGCTAAGAAAGCTGGTGGGAGCAGTACTAGTAGTGCTGATGATAGTTTTGGAGCGAGTCGTGGTTTTAATGTTTTTACGTCCCAATAATTCTACCACTTGCCCTCCAATCCACGTCTATTTAGCCAATAAATATCAACAACCATCAAAATAAACATTACATAATGCACTGTATTCCATTTAATTCTATAGGAAATAGTGTTTAACTATATGTCGTTTCACTTAAAGTCGCGTTTTCCAAGAACGTAACCCCGACGTTATGTGTGGCCTTCCTGTACAGTCTTGTATGTTTGTAGTGGAGTGTTGAATATAGTCTATCTGTTATTGTTGTATGTTTGTAGTGGAGTGTTGAATACAGTCTATCTGTTATTGTTGTATGTTTGTAGTGAAGTGATGAATACAATCTATCTGTTATTGTTGTATGTTTGTAGTGGAGCGTTGAATACAGTCTATCTGTTATTGTTGTATGTTTGTAGTGGAGTGTTGAATACAGTCTATCTGTTATTGTTGTATGTTTGAAGTGGAGTGTTAAATACAGTCTATCTGTTATTGTTGTATGTTTGTAGTGGAGTGTTGAATACAGTCTATCTGTTATTGTTGTATGTTTGTAGTGCAGTGTTGAATACAGTCTATCTGTTGTTGTTGTATGTTTGTAGTGGTGTGTTGAATACAGTCTATCTGTTATTGTTGTATATTTGTAGTGGAGTGTTGAATACAGTCTATCTGTTATTGTTGGATGTTTGTAGTGGAGTGTTGAATACAGTCTATCTGTTATTGTTGTATGTTTGTAGTGCAGTGTTGAATACAGTCTATCTGTTATTGTTCTATGTTTGTAGTGCAGTGATGAATACAATCTATCTATTATTGTTGTATGTTTGTAGTGGATCACCTTATTGCACATGGCCTACCCTGTCAGTGCTCCAGCGTTATACCTTAGATGGCACAATGAGATTCTGAGCACAGTACACATACTACCTCACACCAACAAGGCTCCCAGTGTGTGCATACCAACATCACGCATGCTCTACATATGTTTGGTGTGGGTTGTTTCCTGAATGTTGACATGTGGCTGGGGCAGTGGCCCACTAGGCCTACTCTGGTCAATCTCCAGCTGCCTAGAGATGGGGCCTCCTCATGTTTCATCCCAGCCCCAGAAGGCTAGATGCCCAGTCCCCTGGAGATGGGGGATCCCAATGTTTCATCCCAGTCCCAGAAGGCTAGATGCCCAGTCCCCTAGAGATGGGGGGGGGGGGGGGGTCTCCTCATGTTTCATCCCAGTCCCAGAAGGCTAGACACCCAATCCCATAGAGATGGGGGCCTCCTCATGTTTCATCCCAGTCCCAGAAGGCTAGACACCCAATCCCATAGAGATGGGGGACTCCTCATGTTTCATCCCAGTCCCAGAAGGCTAGACACCCAATCCCCTAGAGATGGGGGACTCCTCATGTTTCATCCCAGTCCCAGAAGGCTAGATGCCCAATCTCCTAGAGATGGGCGGAGGAGGGGGCCCTCCCAATGTTTCATCCCAGTCCCAGAAGGCTAGATGCCCAATCCTCTAGAAATGGGGCCTCCCAATGTTTCATCCCAGTCCCAAATGGCTAGACACCAAATCCCCAATTCCAGGACGGGTTTTTATACCATTCTTGGCTTTCATCTATGCCCTTATGGGCAATGACTGTTGGTCTACAATTGCTGTGAAGTATATACTGGAGTTACACATGTGTATCCTGGACTGCTTGAAGTTGATGGTTGTCTAGTCTGCCATCTATTTCTGTCTGCTTGTATTCTGCTGGGGTCACACAGGACACAGTCTGTGTGCGTGTCTTTAAGTGCTTTCTTCTAGTAATTGTGTATGAAAACGTGTGTACTGCAAGCTATAACATATTGTATAACGTGAGACACATAGGGGTCTGCACAATACATAACACTCACATGTATAGTTCCTGTCTTGACATATAATACATTCATGAGATATATTGCTGACAGTCTTGATATGTGACACATTGATAACATCTCATAGTGGTGCATTTGCTGATACCCTCAAATCAGATGTTAGAATTGGAAAACTCTGTTGCTTGAGAGGGTTGAGAGGGGACAGTCAGACAATAAACTGTTGATGAGCAGCACATTGTAGGTTAGGACCTAGTAGAATGATTAGAAACATGTCTGGACAGGTTTATCTGGACAGGAAAGTGCACATGTGAAACTTGTACTGCTGGGTAAAGTGTTTGTCATGTCACTTGCTAGTGCCAGCCACAGGCACAGGGTGTGACTCCAGACACTGACCGCATCGGTGCGCAGAAGTAGAGTCCTTGTGTGTGAGGAGTGTCTGGGTGTAGCATGCGTTCACAAAGTAGGCCAGTCTGTGCTTGAGACCAGAGATTTCTAGTGCTCTCGTTTCTGTCAACTTGTGTGTGACGTGTGCAGCCAGGAACACTATGACTGTGTTAGTGTTATTGTTGTGTTTGCTATCTAAGATGATCTAGTATATATCTGTAGTAGCCAGGTAGTATCTGAACCTTGCTTCTGATATTTTGATCTGACAGTTGTTAAAGCACGGAGTCGGGCTGTCCAGCAGTTCTGACAGCGAGCTTATCGTCCAGTTGTTAACACACACACCTGATGGTGAGGAACCTAACGGAGCAAACTGGGTTGCCAGGTAAGACATGGCTTCCTTGGGTTGACCAGAGATATGATTCTCTGTTGTGCTCTTTAACACTAATAAATAAAATTGTTGCGTATCCCTTACGGGACGTTGCAGTCAACACCAGCATTTTTCAGCTGCTGTTGATGTACTAGGCAAGTGTTACGTTCAGTAGTTTGCCATTGCTTTCTGAACGACCGGCTCCTATACCAGCACGTTATAACACGACGCGACACAATCTGCTGCACAAATCGGTCGCAGCTGAGCTTCAAACGCCTGGTACCCGGCTCACGAACCGCATTCGCAAGCCTTTAGCAGAAGTAGAGTCTTTGACACTGGAGACTAGAAAATAGGTCAGGGGACACATGTCAACAACTGCTATTGAATCATCAGGGCTATGAGGGGGAAACACAAATGTTCAGTGTCAGGGGACACATGTCAACAACTACTATTCCATCATCAGGGCTTTGAGGAGGAAACACCCCCATATGTGAAGTAGCACTAGAAAGGGACACAACCGAGTGCTTGCTCATGTTGATCATTGTACCGTGGAGGTTGTTTGTCCTTAGTGGTTACATGAGTGTATCATATTCTTATACACTATGCTATTGTACAATAATTCTTTTTTCATCTGTCAGTGTTTGTCATTGTGTTTATCAGTGGCCAGTGTCTGATTCTGTTAGATTGAGTACACTGACTGCAAGTGTGTGAGTATGATTGTTGTAATGCTTGGCATCATTTCATGTCACTATAACAATATGTACATGTCATTGCTGTCATTAAGGATAACAAGTTTAGCAAAAGCCAACTATCACACCATCTCATAAAGTTGTGAGTTATCTAACACTTCATACTCTAGAGGGCATACTCACTATGCATTTATTTTGCAGTAGCATTTAAGTACATTTAAATACAGACTATTTGGTTCAGTTGAGCATTCTTGATTAACCTTGAGAACTTGTTTGCTACAGTGTTGCAGTACTTGACTGTTCATTTCACTGTTTGTCATCCCTAGAATCAGGCACATGATGCAAGAAACAGTAGCCTCGTATTCTCTGCTCATTCTGAATAAAGATCGTATCTGGGCGGTCAGGGACACCTACGGCAACCGCCCACTGTGCATTGGCAAACTGCTGCCCACTGAGGTGGCCACAGGTAATGTTCTTGTACGCAAACAGTAGACTGAGACTGTTAGACAGGCATGGCAGCGGGCCTTGTATGTAAGCAATAGACTGCCAGACAGACACAGCAGCGGGCCTTGTACAACAAGCAACAGACTGAGACTGTCAGACAGGTATGGCAGCAGGCCTTGTATGCAAGCAATAGACTGAGACTGTTAGACAGGCATGGCAGCGGGCTTTGTACACAAGCAATAGACTGTTACACAGGCATGGCAGCAGGCCTCTGGAGCCTACTGCTCACACCTAATCTGTGTCTCTGGCTGAGTGATTGACTCGTTCCCTTCTGTGTCCTGTCTAGTTTCTGTCTAGTCATGAAATGTTTGGCCAACATCTTGTGGAAGAAAATGTGGACAGATATTTGCTGAGGTATTCTGCATGAGAGAACAGCCAAGGCAGCATTGTGTCTTTGGTTAGAAACAGTTTCGTCTTCATCACTTTAGTGGACAGACATCATATTTGTTGAGGTATACTGCATGAGAGAACAGCCGAGGCAGCATTGTGTCTTTGGTTAGAAACAGTCTCGTCTTCATCTCTAGTGGACAGACATCATGTTTGCTGAGGTATACTGCATGAGAGGACAGTCCAGGCAGCACTACGTCTTCATGGACTAAGTTAGAAACTGTCTGGTCTTTATCTCTAGTGGACAAACATCATATTCACAGCTTGCCCTTGCAGGCATCCTGCACAGCCTTGGGTGTGGCACATGTAGCACACTGTATCTATTTGTGTCACACATACAAGTAGTCTCTACAGGCTACAGTGAAGGGGAGTCCTCTCTGTCATCTGCCTTTCATTTCTACTACCCAATGCCAGTGTTTGTATTGCTGGTGCATGTTTTGAATCCTATCAGAACCTAATTATAATACCAGCACAGCTGCCTGTGGTGTTGGCTTCTGGTTCAAATACGTCACCACCTGTTTGTCAGTTACAATCTACAGTTTCACCGACATTGTTTTCTATGTTTGTTAATCTCCTTCTCAAGCTGACAGATTGCAGCAGTAACAAACAAAGATTTCATATCTGACAATTTTGTCCCATGTTATCTTTAGTTCACTATCTCAGTCATGTCAGCTGACATGACCAAAATATGTCAGATGTGACAGACTTCTCCAGTCACTTTTCACTGAAATGAGAGATTAAATTTCGGTCAGGGGCTTCAGTCAACAAAAACTGTGACTTTGGCTTTGAGCCAGAGACAAAAACTAGGTGTATATTGAATTGACCCAGTTTCGTCGTATGGTGTGCTGGTATGTACTGTTATATGCAGCTGTTGCCTATCAGAGCTTGTATCACAGATACTGGCAGTGTTGGGGTGTAACTGCTGCACAGCTTTCTTGTTGTCTCTTAGATGTCTGTCTGTGATTTGTTTGGGCCAGCTGTCCCCTGAATTCATGTTTCCAGGTGTCTGCATGCAATGTGTGAACAATAGTGTTGTAGTAATTGTGTTATGTGTGTGTAGGACATGTGGGTGGATAAACAACACTGTCATGTCACAGAAGACATGTCTGTCATATGTAGCTCGTGTTATGTGCTTAGATGTTCATGTTCACCTGTTGGGTTTTTCTGTCAGGAAACAGACCACTGAAGCCTGATGATTGTGAGGCATGGCTGGTGGCCTCCGAGTCGTGCACCTTCCCTGCCATGGGAGCTGTACCTGTGAGGGAGGTGTTACCAGGTATGCCACTGTACTCATCTCTTGTGTCTCTGTGTATATATAGGTTCTGTTGCACTGCCAGCACTAGATATTCTATCTTTCTATGTGTCTTCTCACATGTGTGTCTTCTCACATGTCTTCTCATCTGTGTGACTTCTCATCTGTGTGTCTTCTCACATGCGTGTCTTCTCACATGTGTGTCTTCTCTGTGTTTATGTGTTGCACCACAAATGAAGTATGTGCAGTGACTACCAGAGATGTATTATAGACTGAACACCTGCTGTCACTGGTTGTTTCACCAGGGGTTTCCCAGAGCTGTCACCAGTTTGTAGCTAGTCATGTTGCTTATCAGCAGACACCAGTTGTGGCTGCACTATCAGCTCAGTACAAGGCAATGTCACAATTACCACAATGTGACATTTCACATAACCTTGCATCAAGTGCTTTAGATAAGAGATGCTGGCATGTGACTATCTGTTGATAGCCAAGAGTGTACTTGTCTCTGAGCGTGTGACCACTGGCCTAGGTTGTTGTCTTGTGTTACCTGAGCCCACCATTGATTGATGTTGTCATATTTGTTCTGTCTTGATTGTCATTCTTGTGTGGCTGTTTCTTTCTGGTATATTCTGACAGTAACATTTGTTCTTTCACATATGCATGAGTACGCACACACACACACACACATATGCATGCACACGCATGCAGGCAGACAGACAGAGAGACAGACACTCACTCAACTGTCTTTCTGTCTGTCTGTCTCTCTTGTCTGTCTGTCTATCTCTCTCTGCTGTCTGTCTGCCTCACTCCCTATCCACAGATACAAAGGAAGGTTTGCAAAGTGACAAACATTGTGCATTGTATCATTTATGTCATCTTAATTTGATATAACGTACAGAATTCACAGTTGTATCAGCACATACAATTGAAATGTAATCACTAGGTTAAGTGTCTCTTCTGTCTCCCTGTGTCTCATGTGTGCTGACACAAATGTTGTCTATACTGTGTCTGTCTACACAACAGCACATATGGTCGGGACCTGTCCTGCATCCCCTCTTGGATGAGGACAGTGATGGAGGATGATTACTGGTAGTCAGGGTTTGGCCAGCTCTAGTGTGCTGACAGACTGTCCCCAGCAGTGCAGCTGTCAGTCTCTGACTGCATCCATCTGTGTGTTCACTCTACTTGCTGTGGGTTTCTTTCTCATTCATATCTGCATGTGTCCAGTCAGTGCCAAATGTTGGCCCACTGAATGGTTAGGTGATCACATCAACCCTGTGCTAGAATGTCTCTGCTAGAGTCTGTGGTGTAGACAACACAGATAGTTAAGTGGTCACATCACATACTGTGCTAGAATGTCTCTGCTAGATGTGGACAACACAGTTAAGTGGTCACATCACACACTGTGCTAGAATGTCTCTGCTAGATGTGGACAACACAGACAGTTAAGTGGTCACATCACACACTGTGCTAGAATGTCTCTGCTAGAGTTATGTAGACAACACAGACAGTTAAGTGGTCATATCACACCCTGTGCTAGAATGTCTCTGCTAGATGTGGACAACACAGACAGTTAAGTGGTCACATCACACACTGTGCTAGAATGTCTCTGCTAGAGTTATGTAGACAACACAGACAGTTAAGTGGTCATATCACACCCTGTGCTAGAATGTCTCTGCTAGATGTGGACAACACAGACAGTTAAGTGGTCACATCACACACTGTGCTATAATGTCTCTGCTAGATGTGGACAACACAGACAGTTAAGTGGTCACATCACACACTGTGCTAGAATGTCTCTGCTAGAGTTATGTAGACAACACAGACAGTTAAGTGGTCATATCACACACTGTGCTAGAATGTCTCTGCTAGAGTGATGTAGACAACACAGACAGTTAAGTGGTCACATCACACCCTGTGCTATAATGTCTCTGCTAGATGTGGACAACACAGACAGTTAAGTGGTCATATCACACCCTGTGCTAGAATGTCTCTGCTAGATGTGGACAACACAGACAGTTAAGTGGTCACATCACACACTGTGCTAGAATGTCTCTGCTAGATGTAGACAACACAGACAGTTAAGTGGTCACATCACACCCTGTGCTATAATGTCTCTGCTAGATGTGGACAACACAGACAGTTAAGTGGTCACATCACACACTGTGCTAGAATGTCTCTGCTAGAGTTATGTAGACAACACAGACAGTTAAGTGGTCACATCACACCCTGTGCTAGAATGTCTCTGCTAGATGTGGACAACACAGACAGTTAAGTGGTCATATCACACACTGTGCTAGAATGTCTCTGCTAGATGTGGACAACACAGACAGTTAAGTGGTCACATCACACACTGTACTAGAATGTCTCTGCTAGAGTCTGTAATGTAGACAACACAGACAGTTAAGTGGTCACATCACACACTGTACTAGAATGTCTCTGCTAGATGTGGACAACACAGACAGTTAAGTGGTCACATCACACCCTGTGCTAGAATGTCTCTGCTAGATGTGGACAACACAGACAGTTAAGTGGTCATATCACACACTGTGCTAGAATGTCTCTGCTAGATGTGGACAACACAGACAGTTAAGTGGTCACATCACACACTGTGCTAGAATGTCTCTGCTAGATGTGGACAACACAGACAGTTAAGTGGTCATATCACACCCTGTGCTAGAATGTCTCTGCTAGATGTGGACAACACAGACAGTTAAGTGGTCACATCACACACTGTGCTAGAATGTCTCTGCTAGATGTGGACAACACAGACAGTTAAGTGGTCACATCACACACTGTGCTAGAATGTCTCTGCTAGAGTCTGTAATGTAGACAACACAGACAGTTAAGTGGTCACATCACACACTGTGCTAGAATGTCTGCTAGATGTGGACAACACAGACAGTTAAGTGGTCATATCACACCCTGTGCTAGAATGTCTCTGCTAGATGTGGACAACACAGACAGTTAAGTGGTCATATCACACCCTGTGCTAGAATGTCTCTGCTAGATGTGGACAACACAGACAGTTAAGTGGTCATATCACACCCTGTGCTAGAATGTCTCTGCTAGATGTGGACAGCACAGACAGTTAAGTGGTCACATCACACACTGTGCTAGAATGTCTCTGCTAGATGTGGACAACACAGACAGTTAAGTGGTCACATCACACACTGTGCTAGAATGTCTCTGCTAGAGTCTGTAATGTAGACAACACAGACTGTTAAGTGGTCACATCACACACTGTGCTAGAATGTCTCTGCTAGATGTGGACAACACAGACAGTTAAGTGGTCACATCACACACTGTGCTAGAATGTCTCTGCTAGATGTGGACAACACAGACAGTTAAGTGGTCATATCACACCCTGTGCTAGAATGTCTCTGCTAGATGTAGACAACACAGACAGTTAAGTGGTCACATCATACACTGTGCTAGAATGTCTCTGCTAGATGTGGACAACACAGACAGTTAAGTGGTCACATCACACACTGTGCTAGAATGTCTCTGCTAGATGTGGACAACACAGACAGTTAAGTGGTCACATCACACACTGTGCTAGAATGTCTCTGGTAGATGTGGACAACACAGACAGTTAAGTGGTCATATCACACCCTGTGCTAGAATGTCTCTGCTAGATGTGGACAACACAGACAGTTAAGTGGTCACATCACACACTGTGCTAGAATATCTTTGCTAGAGTCTGTGGTGTAGACAACACAGACAGTTAAGTGGTCATATCACACACTGTGCTATAATGTCTCTGCTAGAGTCTGTAATGTAGACAACACAGACAGTTAAGTGGTCACATCACACACTGTACTAGAATGTCTCTGCTAGAGTCTGTAATGTAGACAACACAGACAGTTAAGTGGTCACATCACACACTGTGCTAGAATGTCTCTGCTAGATGTGGACAACACAGACAGTTAAGTGGTCACATCACACACTGTACTAGAATGTCTCTGCTAGAGTCTGTAATGTAGACAACACAGACAGTTAAGTGGTCACATCACACACTGTGCTAGAATGTCTCTGCTAGATGTGGACAACACAGACAGTTAAGTGGTCACATCACACACTGTGCTAGAATGTCTCTGCTAGATGTAGACAACACAGACAGTTAAGTGGTCACATCACACACTGTACTAGAATGTCTCTGCTAGAGTCTGTAATGTAGACAACACAGACAGTTAAGTGGTCACATCACACACTGTGCTAGAATGTCTCTGCTAGAGTCTATGATGTAGACAACACGGACAGTTAAGTGGTCACATCACACACTGTGCTAGAATGTCTCTGCTAGAGTCTGTAATGTAGACAACACAGACAGTTAAGTGGTCACATCACACACTGTACTAGAATGTCTCTGCTAGATGTAGAAACCACAGACAGTTAAGTGGTCACATCACACACTGTAATAGAATGTCTCTGCTAGAGTCTGTAATGTAGACAACACAGACAGTCAGCAGCTGCCTGACCTGTGACCTGTACATCTGTCTATATATGCCTGTTCATTTTGTTCACAGGAGAAATTTTGGAAATCACCAGGACAGGCATCTTCTCACGATGCATCGTGCCCAGACCAGAAGCTCAACCTCCCGCATTCTGCATCTTTGAGTACATTTATTTTGCCCGACCAGACACAATGTTTGAAGGTAATCATCTTGTTGTTGTTGTTGTTGTTGTTGTTGTTGTTGTTGTTGTTGTTGTATGTCTTTACCAACTTGCCAACTCTGTCTGTCTGTGTCTCTGTCTCATGTTGCATATCTCAGCATCCACTCTGTCTGATAATGAGTATAGATAATGTTCAAGTTGCATGTGTTAAACCCATGATGGTTGGAAACTACAAAGAGGGGTGTCATAATTCTGCTGTACTGGCAACATTGTTATTGGGAAACTACAAAGAGGGGGGCCATAATTCTGCTGTGCTGGCAACATTGTTATTGGGAAACTACAAAGAGGGGGGCCATAATTCTGCTGTGCTGGCAACATTGTTATTGGGAAACTACAAAGAGGGGGGCCATAATTCTGCTGTGCTGGCAACATTGTTATTGGGAAACTACAAAGAGGGGGGGGGGGCCATAATTCTGCTGTGCTGGCAACATTGTTATTGGGAAACTACAAAGAGGGGGGCCATAATTCTGCTGTACTGGCAACATTGTTATTGGGAAACTACAAAGAGGGGGGGGGGCATAATTCTGCTGTGCTGGCAACATTGTTATTGGGAAACTACAAAGAGGGGGGCCATAATTCTGCTGTACTGGCAACATTGTTATTGGGAAACTACAAAGAGGGGGGCCATAATTCTGCTGTGCTGGCAACATTGTTATTGGGAAACTACAAAGAGGGGGGGGGGGCATAATTCTGCTGTGCTGGCAACATTGTTATTGGGAAACTACAAAGAGGGGGGGCCATAATTCTGCTGTACTGGCAACATTGTTATTGGGAAACTACAAAGAGGGGGGGGGGCCATAATTCTGCTGTGCTGGCAACATTGTTATTGGGAAACTACAAAGAGGGGGGCCATAATTCTGCTGTACTGGCAACATTGTTATTGGGAAACTACAAAGAGGGGGGCCATAATTCTGCTGTGCTGGCAACATTGTTATTGGCAACACCCTAGCTGTGGTTGGATATAGGCTGTTACATGGGCTTGAATGTGTCTAGAGGAAGTCAACCTGACACAGATGCTCGCTGAAGGGGGCACATACATCTCGTCAGTGAAGGAGGTGTACGACGAGGTGTAATGAACATTGTCTGACAGAGGGACCACACAGAAATCAGCACATGTCTTCCCATCACATTTACAGTTGTCTATAGACTGTGCTGCAGATGATTTCATCGTGTTTTTATAATTGATTTGGTCATTAGAGAATAAACCATTGTTACAGAGAAATGTTCAGATTACAGGCAAATGGAGAGAATTTCATGGCATTTGAATGTGCCATTTTCTGTTCAGGTCAAATGGTGTCCAGTGTGCGCAGACGTTGTGGCCATCAGTTAGCCAAGGAGTGGCCAGTTGATGTTGACCTGGTCAGCACCGTTCCAGAATCTGCCACTCCTGCAGCCATGGAGTATGCCTGCGCAGTAAGTTGACTTGTCACTGATAGCGTCCAACAAACATTGTCACAATAAGTTGTCTTGTCACTGATAGCATCAAACATCACTGTCACAGTAAGTTGACTTGTCACTGATAGCGTCCAACAAACATTGTCACAATAAGTTGTCTTGTCACTGATAGTGTCAAACATCACTGTCACAGTAAGTTGACTTGTCACTGATAGCGTTCATCAAACATGGTCA
Organism: Cepaea hortensis; assembly: GCA_963921405.1. Classification (NCBI taxonomy): domain Eukaryota; kingdom Metazoa; phylum Mollusca; class Gastropoda; order Stylommatophora; family Helicidae; genus Cepaea; species Cepaea hortensis. The sequence continues at coordinate 69,526,784 of OY992879.1, forward strand.
CAGTAAGTTGTCTTGTCACTGATAGCGTCGAACATCACTGTCACAGTAAGTTGACTTGTCACTGATAGAGTCCACCAAACATTGTCACAGTAAGTCTGTCACAGTAAGTTGACTTGTCACTGATAGCATCCAACATAACTGTCACAGTAAGTTGACTTGTGACTGGTAGTGTCCAACATCATTGTCACAGTAAGTTGACTTATCACTGATATAATCCAACAAACATTGTCACAGTATGTTGAATTGTCACAGGAGTCCACCAAACATTGTCACAGTAAGTTGACCTGTCACTGATATAATCCAACAAACATTGTCACAGTAAGTTGACTTGTCACTGATAGCATCCAACATCACTGTCATGGTAAGTTGACTTGTCACTGATAGCATCCAACATCACTGTTACAGTAAGTTGACTTGTAACTGGTAGTGTCCAACATCATTGTCACAGTAAGCTGACTTATCACTGATATAATCCAACAAACATTGTCACAGTAAGTTGACTTGTCACTTAAAAGTCGCTTACAAATTGACAGGGTCGACTTCGTTGCACCGGGTTTTTATTCCATATGGCTCCCGCAGCGCAGAAAGCGTTGCACAAGCACGAACTTCATAGCTCCAGCGACGACCCTCATAAGTTTAAGAGAAAATGCACTCATGAACCATAGGACGTGGCCCAGAATCGAACCCACAACCTTCGGAGCCAGAGTCAAACGGCTTGACCACTTCACCTCAGAGACTCCCAAGTTGACTTGTCACTGATAAAATCCAACATCACTGTCACAATAAGTTGACTTGTCACTGATATCATCCACCAAACATTGTCACAGTAAGTTGACCACACTGTCACTCAACTAACACAATGAATAGATGTGATTGTCATTCTACACACTTATAACTTGTGTACAGAAACGAGACACAGACCATTTTAAACTCTCTGATGTAGCATGTTACAGTGAAGATGTCATATGCCATTTACTTGACATTATCTTCATATTGACATTTGTACCTTTCAGCTGGGCATTCCCTACCTGGAGGTTCTATGCAAAAATAGATACGTGGGTCGTACATTCATTCAACCATGTGCTCGCTTGAGGAAACTTGGTGTGGCCAAAAAATTTGGACCACTGGTGGACAACTTCAACGGCAAGAGGATTGCATTGATCGATGACTCCATTGTTCGAGGCAACACAATGGCTGCCATAGTCACCCTCCTGAAGACTTGCGGTGCTAAAGAGGTGAATATCTTCTCTTATTGTCATAATTAGCGGCCATGTCAGATTATTCCGTCCGAATACTTGAATGAAGTTGTTGAACATGCCACAAAACTGATTCTTGGGACATTTGTGTGGTGGTTTTCCTTTGTTCCCACATCCACAGAAGAGGTGTAAATGCTATAAATATTCTGCTGTGGGTAGCATTGCTCATATTATACAAGATGCTAGGGCTGTGGCCAAACATAGCCTTCTGCTTACAGTTGCCAAGTGTGGGCATATTTAATGTGTGCACAAGTCTCCCTTGTTATAAACCCCCCCTGTCACGAGGTTATTGACAGAAAGAATTGGCTGTGGTTGTGTCTAGTGTATGTCAGTGTGAATATTATGCTGGACGACTGCTCAACAACTAAGAGTCAATATAGAACGCCGGCCTGCGCACAATAAAACTTTGTTATGGATGAATACATATACTGCACATGAACATTTCCAGAACCTTTCAGAATATAATTCGACGCCGTATTCTCCTGCAAACGAACTATTGCTGTCTACTGGCCTTGCACAATACCCTGTTGCATACTCTTCTCCGTCCGTGAATCTAACCCACTCCTCTGAGTATCTTCTCTCCGGTCCCAGCTCCCCTCAATGATCCCAAACTTAATTCTCCTGGCGAGGTTTTCAGAACTCCACTGTCTGGTTAAGTCTCCCTCACTTAGCCTCAGACTCAACTGTCCCTGAATGCCTGGCTAAGTCTTCAATACTTAACCCTGACTCAACTGTCCCTGAATGCATGGCTAAGTCTTCATTACTTAGCCCCGACTCAAATGCCTGAATGCCTGGGTAAGTCTCCAATACTTAGCCTCAGACTTCTCTCTTTATTCACTCTCCCTGGGCCCGCCCGTGAAAGTCTATTTCACTCCTTGAACCTCCTCCAAAGTCGGAGAGTGTCTGCCTGTACGGCGAGGAACCACCAGTCTGCACACCAATAAGCCAGACATGGGACAACGGATACTCACACAAACCTCAGGTCCTGTATGACATCGCACTGATGTTGGACAACAGGATGCCTTCATCCGACATACAGGACTTCGTTTTGGAGCTCAAGCCAACGAACACAAGCAAGCAAGCAAGCACTCCTTGAACCCATTATGACCTTCCCCCAACATTACATTTCTGAGGTATTCCTTTGTCTATTCTTTCTCCAGCACATTCTTGCCTCTCATTAGTAATTTCCTATTGACCTGTATGTGCACTAACAATCACGGTGTTGTCTTGGGATTTCTCCTCACCCTCTCTGACCCCACATCCGCATTCCTCCTATCTGACCTGTGTAACCTTGATTATTCTATCAAATTCTTAGTCTCTACCTCTCCCTGCCTTGGCGTAAAAACATGCACATTACACCCTCTTATCCAAGAAGACTGACTACTGATTCACTATCTGAAGAGCAGTGGCTGACTGAGATCAGTATCTTATCTATAAGTAGCACCCTAGTCAGTTAACTAGCCAGAGTTTAAAACCAGGTGTCAACATTGCTATGACGAACTGAGTTGTAAAATAAATGCCTGACTGTGTTGAGAGCAGGAAAGCCAGCCATGACATGAGCTTGTCACCCACCTTCCTAGGAGCCTCAAATATGAGAAATCTTAGCATTGTATATTCTTCCTGTCACCCATCTTCCTAGGAGCCTCAAATATGGAGAATATTAGCATTGTATTAGGGACTTTCATTTGAAACCCGTTCCAATGGCTTTATTACAAAAGCATGAAAGAAACATTAACAGGTGTGGTAGAATTAAACAAAGCATTCATTTTGAATGAATTATGCTCTAGCAAAGGAAAAGTGCTGAAGACGGAGGCAACCAGCCAGGAGGCGCACCACAGAAATCAGGATGCACGCAAAATGGCACCAGCAATGGTACACAACCTGTGGTGCTATTGACAGATGCAAAATCAGTATTCGAGACGCTTCTGACTAGGAAATTGCCAGTACTAAGGACACTACTTTCTGAACTTAGCAGTCAACATAAGGTCACCATACAGTGCATACCATCCCACTGTGGAGTACCCGGAAATGACAGAGCTGATCAATTGGCTAAGGAAGGAGCCAAAGAAGAACAGCCTGATGTGCCCGTTACATACCACCAAAAGAAAAGAAGGATCAAATAAGTCAGAAAGCCACCAAAACCTGCTCAAGATGACTACCACGTTATAGATAGACCAGAACAAGTCATTATTCTGCGCCTCAGAACAGGGCACAATAGATTACACAACCACATGTATAAAAAATTCAAGATTGGTGAAACAGCCATGTGCACATGTGGATTGGCGTCGCAGACAGCAGAGCACATACTCCAAGACTGCCCAAAATATAACATATCTAGGCAAACCTTCTGCCTAGAGTGACGACAGTGGAAGATAAACTATGGACCGCTGTGTGAACTGAAAAAGACAGTTCAATTCATACAAGAGACAGCATTGCAGTTATAGACATATTTCAAGCTAACGAATGAAGAAGAAGAAGAATGAATTATGCACCATGGGTTGGTCAGAAGAAGTCACCGCAGGCATTCAGGCAAGCATCCCATTGCTTAGGTAGGCGGCGAATGCCGTCCGCAAAAAAAGATTGTAGCTGCTCACTGAACCAAGTGTTTACCGTGTTCATTACGTCTGCATCTGTGTGAAATTGTTTCCCCTTGAGAGCTTTTCTTTTAGAGGTCCGAACAAATGAAAATCACATGGTGACAAATCAGGACTATAGGCTGGATCTTGCAGAATTTCCCACTTCTTCCTTGCTAATGTTTCCTGCACAATCTTTGCAACATGCGGACGAGCATTATCGTGCAACAAAATTACACCGCGAGAAAGCATGCCGGGTCGTTTATTCTTGATGGCTTTTTGCAGCTTGTCTAGAGTTTGCAAGTAGTGGGTAGAGTTGATGCTGACACCAGGTTCTTTAAAGTCAGCCCTTCATGGTAAACAAATGCGCTTAGCGTAACCTTACCAGCGGAAAACTGTGTGCAGTAGATCGTGTCGCAATGTGCTATAACGTGTTGTTATGGGAGCTGGTCGGTCAGAAAGCAATGGCTAACTACTGAACGTAAAATTTGCCTAGTACATCAACAGCAGCTGAAAAATGCTGGTGTTGACTACAACGTCCTGCAAGGGATATGCAACATACAAAAAAAACACACACATATTCTTCCTGTCACCCACCTTCGTATGAGCTTCAGATATGGGAAATCTTAATATTGTATATTCTTCCTGTCACCCACCTTCCTAGGAGCCTCAAATATGGGAAATCTTAATATTGTATATTCTTCCTGTCACCCACCTTCCTAGGAGCTTCAAATATGGGAAATCTTAGCATTGTATATTCTTCCTGTCACCCACCTTCCTAGGAGCCTCAAATATGGGAAATCTTAGCATTGTATATTCTTCCTGTCACCCACCTTCCTAGGAGCCTCAAATATGGGGAATATTAGCATAATATAGTCTTCCTGTCACCCACCTTCCTAGGAGCCTCTCTCATCTCATCTCATCATGTTCCTCTTGTACCTTGCGGTGTCGAGGTGAAGTATAAACTTCGTGAGAGTGCCCGGTTATGGGCTTCGTATATCGACATTCCCATGGATTCTGTTATTCCCTCCGTCCAGCGTTTACGTGGTCGGCCTCTTCCTCTGTTTCCATCTAGGAGCCTCAAATATGGGAAATCTTAATATTGTATATTCTTCCTGTCACCCACCTTCTTAGGAGCTTCAGATATGGGAAATCTTAGCATTGTATATTCTTCCTGTCACCCACCTTCCTAGGAGCCTCAAATATGGGAAATCTTAATATTGTATATTCTTCCTGTCACCCACCTTCCTAGGAGCTTCAGATATGGGAAATCTTAGCATTGTATATTCTTCCTGTCACCCACCTTCCTAGGAGCCTCAAATATGGGAAATCTTAATATTGTATATTCTTCCTGTCACCCACCTTCCTAGGAGCTTCAGATATGGGAAATCTTAGCATTGTATATTCTTCCTGTCACCCACCTTCCTAGGAGCCTCAAATATGGGGAATATTAGCATAGTATAGTCTTCCTGTCACCCACCTTCCTAGGAGCCTCAAATATGGGAAATCTTAGAACTGTATATTCTTCCTCCGGTCTCCGTGGTCAAAGGCTTGCGAATGCGGTTTGTAAGCCGCTTATCAGGCGTTCGAAACGCCGCCACTACCGATTTGTGTAGCAGACCGTGACGCATTGTGTTATATTATAGTGTATATATTACGTGTATATACATGTATATTATACGTATATATTATACATGTTGTTATGGGAGCCAGTCGTTCAGAAAGCAATGGCAAACTACTGAACATAAAATTTGCCTAGTACATCAACAGCAGCATTAAAAAAAAACACACACATATTCTTCCTGTCACCCACCTTTCTAGGAGCCTCAAATGTGGGAAATCTTAGCATTGTATTATCTTTCAACTGCGCTTGCCAGTGCTCAGATTGTCAACAAGTGATATGCAGCAGGCCAAGTGTGCCCTAGTGGGCAACTTCCACCAGCTTCATGTTGGGGGAGACAAACCTTACACTCATGCAAGATAGAGTCAGACACACTGACCTCTGAGGTGAAGAACTGGGTATGACAGACTCTGCTGGACAGAGGGACACAGAAGGGGAAGAAGCTTGATGTTGCCCACAAGTTAGAGTGTTCTAAAATGTTTCACTGCCAAAACATCCATAGATTTATTCTGTGCTTTGTGCTGAAACATATCCAGAAATGCTGTTTGTTGCTTCTGTTAGTGGATGCATTCCTTCATGTCCTCCATCTCAACAATGTCCTCTCTACCAGCACACACACATACTCTCAACCAGTGAAGTATTGACTGACATGTCTTGATATGATATTGCTGTTATGTCTGTACACACAGGTCCATGTCAGAGTAGCCTCACCCCCGCTGAAGTACCCCTGCTACATGGGGATCAACATTCCCACCAGCGAGGAGCTCATTGCCAACTTAGTGCCTGTAGAACAGATGGCTGAAGAGCTAGGTATGTCCACAAGTCTCTCTCTCTAGCTTCCTTCACTCACACATCTCACACTTACACATCTTCATTTATTTCCTCTGACTGGAGAGTGCCTGTAAAACAGATGGCTGAAGAGCTTGATATGTCCACAAGTCTCTCTCACTAGTTTCCTTTACTCACACGTCTCACACTGACACATCTTCAGCTATTTCCTCTGACTGAAGCATGGGCTTTCCTTTGACAACTACCCTGATATAGTATTTCCTCTGACTGGAGGGTGCCTGTAGAACAGATGGCTGAAGAGCTAGGTATGTCCACAAGTCGCTCTCACTAGCTTCCTTCACTCACACATCTTCAGCTATTTCCTCTGACTGGAAGGTGGTCTTTCCTTTAACAACTACCCTGGTATAGTATTTCCTCTGATAACCCCTTTGTCTTGTGTCCTATTCTGCGTGGGCCATGCAAATCTTGTCAATCCTAATTTTATGTCTATTGCATTCATACCTCTGATGTCTCCATGATTGTGTTCTATTATTTATATATTTTATTATTGATTTCTCTATTGTATTTATGCTTGCCATGTCTCCAGTATTGTATATCTACTGTTTAACTTGACATTTCTTATTCAACAGGTGCAGACAGTGTGAAGTACTTGTCTCTGGAAGGACTCCAGACCGCAGTCAGTGAAGGCATCAAAGAGGGGCAGGAGATTGGTCACTGCACAGCCTGTTTGAGTGGACAGTATCCTGTGAAAAAACTGGAATGGTAGTGATGGGAATGGCCAGTTGGAGACGATTGCTCAAAAGACATCTTGAAGACAATTCTGGATTTCTCAGTGTGCTCACTTCTCTTCCTGTGTGCATAATGTCTGTAAACATCAGGGGTGACCCGGTCAGCCATGTGATTGTGCACAGCTTCGTCAGTGTGCAGGGCACTCCAGCTCCACGTGTCACAGGCGTCAGTGACTGGTTGGCTGGCTGATTTCTTGCAGTGTCACACATTTATTGCATTACACATCAACTTGATATGTCATCATTTCATATAGAGAAACTGTATTATACTCTTAGCTTGTCTTTACTACCTCACTCACATTGGAAAGAGTTGATGATGCCAGTTCCTTGCCTCCTGTGTGGGGCAGACACAGAATTGAGAATGTGTAAACTATCACGTTCATTGTACATAGAGAAAGTCCTCTCCCATGCATCATACAATGAGGAGTTTATCACAGCGCACAAACTACTTAGCACTAGTGGGGGTTCCAATATGTGTATACCAGAGTGCCGGGGCCCATAAGGGAAGCAAAGAATAGCAACACTGCAACCTACCACGCATGTCGTAAGAGGCGACTAAGGAGGCTTGATGGTTCCGTTGCCCTGCTACTGAGTGAGTGCGTGGCGCGACACTGAGCTGTGAGTTTCGTGTGAAATGCTTTTGAATCTGCCCAAGGTTTTTTGGAACATGACTGCATGTTCGGAGCGATGGCAGATGGCTATGTCCCAGAGTTGACCAGTTTTTTGCCTTATGCAGAAATGCGTGGCTGCTGGGCGTCTGGTTGACTGCCACTGCCATCGACGATGAACTGTGTGAACATCTAGGAAACATCCAGATGGGAAACTGACTGCTGATTCCATCAGAAATGAACTGGGTGTTTTGTGGGGGACTATTGTGTTGACATTCTGGCGGCGGCATTATGCACAGTGTATCTGTACGGGCTGTTGTTTGTCGAGACTCCTGTCTTTTCCACTTTTCACATTGGGCAGTGGGGAGTGTTTTGTGTGATATTCACTGGCACAGGAATTGAGCATAATGGGGTCGACCCGTTGCTGTGAAGTTGGAACTGCGACTAACTGACTAACTAACGCATGGTGTGAATGCTGTGTTGTGTGTAGGTTTTCAAAGTGTGCAGTCCTGCCAGGGCAGGCATTTATGCAACTATTATGTCCTACTGCCACAGAGTTTATCATGTCCTACTGTCACAAGGTTTATCTTGTCCTACTGCTGCAGGTTTTACAATGTCCTACGGCTGCAGGGTGTATCATGTCCTATGGATGCAGGTTTGACAATGTCCTATGGATGCAGGGTTTGTCATGTGGCTCTCAATGTTTGTTCTTATCTATTTGACTGTCATGGGGTCAGGAGATAGTGTGACATACCTGCTATGGTCATGTGTACAGCTGACTGTCCTGGGGTCAGGAGACAGTGTGACATCCCTGCAGTGGTCATGTGTTTAGCTGACTGTCCTGGGGTCAGGAGACAGTGTGACATCCCTGCAGTGGTCATGTGTTTAGTTGACTGTCCTGGGGTCAGGAGACAGTGTGACATCCCTGCAGTGGTCATGTGTTTAGTTGACTGTTCTGGGGTCAGGAGACAGTGTGACATCCCTGCTGTGGTCATGTGTTTAGTTGACTGTCCTGGGGTCAGGAGACAGTGTGACATCCCTGCAGTGGTCATGTGTACAGTTGACTGTCCTGGGGTCAGGAAACAGTGTGACATCCCTGCAGTGGTCATGTGTACAGTTGACTGTCATGGGGTCAGGAGACAGTGTGACATCCCTGCAGTGGTCATGTGTACAGTTGACTGTCCTGGGGTCAGGAAACAGTGTGACATCCCTGCTGTGGTCATGTGTACAGTTGACTGTCCTGGGGGTCAGGAAACAGTGTGACATCCCTGCTGTGGTCATGTGTACAGTTGACTGTCCTGGGGTCAGGAAACAGTGTGACATCCCTGCTGTGTTCATGTGTACAGTTGACTGACCTGGGGTCAGGAGACAGTGTGACATCCCTGCTGTGGTCATGTGTACAGTTGACTGTCCTGGGGTCAGGAGACAGTGTGACATCCCTGCTGTGGTCATGTGTACAGTTGACTGTCCTGGGGTCAGGAAACAGTGTGACATCCCTGCTGTGGTCATGTGTACAGTTGACTGTCCTGGGGTCAGGAGACAGTGTGACATCCCTGCTGTGGTTTGTGTACAACTGGCCTGCTTTCTGTCCGACCCAATGCTGATCTAGTTACAGGTGGGTACCCACACTTTAAGCTACCCCACCACCTGGAACAAGATAGATAACCTGTGCATGGTAACTCTGTCAGGGTGAGCTAGAGTCCTGGGTGGTAGGTGGGTTGACGTGACCGAGGGGTGCATCATGTAGGTGTTGACTGACAGTCACAGACACTGCACATGTGTTGATAACATTGATAGAAGCAAACATCATGTGTCAGTGATGAGGACCAAATATCATGTGTCACTGATGAGAACCAATTATCATGTGTCAGTGATGAGAACCAAATATCATGTGTCAGTGATGAGGACCAAATATCACATTTCAGTGAGGGTGTGTTGATCTATGCAATATGTATTCATTGTTGAACATCCACATCACACAGTATTAGACATTTGTAGCAAGGCAGTTCATTCAAGTGCTCACTTCATGAAACACAGTAAACTTCAAGTAAGAGACTATACCAGTTCAGTCTCCGACCTGATAGTTGGTGTATGAATAAACCAGTGGGCTGCACGTGAGAACATTGACTACATCAGTGAGATTGTCTGCACGTCATCTCAATTGTCTTGTGTTTCTCACTCCTTGTTGCATCCTGTGTCACTTCACCAGCCGGTGGTGGTGGTGTGTGTGTGTGTGTGGAGGGGGGGGGGGGGGGTTGATGCTTGCAAATACTGTGTATTCTTGTATCAGACATTTAGATTGTGGGTAATATCACCTACATGTGATTGTGGGTAGTAATGTCACCTACATGTGATTGTGGGTAGTAATGTTGCCTACATGTGATTGTTGCATGTATCTGATGCATGTGATTGTGTATATAGAACTGACAGTCCATGTAGCCAGGGCTAGTTGTCACATGTATCACCTGCTGGACTGGAGACAGACGACACAGAACATACCAGAACATCAGAGTGGTTCTCACGTCCATGGGTTGCCCTCCTTCTCTTGTCCTTCCATCTGCGCCTTGCTACGTGTATTTCTCTCTCCTGTCTTGCTTATATGTGTATGTTTGTGTGTGCCAGTGTGTATCATACATTAACCACAGATTAGCCACCCATCCCTCCGTGCGTGGGAGGGTCCTAGTGTTTCACACACACACACACAACAACATCCAGTCATGGAATGGGGGAAGGAGGGGGGGGGGCATGGGCATTTGATGAATGTTTGTAAATATCGTGTATCCATGTTGCAGACACATGGGAGGATGGCATTTATGTGCTGTGTTTGTATATAGTGTTGGTGTTTGGGGCCAGCTGTCATCTGCTGGACTGGAGACACACAACGCATAATATTCTAAATATAATGTTTACATGACCATGTCTTTCTCTCCCTCTTTTTATTGTCTGTCTGTCTGTCTCTCTCTCTCTCTCTCTCTGTATATATATATATATATATATATATATATATATATATATATATATATATATATATATATATATATATATATATATATCCTCCCTGTATGGTTGTCTTTGTGTATTTTATATTAATGCGGTGTGCATTGCATAGACAGCTTTAACAAATGACAACATTGTCATGTCTACAGTAGGCAGCAGTGAATGTCATCTTGTTGATGCTATACTTGTCATTCATACATCACTGAATACATATGTTTCTTATTTGCACAAAGTTTGTACATACTTATTGCAGCAAAACCCATAACCATGTATGTATATGTTTGTACAATGGGCAGGTCTTGATGTTATTACTTGTCATTCATACATCTCTGAATACATATGTTTCTTGTTTGCACAAAGTTTTTACATACTTGTTGCAGCAAAACCCATAACCATGTATCATTGTATATGTATATGTGTGTAAATAAAGTGTAGAAGACAGCTTCCCTTGACCACAGATTGTGCTGGACGCGGCTAGACTGGACATGTGGTGTGCTGGACACGGCCAGACTGGACATGTTGTGTTTGCACACCCTGACAGCTGCTCTGCTCTATTGTTGGCTATATTTTCTAGTGACCATGTATGTTTCATGTAAAGATATCACTGTTCACATATATATTTGATACAGTTGACTGTTATCTTGATCAGTTGTGTCAAGCTGGTTGTCATATACACCATTGTAAGATATCTACCATTACATCCAGCATTTATACATTCTGTGCGTTTCTTCTTTCATGACTGCCTGTGTGTGTTCTTTGTAGGATCATGCAAGTGTATATTGTCCCTGTGATAAGATGTGCATGTTGTTACTGTATGTATATTTTCTGAACATTTGAGGGCACATATCATGCACTCCAGCCAACACATATGGTTCTGAACTGAACACATCATTGGACTCCTGGATTCACTCAGTGATCAGTGTTTATGTCATGTCATTGTGATCCGTATAGGGGTAGGTAATGGATTATGCTGGTGAATCGACGTCATGTCATTGTGGTCCGTATGGGGATAGGTCATGGACTAGGCTAGTGAATGGACGTCATGTAATTGTGGTCCATAGGGGGATAGGTCAAGGACTAGGCTGGTGAATGGACGTCATGTAATTGTGGTCCATAGGGGGATAGGTCACAGACTAGGCTGGTGAAAGGACGTCATGTAATTGTGGTCCATAGGGGGATAGGTCAAGGACTAGGCTGGTGAAAGGACGTCATATAATTGTGGTCCATAGGGGGATAGGTCACAGACTAGGCTAGTGAATGGACGTCATATAATTGTGGTCCATATGGGGATAGGTCACGGACTAGGCTAGTGAATGGACGGCACTGTACTTGGCATCAGCTCATCAGTGCTCAGTTTCATGCCCCAGTTAACAGGGGTGTGTGTGTGTGGTGTGTGTATATGTTGTGCTTGCTGTCAGCTGGTTCAGTTTTTATGGTCACAGTCCTCCCCCACGCTCATGTCAACTAGCTCCATATCGGATTCCCCACTCAAACAGCTCCATATTGAATTCCCCACACCAACATTTCCATATTGGATTCCCCACTCCAATAGTTCCATATCAGATTCCCCACTCCAACAGTTCCATATTGGATTCCCTTCTCCATTAGTTCCATATTGGATTGCACACTCCAAGAACTCCATATTGAATTCCCCTCCCCAACAGCTCCATATTGAATTCCCCACGCCAAAAGCTCTATACTGGATTCCCCACTCCAATAGATCCATATTAGACTGCACACTCCAAGAACTCCATATTGAATTCCCCTCTCCAACAGCTCCATTTTGAATTCCCCACCCCAACAGCACCATATTGAATTCCCCAATCCAACAGTTCCTTACTGGATTGCACACTGCAAGAGCCATATAGCGATCACTTGTTGCAAGTGATGTTCCTCCTGGCTCGGAGCTGTCATTTATTTCCTGCAGTAGATGCCATCTGTCCGTCTCCATGATGGGTGCTCTTGAAGCCAGCAAATCAGCTATCTCCTTTCCAGACACACCCTTGCGTCACATGACAACAGACCCACATCAGGTGCGCAAGATTCAGGTCTCCAAAAATGGCAGCCACTCATACTACAGGTCTTGACTGACACAAGCTGTAGACACAGTCAGGAGTGTGGGATGGGCAGGTCTTGGGTGACACAAGTTGTAGACACAATCAGTCAGGTGCATGGATAAGTTAGGTCTAGGGTGATACAAGCTGTAGACACAGTCAGGAGTGTGGACAAGTTACATCTAGGATGGCACAATCTGTAGACACAATCAGGAGTGTGGGATGGGCAGGTCTTGGATGACACAAGCAGTAGACACAATCAGTTCAGGTATGTGGACAAGTTAGGTATAGGGTGGCACAAGCTGTAGACACAATCAGTCAGGTGTGTGGGCAAGTTAGGTCTTGGATGACACACGCTGTAGACAATCAGTCAGGTGCACGGAAAAGTTAGGCCTTGGATGATACAAGCTGTAAATACAATCAGTCAGGTGTTTGGACAAGTTAAGACTAGGATGGCACAATCTGTAGTAACAATCAGTCAGGTGTGTGTGATGGGCAGGTCTTGGATGACACAAGCCGTAGACACAATCAGTTCAGGTGTGTGGACAAGTTAGGTATAGGGTGGCACAAGCTGTAAACACAGTCAGTCAGGTGTGTGGACAAGTTAGGTCTTGGATGACTCATGCTGTAGGCACAATGTCAGGTGTGTGGGCAAATTAGGTCTTGGATGACACAAGATGTAGACACAATCAGTCAGGTGTGTGGACAAGTTAGGTCTTGAATGACACAAGCTGTAAACACAATGAGTCATGTGTGTGGGATGGGCAAGTCTTGGATGACACAAGCTGTAAACACAACCTGGAGACAGGGTCGGCCGCCACTTCTTGACTTGTGCATCTTGTGGGTGTGATGGTTAGTTGGGGGCTAGACTTGCAGTTAGTAGATCTGCAAAGGGTTGGACCATAGGGTAGCTCTTTCTGGCTGGTGGAGGAGGGGGGAATTGTGTGTGTGACTTTCTTTGTGGGGAACGGAGAGGTGGGGGTATACACAAAATTAAATTAGTGATAAAACTACATAAACTCTCACAAAATAAAGTCAGAAGAGCGCCTAGTCATACAATAAATGTAAGAGTGAGGAAAAGGTTCACGAAACAAAATACATTAACTAGAAGAAACAGGAAGACAATGAAAGGAATAAAATAACAGCAGCACGTTGATTCAATGCAGCAGCCTAGATCTGCTAACACAGACACAGGAAATAATTGGGGAACCCGTTGAGGCCGCTGAGATAGATTCACAAATAAACACACATAATATTATTTGGCGCTCACAGAAGGAGAAGACGAAAGTAGATACCAGAGGACGCACTAGACAACATAAAATTTGAAAGCTATAGTTACCGACCGGGATTCGAACCTGTCACCTCCAATTGGAGACATCGCCTAGCTGCAGGAACAGGTGTACTTCAACGCATGACCAACTGGACACTCCACCAAAAAAAAAAGTGTCTTCATTAGTCATGTCTATCAATCATACACATGAGTCCACAACTATGGAATACGGACAGAATTCGTATCAAATCGTATTCGTATCAATTCGTGTAAGACAGGCACGCATGCCAGGCTCAACCAGCGCTGTGATATGCAAGCACTACTGGAGGCCCGCTGTCTGGCCACTAACACCCGGCCCGGGCATTGCCTCGCCATCGTCTTCATTTCTTGACAGAAATTTTTCGGTGAAATTCCAATTCTGAATATCAGAAAACTGACTCAAGGCCGACAGAAAGAGAAATTCATCGACAACTGGCACACAACACCAGGGATTGAGTGCTGGAATGTGGGCACATTAATCTCCCGCCTCATGCAGCCAGCGCCGTAATTTCACCGCTACTTTCTAGTCGGGTCTCCCAGATATTGTGTTCACACACACGCCTGCAGATATTCACCTGCCCGTTGTTGTCACTGCCGACTTCTATAGGGCCTCTCCTGGGTGGAGCAATAGCTTACCCGCCTACCACTGTCAGAGGACGGGGATTGATCACATGTGAGAGGTATCAGATACCATAGCCAGATGCATTAAGCTAGTGCGTGTGTTGTTCAATGTGTTCACAATGAAAGACACACACACACCACACGCAAGCGTTATGTACCTGGGTAAAAGAGGAAAGATAAACAAGGCTCAATGTGCCTCTACATGTAGGGTAGTAGACTAATATTATAGTGTCTCCATACCTCTGGTAGTAGACTAAATAAGATTAAGATGTGTCTCCACACCTCGGGTTCATTCATTCAGTAGTAGTAGCATGTCCTTTGTAGAACCTCGCTCCCATAACAACCTTCCGGAAACCTCTCGATCATTAGCAAGATGTCCCGCGTCCGATACACCCATCTGGAGATCATCAGCCACATCCTGCACCCATCTTCTCTTTGGCCTTCCTCTCCCTCTCTTCCCAGGCATATACCCCTCCATTATTGTTCTCTCCAAACTTTCGTAACGTTTCAAGTGACCAAAATATTTCAATTTTCTTTGTTTTATCGTCTTTAATAGCCAACCTTCTTCAATATTCAGCTCTTAGAGTATGGATGCATTTGTGCTTTTCTTTACCCAAGATATTCTTAGAACTCGTCTATAACATTTATATTCAACGGCATTTATCCATTGTTCAGTTTGTTTAGTAAGTGTCCAGGTCTCACAGGCGTCTGTTGCAATGGGAAAGATGCATGCTCTACACTTCGGGTAGTATTCTAAATAAGATTAAAATGTGTCTCCACACCCCGGGCAGTAGACTAAACAAGGTAACAACGTGTCTCTATATCCCCGGGTAGTAGATTAAATAAGGTTACAATATGTCTCTATATCCCAGTGTAGTAGACTAAATAAGGTTACAATGTGTCTGTATATCCCCGGGTAGTAGACTAAATAAGGTTACAATGTGTCTCTATATTCCCGGGTAGTAGACTAACTAAGGTTACAATGTGTCTCTATATCCCCGGGTAGTAGACTAAATAAGGTTACAATATGTCTCTATATCCCCGGGTAGTAGACTAAATAAGGTTACAATGTGTCTGTATATCCCCGGGTAGTAGACTAAATGCCGGTCTCTCTGGCTGTGGGGTTACAACACTTTCTCTCTGTAATCCCGTTTATCACGCAGAGTCTCGCAGCGGAGCGAGAACTGAGGTGGTTCGACCCCCGCTCGTGACTTGCGGATACTGAGCCGGCCGCTCAGAAAGCAATGGCAAACTACTGAGCGTAATCTTGCCAAGAGATCAACAGACAGCTGAAAGATGCTGCTGTTGACAGCTAAGTCCTGTAAAAGGATACGCAAAACATTTAGTAGACTAAATAAGGTTACAATATGTCTCTATATTCCAGGGTAGTAGACTAAATAAGGTTACAATGTGTCTGTATATCCCCGGGTAGTAGACTAAATAAGGTTACAATGTGTCTGTATATCCCCGGGTAGTAGACTAAATAAGGTTACAATGTGTCTGTATATCCCCGGGTAGTAGACTAAATAAGGTTACAATGTGTCTCTATATCTCCGGGTAGTAGACTAAATAAGGTTACAATATGTCTCTATATTCCCGGGTAGTAGACTAATTAAGATTACAATGTGTCTCTATATCTCCGGGTAGTAGACTAAATAAGGTTACAATATGTCTCTATATCCCCGGGTAGTAGACTAAATAAGGTTACAATGTGTCTCTATATCTCCGGGTAGTAGACTAAATAAGGTTACACTATGTCTCTATATTCCCGGGTAGTAGACTAAATAAGGTTACAATATGTCTCTATATCCCCGGGTAGTAGACTAAATAAGGTTACAATGTGTCTGTATATCCTCGGGTAGTAGACTAAATAAGTACAATATGTCTCTATATCCCCGCGTAGTAGACTAAATAAGGTTACAATGTGTCTGTATATCCCCGGGTAGTAGACTAAATAAGGTTACAATATGTCTCTATATCCCCGGGTAGTAGACTAAATAAGGTTACAATGTGTCTGTATATCCCCGGGTAGTAGACTAAATAAGGTTACAATATGTCTCTATATCCCCGGGTAGTAGACTAAATAAGGTTACAATATGTCTCTATATCCCCGGGTAGTAGACTAAATAAGGTTACAATATGTCTCTATATCCCCGGGTAGTAGACTAAATAAGGTTACAATATGTCTCTATATCCCCGGGTAGTAGACTAAATAAGGTTACAATATGTCTCTATATCCCCGGGTAGTAGACTAAATAAGGTTACAATATGTCTCTATATCCCCGGGTAGTAGACTAAATAAGGTTACAATATATCTCTATATCCCCGGGTAGTAGACTAAATAAGGTTACAATGTGTCTCTATATCCCCAGGTAGTAGACTAAATAAGGTTACAATATGTCTCTATATCCCCGGGTAGTAGACTAAATAAGTACAATATGTCTCTATATCCCCGGGTAGTAGACTAAATAAGGTTACAATGTGTCTCTATATCCCCGGGTAGTAGACTAAATAAGGTTACAATGTGTCTCTATATCCCCGGGTAGTAGACTAAATAAGGTTACAATGTGTCTCTATATCCCCGGGTAGTAGACTAAATAAGGTTACAATGTGTCTCTATATCTCCGGGTAGTAGACTAAATAAGGTTACAATGTGTCTCTATATCTCCGGGTAGTAGACTAAATAAGGTTACAATGTGTCTGTATATTCCCGGGTAGTAGACTAAATAAGGTTACAATATGTCTCTATATCCCCGGGTAGTAGACTAAATAAGGTTACAATGTGTCTGTATATCTCCGGGTAGTAGACTAAATAAGGTTACAATGTGTCTGTATATTCCCGGGTAGTAGACTAAATAAGGTTACAATATGTCTCTATATCTCCGGGTAGTAGGCTAAATAAGTACAAGATGTCTCTATATCCCCGGGTAGTAGACTAAATAAGGTTACAATGTGTCTGTATATTCCCGGGTAGTAGACTAAATAAGGTTAGAATATGTCTCTATATCTCCGGGTAGTAGACTAAATAAGGTTACAATGTGTCTGTATATCCCCGGGTAGTAGACTAAATAAGGTTACAATGTGTCTCTATATCTCCGGGTAGTAGGCTAAATAAGTACAATATGTCTCTATATCCCCGGGTAGTAGACTAAATAAGGTTACAATGTGTCTGTATATTCCCGGGTAGTAGACTAAATAAGGTTACAATATGTCTCTATATCCCCGGGTAGTAGACTAAATAAGGTTACAATGTGTCTGTATATCCCCGGGTAGTAGACTAAATAAGGTTACAATGTGTCTCTATATCTCCGGGTAGTAGACTAAATAAGGTTACAATATGTCTCTATATCCCCGGGTAGTAGACTAAATAAGGTTACAATATGTCTCTATATCTCCTGGCAGTAGACTAAATAAGGTTACAATATGTCTCTATATTCCCAGGTAGTAGACTAAATAAGGTTACAATATGTCTCTATATCTCCGGGTAGTAGACTAAATAAGGTTACAATGTGTCTCTATATCTCCGGGTAGTAGACTAAATAAGGTTACAATATGTCTCTATATTCCCGGGTAGTAGACTAAATAAGGTTACAATATGTCTCTATATCTCCGGGTAGTAGACTAAATAAGGTTACAATATGTCTCTATATTCCCGGGTAGTAGACTAAATAAGGTTACAATATGTCTCTATATCTCCGGGTAGTAGACTAAATAAGGTTACAATATGTCTCTATATTCCCGGGTAGTAGACTAAATAAGGTTACAATGTGTCTGTATATTCCCGGGTAGTAGACTAAATAAGGTTACAATATGTCTCTATATCTCCGGGTAGTAGGCTAAATAAGTACAATATGTCTCTATATCCCCGGGTAGTAGACTAAATAAGGTTACAATGTGTCTGTATATTCCCGGGTAGTAGACTAAATAAGGTTACAATATGTCTCTATATCCCCGGGTAGTAGACTCAATAAGGTTACAATGTGTCTGTATATCCCCGGGTAGTAGACTAAATAAGGTTACAATGTGTCTCTATATCTCCGGGTAGTAGGCTAAATAAGTACAATATGTCTCTATATCCCAGGGTAGTAGACTAAATAAGGTTACAATGTGTCTGTATATTCCCGGGTAGTAGACTAAATAAGGTTACAATATGTCTCTATATCCCCGGGTAGTAGACTAAATAAGGTTACAATGTGTCTGTATATTCCCGGGTAGTAGACTAAATAAGGTTACAATATGTCTCTATATCCCCGGGTAGTAGACTAAATAAGGTTACAATGTGTCTGTATATCCCCGGGTAGTAGACTAAATAAGGTTACAATGTTTCTCTATATCTCCGGGTAGTAGACTAAATAAGGTTACAATATGTCTCTATATCCCCGGTTAGTAGACTAAATAAGGTTACAATATGTCTCTATATCTCCGGGCAGTAGACTAAATAAGGTTACAATATGTCTCTATATTCCCAGGTAGTAGACTAAATAAGGTTACAATATGTCTCTATATCTCCGGGTAGTAGACTAAATAAGGTTACAATGTGTCTCTATATCTCCGGGTAGTAGACTAAATAAGGTTACAATATGTCTCTATATTCCCGGGTAGTAGACTAAATAAGGTTACAATATGTCTCTATATCTCCGGGTAGTAGACTAAATAAGGTTACAATATGTCTCTATATTCCCGGGTAGTAGACTAAATAAGGTTACAATATGTCTCTATATCTCCGGGTAGTAGACTAAATAAGGTTACAATATGTCTCTATATTCCCGGGTAGTAGACTAAATAAGGTTACAATGTGTCTGTATATTCCCGGGTAGTAGACTAAATAAGGTTACAATATGTCTCTATATCTCCGGGTAGTAGGCTAAATAAGTACAATATGTCTCTATATCCCCGGGTAGTAGACTAAATAAGGTTACAATGTGTCTGTATATTCCCGGGTAGTAGACTAAATAAGGTTACAATATGTCTCTATATCCCCGGGTAGTAGACTCAATAAGGTTACAATGTGTCTGTATATCCCCGGGTAGTAGACTAAATAAGGTTACAATGTGTCTCTATATCTCCGGGTAGTAGGCTAAATAAGTACAATATGTCTCTATATCCCCGGGTAGTAGACTAAATAAGGTTACAATGTGTCTGTATATTCCCGGGTAGTAGACTAAATAAGGTTACAATATGTCTCTATATCCCCGGGTAGTAGACTTAATAAGGTTACAATGTGTCTGTATATTCCCGGGTAGTAGACTAAATAAGGTTACAATATGTCTCTATATCCCCGGGTAGTAGACTAAATAAGGTTACAATGTGTCTGTATATCCCCGGGTAGTAGACTAAATAAGGTTACAATGTGTCTCTATATCTCCGGGTAGTAGACTAAATAAGGTTACAATATGTCTCTATATCCCCGGGTAGTAGACTAAATAAGGTTACAATATGTCTCTATATCTCCGGGCAGTAGACTAAATAAGGTTACAATATGTCTCTATATTCCCAGGTAGTAGACTAAATAAGGTTACAATATGTCTCTATATCTCCGGGTAGTAGACTAAATAAGGTTACAATGTGTCTCTATATCTCCGGGTAGTAGACTAAATAAGGTTACAATATGTCTCTATATTCCCGGGTAGTAGACTAAATAAGGTTACAATATGTCTCTATATCTCCGGGTAGTAGACTAAATAAGGTTACAATATGTCTCTATATTCCCGGGTAGTAGACTAAATAAGGTTACACTATGTCTCTATATCTCCGGGTAGTAGACTAAATAAGGTTACAATATGTCTCTATATTCCCGGGTAGTAGACTAAATAAGGTTACAATGTGTCTGTTTATTCCCGGGTAGTAGACTAAATAAGGTTACAATATGTCTCTATATCTCCGGGTAGTAGGCTAAATAAGTACAATATGTCTCTATATCCCCGGGTAGTAGACTAAATAAGGTTACAATGTGTCTGTATATTCCCGGGTAGTAGACTAAATAAGGTTACAATATGTCTCTATATCCCCGGGTAGTAGACTCAATAAGGTTACAATGTGTCTGTATATCCCCGGGTAGTAGACTAAATAAGGTTACAATGTGTCTCTATATCTCCGGGTAGTAGGCTAAATAAGTACAATATGTCTCTATATCCCCGGGTAGTAGACTAAATAAGGTTACAATGTGTCTGTATATTCCCGGGTAGTAGACTAAATAAGGTTACAATATGTCTCTATATCCCCGGGTAGTAGACTAAATAAGGTTACAATGTGTCTGTATATCCCCGGGTAGTAGACTAAATAAGGTTACAATGTGTCTCTATATCTCCGGGTAGTAGACTAAATAAGGTTACAATGTCTCTATATCCCCGGGTAGTAGACTAAATAAGGTTACAATATGTCTCTATATCTCCGGGCAGTAGACTAAATAAGGTTACAATATGTCTCTATATTCCCAGGTAGTAGACTAAATAAGGTTACAATATGTCTCTATATCTCCGGGTAGTAGACTAAATAAGGTTACAATGTGTCTCTATATCTCCGGGTAGTAGACTAAATAAGGTTACAATATGTCTCTATATTCCCGGGTAGTAGACTAAATAAGGTTACAATATGTCTCTATATCTCCGGGTAGTAGACTAAATAAGGTTACAATATGTCTCTATATTCCCGGGTAGTAGACTAAATAAGGTTACAATATGTCTCTATATCTCCGGGTAGTAGACTAAATAAGGTTACAATATGTCTCTATATTCCCGGGTAGTAGACTAAATAAGGTTACAATGTGTCTGTATATTCCCGGGTAGTAGACTAAATAAGGTTACAATATGTCTCTATATCTCCGGGTAGTAGGCTAAATAAGTACAATATGTCTCTATATCCCCGGGTAGTAGACTAAATAAGGTTACAATGTGTCTGTATATTCCCGGGTAGTAGACTAAATAAGGTTACAATATGTCTCTATATCCCCGGGTAGTAGACTCAATAAGGTTACAATGTGTCTGTATATCCCCGGGTAGTAGACTAAATAAGGTTACAATGTGTCTCTATATCTCCGGGTAGTAGGCTAAATAAGTACAATATGTCTCTATATCCCCGGGTAGTAGACTAAATAAGGTTACAATGTGTCTGTATATTCCCGGGTAGTAGACTAAATAAGGTTACAATATGTCTCTATATCCCCGGGTAGTAGACTAAATAAGGTTACAATGTGTCTGTATATCCCCGGGTAGTAGACTAAATAAGGTTACAATGTGTCTCTATATCTCCGGGTAGTAGACTAAATAAGGTTACAATATGTCTCTATATTCCCGGGTAGTAGACTAAATAAGGTTACAATGTGTCTCTATATCTCCGGGTAGTAGACTAAATAAGGTTACAATATGTCTCTATATTCCCGGGTAGTAGACTAAATAAGGTTACAATGTGTCTGTATATCCCCGGGTAGTAGACTAAATAAGGTTACAATGTGTCTGTACATCCCCGGGTAGTAGACTAAATAAGGTTACAATATGTCTCTATATCCCCGGGTAGTAGACTAAATAAGGTTACAATATGTCTCTATATTCCCGGGTAGTAGACTAAATAAGGTTACAATGTGTCTCTATATCTCCGGGTAGTAGGCTAAATAAGTACAATATGTCTCTATATCCCCGGGTAGTAGACTAAATAAGGTTACAATATGTCTCTATATCCCCGGGTAGTAGACTAAATAAGGTTACAATATGTCTCTATATCCCCGGGTAGTAGACTAAATAAGGTTACAATATGTCTCTATATCTCCGGACAGTAGACTAAATACGGTTACAATGTGTCTCCATATCCCCGAGTAGTAGACTAAATAAGGTTACAATGTGTCTCTATATCCCCGGGTAGTAGACTAAATAAGGTTACAATATGTCTCTATATCTCCGGGTAGTAGACTAAATAAGGTTACAATGTGTCTCTATATCTCCGGGTAGTAGACTAAATAAGGTTACAATGTGTCTCTATATCCCCGGGTAGTAGACTAAATAAGGTTACAATGTGTCTCTATATCTCCGGGTAGTAGACTAAATAAGGTTACAATATGTCTCTATATCCCCGGGTAGTAGACTAAATAAGGTTACAATATGTCTCTATATCCCCGGGTAGTAGACTAAATAAGGTTACAATATGTCTCCGGGCAGTAGACTAAATACGGTTACAATGTGTCTCCATATCCCCGAGTAGTAGACTAAATACGGTTACAATGTGTCTCCATATCCCCGAGTAGTAGACTAAATAAGTTTACAATGTGTCTCTATATCCCCGGGTAGTAGACTAAATAAGGTTACAATATGTCTCTATATCTCCGGGTAGTAGACTAAATAAGGTTACAATGTGTCTCTATATCCCCAGGTAGTAGACTAAATAAGGTTACAATGTGTTTCTATATCCCCGGGTAGTTGACTAAATAAGGTTACAATGTGTCTCTATATCTCAGGGTAGTAGACTAAATAAGGTTACAATGTGTCTCTATATCCCCGGGTAGTAGACTAAATAAGGTTACAATGTGTCTCTATATCCCCGGGTAGTAGGCCAAATAAGGTTACAATGTGTCTGTATATCCCCGGGTAGTAGACTAAATAAGGTTACAATGTTTCTCTATATCCCCAGGTAGTAGACTAAATAAGGTTACAATGTGTCTCTATACACAAATGGGTAGAAATGACAGATTACGCACACGATCCCAGACAGGTGACCCACGGGGTTGTCCACACAAGTAGGTCTACCACAGTGATACCCGTGGACCAGACAGGTGATGGGGATGCCGGTTTATCCCCAGCAAGGAATGGATGCCGTTCCCTCCAGCTTTTAAGTACACTTTCTCCTGCATTACCACACTCGACAGACGGTGCAGAGAGAACCCTGTCGCTGTCAATGCAGAGGTCAACGCGCTCATCAATGAACACAGAGACAATCCCGAAGTGCTCATCTATACAGATGGATCTGTTGTAAAGCAGCAGAGAAGTGCGTGGGCATTTACAGCCTGTTAGGCGGGCCGGGCCGTTTAAGAATCCAGTGGTGCCCACTCCATGACCACGAGCAGCATGACGATGGAAGCGATGGCAGTAACACAGGCTTTCATATGGCTAGAATCACAGCATTATACCAACGTGTGTGTACTAAGTGATTCAATGAGCATGATTCGGAAGATCGATACAGGATCTGTACGTAGACATTGGACTGATTCGCTGCGAAAGTCCGTTGTCCGTAAAGTCACCTTCATCTTCGACCAGGGACATGCGGTAGTTGAGGGAAATGAACGAGCTGATAAACTGGCTGGCTCGTCATCCCCTGTAGATGGCCAGCCCATGGATCGCGCCGATGTTATTAACATCCTTAAAGAGATTTCCGGTCTCTGTGGCTGAAGGGCTTGCGAACGCGGTTTGTGAGACCGTATACCCGGGTTCGAAACACGGCGGTGCTGGTTTTTTCGAAAAAAGGTATAGAGGCCGGTCGTTCAGAAAGCAATGGCAAACTACTGAACGTAACACTTGCCTAGTACATCAACAGCAGCTGAAAATGCTGGTGTTGACTGCAACGTCCCGTAAGGGATACGCAACACAATTTTAAAAAAAAAAAAAGAGATTTCGAGAACAGATGACTTTGACGTCAGTGATTTCACATCATTGTCCAGGATGAGAGACTTAGGAATAAGAACTGGCACAGCCAGACACGAGAGGTACATCGGGAAAACGAGGAGCCTGGTCAACCAACACAGAACTGGCACTATTAGCCACCGGATGCTGATGCATATGCTGGGGGGGGGGGGGGAGGATCTGAGCACCTATGTACATGTCCGGAGTGCAATGACGATACCCCAACTGATAACCATCCATCCATCATGTGCCATGCCGATAAGCGTGGGCGGTCATGTTTTGCCATCTCACTCGATCACCAGAGTCGTGGATCAGCTCCGTGTTTCTGTCTCGACCATGCCACGTGGCCACGCCATCCAGGTATTTAATTCTTGGTCTTCCCACTGGTCTCCTCCCTTCGATCTTGCCAGTTGTCACCAAGTTCTCCAATTCATTTCTTCTCATAACATACCCAAAAAATTTTGACTGTCTACGTCTAATTTCTCTAATCAATTTACGATCTTCATTTGTTTCCTGTAGGACTTGTTCATTGGTTTTTCTGTCTGTCCATGGTATTCTTTGCATTTTCTCAGAAACCACATTTTCACAGCCATCAAGATGTTTTTCAGCTTGTCTGCACATTGTCCACGCTTCACATCCATATAAAAGTACAGGTTCTATGTAGCACTTCAACACTCTTTTTCTCGTTTCAATTGATATCTTTTTATTGGTCAGTATGTTTTTCATATTGCAAAAGGCTACCTTCGCCACGGCAATCCTTGTTCTAATCTCTTCAAGGCATCTCCCTTCAGATGTTATGACTGTTCCGAGATAGCTGTACTGATTCACTTGTTTAAGAATACGCCCATTTACTTGTATATTGCAATGTGCTACTTCTTCCTTCATAGTGACGACCATAATCTGTGTCTTCTTACAATTCAATTCTAACCCTAGTTGTTCACTGTGTGTAACAACCGCATCTACTAAATTTTGCAGGCCCTGTTCATTGTCTGCAATCAAGACTGTATCATCTGCATATCTTCTTCTTCTTCTTCTGCGTTCATCCGGATTTTTTTTTTCTCCGGATGTGACTGCGCTGTGCCTGTTTACAGCAGAGCTGCGTTCTTGCGCCGTTAGGCCGACACATCCGACTTCTGCGGGCATTTGTTGACCGGGTTAACCTTCCCGGATCTGCATATCTAATGTTATTGATGTATCGTCCCCCAATGTTGATTCCTTCCATATCTTCTATATTTCTGAAAATATTTTCACTGTACAGGGAAAAAAGATCTGGAGACATTACACATCCCTGTCTCACACCTCTTTTAACAGGCTGATATTGACCTACTGCATTATCAATTCTTATGGCAGATTATTGTTTCCAATATATGTTTTTTACAAGTCTAAGGTCTTTTCCATTAATTTCCAACCAGCCAACCAACTGATAAGTGATAACTGATAACAGACAAGTGAGCCACGGGGTTGTCCACACAAGTAGGTCTGACATGTGATACCAGTGGACGAGACAAGTGAGCCACGGGGTTATCCACACAAGTAGGTCTGACATGTGATACCAGTGGACGAGACAAGTGAGCCACGGGGTTGTCCACACAAGTAGGTCTGACATGTGATACCAGTGGACGAGACAAGTGAGCCACGGGGTTATCCACACAAGTAGGTCTGACATGTGATACCAGTGGACGAGACAAGTGAGCCACGGGGTTGTCCACACAAGTAGGTCTGACATGTGATACCAGTGGACGAGACAAGTGAGCCACGGGTTGTCCACACAAGTAGGTCTACAACAGTGATACCCGTGGACCAGACAACTGGGGACGACACTTGACGAGGTGTTGTCGGTCAGACCAGGAACTGGCGTGCAACTGGCGTCGCGCTCGCCCAGTCTACGTCGCCCTCCCATAGTCTACGTCGCCCTTCCATAGTCTACGTCACCCTCCCATAGTCTACGTCGCCCTCCCATAGTTTACATCGCCCTCACCCAGTCTACATCGCCATCTCCCAGTCTACGTCGCCCATCCCCCAGTCTACGTCGCCCTCCCATAGTCTATATCGCCATCTCCCAGTCTACATCGCCATCTCCCAATTTACGTCGCCTATCCTCCAGTCTACGTCGGCCTCCCTCTGCCTACGTCGCCCTCCCTCTGTCTACGTCGCCTTTCCCCAGTCTTCATTCACCAACAGAACAAGTATACTCTTGTTAGCTCACATAGCGGTGTTATGTCCCTTGATCAGATGATAACCTGGTGTTACGGTTCTTTGTTTTGTTCCCACTGGAGCAGAGGGGCGGCCATAGCTGAAGCAAGATCTCACTAAACATGCAATAATGAACTCAACATGGCGTGGAAGCCTGGACATTGAAAAAGCAATTAGAAAGTCGAATAGAGGCCATGGAGATGTGGATATATAGAAAAATATATCGTATTTCATGGAAACAAAAATAATCAAAAGCAGAGGTTCTAGAAAAACTGGGAATGAGAAGAGAATTGATGAAAGAAATAAAAAAGAAGCAAATGAAATATTTCGGCCACGTTAAAAGACAATATTTTTTAAAATAAAAACAATACTGGAGGGCAAGGTTGTGGACAAGCGAACAAGAGGTAGACAAAGATACAATTGGGAAGATAACATCAAGAAATGGACGAACAGCAATCTGACAAAATGTACAGTCAGTGCAAGAGACAGGAAGTGTTAGATATCCATTGCAGCCAACCTTCATTGTGGAGACGGCACCTGATTCATTGATGATACCCATTTTATGAGTCTGGCTCAAGCCACTTTGTTAGCAAAATCTAATTTCGACGAGACTTGACCCCAAGACCCCTGAACAAACAGGCGAGTGTTGTAAGTACACGCTGGAGTAGTTTTCCCTTGTTTAAAATGAGTCCCTCCATAATACGCTGCGGTGAGGGCACTTGATAGTTGCCAGCTGTCAGACTGTGACCAGGAGATCATAAATTTGTCACAAATTTTAAGCAGGAAATCTGATTTAATGTCGCCATGAGAGCTGTTTGACGTGGTCTGTATACACTGCAATTTATCGTGATTTTATTGGTGGGGGACGCGCGCGCGCCGAAGGAGTGTTTCCGCTGTTGTTGATCCCTGTAACCTGCTACATGCAGCACTTGATGGACACATTCATGGACCGTGGATCTCAGTGTGGGCTTGCAGAGATCACAATATTCACTCACTTTATATCTCAGTGTGGGCCCGAAGAGATCAGAATATTCACTCACTTTATATCTCAGTGTGGGCCCGAAGAGATCACAATATTCACTCACTTTATATCTCAGTGTGGGCCCGAAGAGATCACAGTGTGGGTCCGCAGAGATCATGCTTGCTTGCTTGCTTGTGTTTGTTGGCTTGAGCTCCAACGCGAAGTCCTGTATGTCGGATGAAGGCATCCTGGTGTTCAACACCAGTGTGATGTCATACAGGACCTGAGGTTTGCGTGAGTATCCGTTGTCCCATGTCTGGCTTATTGGTGTGCTGACTGGTGGTTCCTCGCAGTACAGGCAGACACTCTCCGACTTCGGAGGAATCGGCGATCCTACTGACTTTAACCAGGACCCCGAAGGGACCTGTTGCCCAGGACGCTCGACGAGAGCGCGTCAATAGGTCTTAGCCAGTATATAACCCGGCCCTAGTGGGTGCCTTGGAAACACCTCTGCGTCCCGCAGAGATCATAATATTCACTCACTTTATATCTCAATGTGGGCCTTCGGAAATTACAATATTCACTCACTTTATATCTCAATGTGGGCCTTCGGAGATAACAATATTCACTCACTTTATATCTCAGTGTGGGCCCGAAGAGATCACAATATTCACTCAATTAATATCTCCGTGTGAGCCTCAAGAGATCACAATATTCACTCACTTTATATTTCAGTGTGAGCCCGCAGAGATCACAATATTTACTCACTTTATATCTCAGTCTAGTTCTTCAGAGATCACAATATTCACTAACTTTATATCTCAGTGTGGGCCCGAAGAGATCACAATATTCACTCAATTAATATCTCCGTGTGAGCCTCAAGAGATCACAATATTCACTCACTTTATATTTCAGTGTGAGCCCGCAGAGATCACAATATTTACTCACTTTATATCTCAGTCTAGTTCTTCAGAGATCACAATATTCACTAACTTTATATCTCAGTGTGGGTCCGCATAGATAATAATATTCACTCACTTTATATCTCATTGTGGGCCTTCGGAGATCAAAATATTCACTCACTTTATATCTCAGTGTGGGCCCGCAGAGATCACAATATTCGCTCACTTTATATTTCAGTAAGTGCACGCAGAGATCACAATGTTCATTCACTTTACATCTAAGTGTTGTTCTTCAGAGATCACAATATTCACTCACTTTATATCGCAGCGTGTGTCCGCAGAGATCACATTATTCACTCACTTTATATCACAATGTGAGCCTTCAGAGATCACAATATTCGCTCACTTTATATTTCGGTGTGGGCTCTCAGAGATCATAATATTCATCCACTGTATATCGCAGTGTGGGCCCACAGAGATCACAATATTCACTAACTTTATATCTCACTGTGGGCCCGAAGAGATGACAATATTCACTCACATTATATCTCAGTGTTGGCTCGCAGAGATCACAATATTCACCCATTTTATATCTCAGTGTGGCTCGCATAGATCACAATCTTCACTCACTGCATATCTCAGTGTGGTCCGCAGAGTTCACAATATTCACTAACTTTATATCTCAGTAAGGGCCCGTAGAGATCACACTATTTACACACTTTATATCTCAGTGTGGCTCGCATAGATCACAGTATTCACCCACTGTATATCTTAGTGTGGTCCCGATGGGATCACAACATACACTTACTTTATATCTCAATGTGGGCCCGAAGAGATCACAATATTCACTCAATTTATATTTCAGTGTGGCTCTCATAGATAAAAATATACACTAACTTTATATCACAGTGTGGTTCTTCAGAGATCACAATATTCACTAACTTTATATCTCAATGTGGGCGTTCGGAGATCACAATATTTACTAACTTTATATCTCAGTGTTGTTCTTCGGAGATCACAATATCCACTCACTTTATATCTCACTGTTGTTCTTCAGAGATCACAATATTCACTTACATTATATCTCAATGTGGGCATTCAGAGATTACAATATTAACTCACTTTATATCCAAGCGTGGGCCCACAGAGATCACAATATGTTCTCAATTTATATCTCAGTTTGATTCTTCAGAGATCACAATATTCACAAACTTTATATCTCAGTTTGGGCCCGCAGAGATCACAATATTCGCTCACATTATATTTCTCTGTGGGCTCGCAGAGATCATAATATTCATTCACTGTATATCTCAGTGTGGGCCCGCAGAGATCACAGTATTCACTAACTTTATATCTCACCGTGGGCCCGAAGAGATGACAATATTCACTCACTTTATATCTCAGTGTTGGCTCGCAGAGATCACAGTATTCACCCACTGCATATCTCAGTGTGGTCCGCAGGGATCACAATATACACTTACTTTATATCTCAGTGTGGGTCCGAAGAGATCACAATATTCACTCAATTTATATCTCAGTGTGACTCTCATAGATCAAAATATACACTCACTTTATATCACAGTGTGGTTCTTCAGAGATCACAATATTCACTAACTTTATATCTCAATGTGGGCGTTCGGAGATCACAATATTTACTAACTTTATATCTCAGTGTTGTTCTTCGGAGATCACAATATCCACTCACTTTATATCTCACTGTTGTTCTTCAGAGATCACAATATTCACTTACATTATATCTCAATGTGGGCCTTCAGAGATCACAATATTAACTCACTTTATATCCAAGCGTGGGCCCACAGAGATCACAATATGTTCTCAATTTATATCTCAGTTTGATTCTTCAGAGATCACAATATTCACAAACTTTATATCTCAGTTTGGGCCCGCAGAGATCACAATATTCGCTCACATTATATTTCTCTGTGGGCTCGCAGAGATCATAATATTCATTCACTGTATATCTCAGTGTGGGCCCGCAGAGATCACAATATTCACTAACTTTAAATCTCACCGTGGGCCCGAAGAGATGACAATATTCACTCACTTTATATCTCAGTGTTGGCTCGCAGAGATCACAATATTCACCCACTGCATATCTCAGTGTGGTCCGCAGGGATCACAATATACACTTACTTTATATCTCAGTGTGGGTCCGAAGAGATCACAATATTCACTCAATTTATATCTCAGTGTGACTCTCATAGATCAAAATATACACTCACTTTATATCACAGTGTGGGTCCACAGAGATCACAATATTCACTCACTTTATATCTCAATGTTTGCCTTCAGAGATCACAATATTAACTCACTGTATATCCCACTGTGGGCTCACAGAGATCACAATATTTCTTCTTCTTCTTCAGCGTTCCGAGCCATTGAGGTTCTTTGCTGCAGATACAATCC
Source organism: Cepaea hortensis (assembly GCA_963921405.1). Taxonomy (NCBI): domain Eukaryota; kingdom Metazoa; phylum Mollusca; class Gastropoda; order Stylommatophora; family Helicidae; genus Cepaea; species Cepaea hortensis. The sequence goes on from OY992879.1 coordinate 69,557,485, forward strand.
GTCTCCATTCGTCTCTCTGGTTGACCTTCTTTTGCCAATCCTTGATTCCAAGTGCTTGTAGATCTGTATATATATTATCTCTCCACCGTCTTCTTGGTCTACCTCGGGGTCTACGGTCATTTATTTCCTGAGTGTAAACGAGTTTTGTTTCCCTATTATCTTCCATTCTTTCTATATGCCCCAGCCATTGTAGTCTATTAGCCTTCATGATACCAGTGATTAGCGGGGACTTAAATAGATCATAAATGTCTTTGTTACTTCTTCTTTTCCACTCTCCACTTTGTGTATCCCTAATGGGTCCAAAGATGCGTCTTAAAACTTTGTTCTCAAATATTTACTCACTTTATATCTCAGTTTGGTTCTTCAGAGATCACAATATTCACTAACTTTATATCTCAGTATGGGCCCGAAGAGATCACACTATTTACACACTTTATATCTCACTTTTGACTCCCAGAGATCACAATATTCACTCACTTTATATATCAGAGTGGCTCGCATAGATCACAGTATACACCCACTGTATATCTTAGTGTGGGCCGGTAGGGATCACAATATACACTTACTTTATATCTAAGTGTGGGTCCGAAGATTCCACAATATTCACTCACTTTATATCTCAGTGTGGTTCTTCACAAATCACAATATTCACTCACTTTATATCTCATCGTGGTTTCGCCGACAATGTTCATAAGCCTGTTATCTCAGCATGGGCCCACTAGCGTCGTAAGACAGGGGTCAAGACTCTGGATCGCCTCTCTAGGATGCAGCCTTGCCATAGGCTGGGTCCCGAATCTAACGATCCGTTGGTTTCCATGGCGCTCATGCCATGACACCCAGCTGGTGTCTGAACCTAGAGAGAGGACAGAAAGCTCCACAACAGTCATCCCGGGAATGTTAGTTTCGGACCGAGTCGGGTCAAAGGTCGCTGCGTCAACCATACTCCCATTGTTGCAAACCTCAGGCTTGAGATTAACATCAACAGCATTCTAAACAATTGTCAACCAACCAACCAACCTACCAACCAACCAACCAACCAATCAACCAAACAACTAGCCAACAAGCCAGACAACCAACCAACCAACCAACCAACCAACCAACCAATTAGCCAAATAACCAGCCAGCCAACAAACCAACGAGCCAACTAGCCAACCAACCTGCCAACTAGCCAACCAACCAACCAACCAACCAACCAACCAAACAACCAACCTACCAACGAGCCAGCCAACCAACCAGCGAAGCAACCAGTTAACTAGCCAACCAACCAACCAGCGAACTAGCCAACCAACCAACCAAACAACTAGCTAAACCAACCAATCAACAAGCCAACTACCCAGTCAACTAGTAAACCAACCAACCAGCCAACCAACTAATCGACCAACCAAATAACCAACCAACCAAGAAACCAACTAGCCAGCCAACCAGCTAACTAGTTAGCCAACCAACCAACCAACCAAGCAACTAATCAAATAACCAGCCAACTAGCCAACCAAACAACTAACCAACCAGCGAACCAACCAGCCAACTAGCCAACCAACCAACCAAACAACTAGCTAAACCAACCAATCAACAAGCCAACTAGCCAGCCAACTAGTAAACCAGCCAATCAACCAACCAACCAACCAACCAACCAAGAAGCCAACTAGCCAGCCCACCAGCTAACTAGTTAGCCAACCAACTAACCAACAAACAAACAAAACATCCAACCAACCAACAAACTAACTAACGAACCAACCAACCAGCCACACAACCATCCAAATAACCAGCCAACTAGCCAACCAACCAACCAACCAGCCAACCAACCAACCAGACAACTAGTCAGACAACCAGCCAACCAACTAATCAACCAACCAACCATTCAACTGGCCAACCATCCAGCCAACCAACCAACCAACTAGCTAACCAATCAACCAATTAACAAGCCACCCAACCAGTTAACCAAACAACTAGCTAGCCAACCAGCCATCCAACCTACTAGCCAACCAATCAGTCAGCCAACCAACCAACCAACCAGCCAAATAACCAACCAACCAGCCAACTAGCCAACCATCCAGCCAGCCAACCAACTAGCCAACCAACCAATAAACCAACCAATTAGCCAGGCGACCAACCAGCAAACCAATTAGCCAACCAACCAACCATCCAGCCATCCAACCAACCATCTAGCCAACTAACCAACCAACCAACTAGCCTGCCAACCAACCAGCCAGTCAGCCAACCAACCAACTAGCCTGCCAACCAACCAACCAGTCAACCAACCAAACAACTAGCCAACCAATCAACCAATTAACAAGCCACCCAACCAGTTAACCAAACAACTAGCTAGCCAACCAGCCATCCAAGTTAACTAGCCAACCAATCAGCCAGCCAGCCAACCAACCAACCAGCCAAATAACCAACCAACCAGCCAACTAGCCAACCAACCAACTAGCCAACCAACCAATAAACCAACCAATTAGCCAGCCAGCTAGCAAACCACCCAGCCAGCCATCCAACTAACCAACCAACCAACCAACCAACCAACGAACAAACAAACTTTATTTTCAAAGGGTTAAGAATTGGGCACGCAGGCCCGTCTAACATTCTGCCCTTCTATCACTCTCTTTCATACATTATTTCATCCACACATCATTCAAGGCTAACAGAGATCAGCAACAATATAAAAGATATGCATTATAAAGGCATGGGCAAAATGCGAACATCAAAACTACACGACTCAGTAATATTAGATAATGGTCTGACACTTGTTATTAGCCATGTGGAATATACTGGCCTACCAAAAGGGGACTGGCTGTTATACTAGGGTTTTGTTGTTATTATTATTATTATCTCTATTATTAAGGGGGAAAGTAATCCGCACTGAGATAGTGTTCGAATAATTTGCGATTATATGAATAGGGATTGGTGATGTCTTTGATTTCTTGTGGAAGATTGTTCCACAGCTGAGCTGCAGAGTACGTTAAGCTTGTTTTGTATAAGTCAGTCCTAGGCTTCGGAATGTGTAATATATTTAAACGTTTACTGTGTCTAGCATTATATTTAAACAATGGCCAAAGGTAATTTGGGGCATTCCGATGCAGGATTTTGTGAATTAGTTTAGCTTTATTGAAAAGCAGGCGTTTGCGGAGTAGTAGTAACTGAAGGCGTTTATACAGGCTAGGATTGTCAGATAAATATTTGCTATAAATTAGACTCATGGCCCGTTACTGGAGTGAGTAAAGTCGCTTGGTGTTTGAATTAGAACAACCGTCCCAGATTGTAGAGCAGTAGTCAAAGTGTGTCTGTATATGAGAAGTATAGAATAGTTTCCTTGTGTCCTCATCAAGGAAGTTTTTAATCTTGGCGAGTTGGTAGACTTTTTTTGCTGTTTGTTTAATAACGTGGGAATTAAAGGTTAGGTTTCTATCAATGATGAGGCCTAATGTTTTGTGCTCGATTACACTTTCTACTGGCATGTTATCGATGTGAAGTTGAAGTGATGTGTGTGTGCTTAGAGTTTGAAGTCTTTGTCTGGTTGTTAATAACATTGATGTTGTTTTAGTGATGTTAATTTGCATACAGTTTGAATAGCTCCACCTAACTACATTATTTAATTCTTGTTGTAAAGACGACTCCAGTAAAATACAGTTTTCAGCGTTTGTGTACACTGTAAGTCGTCTGCAAATAGATCGCAGGACGACGAAAGATGCAAAGGTAGATCGTTAATATATATGGCAAATAACAGAGGGCCAAGAATAGAGCCTTGCGTACTCCAATATTGAAGGTAGTGGTTTGAGATAGAGATTTATTATGTGGTACTACTTGCTTTCTGTTTGATAGAAAAGATGATATTAGAGTGACTACATTAGGGCCAATTTTCATTGTCTCAAGTTTTTTAAAATTAAAATAACATGGTCTATCATATCAAATGCTTTTTTGAAATCAATAAACACAGTCCAACATAGACTGTTGTTGTTTATATTCTGGTGCCAATTTTCTATCATGTTTGTTAGGGCCGTATGGCAAGAATATTTTGATCGAAATCCTGATTGGCTGTCAACAATAAGCTTGTTGCGAACTAAATACTGTAATGTTACTTTATGGATGCGTTTTTCTAGTGGCTTAGATAGTGATGATAGTAAGGAAATTGGTCTGTAATTGTTCGGGAAACCATTGTCCAATGAACCAGATTTAAGAAGAGGGTACACTTTAGCGATTTTGAGAGCTGATGGAAAGTGGCCTTTGGTGAGACACTGATTATATACATAGGTTAGTGATATACAGCCGGTCTCTCTGGCTGTGGGGTTACAACACTTTCTCTCTGTAATCCCGTTTATCACGCAGAGTCTCGCAGCGGAGCGAGAACTGAGGTGGTTCGACCCCCGCTCGTGACTTGCGGATACTGAGCCGGCCGCTCAGAAAGCAATGGCAAACTACTGAGCGTAATCTTGCCAAGAGATCAACAGACAGCTGAAAGATGCTGCTGTTGACAGCTAAGTCCTGTAAAAGGATACGCAAAACATTTTTTTTTTTTTTTTAGTGATATACAGATCACTGGCGCAGCACAACGGAGAATCCGGTTGCTGATTCCATCTAACCCAATGAGGTTGTGTTTTTTTTAGGTTACTGAGGTAAGTGAATACTTCAGTGATTGTCATTAGCGGTATGTCGGAAAGAATATCGCGGGAACATCTATTCTCGCAAAACGATGACAGTAAAGATAAGTTGCAAGGAGAAATAGGTATTGAAGCCTTCAACTGGTCTATGTCAGTTTGAAAAAAAATTTACTGAATTGGTCGCATGTAATATGATTTGATGGTAAAGAATTTCGGAAGTTATACTTGTTTGTCAAGGTGTTAATTGCCTTCCATATATCCTTACTATTTGTTTTATCCGTTACTAAGTTCTTAAAGTAATGTTTCTTTTCCCGTCGTATGGTATATTGAACTTTGTTTCTAAGAGTACGTATGCGCTGAGATCCCGCTTTTTATGTGCTTTATCTCTGTCTCTCTAATTTCAAGTATTTCCTGGGTGATCCAAGGTGGCTTGACGTGGTGTTTTACTCGAACTTCGTTGATTGGCACATGTCTATCAAAAACATCAATAAAGGTTTTCATCCAGAATTCCAGAGCATCATCCGGGTCAGGAAGCTGATAAACATTGTCTAGAGGTGAACTAAGCAAGTCCTGTAAAAATGCGTTTTGGTTGAAATTTTTGTAACTTCTATATTTTACACTTATGTGTTTATGTTTAGGATTTTTCATTCCTTTTTTAGACCACGTGCATCATATTGGGTAGTGATCGCTCATTGCACAATTGGGTACGGTGCATTCTATGATGTTGTCTGAGCAAGTTACATAAATGTGATCTATGACTGTTGAAGATGACTTTGTTACTCTAGTAGCTTGTTGTACTATTTGTTGGAAATTGTATGATGCAATTATATTTCCCCATATTATGTTGGATTTGTTGGTGTCAATGTTAAAGTCTCCGAGTAGTATAATTTCCTTCCCGGAAGGGAAAACCACATCCATCATGGTAGTGAAGATTTCGTACCAGACGTGTCCAGCACTGGGATTTCGATAGAGGTAGCCAATTATCAGGGGTGTGCGGTTTTGAAGTTTTAGCTCCAACCAAATACATTCTATTTCGCAAGTTTCAAAGTCTAGCCTACGTTGAGCATTTAGTAAATTAGAAACATAGGCTACTATGCATTTCTCTTGTTTCCTACAGGGATCCCTTCTAAAAACTTTGTACCCTTTAATAGAGATGTCCTCATCTGAAATGTTATCATTAAGCCTACTTTCAGTAAGGCCGAATAAATGAAAATTTTGATTAATAATAGAAGATAACTCTGGTAGCTTGTTAAATAAGCTGCAAATGTTTAAGTGTCCAAGGCGTATTCCTGACTTATTGAGCCAGTGTTGCCACTTCTCAGACATTTCATCCACGAAGAAAGTGTAAATTAATCAAAATTAAGCAAACATACAAGATCATAAAAATTCAAAAATACATTAGCTTACAAAATATAAGTAATACAAATCGATATGTAAATGACAATATTATAACGATATAACTAATTAGACCAACAAATATAATGCAAGCATAGAATAAAACGAATTAAAGAACATAAAAACAAATAATTTACCTGAAAAAAAAAAAAAACTACTTCACAAACTAAATAACCATCTGTTATCCAAAAGTATGAATAAATGACTATCCAAGTCAATGTTTCTGTTTAAAGTGGAGTATCCCACACGGGAATAAACGTTAAACAGCACCGTAAGGAAGAGCAGTGAAGACCCCCTCACTCACAGTAAAAACACAATTAAAGGTATTATAAAAGCTATACAGCTAAGTACTATCAATTAATATAAAGTCAAAACAAGTCAATGTTTGCAGTTACTTATAACCTAATACGTTACTAGATCAATTAATAACCAAACATGCAGTTAAACGTTCTAGAAGAGGCTCTTTCTTGTACCGAGATCCGGTGTAGCTTTGTGCTAAGTTGCTAGTAAATACCAGGTTGTGTTGGTTGTTGGTATAGCGACATTATAAGTGCTTGACGAAGTGTAGCTGGGCTATACCGTGTGAGGTGCAACCATTCTGGGTTACAATGAAATGGGTACTGATGATGTCTCATGGGTATGTAATGACTACCAACTAGAGCCTCTGGTTGGTGGCTAACAGGAGGTTGTGGTGGCACGTCGTTGTTGCTGAGAATTGGTTCCTTTCTGGGGAGAATAGGAAAAATATCTTCGTAATTATTACCCTCCTGTGTGAAAGATGACGTATGTAACGGACTTGGTGTGGTGGTAGTGTCCCGTCTGACTTGGATTTCAGGTGCAGTGGTTATGAGTGGTCTGCACACTTCTGGCCTATTGGTACTTGATGTGACGGGAGTATGTCGTCTGGCTTTAGTTTCAGGAGTAGCTAAAAGTGTCCGGCGCGACCCCGTATTGGATGTATGGTGTGCCCGTTCTGGATATTTGATATTCTTGGCAAGCAAACTGGTGCCCAATGTAGACAAATGTATGTGATCCTTATAGAGACTCTTTTTTGGTGCACCAACCTGTGAAGTGAATGATGCTGTGTTGTTGATGAATTGTATCTTGTTTTGAGAACAGAACTTCTGCAAAATGTTGTTATTTATGTCAGCTAGGCGGCGCTGGTGTCCATAACTCGGTGATATGATGGAGGAGAAGAAAATGGATGAGTTAGGAAAAGTTTGACGTAATCCGTTCAAGAGTGCCAGCAGTTGAGACCCTGTGATTTGTTGGTTGTTCATGGTGTCGGTGATACCAATATGTACGCTTGCCCTTCTAACGCTATGATTAACAGCCAACCTGCTAATCTTGTCTGTTAGCCGGTCTACACCAGCCCCAGGCAGTGGGATTATTGAAACAATGTCTTTGTCTGAAGTGGCCATCCTGTCGCTGTATAAACCTTTCACTAAGGAATCGCTTAGTATAATATGTGTACAGTCAGGTCGTGCTGTCTGTACATGTTGGTTGTCAGCACGTCTCGCCCGTTGTTTCATCCATTTCTGATTATCAGCAGTCTTTATGTCTCCATGTGGTTCTCCCGATGTATCTTGTAGGCATGTCTTGCTCGTTGGCAGCATGTTAAAGCACTGTAGGTTTTCTGGTGACTTCTCTTGAAGTACTTCGAACCTATTGCTTATTTTGACTTCAATGGGGTAGACTGCTTGTTGTTGTTTATCTTCGTCTGCGCATTTAAGTGTTTGTTGTTGTTTATCTTCCTCTGCGCGTTGAGGTGTTTTCATAGTGGTTATCTATTCTGGGTGGGATTGAGCATCCCGAAGATTTCCCAAGGATGAAGCGGTTGCTTGGGAATTACATGCTTCTTCGGTTTGGTCGGTAGAGGACACATTCTGTAAGATTTGAACTGTATTTCTCAGCAGCAAATTTTCATCTCGCAGGAGTGCGACTTCTGTCTTGAGAGCATTGTAATCACTGCTTATCTTGTTGTTTGCTTCAATGTTGATTCAACCAGCCAGCCAGCCAAGCAACCAACCAACTAACCAACCTACCAACGAGCCAGCCAACCAACCTGCCAAATAACCAACACATCAGCCAACTAGCCAACCGACCAACAAACAAGTCAGCCAACCAAGGAACTAGCCAATCAACCAACCAACCAACCAACCAACAAACCAACCAACCAGTCAACCAACAAATCAATCAACCAACCAACCAACCAACCATTGAGCCAACCAATCAACCAACTAAACCTCAGTGTAGGAAACAGCTAGGATACCCATCAGAGACTCGGTGATGTAGCCATCGTTTCATTCATGTAGGTCGTGCACTGGGGGGGGGGGGGAAGCTCTTTAATTCCACACCACATTGATCTGGTGGTGACACAGTGGGTCAGCATTGGTATGTGAGCTGGCTCTGGAGAGGCCAGTTCTAGAGAACAGGTTCTGGCGTGTGTTTACATATTCCACGCGTGCAGAGTGGTGACACAGCGAGACCGAGTCCGTAAGTGTATTTATTCAGTCTATTATGTCCCGTTCCTGGGCGAAGAATAGAGATTTGCAGTGTATATTTTTTATTATGTCCATGTTTGACAAGTGAAAATTACGTGAACGGTTGTTTGGCCTGATGGTGTACTACACGGGATATCACTGTCACTGAAACACGGGTTTCTTCTCAAGTGTTCGCAATATCAGCGCATGTCCGGGAGCCATTTTGAATACATTTATTGCTGATTATTTCTGGAGAGTCATCGAAGTGAAGAGGTCCACTCGAGAGCCGGAGACAATAGACTCGGCCAAAGTAATCAACGGAACGCCAGGGAAGTCTTCAAAATGACAAAGACGGAGACAGACAGACTGTAGGGTCGGCTTGGTTTAACGGAAGTCGTACATTGAGCACCGTAGATTACACTAGGACAGAGTAGAATTTGCAGTGTCGTATGCTGTTTAAGTCAACACGCCAAAACATGTCCGGAATGAGTTGAATGCGGGCAAATACCGAACCACGATAAGCGACATTCTGGCATTCTTGTAGGGACAGCATGAGCTATAACCTCCAGCGGGAATCAGAAATTATTGAAGGATAGTACAAGGCTTCGCGGGACCGTCATGGCGTAGTGCATGAGCTGCCACCTCCAGCGGGAATCAGAAACTATTTTAGGGTAATATAAGGCTTTGTGGGACCGTCGTGGCGTAGTGGCTAGACACCCAAGGTGCAGGGATCGAACTCACACCGAGGTGGAATTTTCTAACTGTGACGTGGCCTGCCAGGTCGATGCCATGTATTATGGGAAGCAGGTAACTTCTGGGGAAGTAAAGGGGGCCAGCGTGCTACTGGCCGCATCGCTCCCGCGGGCCGCCTGGTCTAGCACCGTGTAGCCGATGCTGGCGGAGATGTGGACAAGGGTCCTTTACTGCTGGCTTACTTATACGGCGTTGTGTGGGGAGACTATCAGACTGTGTGTGGAGAAACTATCAGACTGTGTGTGGGGAGAATATCAGACTGTGCGTGGGGAGAATATCATACTATTTAAAGGGAGAAAATCAGACTGTTTGAAGGGAGAATATAAGACTGTGTCAAGGGAGAATAGAAGACTGTGTGAAGGTAGAATATAAAACTTTATGAAGGGAGAATTTAAGACTGTGTGAAGGGAAAATATAAAATTGTGTGAAGGGAGAAGCGAGCAGACTGTGTGAAGGGATAATATAAGACTGTATGAAGGGAGAATATAAGACTGTATGAACGGAGTATATAAGACTGTGTGAAGGGAGAATATAAAATTGTGTGAAGAGAGAAGCCTGCAAACTATAATACAATATAATACTGTGTGAAGGTAGAATAAAGGTCTGTGTGAAGGGAGTATAGAAGACTGTGTGAAGGGAGAATATAAGACCGTGTAAAGGGAAAATATCACTCACTGTGAAAAGGGAGAATATCAGACTATGTGTAGGGAGTATGTGAGACTGTGTATAGGGAGATTATCATTCCATGTAAAAGGAGAATATAAGACTGTGTAAAAGGAGAATATCAGACTGTGTGAAGGGAGAATATCAGACTGTGTGTAGGGAGTATGTGAGACGGTGTATAGGGAGATTATCATTCTATGTAAAAGGAGAATATCAGACTGTGTAAAAGGAGAATATCAGACTGTGTGAAGGGAGAATATCAGACTGTGTGAAGAGAGAATGTACGACTGCGTGATGGGAGAAGCCAGGAGATTGTGACAGAGTCCATGACACAGTAAGAATCAGTCTAGGCTGGGCGTTTGATTCACGGTCATTTGGATTGAGTGGTGATGGATAAATCAGCGGTGACGGATTATTGAGTGGTGATGAGTGATTGAGTGGTGACGGATGATTGAGTGGTGACGGATGATTGAGTGGTGACGGATTATTGAGTGGTGATGAGTGATTGAGTGATGATGAATGACTTAGTGGTGACGGATGATTGAGTGGTGACGGATGATTGAGGGCGATTGATGATTAAGTAGTGATGAGTGACTGAGTGAGTGATGAATGACTGAGTGATGATAAATGATTTAGTGGTGATGATAGTTAGAGTGGTGATGTTTGACTGAGTGGTAATGAGTGATTTAGTATTGATGAGCGATTGTGTGGTGATGAGTGATTGAATAGTGATGGATGACTAAGTGGTGATGAATGGGTGAGATGTAATGAATAACTGAGTAGTAATGGATGATTGAATGTTGATGAATGAATGAGTTGTGAAGAATGATTGAGTGGTGATGAATGATTAAATGGTGATGAATGATTGAGTGATGATGAATGATTGAGTGAGGATGAATGACTGAGTTGTGACAACTTATTGAGTGGTGATGAATGATTGAGTGGTGATGAATGGTTATGTGGTAATGAATGATTTAATTGTGGTGAATGATTGAATGGTGATGTATGATTGAGTGTTGATGAATCATCGAATGGTGAATTGGTTGAGTGGTGGTGAATAAATGATGCATGGTAAATTATCGATTGTTGATGAATTACCGGGTGTCAATAAATAAATCAATAGTGATAATATAGTGTTGAATACTTTTGTTTTGAACTGGGAGTAATATCCGGTGAATTAGTTGACTCCACTCTCGGAAATAATTAGCTCAATCAAAGGAAGTAAGCAATACACGCTATTCCCGACAGGTGGTAGTAGTGTGTGCAATTACTAATCCTAAAACCAAGGTGTATGGGAACTGCGCACTTCACATCCTCTGTAAGAATGTGTATCGTACAGAGCACATAAGTTTACCAACCTTATATTACGCAGTTCAGGTCACGTGTGAAACTATTTATCCCCGACCTTTTTATTATCTCTGTCAAGCACATAAGAAACACAAAACTAAGGTCTCGGACAGACTTCTCACATTTCCCGTGGGAAAAACAGAGGCTGGAAAGATGAGAGTCTACAATGGGCACCTATTCCATTCAGTTCTTGTTGGGTGAATCCGTGTGCGATAATGGCCTGTTGTGTGACGCCGGCAGTTATCAAACTGTGCAAGTTGGTCTCGGTTCTCAAGTTGCAGTACTGGTCCCCTCTTTGTCGGGTTTGTGGAGCAAACCTTGCTGTCGTCTCTGCAATGTTGGTTAGATACTAAAGTACGGTGGATGCCATCTTCAATCACACACGTCTGTAATAGACTATGCAATATTCAATCACCCAAGTCTGCAATAGACGTATTGAGTTGAGTTGAGTCAAGAACCGACATAATTGCACCCGGGTCATTCCCATAAGCTCTAAGTCCTCATCTTCAACAACCAGCGTAGAATTCCAGTACTATAGTCTGTCCAGAAATGAATGCCGTCATTCTCGATCAATTATTTTGAAAACTGTCTGTTGCATCGTTATGAAAATTTTCTTGCCGTCTTATATTTACCCCCACAGAAGGAATATGTCTTTGATAGGTCCAAAAGCAACTCAAATCATGGAAATCGACGACATTTCTTTATGTTTTGGTGAAAAATATAGTGATTTCTCGCTAACAAACTTGTTTTATAGTAATGCCCCGTTCCACTACGCGAGGCTCTTGTCATAAGGCCAATTCCCATGTCCCACGAGAAAATTAACTATTCAACGCTAATGTTTCCGTGTGAAGACGTAATACATTTAATATTGTGTACTTCATCTATGACCTGTAAATTATATACCGCATATAAACAAACTTTGAAATCTGCTGTACAATCTCCAGAACAAAATTTATTTTTGTTTGGTGGACATAATGATAAGGTTATATGCTAAATCTCATAATTTTCCCTCAGTTGGTTACTGAGATATTGGGGCAGACAAAAGTAAACAGACAATAATGGTGCCCGATACTATCTGATTATATGTCCGTCTTGCTTTACTTCTGAGAAACGGCTGTCTACCAGATCCTCTGACAACCTCTGATAGTCAATCTATTCTTCTGCATTGTTCACGCTCTCCCAGAGGTCCTTCACCACTTCTGCCATATCATGGATGCATCAAATCACCCATCAACGATGCGACACCAGTCTATCTGTCTGCCTGTTCATGTCCAGCCACACCAGAGTGTCCTGGAGAAAAGATCCAACGAATGCTCACAACCTGCGACCTCTGAATCGATGCATGCCATTCTGCACGAAGCATGCCAGTATTCACATCTGCCAGCATGCTTTGTGGCGGATGTCTGTTATGAGATACCGGAAATACAACCGTCGCCATGTTGACCCTCTAGACTTCAGTAGCACAGTTCATGTTAGACAATAGAATGAGACCTGAAGTGAATGGAATCTTGGCCTAGGTATACTCGCTCTCATACTCTCTCTCTCTCTCTCTCTCTCTCTCTCTCTCTCTCTCTCTCTCTCTCTCTCTCTCTCTCTCTCTCTCAACTGTGTATTCAATGCAACGTGAGGATTAGTGTCCCGTGAAGGTGATAGATACTTCAGTGTCTACCTGGTTATCCTTGTGCTTGTGTTCGCTGATACAGAATTGGGTCGAACCGTTCGGTGGCGTCTCTGTGTGTGTAAGTCTTGCCGTCGAGCTTGTTGTATTCCATGTTGTATTCCGTGTTGTATTCCGTTTTGTATTCCGTATTCATTCAGAAAACTGACTGACAGGGAGAGGACAATGCGTCAGTCAATGGCTGGTACGGTGAGAAGAAGAGCCAATCAATGGAGATACAGCAGTATCAAGGTTGATAGTGTTATCAGCATGCAGATACAGCAGCATCAAGGTTGATAGTGTCACCAGTATAGAGAAACAGGAGCATCAAGGTTGATAGTGTTGTCGCGGAAAATAAACTTGATGTTCGATCGATGACAACTAGACCCGACCTTAGTCTGCTAAAACAAGTAATCCTTTGATGTTGTACAGACTGAGAAAAATACGTCGTTAAAACTGTCTACACAGGATCGGCATTTCTAACTGAGAAACAAGGTACGTCGCGTCAAAATGTCTACCCCTGGTCGGCGAATCTTTATGATGTGGATTGTTCGGGGAACAAATACGTCGCGTTACAATGTCTACATCGGTCGGCATTTGGTTAACAAATTGTTGCTCGAGACGAACAACGGCGTCATCTGTCTGCGAGGCGGGAGTCGGCCTTTGAAGTGATAGACGGAATGTCTGACTAGAAGTCGGATGGAGTCTGTGATGTAGGGAGAAGGTCTCGGGTTCACAGACAGACCGACCTATTGTGTACGGGACAAAGAATTTCCCCAAATGAAAGCGAATTTGACGGCGGATTGACTCCAGTTAGTCGAAAACAGGCGGAGGAAACCAGATTCTGGACTGATGGGCGTCTGGACTGGTTGGTGACGTCACTCAAAGCCGATATAAAAAGCGTTGCGGTAAACAAGAGGGGTAGTCGATCAAGATTTCTGAAGTTTGGAAAGATCGGTGCAGTTTTCCGAGTTGTGTTCAATGAGAGAAACTAGGGTGTCAAATTGTTGATAGTTATCGGCGGACATAGATCCAGTCTGTGATTGCCTAGTTTCGATTAGCAACCGGAATAGGCATATGGTAGGCTATTAATCATATCTAACTTAGAGTATGATTAGGAATAGAGTACAGTACTGTGCGGTGATATAATGTATTATAGGTGCGGTGATATAATGTATTATAGGTGTGGTGATATAATGTATTATGATTAGTGATAGAATGTTCTATAAGTGCGGTGCTAGAAAGTATCATAGGAGCGTCGGCACTAGTATTCTATTGTGTGGCTTCAACTAGCTTGTGTGATATATCATTTTACTCAGGGAGTTGAGAACAATGTAGTGGAATAATAATTAGAGAGATTAAGGATGGTTGAGAGAGAGGAGAGGAATGTGAAGTGGTAGGATCTTCCAGTAGGGCATCTGCTGGGTTTCTACCCGTTCCTTTATTCTTTCTTGGTGTTGCCATGTCTCAGATCATATGATGAGTTATTTGGCCGTATGACAGAGATCGGATCTCTGTTATAGATCTGAGTGCTGCTATTGGCCTACACTCACCTAATTCCGACCAGGACTGAGTTGCCCTCACCATAGTATTCTCTATTCTACAGGTTCCATTTACAGGTACACGTATGTGTGCTATGATTTTCAACAGTGAAGCTAACACATTTTAGAAGATGATGGCTCAGAATTTGAAGACAGAAGTTGCCGAGAGGCCGCTACATTGGGCTTATACCCAAGTTGGTTTGCGGGAACCTAGCTTCTGCTGAGCAGGACATGCTGATGAGATTGATGTTTAGCAAGTGATAGGTGTATCACTGAACAGTCAGAACATTGTAGATATACACTACTGATACCAGGAACATTCATACACAATTTATACTGATACCTAGAACAGTCAGAGTGTGGTGTTAATATGGGGAATCTTTAAAACCAGTGACACTAGATCCATAAGATTTCCCCAGTAACAGTGACAATAGGGTTATAATTTTCTGATTAACAATCAGTTAAATAACAGAGAAAATTCATAGTGGGAATCAGATTGAAGACTCTCATTAGACAGTGTTTGTCATCGGTGTCCAAGCATCCTAGTGGTTCAAGAGACAACGGAGGAAGTCTTCACGTGACCGGAGGAGCATCACCTTGGTGAGGTTGCTTGTCTGGAATACATGGTGCTAGTGTGTTTTCAGCACAGTGATAAGAATGACTATACTCCCGAACACTGATCTGAGTCTACAGACACTTTAGAATATACGTCACACATTCTACACTTTATACACACACACACACACTTCTCCTACATACACACACACACTTCTCCTACATATACTCTTTGCTTTAATAAATTTCTTGTTTTTATTTGTTGAAGCAAGAGTTGTCAAGTATGGTATGTTGGGGAAGAATGAGAGGGGGCATGATCCAGGGGTGAGTAAGAGTGAGAAGAAGGTGTCTTCAGATTGAGGGAGTGTTGTGGACGGAGTCTACTGGATATCTCCAGGATAGTGATATTGAATTAAAAGAAATGTGGGTGTTGATTCACCTCACTCCAGGGACGACACTTAAGTGATAAAGAAGAACCAATAACTACTACGACATTTGTAGCAGAATGAATATCATATCAGTATTAGCTTAGGGGTGCAAGACTACAGCACGCTTGAGCATCGATATAGAACAGTAAGAAAGATGCTCAAGTCGTGACGTAGCTTGTTGTTGAGTAGTGACCACCATGAACGAGAGAGGAGAAGACAACATCATAATATATTCTGTACTTGGATTTTTTGTATCGACCATCATATATAAATAAAGCCTGTTTTGTAACAACATAGCAGAACTTGTTGATCCTCTGTATACACGCATTGTTACAGATGGGTTAAATGGCGCCGCATACAGGATTCTTTACTTGAAGGTCGCGTGAACAACGTGAAGTATGAAAGTAGTCAACATGCCGCATACTAAACTGGACTAACCAATTTGTTCAGGTATGAACGATATTTTAGACATTCATTAAATAAAAGAAAAAAAAAAGTTCAAAATCGGACCAACTATAAGTGAATCAAGGTCAAAATTTAAACGTTTTTCAGACTACCTAAATTAAACTTACACACATCAAGATTTTTGAATGGAGCCATCTACATAATTTGATTGACTATGACTGTGGAGTTTTATCAAGATGTTTTTCGTCAGAAATACTTGAAGCAACGTGATGTTTGTCGAATTGCTGTGAGGTTTGACTTGCATTATTTCAGCCGTTAAGTAACCTTGTATTGAAGGTCACACACTTACATACTAGCAAAGAAATCCCAAGACAGCTATAACAACTCGAATTGGTTTAAAGGAGCTGTTTCCTTTTGTTATGTTCATTTAAAATTGACTTGGAGAACCTGAAGAAAAATGAGAGCTTATTTTGAGTCAACTATATTGCTCCTTCAATTAGAAATCACGAGAAAATACCGTTGCATTCGCTCATCCTGAATTCTAACAAGTCAGAATGTTTTTCAACAAAAGCGAACATCTCAATAGGGGACCTTCGGAGGTGGTTAGGCAAACTGGGTTGCCGACCTGCTGAAGAAGGGACTCAAATATAGTCGCTTTATCGTTAGACCAGTTTTCAAGACGTCGCCTGGAAGTGCCCTGTTCAGGGTGAAAAGAATGCTCAAGTCTGGTAGGGGCTCAACCAGGGGCTGAAAGTGACGAAACCTGAGACGCTGGAAGAAGAACATCACTGAAGTCGCGTTTGGATGGCTACTGAATAATAAGAACTCCAGACGTTTGAGTATACAGGAACCGTGACAAGGGATATTTTTAAAGAACGTACCTGAATTCACGCCTCTCTTAGATCAAGGAAAGATATGCTCGACGGTAATTAATTTAACTATAACTGATAAGAGAACAATTTTTTAATGTGATTTAAATATTTAAATAAGATCATTTAGATAAATTGTTATAATGTGAATTTGCTTGTATAAGTGTATAGCGAAATATTTCAGCATGGCAGAAGAACAAGGTTCACTGACACAAGTTTTGACTGGGGTAGGAACGGTAATAGGTAAACTCAACACAGTCATGAAACAACAAGGAATGGCAGCTGAAATTGTTAAATTTAGCGGACAGGCGAAAGATTTTAAGAAGTGGATAACTTCAATAGAGAAATATGCATATTTGGTG
The DNA here is from genome assembly GCA_963921405.1 of Cepaea hortensis. NCBI lineage: Eukaryota > Metazoa > Mollusca > Gastropoda > Stylommatophora > Helicidae > Cepaea > Cepaea hortensis. The sequence goes on from OY992879.1 coordinate 69,574,538, forward strand.
TCAGCATCAGATGAAGAGAAAATGAAACTTGCTTATCAGGCAGCAACAGAACCAGTTTCTGATCATATCAGAAGAAAATTAGAGGCTAGGGTAGATGAGACATGGGAGCAGTTCAAGGACGATTTAGCTCATAAATACGCTGAAATAACGGACCCACAACATGCGTTTTCAGTGTTAAGACAATCAAAACAAAACACTGGAGAGACTGTACAATTATTCAGCGATAGGTTGATTAACCTGGCTGAAGAAGCATTCTTAGGACAGAACGTACGAGGAGAAGAGGTGGAGCGGATGTTGGTCGGGATTTTTGTAGACGGTATAAAGTCAGATGGACTGAAATTTAAGTTGATGAGGGAAAATCCTGAGAGATTATCACAAGCTGTAGATATAGCAGTACAAGAGGAGAACTTGAGACGTAGATTTAGGTTGAGAGTAGGACGAGAAATAGGTACCAGTCGAGAAGATAGGATTGAAGAGCCTATGGAGATAGGACAAACAAGGTTCGGATGGAATAGGAGAGGAGGTATACAGACATTACAAGGTAGTAATAGAAATGCTTATGATGAAAGAAGACAAATGAGATATCCTACAAGTGAGACGGTAGGTAACACAAATAACACAAATATAGTCTGTTGGTCTTGTGGTCAACGGGGACACGTTTTTCGCTTTTGTGGTAACAGGCGTGTCCAGTCGAATACACAAAGTAGAAATGGCAATAGCAGATTAAATGGAAATGTTGAAGAGAGACACAGAAGTTTTACAAGTACAAGAACGCAGGAAAACCGGCGCCCTACCTATTAAATAGGACCTGTGGTAGGAGGGAAAATAACAAGGTCCCAAGATTTAAAGAATATTTTAATAGCAGGTATAGCAGGACGAGTAGAGAATGCTCTCAATTAGATGAAATCAAACAGTTCACAGTGAATAAAACAGATCCCAGTTCATGTATAATAGAAATAGGGAAGTATAGAGTTCGTACATTAATTGATTCGGGAGCTCAGGTTAGTGTGATCAAAGAAAGTTTTTTATACAAAATAATGAGAAATTGCAAAATATTCAGAAATCATAATAATCTTCACTCTGTTACAGGACAGAATTTACAAGTAATTGGACAAACAATAATGAATTTTAAGTTAGGGGGAATCAACGTAAGACATCTTTTTCATATAGTGAAAGATTTAAATAGAAATATGCTTATAGGAAGAGATTTTCTAATAAAAAATGGTGTAAGACTTATGTTTGATCTACATAAATTAAAATTCAAAGACGTGTACGTAGATTTAGAAGAAGACATGCACATTTCATCACTGGTTAGAGTTAAAATGTCTACGACGTTAAAACCACAGACGGTTAATTTGATACAGGCAAAGGTAAAAAGAAATCCGTATTATGAAGTAGGACACACAGTTAGAATCACTGAATTACAAAGGGAGGTAATTGATGAGCCTGGTCTAGAAGTTCCGGATGGAATAATATCATTAGATAAACACTTAACTTTTCCAGTAATGATTATTAACAACACAGGTAGAGAAATTAAATTATATAGAGGATGTGTAATAGCCAAAGTAGATCATAACATTAATGACATATTAGCAACAGATAGAGTAGAAATGCCGGGAATAAATTATTCAGAAACTCCTAGTGAAAGAATTAATAACAGACGCGGACGCGAAAGAAAAGGGAACGTACAGAAGGATGAATTGATCCATCCATTCAGAAGAAATACAGCCCAAATACATTCACTAGACAAAATAACAAGAGAGCAAGAATTGTTGGCACAGTTAAAAACTCCACCAGAAAATAAGAAAGTATTAGAACAACTTATAAAAGAGAATCAGGATGTATTTGCAATTAATGATTTAGAATTGGGAAGGACAAAAACAGTTACGATGGAAATAGATACTGGAGATCACCCACCAATTAGTTTGAAACCGTATAGAACACCCTTAAGGAATAGAGAAATTGTTGAAAAAGCAATAGAAGACATGCTGAAAGCAGGAATAATAACAAGATCAAAGTCGGAATGGTCATCTCCGATTGTCATCGTGACCAAAGCTGATGGTTCACATCGATTCTGCTGCGACTATCGGGCGTTGAACAAAATCACTAAGAATCTAGCGTACCCATTGCCGGTGATTGACGATATTTTGGGTTTACTTAATGGGTCTACTTTCTTTACCACGTTAGATGCAAGATCAGGATTTTGGTGTATACCTTTGTCCCCAGACGCCCAGAAAAAGAGTGCCTTTTGTACACACGCAGGTTCTTACGAATTCTTACGAATGCCTTTTGGAGTTCGTACAGCGCCCTCTTATTATATGCTATTAATTAATCAAGTATTAGAGGGTATGCAAAAGTTTGCATTGGCATACATAGATGACATTTTAATTTATACAGCAGGGGATGTAGATGATCACTTAAAACATGTAAAATTAGTATTCGACAGATTAAGAATACATGATGTCAAACTGAAGCTCAGTAAATGCGAATTTTTAAAAACAGAAAAAAAAGTATTTGGGGTATATTATTAATAGAGACGGAATTAAACCAGATCAAGATAAGGGTAAAATTATTAGAGAATTATCTCCTCCAACTAACGTAAAAGAAGTGCGTGCGTTTATTAGAACCTGTGGGTATTATCGGCGTTTCATTCCAGGGTTCTCAAAGATAGCAGAGCCTATTACTAACTTAACTGGCAAATACCCTAGATTTAAGTGGGATGATGAATGTCAAAAAGCGTTCGAGTTTTAAAAAAATAGCTTAACAATAGTGCCACTATTGACATATCCAGATTTGAATAAACAGTTAATATTATATACAGATGCTTCAGATAATGCTATAGGAGCGTGTTTGGTTCAACCATATGAAGGAAAAGAATCTGGAATACCAGGGGTTAAAAATGAAAGGCCAATTTATTTCTTGTCTCATAAACTTAGCAGGTCTCAGCGGAAATGGTCTACTATTGAGAAGGAGGCTTATGATATTCATTACGCTCTTCAGAAACTTAACTACTATCTACATAACGCAAATTTCATCATTAGAACTGACCACATGCCTTTAAAATCTTTGTTAGAAGCTCCAGTGCAGAACAGGAAAATACAGACATGGGCGTTGAATCTACAAGGATACAATACAAGAATAGAATACATACCAGGTAGGAACAACACATGCGCTGATTTGTTGTCTAGAATCCCGTATCCACAGTCATCAGGAAACACGGAAGATGAAGGAGAACCGGAGATGGACGACCGAAACTGGCAAGTAAATATATTAGATTCTGCCATAATAAATAGAGAAGATTTTGAGAGTTTACCGTCGGATCAAGAGTCTGAACCTAGAGCAGAAGACCCACATTTAGCACAATTTAATATGAAAGAAGAACAAGAATTAGATCCAAAAGTCTTAGAAATGAAACAGAAATTAAAAGAAACGGATGAGAATAAGTATAAGAAGAATTATTTAGTTTTGCAAGAGGATGAACAGTTATATTACATGAGTGAAAGAAACGAACAGCTAAGGAAATATATTCCAAAACATTTGGAAAATGAAGTTTTAAAAGCATATCATGATGAGAATGGTCATCTCGGTCGTGATAAATTAGTGAAAGCACTTACGAATAAATATTATTGGCCGAATTTATTTAAAACTGCTTGTAAATATGTCGATACGTGTGAAAGATGCAGATTAAGGAATATGAAAACAATTAAGTGTCCCTTACAAGATACAGATATTCCTCAGTTTCCAATGCAAAAAGTTAGCTTAGATATATCAGGTCCTCACCCTAGAACATTATCAGGGAACGTATATCTAATTCATATGGTGGACGTCTACAGTCTTTGGCCGGAAGTTTATGCAATCCCAGATAAGAGCGCAGATACTATCATTAATATTTTTTTACAGGAATTCGTACCAAGATTTAGTTGCCCACAGATTGTACTCACGGATAATGGTAAAGAATTTGTGAATAAGAAATTCGAAAAGTTATTAAAAGATTTGAATATAAAACATATAAAGACCTCATACTATAGACCTTCTTCAAATGCTAAGAACGAAAGACAACATAGAACATTGTACGATATTATAGCAAAGATTGTCGATGAACATGAAAAAGATTGGGATCTATTCCTAGGACCTGCGCTTAGCGCTATACGCACAAATCAAAATGAGAGCACAGGGTTTTCACCATTTTATTTATTACACGGGAGAGAGCCAATACTACCCATAGATAATCTGTTAAAACCAAGACGTAAATATATGGGGGAAGACTTTCAAGAGGTCATCATACAAGAAATGCATAAAGCACATGTAAGATTAATGAATAATATAATTAAAGCTAGAGAAAGACAGAAAAAGTACAGAAACGTGAATACAAAATTACAGGAATTCAAAGTAGGTGATAGAGTTTATTATAAGAAGCATAGAAGGAACTCTAAGTTTGATGCTCGTTGGGTTCCAGATTATTACATTTTAGAAAAGCTAGGAAATGTATCGTACAGTATAAAGAACCAGATCACGGGACATATAGCAAGGGCACACGTAGAGCACTTAAGAAGAGATAGTGATGATAAGGGAAATAATAATTATAATAATAATTATTATTCAGACACCGGATACTTAGATGAACAAGTCGTCAGAAGAGCTACGATACCCCCAGATATTAGAAAAGATCCAGCACAAAGTCAATTTATAACAACTCCAGTTTGTGATAATACTCAAGAACAGACAATACCGAAAACGATAGAAGAAAAAAATATGAATGAGAGTCATTATGATAGCATAGAATCTATGGAAGAAGAGATAGGTGCTCCATTTAAAAATACTAGACAAGCAACGAAAAGGAGAATAGAGAGACAGAGAGAAAGAGAAGTGAAAAGACAGAGAAGAATTAGGGAAAATTCATCAAGCGACGAATTTATACCCCTATTGGAAAGGTCGTTAAGAAACGATGATAAAAAAATTAGATTGGATATAGAAAGAAAAAGATTGGCAGCTGCTAGTAATAGACATACAGATGAAGAAGAAATGGATGAAAATTCAGAATCAAATAGTAGTATGGAAGAAAGTAATACTTTATACGAAGAAGAAGATATTGATGTGGAGATAGCACTTATTCAAAGGAACTTGGAGTTACTGAAGAAATGGACACGTAGGAAATAAATTGATAGAAAATACTGCAGATAGCAAGATATAAATTTCATGATTTAAAAATGAAAATGATACTTGAGGATGTATATGACACATTTGTTATAGAAAAGGGTTCTATTGATACTTATAATGAGTTGTCTTGAAGAATAGACATAATTAGGTATTAAGATAACTAATATGGATGTAAATTAGAGTGAGGTATATTTTTTTTTACTGTAATTTGATTGCCAATTGATTTTATGGTTTGACTTCTTGAGTTTTCTTATATAGATAAATAAGTTAGTTATTGTTAGTCCATAAAAGAGACTAACAATATATAGGATGTATGTTATATTATTTTAAAATATGTTTTTCTTTGAATGAGTTAATACCTTTAATTGATATGAGGGGAAACATAAATGATGTATAAAAACTGGGGGAGGGGGGGGGTATGATGTCCTGTTGTGATTTTATTTCGCTTCACTCATAATTTAAGTGAATTGTCTTGTATGTTGAATGGTAATTACCTTGTTTATATATATGTTAGAAATTAGTTAAGTTAAGTTTAATTTACATGGTTTTGTCTAGAATAAAGGCAATACATGGGGCTTTATTTAGGACCCTTCGTTCAGAAAATAGTAATAAACTACTGAGGACTAGTAGAGAGACACATTATCTTTGTGAATAATATGTTCATGGGTATATTCTGTTGCTGTGATAATCAGCATAAAGAGGTTGATATGGCTATGAAGTATTAGAAACATATGCCGGGGATGGTTATGGGAAAGTTAAAATAGGAGCTGCATTAAAGTCAGCATTAATTGAAGATATATGGATTGGATACCATATTATGAGTAACGATATGATTGTTAATAGAGAACAGATAAAAAGGGGGATGTGAATGGCAGCATAGAAGGTTGGGTATATGGAATAGATAAACAAGGAGGCGTACCATGGGATGTGAGGGGGAAAAATATAGGAGCTGTGGAAAAACAGCGTTAATTAATTTAAAATGTTCATGGAATATGAACATTGGTTCATGGTTGAAGGTGAGATAAGTGAAATATAGACAAGGTTGTGGATGGCAAAATATGGCAATATAAATGTTGGGTAAGAAAACTTAGATCAACTTAATTTATAGTGAACAGAGATGTATTTCATAAGATATATTTAAAAAAACTTTTTACAAAAGTTTTTTCGTTGGCAAGAGAGGTAAATGTGATTGTGTTGACTATTTCCTTATACTTGGGTGCGCACCCCTTCTTTACTTTTTTTCCGTCTATCCTGTGCTGTGTGAATGAGAAATTTCATAATGTCAAGTGTACGATAACGATTGATACGAGCCATTCTTATGATATATATATATTTTGTAAAGAAACTATGAAGAGCCAGAAACGAAGAAGAAATATAATTTCATAGTGGTTTGCAATGTGGTACAATTAGAAGGAAATATTCACCTAAAATAGAGTTAGTTTGGGGCGGCTTAGAGAAATTATGGGAGGTAAGGAGAGAAGGTGTAGGATAAAGGGGTTAGGAGTTAAGACTTTTGAAGAAGAAAAGTCTTTTAAAAGACAGGGAGGTGTAGCAGAATGAATATCATATCAGTATTAGCTTAGGGGTGCAAGACTACAGCACATTGAGCATCGATATAGAACAGTAAGAAAGATGCTCAAGTCGTGACGTAGCTTGTTGTTGAGTAGTGACCACCATGAACGAGAGAGGAGAAGACAACATCATAATATATTCTGTACTTGGATTTTTTGTATCGACCATCATATATAAATAAAGCCTGTTTTGTAACAACATAGCAGAACTTGTTGATCCTCTGTATACACGCATTGTTACACATTCATTCTTTACACACACGACATTTATTGGGGGCTCGTAAACGTGATCTTTGGACAGCGGGATCTTTCTTACAAGGGATCTTTAGACAACAGGATCTTTCATAAGCGGGGTCTTTTAACACGGGATCTTTAGTTAGAGGATGGAGATATCCTATTAGGGAGAATCCAGCTAGAGTGAATGTGGATAGGGGTTAAGACTTATCTTACCTGTTCACACTTCACACGTCTGCATATGTCTGTGGTCCTGATTCTACTCTTGTCACTGAGTGATTGTGTTGTGTTATGTGGTGTGTTATAAAATATATAGATTAATTGTATTTGGTCATTATCTATATATTTGTTTAGAGATAATCTATACTCTATCTGCTGAGTTACCTCTCTGAAAAATGGCCACTCCTAAACTGACCACGGCAGAACTAAGGGCAAAGGGGGAAGAAATGGGATTGTCGGGTTCTGCACTGACAGATTACGTACAGGAGGTGGAGAGGGAGTATCGTCAAGCAGAAAGAGAGGATCGAAAGGCCGAGTTGGAATTGAGAAGGATGGAGTTAGAGCGAGCAGCTAAGAAATTGGAAGCAGAACAAGCTGCTAGGCAATTTGAAGCTGAGCAAGCAGCTAAGAAATTGGAAGCTGAACAGGCTGCTAAGCGATTGGAAGCTAAACAAGACGCTCAGAAAATGGAGCACGAGTACCGGATGCGGGAATTCGAGCTTAAGAGGCAATCTAGTGGGGAAACTGAGGGAGGAGTGGGAGGTTCCTCTCTCCCTGGCTCAACACCAGTAGGTGGACATAGCTACCATGCTATGAAGTTCCCTCTAGCGATCTACGAGGAGGACAAAGAGAAGATTGACCAGTACCCTCAACGCTTTGAGGCTATGTCGGTTGCAATGGGTCTGGAGCGTGACAAATGGAATCTCAAGCTATCCCAGGGATTACGCGGGACCTTTTACGAGGTTTATTCTCGCCTGCCACCAGGACATGAGAACAATTATGACGAGTTGAAGACGGCTCTGCTGAAACGACTTGAAGTTACGTCACATACCTACCGGAAAAAAATTTCGAGGAGCGAAACGAGAACCGGGGGAGTTGTTCGCCGCCTATAGTCTGCGTCTGAAAGCCTATCTCCATAAGTGGATGGATTTGGCTGGGTTCGCGCATGATTATGAGAGTCTGGAAGAGCTCATGGTAGTCGACCAGATGTGAAAGCAAATGTCGAAACCTCTCAGGACATTCTTGGGAGAACAAGGGGTGGAACGAATCGACATGGTGACGAAATTGGCAGAACGGGTCGTCGAGGTACATGGGGAGGCAGCAGAAAACCTTTCTACCAACATCAAAAGTCAGGAAAAACATAACCTGAAGAAGGCCAAGAGCACAGGAACTAAGAAGGTGGAACCATATGTCAAAACTTCAGAGGAGAGTTTGGAGAAGGCGAAGGGGGAAAGCAAGAGCACTTCGAGCTCTACACAAAAACGACCATGGTCGGAGAAGTGGTGTTCGATTTGTAAGTCACCTTCTCACAATACGAAGGATTGCAAATCGAAGGCTAAGAACACTCACTTCGCGGCATGTCAAGTGACTTCAAAGCAGGTGGACACTGACAATGCCAAGGTCGACAAGGATGCTCACCAGCAGGAGAGCTCAATAAAGTCCGGCACAAGAAAATCTAGGACAGGGAAATGGTGCAACCACTGCAGGTCGAATACGCACAATGCTATTGATTGCAGGGGAAAGTCAGGAGACACTCAATTCGTCGTGTGCCCCGGGAAACCTAAGGTGGAGCCCACTAAACAGGTCGAGGCAGAGGAAGAGACTCCAGACCAGGATAAACCACCTTTAGTGGAATTGGTAGAAGTTAACGGTCGTCAAGTGGAGTGTTTGTACGACACAGGACTGGACGGGGAGGCCGTGATTTCTGCGGATTTGGTACATCCAGAACAATTCACAGGTGAGACCATGGAGATACAGCCTGCAGAGAAGAGTGCTGTAGCCATGAAATTGCCCATTGCCAGAGTAAAGATTCGGTCAAGATATGACACCGGCACTATCAATGCCGCGGTGTTGACCGATCCCATTTTCCCCGTAATCCTTGGTTGCCGGTATGTCTTTCTGGGAATGCCCAGGGAGCCAATCCATATGGGAGCAATTCAGACTCGATCTCAGACGAGAACGGATGAGGCAGAAGCAAATGTGACTAACCCACTGCCAGGGGAGTTGCGAACTGCCCAGAGTGAGGATGATACTTTACGTCCTTGCTACAAAAAGCTGCAGAAAAGTGCTGATCCACCCAAAAGGGGACAGTACTATATGAAGAATAGGATACTCTACAGGAGAGCCGGAAGGGGAGACAACCTACATGGTCAGTTGGTGGTCCCAAAGGCCCATCGTTCCCAGATTCTTCATATGGGACATACCATCTCATTCAGTGGGCATATGGGTATTGCCGCCACGATGCAGCGAATTTCCTGCCATTACTATTGGCCGGGAATGACAGGTGATGTGCGTCGGTATGTGAAGTCATGCCCTGAGTGCTAGAGGGTGGCACCGAAACACTGGACAGCGCCGGTGGTCTTGGGTGAAATGCTCATCATGAACTCTCCTTTCGAGAGGGTAGCCATCGATATTGTGGGTCCACTTCCTAGGACTAGGAAGCGGAACATGTACATACTCACCATGGTGGATTGCTGTACAATGTGGGGTGAAGCCATACCGTTGACCACAATTGACTCGAAAAGAGTGGCGGACGCACTATTGGAGGCCTTTACAAGATTAGGCTTTCCTGATCAAATACTGACGGACAATGGGACCCAGTTTTGTGGAAAACTTATGGAGGAGGTATTTAGGGTGTTCCACTCTAACCATATCCATACCAGCCCTTACCACCCTCAAGCCAATGGACAAGTAGAGCGTTTCAACGGCACGTTGATGACAATGCTCAGGAAACTGGCACAGGAAAAACCTGATAGGTGGGATGAATATATCCCAGCAGCACTTTTTGCCTATCGGGAAGTTCCTCATGGCTCAACAGGACTACCACCCGCTACGTTGCTGTTTAGTCGCCCAATCAAAGGACCGTTGGAAGCCATGTTGAGGAGTTGGACTGAAGAGGGGACGTCAGAAGAAGTGATCTCTTCTTACAAATATGTGGAGGAACTGAAAGAAAAACTTCACAAGGGATGGACTCTGGCAAATCAAAACTTGAAAAAGGCCAGAAAAAGACATGCGGCTTATTACAACCGTAGGTCTAAAGACAGATCTCTAGAGGTGGGAGACAAAGTATTGTTGCTACTCCCAACGGGAAACAACAAACTGGAGATAGGTTGGCAAGGCCCATTTCCCGTGGAAAGGGTGATATCCAGGACCAACTATCAGATCCGGATCCGGGGAAAGTCGAAGATTTTCCATATCAATCTCTTGCGGAAATACGAAGAGAGACCCGGAGAAAAAGCAGCTCACCTCATGGCAATGGCAGTTGCAGTGGAGACAGAAGTGGGAACCAACGAGGGCAGGGAATATCCCCTGGCACACCAGGAAACCTACAAGGATGTGCAGGTGAACCCTGATCTGACTTCCCAGGAGAGGGAAAAGATAACCCAGGTTCTCGAGTCTCATAAGGAGATACTGACTGATAAACCAGGACGAACGAGGTTGGTGGAGTTCGAGATGACTTTGACCACTCAAGAGCCTGTTCGCCAAAAGGTTTACCCAGTGCCATTCTCTAAAGAAAAGGCACTGGAGGAGGAAATATAGAAACTGTTGGAGGATGACGTCATTGCGCCATCCACATCCCTATACAATGCGGGGGTAGTTTTGTTGCGAAAACCAAGTGGAGAACACCGGTTGTGTATAGACTACCGACTTCTGAACAGTCATACACAATATAAGGTGGAACCTTTGCCGAATCCAACTCAGTTATTCGTGAGGCTCTATAAGGCAAGGTATTTCTCAAAGGTGGATCTGAGTCGAGGGTATTATCAGATTCCAGTCAAACCAGAGTTTCGACCACTGCTTGCTTTCAGTACCCCCAGTGGACATTACGAATTCAAGGTCATGCCCTTTGGACTCAGTAATGCACCTAGTGTGTTTACTCGCATGATGAGGACTTTACTTGATCCCTTACAGGATCCGTCCATCATCTCATTCATGGATGATATTCTGATTTCCAGTGACAGCTTGGATGACCATTTACAATCCTTGGAACGAGTTTTCAATAGGCTCAAGGAAGCCGGGCTTACTGCTCGACCAACCAAGTGTATGATTGGTTACCAGACTCTGGAATTTCTAGGTCACACCATCACCCCAGGACACATTATCCCAGAAGAAAAGAACCTAGAGAAAATCAGATGTGCTCCAAGGCCAAAAACGAAGAAGGATGTGCGAACTTTTCTCTCGTTGTGTGGGTTCTACCACAAATTTATCCCACATTTCACTGAACTGGGAGCTCCATTAACCGAAACCTTGAAAAAGGGATTCCCGGACCAAATTGTTCGGACACCGGAATGCGAGAGTGCCTACAGTCAGTTGAAGGAGGCCTTGGTCAGCAAACCTGTGTTACAGCTCCCGGACCTTTCCAAACCATTTGTGTTGAGAACGGATCCAAGTGGGATTGGGATTGGGGCAGCTGTGTTACAGGAAGGAAAAGATGATGCTTCGGTTTTGAAACCAGTGGCATACGCAAGCAAGAAACTTCTCCCGGCTGAGAGGAATTATTCGACCGTCGAGAGAGAGAGTGTTTGTCTCTCGTATGGGCCGTGCAAAAATTCCAGCCATATTTGTATGGAGTTCAGTTTCGAGTTCAGTCGGATCATCAACCCTTGATGTTGCTGGCCACTTCTCAGAAGCTCAACGCCCGTTTGATGCAGTGGTCGTTGCTACTTCAGCCATACCACTTTACAGTGGAGTATATACCTGGGAAGGAAAATGTGGGTGCTGATTTCCTGTCGAGACATCCAGCTCCGGAAGAAGAGGAAATGATCATCTGGATCAAACTTCCAAGAAGAAAGAGTTGCGGACTACTCTCTTAGGAGGGGGCCTATGTCGCGGAAAATAAACTTGATGGTCGATCGATGACAACTAGACCCGACCTTAGTCTGCAAAAGCAAGTAATCCTTTGATGTTGTACAGACTGAGAAAAATACGTCGTTAAAACTGTCTACACAGGATCGGCATTTCTAACTGAGAAACAAGATACGTCCTGGTCGGCGAATCTTTATGATGTGGGTTGTTCGGGGAACAAACACGTCGCGTTACAATGTCTACATCGGTCGGCATTTGGTTAACAAATTGTTGCTCGAGACGAACAACGGCGTCATCTGTCTGCGACGCGGGAGTCGGCCTTTGAAGTGATAGACGGAATGTCTGACTAGAAGTCGGATGGAGTCTGTGATGTAGGGAGAAGGTCTCGGGTTCACAGACAGACCGACCTATTGTGTACGGGACAAAGAATTTCCCCAAATGAAAGCGAATTTGACGGCGGATTGACTCCAGTTAGTCGAAAACAGGCGGAGGAAACCAGATTCTGGACTGAACGGCGTCTAGACTGGTTGGTGACGTCACTCAAAGCCGATATAAAAAGCGTTGCGGTAAACAAGAGGGGTAGTCGATCAAGATTTCTGAAGTGTGGAAAGATCGGTGCAGTTTTCCGAGTTGTGTTCAATGAGAGAAACTAGGGTGTCAAATTGTTGATAGTTATCGGCGGACATAGATCCAGTCTGTGATTGCCTAGTATCAATTAGCAACCGGAATAGGCATATGGTAGGCTATTAATCATATCTAACTTAGAGTATGATTAGGAATAGAGTACAGTACTGTGCGGTGATATAATGTATTATAGGTGCGGTGATATAATGTATTATAGGTGTTGTGATATAATGTATTATGATTAGTGATAGAATGTTCTATAAGTGCGGTGCTAGAAAGTATCCTAGGAGCGTCGGTACTAGTATTCTATTGTGTGGCTTCAACTAGCTTGTGTGATATATACTTTTACTCAGGGAGTTGAGGACAATGTAGTGGAATAATAATTAGAGAGATTAAGGATGGTTGAGAGGGAGGAGAGGAATGTGAAGTGGTAGGATCTTCCAGTAGGGCATCTGCTGGGTTTCTACCCGTTCCTTTATTCTTTCTTGGTGTTGCCATGTCTCAGATCATATGATGAGTTATTTGGCCGTATGACAGAGATCGGATCTCTGTTATAGATCTGAGTGCTGCTATTGGCCTACACTCACCTAATTCCGGCCAGGACTGAGTTGCCCCCACCATAGTATTCTCTATTCTACAGGTTCCATTTACAGGTCCACGTATGTGTGCTATGATTTTCAACAGTGAAGCTAACACATTTTAGAAGATGATGGCTCAGAATTTGAAGACAGAAGTTGCTGAGAGGCCGCTACATTGGGTTTATACCCAAGTTGGTTTGCGGGAACCTAGCTTCTGCTGAGCAGGACATGCTGATGAGATTGATGTTTAGCAAGTGATAGGTGTATCACTGAACAGTCAGAACATTGTAGATATACACTACTGATACCATGAACATTCATACAAAATTTATACTGATACCTAGAACAGCCAGAGTGTGGTGTTAATATGGGGAATCTTTAAAACCAGTGACACTAGATCCATTAAGATTTCCCCAGTAACAGTGACAATAGGGTTATAATTTTCTGATTAACGATCAGTTAAATAACAGAGGAAATTCATAGTGGGAATCAGATTGAAGACTCTCATTAGACAGTGTTTGTCATGGGTGTCCAAGCATCCTAGTGGTTCAAGAGACAACGGAGGAAGTCTTCACGTGACCGGAGGAGCATCACCTGGGTGAGGCTACTTGTATGGGATACATGGTGCTGGTGTGTTTTCAGCACAGTGATGAGAATGACTATACTCCTGAACACTGATCTGAGTCTACAGACACTTTAGAATATACGTCACACATTCTACACTTTATACACACACACACACTTCTCCTACATATACTCTTTGCTTTAATAAATTTCTTGTTTTTATTTGTTGTATCAAGAGTTGTCAAGTATGGTATGTTGGGGAAGAATGAGAGGGGGCTTGATCCAGGGGTGAGTAAGAGTGAGAAGAAGGTGTCTTCAGATTGAGGGAGTGTTGTGGACGGAGTCTACTGCATATCTCCAGGATAGTGATATTCAATTAAAAGAAATGTAGGTGTTGATTCCCCTCACTCCAGGGGAGTGGTAAAGAAGAACCAATAACTACTACGACATTCATTCTTTACACACACGACAAGTGTCACCAGTATGGAGATACAGCAGCATCAAGGCTGATAGTGTCACCAGCACGGTCGGCCAGGGTTCCACGCCTACACTCGCCTTCTCGCTAAGTGAGGGAAACACTGCCCCCCATCTCACCACAGACCTACAGAATGTGCGGCCTCTATCTCACCACAGACCTACAGAATATGCGAGCCCTATCTCACCACAGACCTACGGAATAATCGGATTCTGTCTCACCATAGACCTACAGAATGTGCGGCCCTTAACTCTCCACAGACCTACAGAATGTGCTGACCCCAGCTCACCACAAACCTACAGAATAATCGGACTCTATCTCACCACAGACCTACAGAATGTACGGGCCTTATCTCACCAAAGATTTACAGAATGTACGGGCCTTATCTCACCAAAGATTTACAGAATGTGCGGCCCCTATCTCTCCACATACCTACAGAATGTGCGGGCCCCATCTCACCACAGACCTACATAATATACCAGCCCCATCTTACCACAAGCCTACAGAATGTGCGGGCCGTATCACACCACAAACCTACAGAATGTGCGGGCCGTATCACACCACAAACCTACAGAATGTGCGGGCCCCGTCTCACCACAAACCTACAGAATATACCAGCCCCATCTTACCACAAACCTACAGAATGTGCGGGCCGTATCACACCACAAACCTACATAATGTGCGGGCCATGTCTCACCACAGACCTACATAATGCGCGAGCCCTGTCTCACCACAGACCTACATAATGTGCGAGCCCTGTCTCACCACAGACCTACAGAATGTGCGGGCCCTATCTCATCACAGACCTACAGAATGTGTGGGCCCCGTCTCACCACAGACCTACAGAATGTGTGGGCCCCGTCTCACCACAGACCTACATAATGTGCGAGCCTTGTCTCACAACAGGACAGTGCTAGGGACATCGGTGAACAGACTTCTCGTTTACTGACATTTAATGTCTAGCCCATAGCGTATCATTAGAGAACGTATGGAGTATGGGGAAAGGTGATAGGAGGGTAGGGGGGGGGGGGGCGAGATTGGGGTAGACTTACACATAGAGCAAACATTGTGGTCTCGTGTACTGCGTGCCACATTGATGTTATTAACAAATACGGCGGCAAGTTGCACGCGCGTTTTGTTTACATTGAACTATGGCTAGGGAAGAGACGTCTACTCGACACAAGTGTTGACTTTGTGAAAGGCTTGGGTTTAAGTCTGGCGGAGTTGATATTGCAGACAATTCGCTCGCGGGGCACGCTTCGTGGTTATTCCGTAAGATCAGGTATTGCCCCGCACAGGTCACTGGCTGAAGCACATCGCAACCCCCCCCCCCTCCCACACACACATACATACACACAGGCACACTCACACACTGACGATATATCTGTGGCACTCCGAGAAGCCCGTGCCTGCATCCACACACATACATCCACACACAGTCACCCACACACAGAAACCCACACACAGACACTCACACACAGACACCCACACACAGGCACCCACACACAGATACCAATACACAGACACCCACACACAGACACCAATACACAGACACCCACACACAGAAACCCACATACAGACACCCACACACATACACCAATACACAGACACCCAAACACAGACACCTAGACACAGAAAACCACACACAGACATCCACACACAGACACCAACACACAGATACCAACACACAGACACCCACATACATACACCCACATACAGACACCCACATACAGACACCCACATACAGACACCCACATACAGACACCCACATACATACACCCACACACAGAGACACCCACACACAGACACCCACATACACACACCCATACACAGACACCAACACACAGACACCCACACACAGACACAGACACCCACACACAGACACCCACATACACACACCCACACACAGACACCAACACACAGATACCCACACACAGACACCCACACCCAGATACCCACACACAGACACCCACATACAGACACCCACATACAGACACCCACATACAGACACCCACATACAGACACCCAAACACAGACACCTAGACACAGAAAACCACACACAGACATCCACACACAGACACCCACATACACACACCCACATACAGACACCCACACACAGGCACCCAAACACTGGTATCCACACACAGACACCCACACCCACACACAGGCACCCACACACAGACACCAACACACAGACACCAATACACAGACACCCACACACAGACACCCATACACAGACACCCACACACAGACACCCACACACACAGACACCCACACACAGACACCCACACACAGACACCCACACACAGACACCCACAAACAGACACCCACACACACACAGACACTCAAAAACAGAAACTCAAACACAGACGCCCACATACAGACACCCACACACAGATATCCACACACAGACACCAATCCACAGACATCCACACACAGACACCCACACACAGATACCCACATACAGACACCCACACACAGACACCCACACACAGACACCCACACACAGACACCCACACACAGACACCAACACACAGAGACATCCACACACAGACACCCACACACAGACACCCACACACACAGACACTCAAAAACAGAAACTCAAACACAGACACCCACATACAGACACCCACACACAGATATCCACACACAGACACCAATCCACAGACATCCGCACACAGACACCCACACACAGATACCCACACACAAACACCCACATACATACACCCATATACAGACACCCATAGACTGGCATCCACATACAGGCACCCACACACAGACACCCACACATAGACACCCACACACAGGCATACACACACAGACACACTGACGATATATGTATGGCACTCGCTGAAGCCCGTGCCTGCACCCACACACATACACCCACACATAGACACCCATACACATGCACTCACACACTGGCATACAGACACCCACACACCGGCACCCACACACAGGCACCCACACACAAACACACTGAAGATATATCTATGGCACTCCCTTTTGATTTGTAAAAGCATGCATCTTTCTCATTGCGTTGTATAAACTATTTCTAAGAATATCTCGGGTAAAGAAAAGAACAAATGCATCCATACTTCAAGAGCTGAATATTGAAGAAGGTTGGATATTAAAGACGATGAAACAAAGAACATTGAAATATTTTGGTCACTTGAAACGTCATGAACGTTTGTAGAGAACAATCATTGAGGGGTTTATGCCTGGGAAGAGAAGAAGAAGAAGAAGGCCAAAGAGAAGATGGGTGCAGGATGTGGCGGATGATCTCCAGATGGCTGTATCGGACGCGGGACATCTTGCTTATGACCGAGAGGTTTTCCGGAAGGTTGTTATGGGAGCGAGGTTCTACAAAGGACATGCTACTGAATGAATTACTCCCTGAAGCCTGTGGCTACACTACAGAAACAGAAAGGCCTGTTTATGTTTAACCAGAAATCTGATATAACCACACATGGCTGAGTATTCTCCCCCAGATATATTTCAAGAGCACTTTTGCCATGTGATACCTTCTCTTGTGGTAGTTACACTCACATTGTGATACCATCTCTTGTGGTAGTTACACTTACCTTGTGATACCCTCCCTCTCTTGTGGTAGTTACACCAACCTTATGATAGTCTTATGGTAGTTACACTTACCTTATGATACCCACTCTTGTGGTAGTTACACTAACCTTGTGATACCATCTCTTGTGGTAGTTACACTTACCTTGTGATACCCTCTCTAGTGGTGGTTATACTTACCTTGCGATAGTCTTGTGGTAGTTACACTCACCATGTGATACCCTCTCTAGTGGTAGTTACACTCACCTTGTGATAGTCTTGTGGTAGTTACACTCACATTGTGATAATCTAATGTGGTTACACTCACATTGTGATATTCTAGAGGTAGTTACATTTACCTTGTGATAATCTAGTGGTAGATAAACTTACCTTGTCATACCCTTTCTTGTGGTAGTTACATTAACCTTGTAATACCCTTTCTTGTGGTGGTTACACTTACCTTGTAATACCCTCTCTAATGGTAGTTACACTTACTTTGTGATACCCTCTCTAGTGGTAGTTACACTTACCTTGTGATAGTCTTGTGATGGTTACTCACCTTGTGATACCCTCTCTAGTGGTAGTTACACCTACCTTGTGATAACCTCTATAGTGGTAGTTACGCTTACTTTGTGATACCCTTTCTTGTGGTAGTTACACTTACTTTGTGATACCCTCTCTAGTGGTAGTTACACCTACCTTGTGATAACCTCTCTAGTGGTAGTTACACTTACCCTGTGATAGTCTTGTGGTAGTTACACTCACCTTGTGATACCCTCTCTAGTGATAGTTACTCTCACCTTGTGATAGTCTTGTGGTAGTTACACTTACCTTGTGATAGTCTTGTGATAGTTACACTCACCCTGTGATAGTCTTGTGGTAGTTACACGTACCTTGTTATACCCTCTCTAGTTGTAGTTACACTCACCTTGTAATACCCTCTCTTGTGGTAGTTACACTTACCTTGTGATACCCTTTCTAGTGGTAGTATACTCCTTGTAATAGTCTTGTGGTAGTTACACTTACCTTGTGATAGTCTTGTGATAGTTACACTCACCTTGTGATACCCTCTCTAGTGGTAGTTACACTTACCTTGTGATAGTCTTGTGGTAGTTACACTCACCTTGTGATACCTCCTCTAGTGGTAGTTACACTCACCTTGTAATAGTCTTGTGGTAGTTACATTCACCTTGTGATACCCTCTCTAGTGATAGTTACACTCACCTTGTGAAAGTATTTAGGTAGATACACTTACCTTGTGATAGTCTTGTGATAGTTACACTCACCTTATGATAATCGTGTGGTAGTTACACTCACTTTGTGAAACCCTCTCTAGTGGTAGTTACGCTTAACTTGTGATAGTCTTGTGGTAGTTACACTTACCTTGTGATAGTCTTGTGGTAGTTAAACTTACCTTGTGATACCCTCTCTATTGGTGGTACACTTACCCTGTGATACACACTCTAGTGGTAGTTACACTCACTTTGTAATACCCTCTCTAGTGGTAGTTACACTTATCTTGTGATACCCTTTCTAGTGGTTGTCACACTCACCTTGCAATACCCTCTCTTGTGGTAGTTACACTCACCTTGGGATAGTCTTGTGGTAGTTACACTTACCTTGTGATTCTCTCTCTAGTGGTAGTTTCACTTACTTTGTGATAGTCTTGTGGTAGTTACACTTACCTTGTGATAATCTTGTGGTAGTTACACTTACCTTGTGGTAGTTACACTTACCTTATGATACCCTCTCTAGGGGTAGTTACACTTACCTTGTGATATTCTTGTGGTAGTTACACCTTCGGCGGGTCGCCCTGCGGTAAAAGACCGAGCCATGTGAGAAAACCCGGGTCAATGAGGTTTTTCTGGTGACTGCCGAGTCCATCGACGATGAACTGTGGTTTTCGTGGATGACTTTTGTGTTGGGATTCTGGCGGCGTCATTATGCACAATGTACCTGTGCGGGCTGTTGGATTGCCGAGACCCCTGTCAATTCCACTTTTCACATTGGACAGTGGGGAGCATTTTGTGTAATATTCACTGGCACTGGAATGGAGCATAATGGGGAGAGCCATTGACGTGAAGTTGGAGCCTCGACTAACTAACTAACTAACTAACTAACTAACTAACTAACTAACTAACTAACTAACTAACCAACTAACTACCTACCTACCTACCTACCTACCTACCTACCTAACTAACTAACTACCTACCTACCTACCTAACTAACTAACTACCTACCTACCTACCTACCTAACTAACTAACTAACTAACTAACTAACTAACTAACTAACTAACTAACTAAGTAAGTAACTAAGTAACTAAGTAACTAACCAACTAACTAACTAACTAACTAACTAACTAACTAACTAACTAACTAAGTCTTGCTTATAGTACTTACTCTTACCTTGCACAAACGTCAGTACAGCGGCCTGGGAACAGCCCTGACATGGCGCATCATTAACATTGTTCGGATGAGCAACTCTGGGGCTTCTCCCAAGGTGTGCATTACAGCAATATGTGAACCAGAACACGGTCTGTCATCTCACAGAGCTTGTATGTAGGCGTGTGATGATTAGCAGCCCAGGTGACCCCCTAGGCAGACTTGTCAGGCGACAAGTGTCACCATTTGTGGTCAAGGGCGAGTAATCATGGGGGAGGGATAGAGCAGCCACGTGACAAACTGCCAGGGTTCAGTCAGTGGTTGACGTAACGTTCTGGGAGTGTCAAGGACACGCCATTACAATGCAAGGGTGCGCAACACTTGCCGTGCTAAACAGTGCCACCAGAGAGTTGACTGGAAACATGTGACATCTGTATATATAGTATGTCCCGAAAAGAATGCCTTCATTCAGGATGAATTATTTTGAAAACTGTCTGTTGCATCGTTATGAAATTTTTCCAGCCGACTTATATTTACCCCCACCCAAGGAATATGTCCTTGATAGGTACAAAAACGACTTAAATCATCGAAAGCGGCGACATTTCTTTGATGATTTGCTGAAAAACTAGTGATTTCTCGCTAACAAATTTATGTTTACCATAATGAAAGCCCCGCCAATTCAGATGACACACAAGGCATATCCGGATTCGTATGGGAGTGGGTGCAATGAAAGGAGTAGCCTAAAATCGACAGGGTCGGCTGCATTGCACCGGGTTTTTACCCCATATGGCGCAGTTTCATTCCGCAGCGTAGAAAGCGTCGCACAAAGCGTGAACCTCCAGCGACGACCCTCGGGAGTCTCCGAAAAAACGCACTCGTGAAATGAAGGACGCTGCCCGGAATCGAACATACAACCTTCGAAGCCCGAATCAGACGGCTTGACCACTTCACCACAGAGAATCCCGAGAGGGGTGCAATGTGTAATATTAGTAAAGACAGAGAATTTACAGAGGCATGGGGTAAATAATTTGTAAATTGACAGGAAAGTAGAAGGAATATATTTCTTACCTTATTTTTCGTTTCCTTCTTGTTTCTTCAGCTGCTAGTTAATAATGTGTACAAAAGTATTCGTGTTAGCTTTTTATATTGAGTTCTTGAAAGCTTCCATATAGCTGTGCGTTAATGTGCGTATGGAGTGACCAGAAATGTTACCGCAATTTAGTCATCATGTTTCCATTTTTAAGGATCTGTTCAGCTGTCTGTGTAGTTTTTTTCACACGTACACATTGGTGACAGACCCGCTTTGAGTCTTCGTGAAAGATTGTCTACTCTGCTGTTTACCGTTCAGAGACAGAACATGATTACCTGTTTTGCACTATGAAAATAGTTGTCAGTGTCTCTGAAGTGGGCTTTCTTCTTAACGACCAAGATGTTGGTCCTCTTTTCATTGAAGTTTATAGATTGATTCGTATGCACGTGTGTTGTCCCCTAATTAGACAACGTGTTTGCTCTCACGTTTCTTGTTATGCCATAATATGTCAATTTCCACCGCAATATCACTCTTCTGTTGGTATTCAATGCGTTTAGTGTGTGTGTGTGTGTGTGTGTGTGTGTGTGTGTGTGTGTGTGTGTGTGTGTTTTTTTTCGTTTTTTTTCTTTTCAATACAGTTGTTTGTCACCGCTGAGGGCTTGCGGAATTGAAAATTTATCACTGTGGAATACAAACTGTTGCCATTGACATTATGCTGATGCTGTAATGTTTAGGGCCTGCAATTCTACTGAATAGTTGTAGCAAAATATCCCAGTTGTTGTGCACGTAGATTAAGGTCTGCGATCTTCTCAGACCTTAATCTGTGTCGGACGATTCCAGTAGGTTAATGACCGCTCTCGGTTGCATAAAATTCAATACATTCTTTCTCCAATAATCTTCTTCCTCTTTCAACACATGGTCCTCACATTTTTCCAGTAACTTTTATTAATATTTAATAGCGCGAACTGGATTAGTATCCTGACGCCAGACAATTTGAATATAGTTATTGTCAGCTGCCACCTGTCCTTTAATTTTAGTCCACACATGTTCTATAGGGTTAAAATGAGAATGGTACGGCGGAAGTCTCAAGCGCCCATGACGATGCTCTTCTATCAACTTGTAGATTTGATATTTCTTGCTTTTTGGCGTCTGTTTTACAAGGGACAACAATTCTAGCTACAAATACGTTTCTGGAAATGGCATGTTTTCCATTCGGAGTCATATCTTTATTGCTCCCTTTGTGCTCGATGCTGTAGGTAATTTGTCTTCTTGGGCAACAACATTGATATCATTCATTGTCCATAATTAAACACGACGGTCTATCTAGGGATGGAAGCACAGTATTCTCGAGCCAATCTCTAAATACGTTAACATTCATCATATTATGATAATCCCTATTGTCTGTATGCTTTGATACGAACACGAGCCCAGCATTCTGTTGTAAGCCATTATGCGTATTACCAGCATGGGCCATGACCAAAAGCTGTCCTATACTACTGGGCACATATCGCTTTATCTGTACATCCACTAATTGCCATTCCTTATCACGTGTGTGGTGCGCATTGATCCACATTTCATCCAAACACACTATGCCATAATTTTCTTTGCGCATTTCCCTTATTTCACGTAGATATCTGCTTCTCATGGCTCCTAAATGCGGTTGCTCGCAAAGATTATTTCTACCGCCCTTGTACGTTCAAATAGTGAAGATAATGTCCTTATAATTTTCCACAAAGTTGTTTTGGATAGCTCTATGTTATTGTTCTTTCTGAACCAAACTCTAAGTTTTCTTACATTCACTGTTTATTTGGCATCCAACATTTTTATAATGCTGGATAATCCTGGATATAAAATCCAAAATCTCCCCCGATGTGTCTCCACCTTGCCGTGGTGGGGGGGCTTGCGTGTCCCATCGACCCCATGTGCTTGCCGATGGGTGAAAACTACATATCGGACGGCTCGTGGGATAGGGACCAGACTAAGAGAGACACAACCTGCTGTCTCTGTAGGTAAGACTGAGGATAGCAGTCAAAATCAGGCAAACGATCCCTAAATCTCAGTCCGGGCATAACCTCTAAGGCTCTCATCCGAGGTGTATGGCTGAACGTCTCTAAGCCATAAACTCTCGGAAGTGAGAGCCTGGCCGACACAAACCTACATCAAAATTGTGATGATGTGCTGAGAACGCTACACGCTCGGCTCAGATTCGTTCGATGGCTCTTAGCTGGGGGATAAGAGGTATCTCCGGATGAAAGGGCCTGACCGTTACTCGCCCACAGACGCACGGAGGTAAGGTGCTGAGCCGGCAGCACATGTAGCCTACCTCGTGAGTGAGAACAAAAGGTGGAAAAACACCTCGTCGCACGTCTCGCAGACGTCCGATAGTCTGTAACCACACTCATGGAGTGAGTGTAGTCAAAGGTGGAAAATTGTCTCGTTGACACGAAATGGAACGCCTGTCTTGGGAATCCAGTACGTGGCAGCCCGAAGCGAAAGCTTGCTGTGTGGAAGCCGAAACAAGAGTCTCGAAACCCGAGGAAGGCTAACCTCATTAAAAAATGCCCGCCGGAAGCCGGAAGTGTCGTCCTACGGGTGGCAAACTAAAAATTGACACTACGCATTTACGTCCGAGTGAAATGTCTCGTCCTAATGTCTCTCGTGCTAGGAACAGCTCTGACTACCTAGTTTCCGAATGCCGCTCTTGTTCGGAACAGCTCTGACTAGGTAGTTTTCCGAATGTCTGTCGTGCCTGGAACAGCTCTGACGGGCGCAACGACAAGCACATGTCCGAAAACTCGCTGAGTGGATACCGTCTGCAAACCTGTCTGGTTTGTGCGGGAATGGCCCGGGGCAAACGAAATGACCAATATATTGAAGTGAGGATTTAAAGCAGCCATGAGCAGGACGTGACGATTCCCTCGGCTAGCCCAGAACCAGGGCATTATGTGTCGGCCCTGCAACTATGGAAGCAACCTTGGATGGCGGAAAATGCTATGGACTGTCCCTGCCTTCCTTTGAGGGATGACCGTTGTCTTCGACCGTTCTAACTTGGCCAGCATGGTCGTAGATGGCACCACAAAAGTGAGAGTCTCCCAGGAATGCTACCTGGTCAAAAAAGCACGCTAAAATCGATGTGTTGGCCTACGGGTTTCGGCCCAAGGGCGCATAACAGACACACCGCAATCACATCTGAAAAAACACTCCAGATGAACGAAAAAGAAAGAAAAGAAAAAAAATCCAAAATTTTTATAATTTTAGGAATCTCCGTGGCGAAGTGGTCAAGCCTTTTGACTTGGGCTCCAATCGTCGTGGGTTCGATTCCGGGCCGCATCCTTCGGTTCACGAGTTAAATTTTTCGGAGACTTTTGTGGTTCGTCGCTAGAGCTGCGGAGTTCGTGCTTTGTGCGATGCTTTCCCCGCTGCGGAAAGAGACCGATCCATATGGGATAGAACCCGGTGCAATGAAGTCGACCCTGTCGTATATCAAGCGACTTTTAAAAGCATTTTTATAATAGCTCGCCTTTTGACATCTTTGTTAAAGCTGTCGACGAAATGACTGTTTACTCAAACCCAATGCATACATTGTTCTTTTTTCGGAATTTGTAATAGTATAAAACAAAAATTCTTGAAAAAAGATTACGAACTACTTTAGAACCCCAGCTAAGCGAAACACAACTTGGATTTAGGAAAAACAAAGGATGCACAGATGCAATTTTTGCTCTTAGACAACTTATAGAAAAATCAATCGAATACAATGAAACACTCTACTTAGCCTTTGTCGACCAAGAAAAGGCATTCGATAGAGTAGATAGAAACAAGTTGTGGCAAATCCTTAAACAATATGGAGTGAGTACACATCTAACAAACCTATGTAGAAGTTTATACAACAACAGTGAATGCATGGTGAGAACAACTGGAGGACACTCAGAACCCTTCACCATAAGATCTGGAGTACGACAAGGTTGTGTCCTGTCCCCTCTCTTGTTCATAACATATATAGACAACTAGCTGACCCGGCCCGGCTTCGCCCAGGCCCTGGAGGGGATCTATCTATCTATCAGTCTGTCTGCTTGTTTGTCTGTCTGTCTGGCTGACCCGGCCCGGCTTCACCCAGTCCCTGGTGGGGAGCATCTCATTTAATTCATATAAGTAGTCATATAAGCTCTCCCGTTCCCGACTATCTGTCTGTCTGTCTATCTGTCTGTCAGACCGGGCCCGGCTTCACCCAGTCCCTGGTGGGGAGCATCTCATTTAATTCATAAACGTAGTCATATAAGCTCTCCCGTTCCCGACTATCTGTCTGTCTGTCTGTCTGTCTGTCTGTCTGTCTGTCTGTCTGTCCCGGCCCGGCTTCACCCAGTCCCTGGTGGGGAGCATCTAATTTAATTCATATAAGTAGTCATATAAGCTCTCCCGTTCCCGACTGTCTGTCTGTCTATCTGTCTGTTTTTTTTTTTTACTTTTTGGGTTTGGCTGTCATCCCAGACTAGCTGGTTCCCCGCCTCCCCTGTTTTTGGCGTGGACCCTTAGTCCCACTGTGAGCTATTGCTCACAGTGGTCCACCAGGCCCACATTTAAAGTGATGCTTATGTGAGGTTTTTTTTTTCTTTTTTGACCACCCGGCCCCCGACCAGACCAGGCGCACTACTGGGGGGGGGGGGGGGATGCAGCAAATGCGTCTGATCTTAGTCAAGGGACCGAGAATGATCATCCCGGCCTCCGACCAGACCAAGCGCACTACTGTCGGGGGCCAGCAAATACACTTGATCTTAGCCAAAAGGCCGAGAAGCGATCTTCTGTCTATCTGTCTGACCGGCGTGGTTTCGCCCAGCTCTTGGCGCACAGTAACTTAAAAGAATGTCCTTCCACATACCATTCAATGAAAACTGTAGAAAAATATGGGTTACAATGTTATGCATTATGCATTATTTTTATGAAAACTTTGAAAATGCCTTAAAGATTGTATCATTATTTATTATAACTCATATGCCTGAAAATAACTATAGACAAAGAGATTAACAATAGTGCAAGTAAGTCCAACAATATGACTATAAAGTATATAGAAATGTTATTAAAAGTTATGCCCCTTGAAATAACTTTTCTAGAGTGAAGTCCCACTGCTATATAGACATTATATAATGAAAATGGAAAAGTAAATGTTATTAAATAAGTCGAAGATTGTACATTAAGAAATTATTATAGTCGGTTGCAAATGAATGAAAGGAAGACGTGTAGAAAATTTCATCTCAATCGGATGTACCGTTATCGAACGCATCCAATACATAAATCCCCACACACAAACAAACAAACATACACTCTGTTTTATAGATATAGATATGTAAAGAAACCAGCCAAGCAGAGATAGCAAGAATACCACATGATGAGAACACAGAAGAAGAACCAACTGCAAATCTAACCATTAGAGAACTCCTGTTTGCGGACGACCAAGCACTAATAGCAAAATCAGAAGCTGAATTACAAGACCACATGAATAGTCTAAACGAAATGTGTAGGGAACATAACATGAAAATTAACACAAGGAAAACAGAGGTAATGACTATAACTAAAGAAGAACAACCAACAACAATTCACCTAAACGAACATCCCTTGAAACAAGTGAAGAGTTTCAAGTACCTGGGAAGTATAATATCATCAAATGGCAGATCAGAAGACGAGATCGAAAATAGGTGCAATAAGGCAAATCAACTCATTGGACAAATGGCACCAATACTAAAGAACAAACATGTATCAGTAACTACTAAGAAAGCACTTTACAACACAATCTTCCTACCAACTCTATGCTACCAATGCCAAACCTGGACAATGACAGAAAAGGAGAAAAGAAAAATCACAACAACAGAAATGAGGTTCCTGAGAAGAATACTCAACGTATCAAGAAGAGATAAGATCAGAAATGAAGAAATCAGGACTAAAGTGGGGGTTAAAGCAGCACTAGATTTTATCAGAAAACAGCAAGTCAAATGGTTCGGCCATACAAGTAGGTTACCAGTCAACAGCATGCCACAACAAGCAATGATGTGCAGACCAGATGGAAACAGAGGAAGAGGCCGACCACGTAAACGTTGGACGGAGGGAATAGCAGAGTCCATGGGAATATCGATATATGAAGCCCATAATCGGGCACTCTCACGAAGTTTATACTTCACCTCGACACCGCAAGGTACAAGAGGAACATGATGAGATGATATGAGATAAAGCAGTTTTCTGCGATCAGCTCCTTGACAAAAATATGTGTACAACTTCATAGCGATTCTTTGAAGTGTATAATTTCGCATTCAATCCCATTGAAAAATATTCACACATTTCAATGTTAGCGATAAGTGGTAAGATTTAAAAAAGAAAAAACATATTAATCAGGTTTCATAAAATAACCCACATTTTGAGACACCTCTGAACGAACATCTCAGACCCGTAAATTATATACCGCATATAAACAAACTTTGAAATCTGCTGTAAAATCTCCAGAAGAAAATTTTTTTTGTTTTGTGGCATAATGATAAGGTTATATACTAAATCTCATAATTTTCCCTCAGTTGGTTACTGAGATATGGATGTTTATATTGGGGCAAACAGACTATAGTTAATCTTGTGCCAAATGTCAACAGAAAGTTGACTGGAAACACATGACATCTCTATATAGTTAATCTTGTGCCACATGTCAACAGAGAGTTGACTGGAAACACGTGACATCTCTATATAGTTAATCTTGTGCCACATGTCAACATACAGTTGACTGGGAACACGTGACATCTGTAGTTAGTCTTGTGTCACATGTCAACAGACAGTTGACTGGGAACACGTGACATCTGTAGTTAGTCTTGTGGCACATGTCAACAGACAGTTGACTGGGAACACGTGACATCTGTAGTTAGTCTTGTGGCACATGTCAACAGACAGTTGACTGGGAACACGTGGCATCTGTAGTTAGTATTGTGGCACATGTCAACATTACATACAGTGTTGCTGCTACATCTCCCCCCCCCCCCCCCCCCCTCCACCAAGATAACGCACTGTCCATGAAAGTGATACACGGTGCGACAATGAGGAGTGGAATGCTGCCGAGCTAGTACTAGAGTCCGAGTATACAAAACATGGCTAGGCAGCTCAACCACAGCCTAAACACACTCAGGTACAGGCCAGTGTCTCCACCACATTCTGGATCAGCGAAGGGGAAAAGGCCAATACAGAAAATTGACAATATAAATTACAAGTGCAGGCAGGTCTCTGACGCGGCAGAGTAAGCGAGGACCATATCTTCAATTTAAAATAATCTTTGAGAAATCCAGAGAACACAATGTAGATCTTCATATGTGCTTCATGGACAACAGTGAGGCCTTCGACGGTGTTCAACATCGGAAGTCGTGGAATGCCGTGAGAGATGTTTGGTTTTCAACACACCTGACCCACTTAACTGGGACAATGTTTCATGAGCAACAAGCAAATGTCAGAGTAGCTGGTGAAATATGACATTGGTTGGAGCTGCACTGTCTAGTGAGAGAGGGTGGTAGTATCACAACAGTCGAGTGAGAGAGGGTGGTAGTATCATCACAGTCGAATAAGAGAGGGTGGTAGCATCACCACGGTCGAGTGAGAGAGGCTTGTAGTATCACCACAGTCGAGTAAGAGAAACTTGTAATATCAACATAATCGAGTGAGAGAGGCTTGTAGTATTACCACAGTCGAGTGAGAGAGGCTTGTAGTATCACCACATACCCGTTCAACACCTGTGCAGAGAGTGCAGTCAGAGCCGTAAGATGTTGAATCACGTGACAGCTTTGATCCACTCATTGTTGTTGGAAATCCAATTCCAGAATTTAAATATCCAGACCACACAGTGACCCTCTCACATGTCACTGAACGAGTGGGACAATTACTCCGGTCTGTGGAGAGAGACAGTCAAGACCACCATCTTTTTCTGAACTTTACATGAAAAATAGATTTGTGTTCATTGGCAAAACTACACGTCAAACAAATACGTAGAACAACGAGGCATATACTTTACATGTCACTAACCGAATAGCACGGCTTCATAATTCACAACAATGGACTGAGTGTGCTTCCAGCAAGTCTGGATGCGTGCCATGTTATACATGGAGGAACTACCGCCCTGCGCCAAGTTATACATGGATAAGCTACCGCCCAGTGCCAAGGTATACATGGATGAGCTGCGACCCTGTGCCAAGCCAGGACACGCACTGACAGACTGATGCGTTGCCGCTCTATCACAGAAAGGCCAGTTAGATGACACGCACTGAGAGACTGATGTGTTGCAGCTCTATCACAGAAAGGCCATTTAGATGACAGGCACTAACAGACTGTGATGCCACTCTATCACAGAAAGGCCAGTTAGATGACCAGTGCCCAGCTAGGAGACTCACTGACAGACTGATGTGAGCCGCGCTATCACAGAAAGGTCAGTTAGATGACATTAACTGACAGACACTCACTGAGCCGCTCTATCACAGAAGGGCGAGGTAGATGTCACTCACTGACAGACTGATGTGAGCCGCTCTATCACAGAAGGGCCAGGTAGATGCCACTCACGGACAGACTGATGTGTTGCTGCCATATCTCAGAAAGGCCAGTTAGATGACCAAAAAAAAAAAAAAATCAAAAATCAAAATCAACTTTATTAGGGTCACAAATTGGGCGCGCAGGCCCGTCTTACATTCGGCCCTTCACCAATGCCCAACCAGGACACTCACTGAAATACTGATATGTGCCGCTCTGTCACAGAAAGGCCACTTAGATGACAAGCCAGGATACTCACTGACAGACTGGTGTGTTGCCGCTCTATCACAGAAAGGCCAGTTAGATTACCAATGCTCAGCCAGGACACTCACTGAAATACTGATATGTGCCGCTCTGTCACAGAAAGGCCACTTAGATGACAAGCCAGGACACTCACTGACAGATTGATGTGTTGCCGCTCTATCACAGAAGGGCCAGGTAGATGCCACTCACGGACAGACTGATGTGTTGCTGCTATATCTCAGAAAGGCCAGTTAGATGACCAATGCCCAGCCAGGACACTCACTGAAATACTGATATGTGCCGCTCTGTCACAGAAAGGCCACTTAGATGACAAGCCAGGACACTCACTGACAGATTGATGTGTTGCCTCTCTATCACAAAAGGGCCAGGTAGATGCCACTCACGGACAGACTGATGTGTTGCTGCTATATCTCAGAAAGGCCAGTTAGATGACCAATGTCCAGCCAGGACACTTACTGAAATACTGATATGTGCCGCTCTGTCACAGAAAGGCCACTTAGATGACAAGCCAGGACACTCACTGACAGATTGATGTGTTGCCGCTCTATCACAGAAGGGCCAGGTAGATGCCACTCACGGACAGACTGATGTGTTGCTGCTATATCTCAGAAAGGCCAGTTAGATGACCAATGCCCAGCCAGGACACTCACTGAAATACTGATATGTGCAGCTCTGTCACAGAAAGGCCATTTAGATGACAAGCCAGGACACTCACTGACAGATTGATGTGTTGCCGCTCTATCACAGAAAGGCCACTTAGATGACAAGCCAGGACACTCACTGACAGACTGATGTGTTGCCGCTCTATCACAGAAAGGCCAGTTACATGACCAGTGCCCAGCTAGGATACTCACTGACAGACTGATGTGAGTCGCGCTATCACAGAAAAGCCAGTTAGATGCCCAGATTTACGGTGAGAGTGTGATCGAATGATTACGATACTCATCTCATTCAGAACGCTAGGGTTCTATCTTCAAACCAAAGATGTGCACCTTCCATAGACTAAACAAAGTTAGCCTGCAGACTGCCTAGCGTATCTTCTAGTTCTTTGATTCTGATTCAACATTCGGCAACAACAGCGATCAAAACATGAAATAAAGCAGTATAACAAAGGACAGTTGTATGTGCCACTTTCCCACCAGCGTGTGTCCCCAAGATTCACGCTAACATAACATCTCCACTCCCACACTTACCGTTCACAGCAGACAGAGAATCTCAGGCTCACGTCAGTCGTCACCGTTGAATCCACTTCTATATCTACCTGTAACAGGAATCGGTTTAACCTTGGGTGAGAAGACCCGCACACAAAAGCCACCAAGAGAACACCTCCCGTTGGTGATTGCCACAAACTCGTTTGTCTGGTCTGGCTTCCAGTCGGCTGTTTGTTCTTTTGTTTATGGCACACATGAACGTACTCACAAATCTTCTGTGAATAAGTCTGGCGGTCTTGTCTACCCGAGTAACGGCAATATAAGCTGTGCCACGGATGATCCCCAGCTCGGTTCTGTGGCTGTCGTCACAGCCACTGCCCCTGACTCCCGCAGCCGTGTTTCATTTGTGTTCTGTTTGCTTGCCCAGGCCGTAGTGCTTCAGTGAGACAGACATTGTGTGGGTAAGTGTTAACATTGTCAGAGAGACAGACATAGTGAGTGGGTAAGTGTTAACATTGTCAGAGAGACAGACATTGTGTGGGTAAGTGTTAACATTGTCAGAGAGACAGACATAGTGTGTGGGTAAGTGTAAACATTGTCAGAGAGACAGACATAGTGTTAGGGTAAGTGTTAACATTGTCAGAGAGACAGACATAGTGTGTGGGTAAGTGTAAATTTTGTCAGAGAGACAGACATTGTGTGGGTAAGTGTTAACATTGTCAGAGAGACAGACATAGTGTGTGGGTAAGTGAAACATTGTCAGAGAGACAGACATAGTGTGTGGGTAAGTGTTAAAATTGTCAGAGAGACAGACATAGTGTTAGGGTAAGTGTTAACATTGTCAGAGAGACAGATATAGTGTGTGGGTAAGTGTTAACATTGTCAGAGAGACAGACATAGTGTTAGGGTAAGTGTTAACATTGTCAGAGAGACAGACATAGTATGTGGGTAAGTGTGAACATTGCCAGAGAGACAGACATTGTGTGGGTAAGTGTTAACATTGTCAGAGAGACAGACATTGTGTGGGTAAGTGTTAACATTGTCAGAGAGACAGACATTGTGTGGGTAAGTGTTAACATTGTCAGAGAGACAGACATAGTGTGTGGGTAAGTGTAAACATTGTCAGAGAGACAGACATAGTGTTAGGGTAAGCGTTAACATTGTCAGAGAGACAGACATAGTGTGTGGGTAAGTGTAAACATTGTCAGAGAGACAGACCTTGTGTGGGTAAGTGTTAACATTGTCAGAGAGACAGATATAGTGTGTGGGTAAGTGAAACATTGTCAGAGAGACAGACATAGTGTGTGGGTAAGTGTTAAAATTGTCAGAGAGACAGACATAGTGTTAGGGTAAGTGTTAACATTGTCAGAGAGACAGATATAGTGTGTGGGTAAGTGTTAACATTGTCAGAGAGACAGACATAGTGTTAGGGTAAGTGTTAACATAGTCAGAGAGACAGATATAGTGTGTGAGTAAGTGTGAACATTGTCAGAGTGACAGATATAGTGTGTGGGTAAGTGTGAACATTGTCAGAGAGACAGACATAGTATGTGGGTAAGCGTTAACATTGTCAGAGAGACAGACATAGTGTGTGGGTAAGTGTTAACATTATTAGAGAGACAGATATAGTGTTAAGGTAAGTGTGAACATTGTCAGAGAGACAGACATAGTGTTAGGGTAAGTGTGAACATTGTCACAGAGACAGACATAGTTTTAGGGTAAGTGTAAACATTGTCAGAGAGACAGACATAGTGTTAGGGTAAGTGTAAACATTGTCAGAGAGACAGACATAGTGTTAGGGTAAGTGTTAACATTGTCAGAGAGACAGATATAGTGTGTGGGTAAGTGTTAACATTGTCAGAGAGACAGATATAGTGTGTGGGTAAGTGTTAACATTGTCAGAGAGACAGATATAGTGTTAGGGTAAGTGTGAATATTGTCAGAGAGACAGGCACAGTGTTAGGGTAAGTGTGAACATTTTCAAAGAGACAGACATAGTGTGTGGATAAGTGTGAACATTGCCAGTGAGACAGAAATTGTGTGTGGGAAAGTGTGAACATTGTCAGAGAGACAGACCTAGTGTGTGGGTAAGTGTGAACATTGTCACTGAGACATACATAGTGTGTGGATAAGTGTGAACATTGTCAGTGAGACAGAAATTGTGTGTGGAAAAGTGTGAACATTGTCAGAGAGACAGACATTGTGTGGGTAAGTGTTAACATTGTCTGAGAGACAGACATAGTGTGTGGGTAAGTGTGAACATTGTCAGTGAGACAGACATAGTGTGTGAGTAAGTGTAAACATTGTTAAAGAGACAGACATTGTGTGTGGATAAGTGTGAATAATGTCACAGAGACAGAAATAGTGTGTGGGTAAGCGTGAACATTGTCAGGGGTGAGATATTGTTTATGTGTGCGCACTCGTGTGTGTGTGTGTTTGTGTGTGTGTTTGTGTGTGTTTGTGTGTAATTGTGAACATACTGTGTGTGGGTAAGTGTGTGTGTATGGGTAATTGTGTGTGTGTGTGTGTGTGGGTAAGTGTGTGAGTGTGTGTGTGTGTGTGTCTGTGTTTAAGTGTGAACATTATCAGGAACAATAGTACTTCGACGCATGTCTAGTTGGTCATACGTTGAAGTACACATGTTCCTGCAGCGAGGTACTGTCGCCATTTGGAGGTGACATGTTCGAATCCCGGTCGGTAACAATAGCTTCAAATTTTATGTTGTCTTGTGCGTCCTCTATTCTCTACTTCTTTCTTCTCCTTCTGTCAGCGTTAAACAATACTACATGTGCTTATTTATGTAATTGTTTCATGTAGATGGTGTCCATTTTGATTATGTTTATTTTGATTGTCTTCATGTTCACGTTGTTCATGTTCATATTGTTCATGTTGATATAGTCCATGTTGATATTGTCCATGTTGATATTGTCCATGTTGATATTGTCCATGTTGATATTGTCCATGTTGATATTGTCCATGTTGATATTGTTCATGTTGATATTGTCCATGTTGATATTGTCCATGTTGATATTGTTCATGTTGATATTGTCCATGTTGATATTGTCCATGTTGATATTGTTCATGTTGATATTGTCCTTGTTGATATTGTTCATGTTGATATTGTCCATGTTGATATTGTTCATGTTGATATTGTCCATGTTGATATTGTTCATGTTGATATTGTTCATGTTGATATTGTCCGTGTTGATATTGTTCATGTTGATATTGTTCATGTTGATATTGTCCATGTTGATGTTCATGTTGATATTGTCCATGTTGATGTTGATGTTCATGTTGATGTTGTTCATGTTGATATTGTTCATGTTGATATTGTCCATGTTGATATTGTCCATGTTGATATTGTCCATGTTGATATTGTTCATGTTGATATTGTTCATGTTGATATTGTTCATGTTGATATTGCTCATGTTGATATTGTTCATTTTAATTTTGTCCATGTTGATATTGTCCATGTTGATATTGTCCATGTTGATATTGACCATGTTGATATTGTCCATGTTGATGTTGTCCATGTTGATGTTGTCCATGTTGATATTGTCCATGTTGATGTTGTTCATGTTGATATTGTCCATGTTGATATTGTCCATGTTGATGTTGTTTATGTTGATGTTGTCCATGTTGATATTGTCCATGTTGATGTTGTTCATGTTGATATTGTCCATGTTGATATTGTCCATGTTGATGTTGTTCATGTTGATATTGTCCATGTTGATATTGTTCATGTTGATATTTTTCATGTTGATATTGTTCATGTTGATATTGTCCATGTTGATATTGTCCATGTGGATATTGTTCATGTTGATATTGTCCATGTTGATATTGTTCATGTTGATATTGTCCATGTTGATATTGTTCATGTTGATATTGTCCATGTTGATTTTGTCCATGTTGATATTGTCCATGTTGATTTTGTCCATGTTGATGTTGTTCGTGTTGATATTGTCCATATTGATGTTGTCCATGTTGATATTGTCCATGTTGATGTTGTCCATGTTGATGTTGTCCATGTTGATGTTATTCATGTTGACGGTGTTCATGTTGGATGTTGTTCATATTGATGTTGTTCATGATGATGTTGTTGATGTTGATATTGATGCTATCCTTGATGTTGTCCATGTTGATATTGTCCATGTTGATGTAGTCCATGTTGATGTTGTCCATGTTGATGTTGTTCATGTTGATGGTGTTCATGTTGATGTTGTTCATATTGATGTTGTTCATGATGATGTTGTTGATGTTGATATTGATGCTATCCTTGTTGTTGTTCCCAGTGATGTTTTTCATGTTGATTTTGTTTATGGTGATATTGATGTTGTCCATTTTGATGTTTCCCATTTTGATGATGTCAATGTTGTTGTTGTTAATGCTGATATTGTCCATGTTGATACTATCCATTTTGTCTATGCTGATGTTGTTCATGTTGTCCATGTTGGTTTTGTCCATTTTTCCCATAATATCCATGTCGATGTTGTCAACGTTGTCCATGTTGATGTTGTCCATGTTGATGTCGTCCATGTTGATGTTGTCCATGTTGATGTGGTCCATGTTGATGTTGTCCATGTTGATGTGGTCCATGTTGATATTGTCCATGTTGATGTGGTCCATGTTGATGTTGTCCATGTTGATGTTGTCCATGTTGATGTTGTCCATGTTGATGTTGTCCATGTTGATGTGGTCCATGTTGATGTTGTCCATGTTGATGTTGTCCATGTTGATGTGGTCCATGTTGATGTTGTCCATGTTGATGTTGTTTATGTTGATGTGGTCCATGTTGATGTTGTCCATGTTGATATTGTCCATGTTGATGTTGTCCATGTTGATGTGGTCCATGTTGATGTTGTCCATGTTGATGTTGTCCATGTTGATGTGGTCCATGTTGATGTGGTCCATGTTGATGTGGTCCATGTTGATGTGGTCCATGTTAATGTTGTCCATGTTGATGTTGTTCATGTTGATGTGGTCCATGTTGATATTGTCCATGTTGATATTGTCCATGTTGATGTTGTCCATGTTGATGTGGTCCATGTTGATGTTGTCCATGTTGGTGTCATCGACCTCTTGTGCGTTCATAAGATCGTAATATTGATCGCCATGCTTGAATTGCACATCACAGACACTCTGACTGAGATTAAGTGCTGGCTACTTTCCTCATCAACCATGCCCAAAGCGTTCATGTTGAGGCGCCACTGGTCACAGCCTGTCGCATGGGACCCGGGAGACAACAACACCTGGAGACACACCGCACAAGCCACCCACCCTGCCTGGGCTCGTAGCTCTAACCGCGGTATCCATGACAGTGTGTGTGGGAATCAATGTGAGGTTTGTGCCGACGGCGCTCAGGAGGCAAGAGCCGACCAAACAAGGATGGTCTCTTCTCAGTTTATCAACAATAACAACATTGCAGTTATACCACCGGAAGTGGGAGGTAGTAGCAAGTGTACAGTCGTCGATCTCGATGACGACGACGACGACGACGACAACAACAACAACAACAACAACAACAACAACAACAACAACAACAACAACAACAACAACAACAACAACAACGACGACGACGACGACGACGACGACGAGCTGGCCTGTTCTGTGTCATCTTCAGGGACCGGACCTGGACTGGCAGATCTACATTGTTCCAATGTTGCAACTTCCCAGGAAGTGGCTGGAATTTATGAGAGAGCGGTGTGTGGGAGTAGACGAGACAGTACCGATACCACACATGTTAATGACAGCACGCACTCCACACATGCCAGAGACACAACCCAGTCCATACACGCCAGAGACAGTATTCCCTCCACACACGCCAGCGACAGCACAGGTTCCTTACAGTTGCGTGTCAGCAATATGGCCCAGCCCTCTCACACACATCCGTATCCTGAAGCACCTGTACCAGACAACAATCCCGGGCTACAAGCCGCGTCGGCTGGCCTTGTTCAGAAGACCACATCTGCACGGCTCCATGGAAGCTCCACCTACAGGTGCCGATCATGTCCCCACAGAACCACTCGGAGTTGGCGGATCTTGGGACAACCCGTGTCCCGTACTCAGTGTGAGCGTTCGTCTTGTCCCTTTGATCGACACGAGGATCTGCCTAGTTCAGACCATCCTACACCCATCGTTGGCACGGCTTGCAAACACCCATCTATTCACAGACCTGCGCTGGTGTCATCCATACAATCACGACTTCGTCAAGGCGCCGACAGACATTGGGGTACCGTCTGCTGCTCCACTGATGGTGGGCGCCCACATAAGACTGACTCTAAGACCTGTCTGTATGAGAATTTGATGCTCAGGTCAGGACCTTGCATCCAGACACGGAGTGTAGAACACAAGGAAGCGGCTGAAAGAGGGACGGTTGACTGGAATAAAACACCAGAAGAGAATAACAGACAAGAAAAGAATAACATGGGTAAGTGGCCGTTCTGTGCGTCCCATTACTGTTTGTTTTTCGTGTTCCTTTTACCTGTCGGTGTCCTCCCTGGGGCATAATTGACATTGTTGGGTACTCTGTATCTGCCGCCAAGTAGATAAGTGGAATAGAGTTATTATACTACAATATAGTACCCCGCTATATAAACTACAATATTATATCCCGCCATATACACTACAATATAGTACCCCGCTATATTGTCGTGTCCTCCTTTAAAGTGTCGTCCCTGGAGTGAAGAGAGTCAACACCCACATTATAATATATTTTCCCTTATCAATATCCTGGAGAATCCATCAGCTTCCGTCCACCACACTCCATCAGCCTATGGACACCTTTTCCTATCACTCTCTCACTGTCGTACTATGCCCCCTCTCATACTTCCCCAACGCAACATACTCAACAACTCTTACTTCTAAAAATTAATAAAGATTAATTTATTAAAAGAAAAGTGTAACGTATATGAGACGTGTATGCGAAGACAATGTGTGTCGTGTATTATAACATAAATGTATGTGTCATCCTTCAAAGTTCAGGATCATAGTGTACACATCATGGCAAGGATTACACGACATCACACGAGTCAGTACACTAGACCTCACCGAAGTCGTATCCTTCTCTCCAGACATGTCCTCCTCCAGGAACTCTGATGACCATGAGATCTGAATCCCATGTAAATATATAATCCGTGGAAAAAAACTATTATTGTTCCTAACGCAACTGTTCCTAATAGTTTATAGAAACTCCGGCTTCATAATTCCGGCGCAGTGAAACAAACATGGAACACTGTCCTATGAACAAGACTTTTTGTCTCTTGATAAATGTTCACTAGTTCTCACTATTAAACAGTTATTGTCTATACTCCAATAGAGTCCTTTATTTTTGTTCTAGTCATAAGTGAACTGAATATCCATCACTACTGGTGTGTTAAAACTGGTATGACATAAACTCATTCGGTATTTATCCTGTAGGATACATATACCATTCAGCTCCACTGAGCAATGTTGATCATCTTCCTCTAGCATAAGCTCTGTTGTAAAGTTGCTGGCCAATCTTCCTGCGCCAAACTTTATCCGGGATCGGATTTTGCCTGGGTTCCGTGTTCTTCATTCCAACCAGAGGAAACCTTAGGCAACACTGCAGTTAGATCAAATTACATCCACTCTTGCCATGACAGGCACGTGTAAAATTAAATTAACTCAATTCGCACACGGTAGACATTTTCCAATCAGAACCGCAGTTCCGAAACACGTCCACTAAAATCCAAGGTTTGAGTTCAACTGTCCTCTCCCATCATGGCTTTCTGCAAAACCTAAAAATTGGTCACGTGACATGGTTGATGTCCTGCAGGTGTTATTTGGGCATATCATCCATTGTCAAGAATCGATTTTCCCTGGCTCCATCAATGTCAAAGTTGTCATCAGTTGTTTTGACTCCCCCAACAAACTAACGAGTTACTGTATGATCCCAACAACAGTTTTCCCTAACAAGCTGCCAATCTTCTTTCCGTCCGGAAACTATGAATTGACAGATGGACTGTTTTCTTCCGAGCTGAGTACTTCCACTTCCAATCCGACTTGTTTATAATCTGTCAAAGCGATGTATGATTCAGCTCATTCACTTCCCCTACACATCTGCAACTGTTAATTTTGCCCGACATGTGATGGCCGACATCCGATTGCCACCATGATCCCACGGGTTCCATCTGTATCCAAATGTTGACAAACTGTCAAAGTGATGCCGGGATTTGTCTCACTCACCACCGAGTGTTCCCCATCCGTCGACCAGATGTACACGTGCAGCAACAAATATTGTCCTGGGATTTTGACATCCGATTTGTTTATACTGTTAGTTAAAATAGTATAATATATATAATATAATATTAATATAAATATAATATAATATAAATAATATATAAATATAATACAATATAATATCCCACTATCTCTGCTACAATATAATATTCCACCATCTCTACTACAATATAATATCCCACTATCTCTGCTACAATATAATACCCCACTATCTCTGCTACAATATAATATCCCACTATCTCTGCTGCAGTATAATATCCCGCCATCTCTACTACAATATAATATCCCACTACCCCTCTGCTGTGTGTCCACCGTGACGAGGTAGAGGGGCTTGAGGGTCCCAAATGACCCCAAGAGCTATGCCGACGGTAGCACAGCTACTGGTAGGGCCACCCATGTCGGACAGGTCAAGGGAGAGGGACCAGACGAAGAGACACACAAACCTGCTGCCTTGTAGGTAGACTGGGGACAGTCAAAGGCTAGGGAAAGCACCCCGAATAAATGCTTGTCGAAATCGGATGTACTGAGCCACAGGCTTGACAAAGCAGTGCAACGTAACTTAATTAATGATGTCACAAATCAAAAATAATCGTTATGGTGCTATCCCGCGAAGTCCCATCAGGCGGCGATAGTGCCGGGCCCCCTGCCTCGAGGGGGTCCACCCATGACTACTGGTGGTCATCTTCCCCTGTGCTGTAGAGTCAAGGCACAGAGGAGTAGTTTAAGAGCTATTGACCAAATACCCCGGACACTCAACATACTACAGTGGAATGCCGAAGGAGTTTACAAGAAGAAAGTCTCCCTAACACAGCGTCTTCATAAAGATAGAATAGATGTGGCATGCATTCAAGAGACACACCTCAACGCCAATCGGAAATTCTCAGTCAGAGGATATCAGGCCACACGTTTCGACCACGAAGGACACAAAGGAGGAGTTCTAAACTACACTAAATACAATACCTTGCAGCGAAGTATCTGTGATCTCTGACAACCAAACGGAAATTATAGGTGTTGATATAATGATAAAGGACGTGATAATAAGAATCTACAATCTGTATAGCCCAGCAGATAAGGACCTTACACTCTCAAACATGAAAATAACTGACACAAACTGCATTATTGTCGGAGACTTTAATAGCCGTTCAGAAAGATGGGGATACCCAGATACTGACAAAAGAGGAGATGAATTGGAGGATTGGGAAATAGACTCAAATCTCCATCTACTCAACAAAGCGGATGACACACCGAGCCTCTACTCCAGAAGATGGCTTACCACTTCTACTCCAGACTTAGCTTTCTGCACAGGAGACATCCTCCACAAAATCGATCGCCATGTGCTGGACCAATTAGCAGGTAGTGACCACAGACCAATCAAGCTTGTAATAAATATGGAGTATGTTCCACAGGAGCAAAAGCCCTTGCCCCGCTGGAATTACAAACGAGCAGATTGGGACAGATTTGCCATTCTAAAAGACAATTATTGTGAAAACATAAATACACGATATGGCAACATGAAGCAAATGGTGGAAAGTCTAAACAGAGCGATAATACAGGCAGCCACTGAGTCTATTCCAAGAGGAGCGAGGAAAAATTAAAAACCATACTGGACTGAAGAACTACAAAGTTTGGAGGACAAAGTTGAAGATGCCAGGAAGACAGCAGAGAGAGAACAAACAATTGAAGCGAATATCTCTCTCAAAGCCATCTCAGCAAAATATAAAAGAACAGTAAATAAAACAACAAGAGATTGTTGGAGGGAAAAAACAGAAAACCTGAATTTCGACAGGGATGGAAACAAACTATAGACACTAGTGAAAGCCATGAACAATGAAGGACCTAGAAACAAACAAATAACAATTAAACAAGGAAATGCCTTGCTTACAAGAAAAAAGGCTGCAAATGCACTAATGGAACACTATGCAAATGCAAACCACATTGATATTACAACCGAACAGAAGAAAGCAATCAAAGATTGCACCATAGAAATACAGAGACAGCAGCAGAATATATTATGGCAAATCTAACAATGGAAGAAATGGAACAGGCAATGAATACTCTAAAAATGAAGAAATCACCAGGAAAGGATGGAATCACAAATGAAATGCTAATAGGACTAGGCACCAAGGCAAAGAAGAAACTACTAGCAGTCCTAAATGACAGCTGGAAGAGAGGAATAGTCCCACAGGCATGGAAGGAAGCTATACTAGTACCAGTCCCAAAGAAAGGAAAATACCTGGAAGAACCAAATGGCTATCGACCTATCAGTCTATTTAGCTGTGTAGGAAAATTAATGGAACGCATTATCAATGGCAGGCTAACATGGCATCTGGAAGAAAACAAACTCTTAACACCACACCAAGCAGGATTAAGAAAGTACAGATCCACTGAAGATCAAATAACCTATATAGCTCAGGAAATAGAGGATGCCTTCCAAGAGAAAAAGCACACACTAGCAGTCGTCTGGATAGATTTAGAAAAAGCATTTGATAAAGTATGGAAGGAAGGACTGAAAGTAAAACTGAAAAAATTCATGTTTGTGGAAAAATGTATAAATGGATCAGCCACTACCTTGAGAACAAAACTGCCAGGACAAAAGTACAAGGACAAACAAGCAAAATGATGCTGTTGGAGCAAGGTGTCCCCCAAGGAGGAGTTCTTTCACCAACATTATTCCTAGCATATATAAATGACATCACGGAAAATTTTCCAGCCAGAGTACACACATCCTCCTTTGCAGATGACCTAGCCATATGGACATCTGAAGAATATATTAGTACAGCTAACAGCAGAATACAGCAAGCCTTATTAGCGCTAGAGGACTGGTCAAAATCATGGCTAGTGAAGATAAGTGAGGAGAAAACAACATGCACAGTGTTCTCCCTCTCAAATAAAACTCAGCAACCTAAGCTGGTATTGAATGGAAAAATATTGCGCCATGAAGAAAATCCAAACAATCTAGGAGTCACCTTTGATCGTCGCCTGACATGGAAGACACAGGTTGAGAAAAATCGAACAAGAGCAAAGCTGAGAATGGCAATCATGAAAAAAAACTTGCTGGTGCAACGTGGGGAGCAGATGAGAAAGTTCTCAAGAAGTTATATACTGGACGGGTGAGGCCAGTACTGGAATATGGCATTGCAGCTTGGGCAACAGCAGCTAGGTCAAACTTTAACAAAATAAGTAGAGTCCAAAACCAAGGAATGCGAATCATAACTGGAAGCCTGAAGACAACGCCTATTAATGAACTAGAAAAGATCACTTGTTTACAACCAATGCAGGACAGAACAGATAGCAGAGCCCAGCAACAAGCAGAAAAATTTAGAAGATTGACAGACCACCCTATAACAGGTTTAATGGTTTTGGAAAAGGAAGACTGAAGCGTAGCAACTTTGTAGAAACTGCAAAACGAAAGATTAGGGCAGATCCCATACTTAACATATCAATAGTCAAGCCCATTTACAATGCACACAACTTCCCAGCTTGGAGACAGCAGCAACTGCCTGAGATGATAGAA
This sequence comes from Cepaea hortensis, assembly GCA_963921405.1. Classification (NCBI taxonomy): domain Eukaryota; kingdom Metazoa; phylum Mollusca; class Gastropoda; order Stylommatophora; family Helicidae; genus Cepaea; species Cepaea hortensis. The sequence goes on from OY992879.1 coordinate 69,617,453, forward strand.
AACATTCCTGGTATTGAGAAAAAGAACACTCAGAATGAAACCGAAAGAAGAAAAATAACCCTCAACTACATAAAAGAACATTATCCAAGCAGCAATTGGACCCATGCATATACAGATGGATCAGCCAAAACTTCAATTAAAAATGGAGGAGGAGGAATTCTCCTTAATTTAAAAAATGGAGTGATAAAAACAGTCAGTGGCAACTGGAAAATTTTCAAGTAACTTCAAAGCGGAGGTAGAGGCTTTGAAAACTGCAGCAGAAATGCTCTTGATGGAGGAAAATAAAGAGAAGCAAATAGCTATCTTCACAGATGCAAAGTCAGCTGTCTCAATACTGAAGAGCAATAACAGCACAGAACTAACTGACCTAAGAGCAGCACTCCATGGTCTATGCCAGAAATCCAAAAAAGTTGTAATACAGTGGATCCCATCACATTGCAGTATACCTGGAAATGAAGAGGCTGACAGACTAGCAAAAGAGGGTGGACGACTACCACAGCCTGACATAGACATAACTTATAATGAGGCAAAAAGGTTTATAAAAAGCACTTATAGAACCAAATGGGAATCAGAGCATCCAGGCCACCAGAAGGATGATGCATATTACAAACTCGACCGAAGAGAACAAGTAGCAATCTTCAGACTCCGCACAGGACATAACAGGCTGAAACACCACTTGTTCAATAAACTAAAGATAGGAGATACCGATGAATGTAATTGTGGAACTGGTAAAATGACAGCTAAACATTTGCTGCAGGAGTGCCCAATATATGCAGAACAGAGAAAAATATTTTGGCCCACGCCTGCTTCATTTCTTCTTCTTCTTCTTTGCGTTCATCCGGAGTGTTTTTTCAGATGTGATTGCGGTGTGTCTAGTTAGGCACCCTTGGATCGAAACCCTTAGGCCAACACATCCGGCTTTTAGCGTGCATTTTTGACCAGGTTAGCATTCCTGGGAGACTCTCACTTTTGTGGTACTGTCCACCTCCCAGCTGGTAAGGTTGGAAGAGTCGGAGACTGCACGGTCATCCCTCAAATGAAGGCAGGGACAGTCCATAGCATTTTCCGCCATCCTGGGTGGCTTCCATAATTGCAGGGCCGGCACATAGCGCCCTGGTACTGGGCACACAGAAGGAATCGTCACGTCCTACTCATGGCTGCTTTAATTCCTCACTTCAATATATTGGGCATTTCGTTCACCCCGAGCCTTTCCCGCACAAACCAAGCTGGTCTGCAGTCAGTATCCATTAAGCGAGTTTTTCGGACATGTGCTTGTCGTTGTGTCCGTCAGAGCTGTTCCAGACACGTCGGACATTCGGAAACTACCTAGTCAGAGCTGTTCCGAACAAGAGCGGCATTCGGAAACTAGGTAGTCAGAGCTGTTCCTAGCACAAGAGACAATCGGACGAGACAATTCACTCGGACGTAATTGTGTAGTGTCAATTTTTAGTTTGCCACCCGTAGGACGACACTTCCGACTTCCGGCGGGCATTTTTTAATGAGGTTAGCCTTCCTCTGGTTTCGTAGCACGTAAGACTGTTGTGATGTCGCCAACATCTCAGCTGGTCAAGATAGAACGATCAGCGACATCGAGGTCGGCCCTCAAGGGAAGGCAGTGGCAGACCTTGGGCATTCCCTTGCTATCCAAGGAGGCTTCCATAATTGCAGAGCCGGCACATATTGCTCTGAGACTGGGCTCACCCGAGGAGTTGCCACGTCCTGCTCATGGCTGCTTTAGTTCCTCACTTCCATGTGTTGGGCACCCCGTTTGCCACTGATCACTCAAACACACACCAGGAGCGGTCAGACTGCGAGCGACATCCACTCGGTAAGCTTTTTATTTTGACTTCAGACCACGCAATAGGTCCGCTCGCCGTGCGTTCCATTTTGCGTAATTGAGACGTTCTTCCACTTTTGTCTATACTCTCTGTGAGCTGGATACAGACAGTTTTCGTAGCCATTTCCTTCGACTGGGGCACTTTTCTGACTTTTCGTACTCGCTCACCAAGTAGGCTACATGTGCTGCCGGCTCAGCACCTTACCTTCGTGCAGCAGTGGACGTGAAACGGCCTGGCCCTCTCATCCGGGAATCTCTCATATTCCCCAGCTGAGAGCCTTCGAACATGTAATAGAACTGAGCATGTAGCTTGCTCAGTATCACGCTTCTATTTTTCGGTAGGCGGGTATCGGCCTGGCTCTCAGATGTGAGGGTTTGTGGCTTAGAGGCGTTCAGCCACAGCCCTCGACAGGGAGCCTTAAGAGTTTTGTCCGGACCAAAAGCGTCTGCCTTCGTGCCTTCGTGCACCTTTTTAAACTTTTGACTGCTATCCTCAGTCACCTGCAGAGCAGCAGGTTGTGTCTCTCTTAGTCTGGTCCCTATCCCATATGCTGTCCGATATGTAGTTTTTTCACCCATCGGCAAGCACATGGGGTCGATGGGACACGCAAGCTCCCCCACCACGGCAAGGTGGAGACACATCGGGGGAGGCCTGCTTCATTTGAGGACAAGTTCTATGGAGATATCAACAAGCTCAAGTTGACTACAGCTTACTTTAACTACATTCAGGTTGACATCTAAAGGTGCATGAAGATGTATTTAGACTGCCACACTTCATACCATAGGTATGTCGTTTACAAAAGCGTCCCAGAGGCATGAAATGGAATATTGCTTGGATAGCAAATCCATTACGTGGAAAGTCCGAATCAAAAGCTCACTGTGTGGGCTTCGTAAAAGGTGGAAAAAGTGTCCTAGTGACACGAAATGGAATATTGCTTGGATAGAAAATCCATTACGTGAAAAGTCCGAATCGAAAGCTCACTGTGTGGGCTTCATAAAAGGTGGGAAAAGTGTCCTAATGGCACGAAATGGAATATTGCTTGGATAGCAAATCCATTATGTGGAAAGTCTTAATCGAAAGCTCATTGTGTGGATGTCATCTGCAGACTGCATTCTTCTGGTTTCCGGAGGAACAGCCTATGGTGAACGGAAGGCGCAATATACGGAAGTGAGGCTAAGCAGCTATGTGCAGGACGTGACGATTCCTTGGGTGAGCCCAGTACCAGAGCGCTGTGTGATGGCTCTGCAAGTATGGAAGCCTCCTTGGATTGCGGGGAATGCCCATGGTCTGCCCCTGCCTTCCCTTGAGGGCTGACCAGGATGTCTTTGGCTGTTCTATATGGGCCAGCTAGGATGGGGGATAACACCACAACAGTGAGAGTCAAACGTCCTAAGAAACCCCCGGGAAGGTTAACCCGGTCGACAAATGCCCGCAGAAGTAGGATGTGTCGTCCTAACGGCGCAAGAACGCAGCTCTGCTGTAAACAGGCACAACGCAGTCACATCCGAAAAAAAATCCGGATGAACGCAGAAGAAGAAGATATTCCACTATCTCTGCTACAATATAATACCCCACTATCTCTGCTACAATGTTGCCCTTCCAATTCCTGTAAACATTCTCTGTTAAAAAATTACAGTGCTCGCAGGACGTGGCCATCACACCCAGGTTGGTTATCTAGGAATGTTACGTTCAATACTTGCAGATTGTCTCAACTGTCTATTTGTTGAAGGCTTTGTCTGAAACGTTATTAGCTGAGACTGACGTGACACACACCACGAGACTGACGTGACACACAGCACGAGACTGACGTGATACACAACAGGAGGCTGACGTGACACACAACAGAGAATGACGTGACACACAACAGAGAATGACGTGACACACAACAGGAGACTGACGTGACACACAGCACGAGACTGACGTGACACACAACATTATATTGACAGGCTGACCTGACACACAACATGAGTCTACACAGATACAATGCAAGCCTCCAAATATTTATGTTACTGTAATCTTGTCCCTATTAATATGACCATGCACCCACCTCCCCCACCCATCCACCGGTGGTCGCTAGAGATGCAGTAGTTGTGACCATGTTTAGCACTGGAAGACGGATAATTGTCACGGATATCGGGGTGGTCGCCAGAGATGCAGTAGTTGTGAATTAGCAGCAAATCGCTTTGCCTTGATTTTCACAATGGTTTGAACAGTGGTCGATCAGAAAACCATAGCAAACTACTAAACTTGTATTGCTGAGAAAATCACACGTACGTTATACGAGGGTAGGTCAGAGAGTTCTACCCCCATTATTATTATCTCTTTAAACGTTAATAACATACACACAAAATTTAGTCACAATGTTCATACACATGAACGCAGCAAACATTTCTACTTCTCAACATAATCCTCATCAACTTTAACAGATTTACACCATCTTGAAACGAGGGCATGTATCCCAGATCTGTACCACAATAGGTCACTTTCACATTTCTCGCAGCCATTTCTTCACTGCATTAATCACCCCCTCGTTGCCTTCAAAATTTGTCCCACGGATAGCATTCTTAAGGAAATCGAAATGATGGAAATCAGGTGGTGCCAAGTCTGGACTGTACGGTGGATGGGGCAGTACATTTCACCACATTTTGTCGTTTGCCTCCCTTGTTTGCAATCATCTTCTTGTAGCGTACGTCATTAATATGTGCCATTTCAACTGTGTTGTGTTGCGTTTAGAATTGGTTTTCCCCCCTCTGACGTGTCTCCACCTTGCCGTGGTGGAGGAGCTTGCGTATTCCAATGACTCAAAGAGCTATGCCGGCGGTAGCATAGCTACTGGTAGGGTCACCCATGTCGGACAAGTCAACGGATAGGAACCAAACCAAGAGGGACACACACCTGCTGCCTTGCAGGTAGATTGGGGACAGTCAAAAGCTAGCTAAAAGCAAATCCATTACAATCAAAGTCCGAATCATGCGCACGATGCCAATACATTCTTGGTCCAGACACTTGTTCCACGGCTCTCAGCTGGGGGATATTGCTGAACGCCTCTAAGTCAATATCCCCGGATGAGAGTCCTGGCCGTTACTCGCTCTCTACTGCATGGAGGAAAAATCTGATCCGGCAGCATATGCAGCCTACCTCGTGAGCGTTACTAATGGCGGAAAAAGCATCCCAGTCACACGCAATGGTTACGATGTAAGTCTGTATCAAAACCTAATTGAGTGAGTGTAATCAAAGGTAGAAAAACGTCTCATTAACACGAAATGGAACGCTTGGCTAGCGTATCCATTACGTGGAAGTCCGAAGCGAAAGCTTGCCGAGTGGATGTCGTCCCATTAACACGAAATGGAACGCTTGACTAGCGAACCCATTACGTGAAAGTACGGAGTGAAAGGTTATTGAGTGGATGCCGTCTGCAGACTAATGTGGAAAAACGTCTGATCAACATGAAATGGAACGTTTGGCTAGCGAATCCATTAGGTGGAAGTTCGAAGCGAAAGCTCGCTGAGTGGATGTCGTCTGCAGACTAACCGTTCCTGATTTGCGTGGGGAGCGGCCAGTGTCGAACGAAATACCCAGTACATGGAAGTGAGGTATTAAAGGTGCCATGAGCAGGACGTGGCGATTCCATGGGTGAGCCCCGTAACAGAGTGCTATGTGCCTGCTCTACTATAATGGAAGCCTTCTTGGATGGCGGGGAATGCCCATGGTCTGCCCCTGCCTTCCCTTGAGGGTTGACTGTGATGTCTTTGGCCGTTCTAACTTGACTAGCTGAGATGTGGACGACAACACAAGAGTCAAATGTCCCTCGAAAGCCCCAGGAAGGCTAATTTGAACAAAAACACCTGCAGAAGTCGGATGTGTCGTCCTAAGTGTGCAAATAAAATTGGCACAACGCAAAAACGTCCGAGTGAGATTGGAATGTTCTTCGTGCCCGGAACAGCTATGACTATTTTATCTTCCGGCATAGCGTCCAGCACATGTTCGAACCGAAGTCTCGCTGAGTGGACGCCGTATGCAGACCGACCGTTCCTGGTTTGTGCGGGGAGAGGCTTGTGGCGAACGAAATGCCCAATACATGGAAGTGAGGAATTAAAACAGCCATGTGCAGGACGTAGCGATTCCTTGGGTGAGCCCAGTATCAGAGCGCTATGTATCCGCTCTGCAATTATGGAAGCCTTGGATGGTGGGGAATGCCCATGGACTGCCCCAACCTTCCCTGGAGGGCTGACCGTGAAGTGTTCGACCGTTCTAACTTGACCAGCTGGGATGTAGGTGACACCACAACAGTGAGAGCCCCAAGGAAGGCTAACCTGATTTTAAAAAAAACACCCGCTAAAGTCGAATGTGTTGGCCTAAGGGTTTTGACGTAAGGGTGCATAACAAGTCAAACCGCAATTACGTCTGGAAAAAAACAACAACACTCCGGATGAACGCAGCAGCAGCAGCAGCAGAAGAAGAAGAAGAAGAAGAAGAAGAAGAAGAAGAAGAAGAAGAAGAAGAAGAAGAAGAAGAAGAAGAAGAAGAAGAATTGGTTTACAGAGATGTAATTTGGTGTACACCCTCAAGAGATTATAAACTTAAATTGGTGCAAACTTAATGCTTCTATCTTTATTATTAGCTGAGATAATAATTGTGGTGGATAACTTTCTGACCTACCCTCGTAGTTACATAGATCCCGTTTTGCTGTATGGCAGCGAATCATGGGACGATAATAAACAAATTTGGAAAAGATTGGTTGCCCCGGAGTTGTGGTTGTTGAGTGGAATGTTGCGAAGGCCTTGGACTGCCAGAGTAATTAACGACGACTACCGTGGACTACCAGAGTAACTAACGACGGCTACCTTGGACTGCCAGAGTAACGATGATTGCCTGTAAGAGACAGACAACTTGTTTTGGTCATGTGATGAAACAACGGGCATTGGAGAATATTGTGACAGCTGAAAGATCAGTAGGAAAAGAGTTAGATAGACCAAGAGAAATCATGCTGGAGGGAATGAGAGGGTGGCATGGATTAGTATCAGGAGAGTTGATTCACAACACCGGGGACCGAGATCTGTGGAAAGACATGAACGCCTGCGCCAGCTGGCAAGGCACGCGATGACGATGTTGTCCCCTCACAACAAGCCCACAAATCGGGACCGCCCACGTCTGTTGCCTCTATTGACCTGACGGGATTTCTTGTCTTTCTACAAGGATGGCCTCATTCAAGTTTCTGTCTTTCCATGGTACTCTTCGAATGTTCCACAGAAACCACCTATGCGCTGCTTGTAGATGTTTCTCATCGTGTCTGATTATCGACCATGATTGACAACATGCATACAACAGTTTAATCAGGATTATGATCATCCAAAGAAAATATGGGACGGCTTAAAATGCTTTACACGAACGATGAGTATTTAAGTATACTCAAGTCACAAGACAGTACGCGAGGCATGATGTTTTTGAGATCATGAGCACCTCACAGACTCTCAAGGACGGAGAGAAGCGGAGGAAGACAATGACGACTTCTATAAACTATGTCAGAAGTCAGCCTAAGGCATTTGTCTGGTTGAAGTCGTAGAAAGGGCTATTATCCAACAATTGTCTCAATTACCGCCCTTCCATTTCCGGCGCGACATTGTCGGGCTCGTTTCCGGTGTTTCGGAATCTGGGATTGAAAGTAACAGCCGCAAGGTCAAGGACACATGCTACGTTCTCTAACATAAGGTTACCTGAGCCCTGGCTGTGGGGCGTTATACAGGTGTGGCCTTGTGTTTGTACAGGTAGGAATGTCTGATTAGAAAGGCGTGACCATCTGTCTGTGGAGGTAAGAATGCTTTGTACATGCCGGAATGTCTTGTTATAGCGGCGTGACTGTCACTGCTGTACAAGCAGGAATGTCTTCTTTTACAGATGTCTCTGTCTGGTTATACAGGTGTGACTGTCTGGTTATACAGGTGTGACTGTCTGGTTATACAGGTGTGACCGTCTGGTTATACAGGTGTGACTGTCTGGTTATACAGGTGTGGGTGTCTGGTTATACAGGTGTGGGTGTCTGGTTATACAGGTGTAACTGTCTGGTTATACAGGTGTAACTGTCTGGTTATACAGGTGTAACTGTCTGGTTATACAGGTGTGACCGTCTGGTTATACAGTTATACAGGTGTGACTGTCTGGTTATACAGGTGTGGGTGTCTGGTTATACAGGTGTGACTGTCTGGTTATACAGGTGTGACTGTCTGGTTATACGGGTGTGAGTGTCTGGTTATACAGGTGTAACTGTCTGGTTATACAGGTGTAACTGTCTGGTTATACAGGTGTAACTGTCTGGTTATACAGGTGTGACCGTCTGGTTATACAGTTATACAGGTGTGACTGTCTGGTTATACAGGTGTGGGTGTCTGGTTATACAGGTGTGGGTGTCTGGTTATACAGGTGTAACTGTCTGGTTATACAGGTGTAACTGTCTGGTTATACAGGTGTGACTGTCTGGTTATACAGGTGTGACTGTCTGGTTATACAGGTGTGGGTGTCTGGTTATACAGGTGTGACTGTCTGGTTATACAGGTGTGACTGTCTGGTTATACGGGTGTGAGTGTCTGGTTATACAGGTGTGACTGTCTGGTTATACAGGTGTAACTGTCTGGTTATACAGGTGTGACTGTTTGGTTATACAGGAGTAACTGTCTGGTTATACAGGTGTGACTGTCTGGTTATACAGGTTTTAATGTCTGGTTATACAGGTGTGACTGTCTGGTTATACAGGTGTAACTGTCTGGTTATACAGGTGTGACTGTCTGGTCATACAGGTGTGGATGTCTGGTTATACAGGTGTGACTGTCTGGTTATACAGATGTAACTGTCTGGTTATACAGGTGTGACTGTCTGGTTATACAGGTGTAACTGTCTGGTCATACAGGTGTGACTGTCCTGTTGTACAGGTGTAACTGTCTGGTTATACAGGTGTGACTGTCTGGTTATACAGGTGTGACTGTCCTGTTGTACAGGTGTAACTGTCTGGTTATACAGGTGTAACTGTCTGGTTATACAGGTGTAACTGTCTGGTTATACAGGTGTAACTGTCTGGTTATACAGGTGTGACTGTCTGGTTATACAGGTGTGACTGTCCTGTTGTCCAGGTGTAACTGTCTGGTTATACAGGTGTAACTGTCTGGTTATACAGGCGTAACTGTCTGGTTATACAGGCGTGATTGTCCTGTTGTACAGGTGTAACTGTCTGGTTATACAGGTGTAACTGTCTGGTTATACTGGTGTGACTGTCTGGTTATACAGGTGTGACTGTCCTGTTGTACAGGTGTAACTGTCTGGTTATACAGGTGTAACTGTCTGGTTATACAGGCGTAACTGTCTGGTTATACAGGTGTGACTGTCCTGTTGTACAGATGTAACTGTCTGGTTATACAGGTGTAACTGTCTGGTTATACTGGTGTGACTGTCTGGTTATACAGGTGTGACTGTCCTGTTGTACAGGTGTAACTGTCTGATTATACAGGTGTGACTGTCCTGTTGTCCAGGTGAGACCCCAGTGTTGTACAGTTGTGAATTCCAAGTTACACAGATGTGACTGTCTTATTGTACAAGTGTGACTGTCCTATTGTACACGTGTGACTGTCTTGTTGTACAGATGGGACCTGTTGTTGTACAGATGGGACCTGTTTTTGTACAGATGGGACCTGTTGTACAGGCGTTATTGTCGTCTTGTACAGGTGTGACTGTTCTGTTGTACACGTGGGCCTGTTGTACATCCATGACTGTCATGTTGTAGATGTGTGACTGTCCTGTTGTACATCTATGACTGTCCTGTTGTACATCTATGACTGTCCTGTTGTACATCTATGACTGTCCTGTTGTACATCTATGACTGCCATGTTGTACAAGTGGGGTGCGTATCTGAATGCCCCTGGCCACTAGAATTGACCAGACGATATGCATGCCCATTGAGCTCTGCAACACCTTCTGACGTGCCTGTTATACCTGTGAAATAAAGTCATTGGGCCGGGCCTCATTTGATTACCACTGGCAATGAAAATAACAATACAAGATAGTCCCATTGTAGATGGTACCGTGAGGGTGGGAATTATTGAGATTTCGCATATTCTAGGTCAGCTGTTTAGTGAGGTAGGGTGACTATTTTGCTTCGATTCGAGAAACTAAACAACTATCAGCATTGTCCACAATTGACAACATTATATTAATCTAAACCATTATTCTGACTGTTCACAATTGACAACATTATGTGAAACTAAACCAGTATTCTCACTGTTCACAATTAAAGACATTATATGAGCCTAAACAAATGGTTTGTTTGTTCACAACTGAAGACATTATATGAAACTAAACAACTGTTATCATTGTCCACAATTGACAACATTATATGAAAGTAAGTAACTATCATCATTGTCCACAAGTGACATTATATGAAAGTAAACAACTATTCTCACTGTTCACAACTGACGACATTGTATGAGCCTAAAAAAATGTTTTGTTCGTTCACAACTGAAGACATTATATGAAACTAAACAACTGTTATCATTGCCCACAAATGAAGACATTAAATTACAGCATTTTATCCACAGCTTCAAGACGTTACCTCTGGGAAATCAGTCACACACGGGAGGTCAGGAACTCAGGAGATGATGTGTACCGCTGCGGTTCGAATCCTGGTGTTGTCCACGCCGCACCGACCGGACGTCTGCGTGAGAATCCATGTTTGAGAGGTGATGCGATGTCCATGTCAGCAAGCCACAGACACGGTCTTTGTTCTAAGTCTCAGGACATTGACAAGGTCACGTGTGGTTGTGTGACGTCGTACTGCCTAGGTCATACACCAGGAATTAGAGCTTCAATGGCAGACGGTCATGTGAATTCGGGGAGTCAGAGTTTGATGGCCGACATGAGATTCTTATATGCAACCGTACACTCGGCGTCTTCATCTGTACATCCAGCATTGACATCTGTACTTCCAACACTGACATCTGTACATCCAACATTGACATCTGTACTTCAAACAAGAAAACAGCTTCAGAAATCTGTACTTCAAACATTGACATCTGTACATCCAACATTGACGTCTGTACCCCCAACATCGACGTCTATAGATCCGGCACTACCACTGGGGGAAGAGCTGGACAGCACCAAGCTCAATGAACCTGGCTCCAGAACACGACAGGATGTCCACAGAGCACCAACATCTCCAAGTTCCACTGCAAATGCCGGGCTTGATGAGCCCGTCCCTAGAACACATCCCACCGGGCATCACTGTGACCTCACGCCAGCAGGGCTCAGCACGGACCTGTCTGCTAGCATAAATTGGCCTCCGGAAGCTGATATTCCCTCACATCCAGATAACTTGAACATGGGACACTGGGGTGTCAACGTCTCGACAGATGTGTCTGCTCTTGGTGATAGTCCGTTCCCAACGGCAGGAGACAACGCTGTCATACTGGCAGATGACAGATGTCAAGAAATGTCTCATTTATTGATGTCGTCTCCTCAAATAAGTAATTGTGCTCAGCTTTTAGTCAACCAGTCAGACACTCACGCATCCTCCACGTCTCACTTAGCTCACGTGTTGACTACACGTGAAGTCAGCGATAAGCATCAAGACATTCACTCAGCCAGCAACCGCCTGGCAACATTTTCTAGCAACACACGGGGCAAGACGGAACCGTGTTCTCATTCTGCAACTCCGGGTGAACAGAAACTATGCTGCTCCACAAATAACAACACACAGCCTGCAACAGCAGAAGGAAGTGGCTCCACATCTAGCTACTGCCCGCCTGCAAATCTAGAAGGATTCGCTTCTGCAACTAGCAATTGTCAGCCTGCATCTATAGCTGACGAGTTGCCAAATGTCCGTCTGGGTGATGTCCTGGAGCAGACTTCATCTACCGATACACGGACACCTGCCGATCCACCACCAGCCCCGGGCTCTAGCTTGACACGATCTGCACGGTCTTCACACTGGGACACCTTACCTCGCGTTCTCCAGAATGAGGTGGTAACAGACTCGGGTGTTGGCGTGAGGGTGAATCTCTATTCCACACCAGGAAGTGCAGGTATATCAGTACGATCACCAGCAGCAGACGGGTGCAACTTGCTGCTCAGGCAGTCAACTGTGGACTCCCTAGAGAGACCTTATGTTTGTCCTGCCAGCAGGCATCCAAAAAGTCATGCTAGGAGGCGACTACTGGCCAAGGAAATGGAGGAAGAAAAGAATAAACTGAAATCTGCTCGTGCCCACAATTTGGATCAGCCAGCTTTAACTGTCCTGAAGCATCCAGATTGTACCAATTCTTGTCAGTATGGATGCACAGAACAGAAGAGACCGACGCCTAGTCAACTGCCTGCAGGGCTCGACAATCATCATCAGCAGCAGCCACACACCCAGAACTTGTCATCCGACCGTCACTGTATTCTCACCACGTCATTGAACTCACGGGGAGATAGCCCTCACCTCCAGACAGCACAAGCCGAGCATGTCCGGCAGTTTCCCTTACAGCGTCAAGGACACACCAGTTGTAGAGGGCCCCCGATATCCTCTCCGGGGATAATCCTTCAGACGGATAGACGAGACAATGCCACGCTTGTTGGTCACCTCCTCCAGCCAATACCCAACATCGGCAGATTAACAGTGCCTTGTGTAGCACTTCAACATTCTGACAGGCTTTCTAGATCTCCACTTTCTGCTAGCTCTCAACATCCTTCATTGCTGCCAGTGAATGTTGCTGCTCCTCCAGCAGAGATGTGCCATGGCAATACGTCAAGAGACAGGCTTGAACTAGCTCAACAGTCAGCGTCACCAAGTATCACACCTGGTCACAGGTCGTTCAGTGCTCCATGCTCTCCCAAAGATCGCATATGTGCCTTCCCCCTCAATCTCTCACATAGTGCTCCACCACAAGGACTCACCAGTGATGAACTGTCTTTTCACCGAAGTGTATCTCACCCAACCGCCACTACAGGCAAGTGGCATCTTCAAAATAAGCACAGTCACATAAGAAACCCATCACACCCCAATAAAAAAATACAGCATGCTCTATCTCAGGAATGCTTCCAGTTTTACACAGACACAACAGCCGATGCCTTTTCCAATATGGCCTCATACGGTGAACAGCGCGTGGCTGTACCGCACACATTTGGTCTCGACAGAACTGTGAATGCCATCAGTCATACAGAGGACCGATCAGTCAAAGCTGTGAATGGCATCTGTCATATAGCAGACCTGCCAGGTAGATTTGTTAATGACATATATCATACTGCGGACCATCCACCCGTGAGCGACACTGTCCGTCCAACGGACGAACCCGTCAGACCTGTACATGACAACTGTCATCTAAGGGACCAGCCAGTCGGAGCTGTGAATGGCATCTGTCATACAGGGGACCGACCAGCCATAGTTGTGAATGACATCTGTCATATAGCAGGCCAGCCAGACAGATCTGTTAATGACATATATCATACTGCGGACCATCCAGCCGTGAGCGACACTGTCCATCCAAAGGACGAACCTGTCAGACCTGTATATGACAACTGTTATCTAAGGGACCAGCCAGTCGGAGCTGTGAATGGCATCTGTCATACAGGGGACCGACCAGCCAGTGCTGTTACAGATCTCAGACATCACATGATACCCATGACGGTAGGTATATGGTGACTTGTGAATATTTCTGACTCCTTCAATACTACTAAAGTCTGCAACGATGGGATAAATGCGGAACAGCACCAGACAACAATATCCTACTGTACTTCACCTCAATGACTCCACGTCTCTTCTTTGTTGGGAGCATTTCCCGTCTTCTTCCCAACAAGTATAACTGTGATCTCTTTCCCATGACTGAAACTGGTGCCCCGCACTAGATGATGGTGTTGATAATTCTGCTAATAATTAGATAATGAAAGGTGGTAAGGCTGGAAATCAGAATACAGGTGGTATGCCTGGACATCAGATTACAGGTGGTATGGCTGGACATCTGAATACAGGTGGTATGGCTGAACATCGGAATACAGGCTTTCACATATTGCCTGCTTATGATAATCAGCTAGAGAACAGCGCTGGGAGGCGTGGTTGCTGGAAGAAGAAGCAGAGCTCGACCAATACGATAATGGACAACGACACCATGGACATGCGGCGGGAGAGCTGACCAGAGATGGGGACATGATACTGGAGAACTGACCAGAGATGTGGACATGATACAGCAGAACTGACCAGAGATGGGGACATGATACAGAAGAACTGACCAGAGATGATGACATGATACAGGAGAACTGACCAGAGATGGGAATATGGGACAAGAGAACTGACCGGAGATGGAGACATGGGACAGGAGAACTGATCAGAGATGGGGACATGATATAGGAGAGCTGACCAGAGATGGGGACATGATACAGGAGAACTGACCAGAGATGAAGACATGAATTAAGAGAACTGACCAGAGATGGGGGATATGATACAGGAGAACTGACCAGAGATGGAGAACATGATACAGAGAAAAGACCAGAGATGGGGGAATGGTACAGGAGAACTGACCAGAGATGTGGACATGATACAGGAGAACTGACCAGAGATGGGGACATGGGACACGAGAACTGACCGGAGATAGGGACATGGGACAAGAGAACTGACCGGAGATGGGGACATGATACAGGAGAACTGACTAGAGATGGGGACATGGGCCAGGAGAACTGACTAGAGATGGGGACATGGGATAAGAGAACTGACCGGAGATGGCGACATGATACAGGAGAACTGACTAGAGAGAGATGGGGACATGATACAGGAGAACTGACTAGAGATGGGGACATGATACTAGAGAACTGACCAGAGATGGGGACATGATACAGGAGAATTGATCAGAGATGTGGAAATATTACAGTAGAGCTGACCAGAGATGTGGACATGGGACAGGAGAACTGACCAGAGATGGGGGAATGGGGCAGAAGAACTGGCCAGAGATGTGGACGTGAAGCAGGAGAACTGACCAGAGATGGGGACATGGGACAGTAGAACTGACCATATTTGTGGACATTGGACAGGAGAACTGACCAGAGATGTGGACATGATACAGAAGAACTGACCATAGTGGGGACATGTGACAGGAGAACTGATCAGAGATGGGGACATGGGACAGGAGAACTGACCAGAGGTGGGGACATAGGACAGTAGAGCTGACCAGAGATGTGGACATGATACAGGAGAACTGACCACAGATGGGGACATGATAAAGTAGAAATGACCAGAGATGTGGACATTAGAACTGACCAGAGATGTGGACGTGAAACAGGAGAACTGACCAGAGATGGGGACATGGGACAGTAGAACTGACCAGAGATGGGGACATGGGACAGGAGAACTGACCAGAGATTTGGACAAGGGACAATAGAACTGACCAGAGATGTGGACATGGGACAATAGATCTGAAGAGATGGGGACATAATACAGTAGAACTGACCAGAGATGGGGACATGGGACAATAGAACTGACCAGAGATGTGGACATAGGACAGGATAACTGACCAGAGATGGGGACGTGGGACAGTAGAGCTGACCAGAGATGTGGACATGATACAGGAGAACTGACCAGAGATGGGGACATGATACAGGAGAACTGAACAGAGATGGGGGCCTGTTACAGTAGAGCTGACCAGAGATGTGGACATGGGACAGGAGAACTGACCAGAGATGGAGACATGTAACAGGAGAACTGACCAGAGATGGGGACATGGGACAGTAGAACTGACCAGAGATGGGGACATGAGACAATAGAACTGACCAGAGATGTGGACATGGGACAATAGATCTGAAGAGATGGGGACCTAATTCAGTAGACCTGACCAGAGATGGGGACATGGGATAATAGAACTGACCAGAGATGTGGACATGAGACAATAGAACTGACCAGAGATGGGGACATGATACATATAACTACCAGAGATGGGGACATGGGAAAATAGAACTGACAAGAGGTGGGGACATGGGACAGTAGAGCTGACCAGAGATGTGGACATGATACAGGAGAACTGACCACAGATGGAGACATGATACAGTAGAAATGACCAGAGATGTGGACATGGGACATTAGAACTGATCAAAGATGTGGACGTGAAACAGGAGAACTGACCAGAGTTGGGGACATGATACAGTAGAGATGACCAGAGATGTGGACATGGGACAATAGAACTTACCAGAGGTGGGGACATGGGACAGGATAACTGACCAGAGATGGTGACATGATACAGGAGAACTGACCAGAGATGAGGACATGATACAGGAGAACTGACCAGAGATGAGGACATGATACAGGAGAACTGACCAGAGATGTGGACATGATACAGTAGAACTGACCAGAGATGTGGACATGGGCCAGGAGATCTGACCAGATATGTGGACGTGAAGCAGGAGAACTGACCAGACATGGGGGCATGGGACAGTAGAACTGACTAGAGATGGAGACATGAGACAATAGAACTGACCAGAGATGTGGACATGGGACAATAGATCTGAAGAGATGGGGACTTAATTCAGTAGACCTGACCAGAGATGGGGACATGGGACAATAGAACTGACCAGAGATGTGGCCATGGGACAATAGAACTGACCAGAGATGGGGACATGATACATAGAACTACCAGAGATGGAGACATGGGACAATGCAACTGACCAGAGGTGGGGACATGATACAGGAGAACTGATCAGAGTTGGGGACATGTGACAGGAGAACTGACCAGAGATGAATACCTGTGACAGTAGAGCGGACCAGAGATGTGGACAATGTACAGGAGAACTGGCCAGAGATGGGGACATGATACAGGAGAACTGACCGGAGATGAG
The DNA here is from genome assembly GCA_963921405.1 of Cepaea hortensis. Classification (NCBI taxonomy): domain Eukaryota; kingdom Metazoa; phylum Mollusca; class Gastropoda; order Stylommatophora; family Helicidae; genus Cepaea; species Cepaea hortensis. The sequence continues at coordinate 69,634,123 of OY992879.1, forward strand.
GACATGATACAGGAGAACTGACCAGAGATGGGGACATGTGACAGGAGAACTAACCAGAGATGGGGACATGTGACAGGAGAACTGACCAGAGATGGGGACATGGGACAGTAGAGCTGACCAGAGATGTGGATATGATACAGGAGAACTAACCAGAGATGTGAACATGATATAGGAGAACTGACCAGAGATGTTGACATGATACAAGAGATCTGACCAGAGATGTGGACATGATACAGAAGAACTGACCAGAGATGTGGTCAGGATACAGAATTACTGACAAGAGATATGGACATGATACAGGAGAACTGACCAGTGATGTGGACATGATACAGGAAAACTGACCAGAGATGGGGACATGATACAGGAGAACTAATCAGAGATGTGGACATGATACAGAAAAACTGACCAGAGATGGGGACATGATACAGGAAAACTCACCAGAGATGGGGATATGATACAGGAGAACTGACCAGAGATAGGAATATGGGACAAGAGAACTAACCGGAGATGGGGACATGGGACAGGAGAAGTGAACAGAGATGGGGACATGGGACAAGAGAACTGACCGGAGATAGGGACATGGGACAAGAGAACTGACCAGAGATGGGGATATTATACAGGAGAACTGACTAGAGATGGGGACATGGGACAAGAGAACTGACCAGAGATGGGGACATGGGACAAGTTAACTGACCGGAGATGGGGACATGATACAGGGTAACTGACTAGAGATGGGGACATGATACAGGAGAACTGACTAGAGATGGGAAAATGACACTAGAGAACTGACCAGAGATGGGGACATGATACAGGAGAACTGATCAGAGATGTGGAAATATTACAGTAGAGCTGACCAGAGATGTGGACATGGGACAGGAGAACTGACCAGAGATGGGGGAATTGGGCAGGAGAACTGACCAGAGATGTGGAAGTGAAGCAGGATAACTGTCCAGAGATGGGGACATGGGACAGTAGAACTGACCAAATTTGTGGACATGGGACAGAACTGACCAAATTTGTGGACATGGGACAGAGATTTGGACATAGGACAATAGAACTGACCAGAGATGGGGACATGGGACAATACAACTGAACAGAGATGGGGACATGATACAGAAGAACTGATCAGAGGTGGTGACATGTGACAGGAGAACTGATCAGAGATGGGTACATGGGACAGGAGAACTGACCAGAGGTGGGGACATGGGACAGTAGAGCTGACCAGAGATGTGGACATGATACAGGAGAACTGACCACAGATGGGGACATGATACAGTAGAAATGACCAGAGATGTGGACATGGGGCATTAGAACTGACCAGAGATGTGGACGTGAAACAGGAGAACTGACCAGAGATGGGGACATGGGACAGTAGAACTGACCAGAGATGGTTACATGGGACAGGAGAACTGACCAGAGATTTGGACATGGGACAATAGATCTGAAGAGATGGAGACATAATACAGTAGATCTGATTAGAGATGGGGACATGGGACAATAGAACTGACCAGAGATGTGGACATAGGAAAGGATAACTGACCAGAGATGGGGACGTGGGACAGTAGAGCTGACCAGAGATGTGGACATGATACAGGAGAACTGACCAGAGATGGGGACATGATACAGGAGAACTGAACAGAGATGGGGGCCTGTTACAGTATAGCTGACCAGAGATGTGGACATGGGACAGGAGAACTGACCAGAGATGGAGACATGTAACAGGAGAACTGACCAGAGATGGGGACATGGGACAGTAGAACTGACCAGAGATGGGGACATGAGACAATAGAACTGACCAGAGATGTGGACATGGGACAATAGATCTGAAGAGATGGGGACCTAATTCAGTAGACCTGACCAGAGATGGGGACATGGGATAATAGAACTGACCAGAGATGTGGACATGAGACAATAGAACTGACCAGAGATGGGGACATGATACATATAACTATCAGAGATGGGGACATAGGACAATAGAACTGACCAGAGGTGGGGACATGGGACAGTAGAGCTGACCAGAGATGTGGACATGATACAGGAGAACTGACCACAGATGGAGACATGATACAGTAGAAATGACCAGAGATGTGGACATGGGACATTAGAACTGATCAAAGATGTGGACGTGAAACAGGAGAACTGACCAGAGTTGGGGACATGATACAGTAGAGATGACCAGAGATGTGGACATGGGACAATAGAACTTACCAGAGGTGGGGACATGGGACAGGATAACTGACCAGAGATGGTGACATGATACAGGAGAACTGACCAGAGATGAGGACATGATACAGGAGAACTGACCAGAGATGAGGACATGATACAGGAGAACTGACCAGAGATGTGGAAATGATACAGTAGAACTGACCAGAGATGTGGACATGGGGCAGAAGAACTGGCCAGAGATGTGGACGTGAAGCAGGAGAACTGACCAGAGATGGGGACATGGGACAGTAGAACTGACCATATTTGTGGACATTGGACAGGAGAACTGACCAGAGATGTGGACATGATACAGAAGAACTGACCATAGTGGGGACATGTGACAGGAGAACTGATCAGAGATGGGGACATGGGACAGGAGAACTGACCAGAGGTGGGGACATAGGACAGTAGAGCTGACCAGAGATGTGGACATGATACAGGAGAACTGACCACAGATGGGGACATGATAAAGTAGAAATGACCAGAGATGTGGACATTAGAACTGACCAGAGATGTGGACGTGAAACAGGAGAACTGACCAGAGATGGGGACATGGGACAGTAGAACTGACCAGAGATGGGGACATGGGACAGGAGAACTGACCAGAGATTTGGACATGGGACAATAGAACTGACCAGAGATGTGGACATGGGACAATAGATCTGAAGAGATGGGGACATAATACAGTAGAACTGACCAGAGATGGGGACATGGGACAATAGAACTGACCAGAGATGTGGACATAGGACAGGATAACTGACCAGAGATGGGGACGTGGGACAGTAGAGCTGACCAGAGATGTGGACATGATACAGGAGAACTGACCAGAGATGGGGACATGATACAGGAGAACTGAACAGAGATGGGGGCCTGTTACAGTAGAGCTGACCAGAGATGTGGACATGGGACAGGAGAACTGACCAGAGATGGAGACATGTAACAGGAGAACTGACCAGAGATGGGGACATGGGACAGTAGAACTGACCAGAGATGGGGACATGAGACAATAGAACTGACCAGAGATGTGGACATGGGACAATAGATCTGAAGAGATGGGGACCTAATTCAGTAGACCTGACCAGAGATGGGGACATGGGATAATAGAACTGACCAGAGATGTGGACATGAGACAATAGAACTGACCAGAGATGGGGACATGATACATATAACTATCAGAGATGGGGACATAGGACAATAGAACTGACCAGAGGTGGGGACATGGGACAGTAGAGCTGACCAGAGATGTGGACATGATACAGGAGAACTGACCACAGATGGAGACATGATACAGTAGAAATGACCAGAGATGTGGACATGGGACATTAGAACTGATCAAAGATGTGGACGTGAAACAGGAGAACTGACCAGAGTTGGGGACATGATACAGTAGAGATGACCAGAGATGTGGACATGGGACAATAGAACTTACCAGAGGTGGGGACATGGGACAGGATAACTGACCAGAGATGGTGACATGATACAGGAGAACTGACCAGAGATGAGGACATGATACAGGAGAACTGACCAGAGATGAGGACATGATACAGGAGAACTGACCAGAGATGTGGACATGATACAGTAGAACTGACCAGAGATGTGGACATGGGGCAGAAGAACTGGCCAGAGATGTGGACGTGAAGCAGGAGAACTGACCAGAGATGGGGACATGGGACAGTAGAACTGACCATATTTGTGGACATTGGACAGGAGAACTGACCAGAGATGTGGACATGATACAGAAGAACTGACCATAGTGGGGACATGTGACAGGAGAACTGATCAGAGATGGGGACATGGGACAGGAGAACTGACCAGAGGTGGGGACATAGGACAGTAGAGCTGACCAGAGATGTGGACATGATACAGGAGAACTGACCACAGATGGGGACATGATAAAGTAGAAATGACCAGAGATGTGGACATTAGAACTGACCAGAGATGTGGACGTGAAACAGGAGAACTGACCAGAGATGGGGACATGGGACAGTAGAACTGACCAGAGATGGGGACATGGGACAGGAGAACTGACCAGAGATTTGGACATGGGACAATAGAACTGACCAGAGATGTGGACATGGGACAATAGATCTGAAGAGATGGGGACATAATACAGTAGAACTGACCAGAGATGGGGACATGGGACAATAGAACTGACCAGAGATGTGGACATAGGACAGGATAACTGACCAGAGATGGGGACGTGGGACAGTAGAGCTGACCAGAGATGTGGACATGATACAGGAGAACTGACCAGAGATGGGGACATGATACAGGAGAACTGAACAGAGATGGGGGCCTGTTACAGTAGAGCTGACCAGAGATGTGGACATGGGACAGGAGAACTGACCAGAGATGGAGACATGTAACAGGAGAACTGACCAGAGATGGGGACATGGGACAGTAGAACTGACCAGAGATGGGGACATGAGACAATAGAACTGACCAGAGATGTGGACATGGGACAATAGATCTGAAGAGATGGGGACCTAATTCAGTAGACCTGACCAGAGATGGGGACATGGGATAATAGAACTGACCAGAGATGTGGACATGAGACAATAGAACTGACCAGAGATGGGGACATGATACATATAACTACCAGAGATGGGGACATAGGACAATAGAACTGACCAGAGGTGGGGACATGGGACAGTAGAGCTGACCAGAGATGTGGACATGATACAGGAGAACTGACCACAGATGGAGACATGATACAGTAGAAATGACCAGAGATGTGGACATGGGACATTAGAACTGATCAAAGATGTGGACGTGAAACAGGAGAACTGACCAGAGTTGGGGACATGATACAGTAGAGATGACCAGAGATGTGGACATGGGACAATAGAACTTACCAGAGGTGGGGACATGGGACAGGATAACTGACCAGAGATGGTGACATGATACAGGAGAACTGACCAGAGATGAGGACATGATACAGGAGAACTGACCAGAGATGAGGACATGATACAGGAGAACTGACCAGAGATGTGGACATGATACAGTAGAACTGACCAGAGATGTGGACATGGGGCAGGAGATCTGACCAGATATGTGGACGTGAAGCAGGAGAACTGACCAGACATGGGGGCATGGGACAGTAGAACTGACTAGAGATGGAGACATGAGACAATAGAACTGACCAGAGATGTGGACATGGGACAATAGATCTGAAGAGATGGGGACTTAATTCAGTAGACCTGACCAGAGATGGGGACATGGGACAATAGAACTGACCAGAGATGTGGACATGGGACAATAGAACTGACCAGAGATGGGGACATGATACATAGAACTACCAGAGATGGAGACATGGGACAATGCAACTGACCAGAGGTGGGGACATGATACAGGAGAACTGATCAGAGTTGGGGACATGTGACAGGAGAAATGACCAGAGATGAATACCTGTGACAGTAGAGCGGACCAGAGATGTGGACAATGTACAGGAGAACTGGCCAGAGATGGGGACATGATACAGGAGAACTGACCGGAGATGAGGACATGATACAGGAGAACTGACCAGAGATGGGGACATGTGACAGGAGAACTGACCAGAGATGGGGACATGGGACAGTAGAGCTGACCAGAGATGTGGATATGATACAGGAGAACTAACCAGAGATGTGAACATGATATAGGAGAACTGACCAGAGATGTTGACATGATACAAGAGATCTGACCAGAGATGTGGACATGATACAGAAGAACTGACCAGAGATGTGGTCATGATACAGAATTACTGACAAGAGATATGGACATGATACAGGAGAACTGACCAGTGATGTGGACATGATACAGGAAAACTGACCAGAGATGGGGACATGATACAGGAGAACTAATCAGAGATGTGGACATGATACAGAAAAACTGACCAGAGATGGGGACATGATACAGGAAAACTCACCAGAGATGGGGATATGATACAGGAGAACTGACCAGAGATAGGAATATGGGACAAGAGAACTAACCGGAGATGGGGACATGGGACAGGAGAAGTGAACAGAGATGGGGACATGGGACAAGAGAACTGACCGGAGATAGGGACATGGGACAAGAGAACTGACCAGAAATGGGGACATTATACAGGAGAACTGACTAGAGATGGGGACATGGGACAAGAGAACTGACCAGAGATGGGGACATGGGACAAGTTAACTGACCGGAGATGGGGACATGATACAGGGTAACTGACTAGAGATGGGGACATGATACAGGAGAACTGACTAGAGATGGGAAAATGACACTAGAGAACTGACCAGAGATGGGGACATGATACAGGAGAACTGATCAGAGATGTGGAAATATTACAGTAGAGCTGACCAGAGATGTGGACATGGGACAGGAGAACTGACCAGAGATGGGGGAATTGGGCAGGAGAACTGACCAGAGATGTGGAAGTGAAGCAGGATAACTGTCCAGAAATGGGGACATGGGACAGTAGAACTGACCAAATTTGTGGACATGGGACAGAACTGACCAAATTTGTGGACATGGGACAGAGATTTGGACATGGGACAATAGAACTGACCAGAGATGGGGACATGGGACAATACAACTGAACAGAGATGGGGACATGATACAGAAGAACTGATCAGAGGTGGTGACATGTGACAGGAGAACTGATCAGAGATGGGTACATGGGACAGGAGAACTGACCAGAGGTGGGGACATGGGACAGTAGAGCTGACCAGAGATGTGGACATGATACAGGAGAACTGACCACAGATGGGGACATGATACAGTAGAAATGACCAGAGATGTGGACATGGGGCATTAGAACTGACCAGAGATGTGGACGTGAAACAGGAGAACTGACCAGAGATGGGGACATGGGACAGTAGAACTGACCAGAGATGGTTACATGGGACAGGAGAACTGACCAGAGATTTGGACATGGGACAATAGATCTGAAGAGATGGAGACATAATACAGTAGATCTGATTAGAGATGGGGACATGGGACAATAGAACTGACCAGAGATGTGGACATAGGAAAGGATAACTGACCAGAGATGGGGACGTGGGACAGTAGAGCTGACCAGAGATGTGGACATGATACAGGAGAACTGACCAGAGATGGGGACATGATACAGGAGAACTGAACAGAGATGGGGGCCTGTTACAGTATAGCTGACCAGAGATGTGGACATGGGACAGGAGAACTGACCAGAGATGGAGACATGTAACAGGAGAACTGACCAGAGATGGGGACATGGGACAGTAGAACTGACCAGAGATGGGGACATGAGACAATAGAACTGACCAGAGATGTGGACATGGGACAATAGATCTGAAGAGATGGGGACCTAATTCAGTAGACCTGACCAGAGATGGGGACATGGGATAATAGAACTGACCAGAGATGTGGACATGAGACAATAGAACTGACCAGAGATGGGGACATGATACATATAACTATCAGAGATGGGGACATAGGACAATAGAACTGACCAGAGGTGGGGACATGGGACAGTAGAGCTGACCAGAGATGTGGACATGATACAGGAGAACTGACCACAGATGGAGACATGATACAGTAGAAATGACCAGAGATGTGGACATGGGACATTAGAACTGATCAAAGATGTGGACGTGAAACTGACCAGAGTTGGGGACATGATACAGTAGAGATGACCAGAGATGTGGACATGGGACAATAGAACTTACCAGAGGTGGGGACATGGGACAGGATAACTGACCAGAGATGGTGACATGATACAGGAGAACTGACCAGAGATGAGGACATGATATAGGAGAACTGACCAGAGATGTGGACATGATACAGGAGAACTGACCAGAGATGTGGACATGATACAGTAGAACTGACCAGAGATGTGGACATGGGGCAGGAGATCTGACCAGATATGTGGACGTGAAGCAGGAGAACTGACCAGACATGGGGGCATGGGACAGTAGAACTGACTAGAGATGGGGACATGAGACAATAGAACTGACCAGAGATGTGGACATGGGACAATAGATCTGAAGAGATGGGGACTTAATTCAGTAGACCTGACCAGAGATGGGGACATGGGACAATAGAACTGACCAGAGATGTGGACATGGGACAATAGAACTGACCAGAGATGGGGACATGATACATAGAACTACCAGAGATGGAGACATGGGACAATGCAACTGACCAGAGGTGGGGACATGATACAGGAGAACTGATCAGAGTTGGGGACATGTGACAGGAGAACTGAACAGAGATGAATACCTGTGACAGTAGAGCGGACCAGAGATGTGGACAATGTACAGGAGAACTGACCGGAGATGAGGACATGATACAGGAGAACTGACCAGAGATGGGGACATGTGACAGGAGAACTAACCAGAGATGGGGACATGTGACATGAGAACTGACCAGAGATGAGGACATGGGACAGTAGAGCTGACCAGAGATGTGGACATGATACAGGAGAACTAACCAGAGATGTGAACATGATAAAGGAGAACTGACCAGAGATGTGGACATGATACAGGAGATCTGACCAGAGATGTGGACATGATACAGAAGAACTGACCAGAGATGTTGACATGATTCAGAATTACTGACAAGAGATATGGACATGATACAGGAGAACTGACCAGTGATGTGGACATGATACAGGAAAACTGACCAGAGATGGGGACATGATACAGGAGAACTAATCAGAGATGTGGACATGATACAGAAAAACTGACCAGAGATGGGGACATGATACAGGAAAACTCACCAGAGATGGGGATATGATACAGGAGAACTGACCAGAGATGGGAATATGGGACAAGAGAACTGACCGGAGATGGGGACATGGGACAGGAGAACTGAACAGAGATGGGGACATGGGACAAGAGAACTGACCGGAGATAGGGACATGGGACAAGAGAACTGACCAGAGATGGGGACATTATACAGGAGAACTGACTAGAGATGGGGACATGGGACAGGAGAACTGACCAGAGATTGGGACATGGGACAAGTTAACTGACCGGAGATGGGGACATGATACAGGGTAACTGACTAGAGATGGGGACATGATACAGGAGAACTGACTAGAGATGGGAACATGACACTAGAGAACTGACCAGAGATGGGGACATGATACAGGAGAACTGATCAGAGATGTGGAAATATTACAGTAGAGCTGACCAGAGATGTGGACATGGGACAGGAGAACTGACCAGAGATGGGGGAATTGGGCAGGAGAACTGACCAGAGATGTGGAAATATTACAGTAGAGCTGACCAGAGATGTGGACATGGGACAGGAGAACTGACCAGAGATGGGGGACATGGGACAGTAGAACTGACCAAATTTGTGGACATGGGACAGAACTGACCAAATTTGTGGACATGGGACAGAGATTTGGACATGGGACAATAGAACTGACCAGAGATGGGGACATGGGACAATACAACTGACCAGAGATGGGGACATGATACAGAAGAACTGATCAGAGGTGGGGACATGTGACAGGAGAACTGATCAGAGATGGGTACATGGGACAGAAGAACTGACCAGAGGTGGGACATGGGACAGTAGAGCTGACCAGAGATGTGGACATGATACAGGAGAACTGACCACAGATGGGGACATGATACAGTAGAAATGACCAGAGATGTGGGCATGGGGCATTAGAACTGACCAGAGATGTGGACGTGAAACAGGAGAACTGACCAGAGATGGGGACATGGGACAGTAGAACTGACCAGAGATGGTTACATGGGACAGGAGAACTGACCAGAGATTTGGACATGGGACAATAGAACTGACCAGAGATGTGGACATGGGACAATAGATCTGAAGAGATGGAGACATAATACAGTAGATCTGACCAGAGATGGGGACATGGGACAATAGAACTGACCAGAGATGTGGACATGGGACAATAGAACTGACCAAAGATGGGGACATGATAAGGAGAACTGACCAGAGGTGGAGACATGTGACAGAAGAACTGAACAGAAATGGAGACATGATACAGGAGAACTGACCAGAGATGGGGACATGGGACAGTAGAGCTGTCCAGAGATGTGGTCGTGAAGCAGGAGAACTGACCAGAGATCGAGACACTTGTTCGTGGGCCGCGATGAGAGCGATGTTCTACAAAGACCTGCCACATGATGATGGTGATGACAAGTTAAATAAAGATAAAGGTAGAGATAATAATAAAGATAAAGATAAAGATAATTCAGATTGCTGTATTTCACAGCCCGTTCCAGAACTGGTTAATGGCGGTTTGGGCATTAAAAACCCGCTGTTTGTGAGCTCTCGAGTAGGGAGGAGTGGCTCACGCAAACTTCCAGGTGAGACATGTATTGTTTACTTGCCGGACATTTCGCTACAACAAGCACATAACTTTAGCTAACTTGTGCTGCAACTTTTCTGTCTGTCTGTCTGTCTGTCTGTCTGTCTGTCTGTCTGTCTGTCTGTCTGTCTGTCTGTCTGTCTGTCTGTCTGTCTGCCTGCCTGCCTGCCTGCCTGTCTGCCTGCCTGCCTGCCTGTCTGTCTGTCTGTCTGTCTGTCTGTCTGTCTGTCTGTCTGTCTGTCTGTCTGTCTGTCTGTCTGTCTGTCTGTCTGTCTGTCCACAGACATACAGACAGACAGACAGACAGACAGACTACCACACACGACAGTTGCCTAGAGTTGCCAACCTCTGATTTATATTAACAACACATGACAGTTGCCTAGCGTTTCCAACCCTTTACAATTACCAGACATTACAGTTGCTCAGAGTTGCCAAACCCTGTTTTACAAATACCACACACAACAATTGCATGGAGTTGCCAACCACTGTTTTACATTAACCACACTCGACAGTTGCCTAGAGTTGCCAACCCTTTACATCTACCACACTCGACGGTTGCCTAGAGATGCCAACTTCTGTTTTACACCTACCACACGCGACAGTTGCCTAGAGTTACCAACACATATCATACGTTTACCACACACGACTGTTCCCTAGAGTTGCCAAACCCTGTTTTATAACTACCACACATGACATTTGCCTAGAGTTGCTAACCCCCGTTTTACATTACCCTCACATGACTATTGCCTAGAGTTGTCAACCCTTTACAACTACCAGACATGACAATTGCCTAGAGTTGCCAACCCCTGTGTTTCATCTGCCACTCATAACAGTTGCCTAGAGTTTAAAAGCCATGTTTTATATCTACCACACATGGCAGTTGCCTACACTTACCTTACATCTACCACACATGACATTTGCCTACACATACCTGACATCTACTACATATGACACTTGCCTACACTTACCTGACATCTACTACACATGACAGTTGCCTACACTTACCTGACATCTACCACACATGACATTTGCCTACACTTACCTTACATCTACCACACATGACAGTTGCCTACACTTACCTGACATCTACCACACATGGCATTTGCCTACACTTACCCGACATCTACATCACATGACATTTGCCTACACTTACCTGACATCTACCACACATGACACTTGTCTACACTTACCTGACATCTACTACACATTACACTTGCCTACACTTACCTGACATCAACCACACATGACATTTGCCTACACTTACCTGACATCTGCCACATATGACACTTGCCTACACTTACCTGACATCTACAACACATGACAGTTGCCTACACTTACCTGACATCTACCACACATGACATTTGCCTACACTTACCTGACATCTACCACACTTCATATTTGCCTACACTTAACTGACATCTACCACACATGACATTTGCCTACACTTACCTGACATCTACAACACATGACATTTGCCTACACTTACCTGACATCTATCACACATGACATTTGCCTACACGTACCTGACATCTACCACACATGACATTTGCATATACTTACCTGACATCTACCACACATGACATTTCCCTACACTTACCTGACATCTACTGCACATGACACTTGCCTACACTTACCTAAAATTGACTACACATGACATTTGCCTACACTTACCTGACATCTACCATTCATAACAGTTGCCTACACTTACCCGGCATCTATCACACATGGCATTTGCCTACACTTAACTGACATCTACCACACATGACACTTGTCTACACTTACCTTACATCTACTACACATGACAGTTGCCTACATTTACCTGACATCTACCACACATGACATTTGCCTTAACTTACCTGACATCTACTACTCATGACACTTGTCTATACTTACCTGACATCTACTACACATGACATTTGCCTACATTTACCTGACATCTACCACACATGACATTTGCCTTAACTTACCTGACATCTACTACTCATGACACTTGTCTATACTTACCTGACATCTACTACACATGACATTTGCCTACATTTACCTGACATCTACTACACATGATACTTGCCTACACTTACCTGACATCTAATACACATGACAGTTGCCTACACTTACCTGACATCTGCCACACATGACAGTTGCCTACACTTACCTGACATCTACTCTTTTTTTTTTTACTACACATGACACTTGCCTACACTTACTTGACATCTGCCACACATGACAGTTGCCTACACTTATCTGACATCTACCGCACATGACATTTGCCTACACTTACCTGACATCTACTACACATGACAGTTGCCTATACTTACCTGACATCTGCCACACATGACAGTTACCTACACTTACCTGACATCTACCACACATGACAGATACCTAGAGATACCAGCAACACCACCCGAAACTGTCCTTGAGTCAAAGTAGTCCCAGGTCAACTCCTGTGTGACGTGTACAATTCTTGACCAGCCTTGGCTGCTGTTTTCTGATCTTGTGCCTGGATTTTTCCCGTGTGCCAGGATGTCTGGTTATCTCCCGTGTGCCAAGATGTCTAATCATCTCCCGTGTTCCAGGATATCTGGTCATCTCATGTGTGCCAGGATGTCTGGTTATCTCGCTTGTGCCAGGATGTATGGTCATCTCTCCCGTGGAGCAGGATGTCTGGTAATCTCCTGTGTGCCAGGATGCCTGGTTATCTCCTGTGTTCCTGGATGTCTGGTTATCTCTCCCGTATACCAGGATGTCTGGTCATCTCCTGTGTGCAAGGATGTCTGGTCATATTCTGTGTGCCTGACAGTATGTTTCCGTGTCTATCTTCTAGCAATGTGACAATATGCTCCCGTGTCAATCTTCTGGTAATGTGACAACATGTTCCCTTCTATATCTTCTAATAATGTGACAGTGTGCTTCCCTATTTGTCTTCTAGTAATTTGACAAAGTGCTCCATTATTTATCTTCAAGTAATGTGACAAAATGCTCCATTATTTGTCTTCTAGTAATGTGACAATGTGCTCCACCATTTGTCTTCTAGTAATATGACAATATGCTCCACTATTTGTCTTCTAGTTATGTGACAATGTGCTCCATTATTTGCCTTTTAGTAATGTGACAGCAACAAGTTGCCCCTCTCCTTCCAGTGTCCCTGAAATGTCCTTATGTGCTGGCCTCTTTTTGAGCATGTAGCGCGCCCATGTCGGTTATCTGAGGTATTTGCCAGTCTTCCGTCCAAGCGTATTACTGTTGCCACAACAACCTGATAAACCTTCTGAAACAAATTTTGTCAGATCGCAGGTCACAGAAGCCATCACGATTAATCTGCACATGCCAACTTTGTGTATACAGAAAGACATGATAGTCAATTTAAAATTACAATCAATTTAAAATTACAGTGGTAGACAATTGAAATTACTGTGCAAATATGTGTATATTTCAGCTTGAAGGATTTATCTAATTACTTTATGTTGTGTGATTTTTGCAGTATGTGCCTGACGAGATGCAGCGAAATATGTCAGGCAATAAATCGTGCAATTTGTTGTTTGTGTCTTCATTATTAAAATCAACTATGGGAAAAAATTGTTTTGATTTAGGAGATTCGTTTGCACTGATGTAAAACAACATTTCTTATTTTGAACAGAAAAATGGCATGGATCAAAGAGTGACAAACTGAGATGTCACATTTGTGACAAGATGTTTGATCTTGCACGTCATCTGACGCGTCACATGAAATGTCACAACGAGTTTAAGAGGTATCTGTGTCTGATTTGCCGCAAGGGATTCAATGACACCTTTGATCTCAAGCGACACACAAGAACACACACAGGTGAGTCAAACATACCTTCCACCTGGCGTGACACACAAGAACACATACACAAGTGAGTCATGTAAACCTCCGACATCAAGCGCTCACAAAAAACGCACACAGGTGAGTTAACCACTGTAGGTACAAGCGCCTAGATTGCACGTGCATGCTGGTCTGAGGCAGTTGGTCACATTGATTGGTTATTTTGCTCAGTGTCTGGTTTTATCGTTCAGATTATTTGTGAGTTTATTGATCAGTTGAATGGTCTATTAATTGTCCATTCTGTTGATCAATATTTAGAAATGTTGACTGGTCCCGTTTTTCTTCTTTTGTTTTGTCAATATACTGATCGATTTATTGATTGGTTGACTGGTATCTTTACAGGTTGTTGTTTGGACAATTCATTGATACATTTATGTGATTGATCACAACAGCCGTTAAATGATAAGTCAGTTTATCGATCGGTTTATGGATCATTTTATTATTCAGACAATTCTACAGACAAACAGACAATGAGATACAACAACGAGAGAAGCATCATTAAGTTAAGCCAGCTGTTTGTCAGACAGTCACCGACTGGTGGACACAATGTGAAACTACATGACCGACTGGTGGACACAATGTGACACTACATGACCGACTGGTGGACACAATGTGACACTACATGACCGACTGGTGGACACAATGTGACACTACATGACCAACTGGTGGACACAATGTGACACTATATGACCGACTGGTGGACACAATATGACACTATATGACCGACTGGTGGACACAATATGCCACTATATGACCGACTGGTGGGCACAATATGACACTATATGACAGTCATATTTCCCTGTCTAACTGACCGCTCTTTCAACCCACAGGTGTCAGGCCCTACAAGTGCCTGGATTGTGGGAAAGCGTTCACACAGAGATGCTCACTCGAGTCGCACGCGCGGAAACTCCACGGTCACAACATTCAGTACGCCCCCAAACAGAGGCGCCGAAAGCTGTACGTCTGTGAGGATTGTGGCCAGACGACCGAGGACCCGGCCAGGCACTTCCTTCACATCAGGACGTCTCACCCACACAGCGCCGTGCTTCTCAAATTCTACGACAAGAGACAGTTCAAATTCTCAGACAGCACAATTCCTAAAATGCTTTGCTCCACGTTGGGCCTTGCTGTGCCCAGACCAGACAACCCAGGCTGTGAGTTCGGGCACACCTTTGGCGACAGGAGAATATCCTGACACCAGCTTCCCGATGTCGGCCATATCGCAATCCAGAACTCGCGATGTTTCAGCAACCGTCGTCTTTCTTCGGCCTTCCTCTTCTACCTTAGAGTGTAGAAAAAGTGAAGATCTATCGGTCTGGTACATCTAAGTATATACTCCTACAGAGTCTGGAAATACATCGGCAACAGTAGCTGAAGGAAATATCTGTCTTGCACGCCAACGTTCAAGGTTTCTGAGAGGACACATCAGAAGTCCTTCAGGCCTTAAATTCCCACTGTATCACACAGTGCTAAAGTTGTATAATTCCATGAAAATCAGTGTTGATTATCTTAGCCTGTACTAAGGCGCGTGATTCACGTGCTACCGAAGCAATACACTGGACATACTGATAACTATCAGACACCCGACTGAAAGGTTGTCTCTGCTGCAGTCATGATACAGCTTCCCAGCCATTCTACCAACTGATGCCTCCACTAGCCTAGTATCAATGATCCATGCTCCTTGTCAACAGTTCATCTCTGCCAGAGTGTCAATCTACAGACTGATGACACCACTAGCCTAGTGTCACTCTATCCACTCTTCATGCCACAGCACATCTCTGCCATATTGTCAGCTGCCAATTATGTTATGGCGGAGGGCCATGTTGTGTAACTTGTATCTTTCAACATCTCTCTACGGCTAGGTACTTAAAACATTACAACACATTTTAATTCTGATTTGACACATTGTATGCCAAACAGCTGAATTCTAGTTAGAGAATTGTCAACAAAGTGGGTTCATTCTGATTAGAGAATTGTCGGCGAGATGGGTTAGTTTTGGTTAGAGAATTGTCAACGAGAGGGATTAGTTTTAGTTAGAGAATTGTCGACGAGAGAGGTTAGTTTTGTTTAGAGAATTGTCAACGAGACGGGTTAATTGTGGTTAGAGAATTGTCAATGAGAGGGGTTAGTTTTGGTTAGACAATTGTCAACGAAAGATGTTAATTCTGGTTAGAGAATTGTCAACGAGAGGGGTTTAATTGTGGTTAGAGAATTGTCAACGAGAGGTGTTAGTTTTGGCTAGAGAGTTGTAAACGAGAGGGGTTATTTTTGGTTAGAGAATTAAAAATTAATAACAATGAGAGGGGTTAGTTGTGGTCAGAGAATTGTCAACTATAAGAGTTAGTTTTGGTTATCGAGTTTTCAGCGAGAGGAGTTAGTTTTGGTTAGAGAATTGTCAACGAGAGGGGTTAGTTTTCACCAGCCAATCATCTACTCATCTCATCTCTCATCATGTTCCTCTTGTACCTTGCGGTGTCGAGGTGAAGTATAAACTTCGTGAGAGTGCCCGGTTATGGGCTTCATATATGGACATTCCCATGGATTCTGATATTCCCTCCGTCCAACGTTTACGTGGTCGGCCTCTTCCTCTGTTTCCATCTGGTCTGTACATCATTGCTTGTTGTGGCATGCTGTTGACTGGTAGCCTACTTGCATGGCCAAACCATTTGACTTGCTGCTTTCTAATAAAATCTAGAGCAGCTTTAACCCCCACTTTAGTCCTGATTTCTTCATTTCTGATCTTATCTCTTCTTGATACGTTGAGTATTCTTCTCGGGAACCTCATTTCTGTTGTTGTGATTTTTCTTTTCTCTTTTTCTGTCATTGTCCAGGTTTGGCATTGGTAGCACAGAGTTGGTAGGAAGATTGTGTTGTAAAGTGCTTTCTTAGTAGTTATTGATACATGTTTGTTCTTTAGTATTGGTGCCATTTGTCCAATGAGTTGATTTGCCTTATTGCACCTATTTTCGATCTCGTCTTCTGATCTGCCATTTGATGATATTATACTTCCTAGGTACTTGAAGCTCTTTACTTGTTTCAAGGGATGTTCGTTTAGGTGAATTGTTGCTGTTTGTTCTTCTTTAGTTATAGTCATTACCTCTGTTTTGCTTGTGCTAATTTTCATGTTATGTTCCCTACACGTTTCGTTTAGACTATTCATGTGGTCTTGTAATTCAGCTTCTGATGTTGCTATTAGTGCTTGGTCGTCCGCAAACAGGAGTTCTCTAATGGTTAGATTTGCAGATGGTTCTTCTTCTGTGTTCTCGTCATGCGGTATTCTTGCTATCTCTGCTTGGCTGGTTTCTTTACATATGTTGTCTATATATGTTATGAACAAGAGAGGGGACAGGACACAACCTTGTCGTACTCCAGATCTTATGGTGAAGGGTTCTGAGTGTTCTCCAGTTGCTCTCACTATGCATTCACTGTTGTTGTATAAACTTCTACATAGGTTTGTTAGATGTGTACTCACTCCATATTGTTTAAGGATTTCCCACAGCTTGTTTCTATCTACCCTATCAAATGCCTTTTCTTGGTCGACAAAGGCTAAGTAGAGTGTTTCATTGAATTCAATTGATTTTTCTATAAGTTGTCTAAGAGCAAAAATGGCGTCTGTGCATCAATCATCTACACCATTGTTTAATTGTGGTCAGCCAATCGTGTACATGATACTTTAATTGTGCCCAGCGAATGATCGCAAGATAGGTTAACTGAGGTCATCCAATGGTCTCCTGTCTCCCAACGAATGTAAATGATGTTAGTAAATACATGCGCCTCACTTACGTCTTGGGTTGAACTGACAGGGCAACAGCAGCTAAGTCAAACTTTAACAAAATAAGTAGAGTCCAAAATCAAGGAATGCGAATCATAACTGGAGGCCTGAAGACAACGCCTATTAATGAACTTGAAAAGATCACTTGTTTACAACCAATGCAGGATAGAAGAGATAGCAGAGCCCAGCAACAAGCAGAAAAATTTAGAAGATTGACAGACCACCCTATGTATAAAAGGTTTAGTGGTTTTGGAAAGGGACGACTGAAGCGTAGCAACTTTGTAGAAACTGCAAAACGAAAAATTAGGGCAGATCCCATTCTTAACATATCAACAGTCAAACCTATTTACAATGCAGACAAGTTCCCAGCTTGGAGACAGCAGCAACTGCCTGAGATGATAGAAAACATTCCTGGTATTGAGAAAAAGAACACTCAGCATGAAACCGAAAGAAGAGAAATAACCCTAAACTACATAAAAGAACGTTACCCAAGCAGCAATTGGACCCATGCATATACAGATGGATCAGCCAAAAATTCAATAGAGAATGGAGGAGGAGGAATTCTCCTAAATTTAAAAAATGGAGTGAAAAAAACACATTCAGTGGCAACTGGAAAGTTTTCAAGTAACTTCAAAGCGGAGGTAGAGGCTCTGAAAACTGCAGCAGAAATGCTCTTGATGGAGGAAAATAAAGAGAAGCAAATAGCTATCTTCACAGATGCAAAGTCAGCTGTCTCAATACTGAAGAGCAATAACAGCACAGAAATAGCTGACCTAAGAGCAGCACTCCATGGTCTATGCCAGAAATCCAAAAAAGTTGTAATACAGTGGATCCCATCACATTGCAGTATACCTGGAAATGTAGAGGCTGACAGACTGGCAAAAGAGGGCGGACGACTACCACAGCCTGACATAGACATAACCTATAACGAGGCAAAGAGGTTGATAAAAAGCACCTATAGAACCAAATGGGAATCAGAGCATCCAGGCCACCAGAAGGATGATGCATATTACAAACTCGACAGAAGAGAACAAGTAGCAATCTTCAGACTCCGCACAGGACATAACAGGCTGAAATACCACTTGTTCAATAAACTAAAGATAGGAGATACCGATGAATGTAATTGTCGAACTGGAAAAATGACAGCAAAACATTTGCTTCAGGATTGCCCAATATATGCAGAACAGAGAAAGATATTTTTGCCCACACCTGCTTCATTTGAGGACAAGCTCTATGGAGATATCAACAAGCTCAAGTTGACCGTAGCTTACTTTAACTACATACAGGTTGACATTTAAAGGTGTATGAAGAAGTATTCAGACTGCCACACTTCATACCACAGGTATGTCGGTTACAAAAGCCTCCCAGAGGCATGAAATGGAATATTGCTGGATAGGAGATCCATTACGTGGAAAGTCCGAACCAAAAGCTCACTGTGTGGGCTTTCAAAAAAGGTGGAAAAAGTGTCCTAGTGGCACGAAATGGAATATTGCTTGGATAGCAAATCCATTGTGCGGAAAGTCCGAATCGAAAGCTCACTGTGTGGATGTCATCTGCACACTGCATTCTTCTGGTTTCCGGTAGAACAGCCTATGGGAACGGAAGGCCCAATATACGGAAGTGAGGCTAAGCAGCCATGTGCAGGACGTGACGATTCCTTGGGTGAGCCCAGTACCAGAGCGCTGTGTGTTGGCTCTGCAAGTATGGAAGCCTCCTTGGATGGCGGGGAATGCCCATGGTCTGCCCCTGCCTTCCCTTGAGGGCTGACCAGGATCTCTTAGGCTGTTCTATATGGGCCAGCTAGGATGGGAGATAACACCACAACAGTGAGAGTCAAACGTCCTAAGAAACCCCCGGGAAGGTTAACCCGGTCAACAAATGCCCGCAGAAGTCGGATGTGTCGGCCTAACGGCGCAAGAACGCAGCTCTGCTGTAAACAGGCACAACGCAATCACATCCGAAAAAAAAACTCCGGATGAACGAAGAAGAAGAACTGACAGCTCACCTACATGGGCAGGGGGGTTCTGCTCATGTGTGTCACTGACAGCTGGACCAGCTGGCTTCTTTGTCTGCGACTCCTGAATTGAGATGATCACACAGTTAGTTCCTCAAGGAGTCAGCCTGGCGACTCTCTCTGTCATATGGCTCTTTGACACTCTCTGTCACATGGCTCTTTGACACTCTCTGTCACATGGCTCTTTGACACTCTCTGTCACATGGCTCTTTGACACTCTCTGTCACATGGCTCTTTGACACTCTCTGTCACATGGCTCAGTGATTCTCTCTGTCACATGGTTCTTTAACACTCTCTGCCATATAGCTCCGTGACACCCTCCTTCTCATGACTCTGACATTCTCTGCTGCATGGTTCTCTGATACTCTGTGCCACTCGTCGGTTTGGTCTGTCAAACAGCGATGTGTCCAACCACAGCCTAGGTCCAGCAGAACCAGCCACTGTCAGGCAACTGACCGAGGATGGCTGGACACATCTCTGGGGTCCTAATGTCATGTACTATTCCTCTAATTTTTGATAATTTAATGTTTATAATAGTGACACATATATTACTTCATCTCTAAACACAAAATATGTAGCTGTAGGCCTTTCCTCATACACTTTTTACATTCGACATTCTCATTGTTATCCCCATGTGACATGTACGAATTATACATGATAGATAATGTGTGGTATTTCCATGCGGAAATGAAATATAATAATTATTCATGTTATTACAAGTATTTTCAAATAATGATTTGTGTCGAAGGTAACAGTTTTCTGCCTCATTGTGTCCACGTGCTTCAGTTGTAACTGTTGTCTATTTTGTGTTCTAACAACAGTCATAAATGTCTAGACGGATTGTCGTGAGTAAGCCTTTATTACTTTAGTGCCGTCCCTGGAGTGAGGGGAATCAACACCCACATTTTTATTAACCCAATATTATTGTCCTAGAGAAACCACCAGACTCCGTCCACAAAACTCCGTCAGTCTGCAGACACCTTTTTCTCACTCTCACTCACCCCTAGATCATGCCCCCTCTCACTCTTCCCCAACACAACATACTCAACAACTCTATCTTTAACAAATAAATACAAAATAATTTATTAAAGCAAAGAGTATGTGTGTGAGAAGTGTGTGTGTGTACGGTGTAGAATGTGTGTCGAATATTCTAGTGTGTATGTAGATTCAGAGCAGCAGATCAGGAGCCCAAGTCAGATGATCATCATAGCAAGGGTACACCACAGCAGGATAGCTTAGTACGTGAACACCTCACCGATTGATGCGTCTCTTCTTCCAGACGTTGACTTTCTCCGTGATCCACTGGGTCTACTAGATGCATGATCCACCAACAATAGTTATTGTATAACCTTAATCATGGATCTGTCACTCACTGTAAAGACTAAGGTCCCTATAACTCAAATAAGTATGGATCGCTATACCGTGAAAACTAGGTTTCAATGTCACAGGTCTCACATTTGTTCTAATCCATGTTCATAGATAGTCACACACAAACGGTTCTAAAGTACTTCTTCACTGTACTAAATTATTCCACGAGAACTTCATGTTCAAATGTCTTTCTCTATACATTAATGTTCAGTGGTATGTGGTGAAGAAACGAGTATCACCCACCTTGGGTGAATCCCTATTGTAAATGAATCGTTTATAATGTTTTGTTCAACTGAGCCAGTTTCGTATGGACCCTCTGGATCCTAGGCCTAGCATAAACAGTGCTGATTGTACTTTCTTCTGGGTAATTATTCATCTTATAAAATAAGTGAATGTTCATTGGATGTTCTTCTTAATGAGAGTTGACCTCCATAAAACCCAGTGTAGAGCTTCCTCATAGACGTAGGGGAACCTGTTAGAGAAAGAGACCACATCTGGTGAAGGCCGCCTGATACTAATCCCTACTAGCTGAATGTAGGCCTACTGCCTTGCTCAGAGATTTATCAGTGAACTAAACTCTGTCATGGATCAGAGTGGCTTATCACTTCAATCTGAATCAGGTTATGACACGGAAAGACCAATAAACAGAGTGCAGAACCCCAGTGAGCACCCCACTGAAAGATCCCACTATTGGACACTTCCCCCATCTCCCAACCCATTCTTAAATCTCTCCAAATATCACCCCACTACACGATTCTCACTAGCAGAGCTAATTCTCCCTTCCCTACTCTATTCTCAACTAACAGAGCTAATCATCACTTCACTACTCTAGCTAGTTTTACCAAGGCTACTGCTTATATTAATTAGGCTTAAATATACTATCTATAATACCTTATGCAATACGTATCACTCCTGGATGGCATCTACAACTTGCCATAAAGACATATGTTATTTATTGTTAATTAAATCGAACACATTAGATGCTCTCCGAATTTCCTCACAGCGGTACACACACACGTCAGCTCTAGTCAACTTTTTCTTCAACACTAACTGTAAACAAGTCATGTTTTTGTCACAAAGAGCTGAGAGTGTTCTAGTGAAGTTCTTTTGATGTCACGCAGGTGTCCTCAGGGGCACTAACTATTTCCAGAAATCTTATTTCCCTTTTGTTTAATCAATGTCACCAGTTGTCTCCCCCTGTTTCAACATCCAAAACAAAACACATCAGATGGTCCCAGGAGCAGATTATTCATATCAGACTAAGTTCTTATCCTCCTTGCTCCACCAATACAAAAGTTGTCTCTCTGGTTTCAACAACCAAAACAAGCCCGCGTGTCACAACCACATGTCTACTATTTCCTGACTTGTGGAAACTTCGAAGATAATTCCACTGCCTGATCTTACCGACTCGCCGTAGTAAACAACTGCAGCTGCAAATCAGACTGTCCTTGTTATTTGTATTATCTGATTGTGACTCCACAGTGATTTCACGACACGGATGTTGATTCCCACACAAGTGTCTAGACGGATGTTGATTCCCACACACGTGTCTAGACCATTGTTGATTACCTCACAAGTATCTAGACCAATGTTAATTCCCACACACTTGATCATCTGGTAGTGTTGTGTCGACGTCTCGACAGACAAGGAGGAGGGTGGGGGAGGGGGGCAGGTATGACGTGTAGCACACCTGGGCTGCCGCCAGCTGTGTGCTGGTTGGACACAACCCCACGTAGGACATGTGCCACACGTACAGGGCCCACACCACAGATAACTGGCCACCATTGGCGGTCAGCCTAGCCGAATAGATAAGACCCCACGTTCTGAAACATCCGGTGTGCTGGTGTCGAGGTAACGGGTTCAGCCCCTACCCCGATTAAATGAACTAAAACGTTGCTTTCTCATCCTTGACTTGTGGGTAGTAAATTACGAGAAGAAGTCAATAAGTAAGTCACAAATGGCTGTAGAAAAATAACTAAATATGATAACTTGAAACCCGTTTACTTGTATACATACATTGTCCCTTTATTTCTCAACATACTTGTAATTTCCACCAACATTGATGCACTTATCCCATCGTTTTATCAGTCCTCCCAAACCGGTTGCATAGAACTCCGTGCTCTGTTTTCACTTCACATTCAACTTCGGAGTCCTTCGCGAAATGTCTCCGCCAAGGTTTGTTTTCAGTGGACCAAAAAGGTGGAAATCGCTAGGGGCTAAGTCAGGTCTGTAAGGTGGGTAAGGAGGGATGCCATAATAGACCTGAACTGACCTGAACTGACCTGAACTGACCTGAACTGACCTGGCAGGACACCTCGGAGCTGGTGGCCCTGAGGGATGCAATGACCAGAAACAGTTCATCACCGCCCCCCCCCCCCCCCCCCAAATCGCCAGCCAAGCCACAGTGGCTGTTGTCAGTGGAAGGTGTATGCTCGTCTCACTGGATGGGGTCACGTGTTCCCCCAGTTGGGGGTGGGGGGAGCTGTCTCCAGGCACACACGAGTGCAACAAAGACACGCATACACAGATCACATGCACAGACAGCACGCACACCTAGCGTGCACACACACACACACACACACACACACACACACACACACACACACACACATATATTCACTCACGCCCAAACAACGAGCAAACCTAGCGCGCGCACACACACACACACACGCACACACACACACAGGCAGGAACCCATTATGTACTTATGACAACTGACAACATGTAGCAACCTTAAGTGGCACTGAAACCGCACTTTATAAATCGCTACCACTTTTGGTAAAGTAAGGGAAGTAATCAAATAAATAAGATATGTGTTTTGATTCAGAGGTTTTATTTCTTTGTTAAATATATCTCTACTCCCCCCCTCCCCCCTTTTCATCTTCAACACCCACCCTCCCCTTGTCAGAAGACCAGACAGCAGCCAGGAACACGCAGGCCGCAGCAGTCCATGTATTGGTCTTGAAAGTAGACGAGAAGAACCCTCTTCTGTGCGTTGGAGCCAATGAGGTCATTGGTTCTAGCGACACAGTTGTATACACGAATTGTCAGTCGCTGCTTGACTAGCCATGTTATTGTGTCAAGGATTAAGTCACTCCACTTTAATGCCGCTGCCAGGCGCCCAGGACGTGGTGATTGTGTCTCAGTCTCTCACTCAGGACCTGGTGATTGTGTCTCAGTTTCTCACTCAGGACCTGGTGATTGTGTCTCAGTCTCCCACCCAGAACGTGATGATTATGATTGTGTAAGTCCTGTTCTTGTTTCTGTCGCCACATTTAGACTTCCTGTGTTCTACGTATGCGTCCAGTGGGTCCTGGAATTACCACAACATCTATTTCCCAATCCCTTCTGTGGGTCCTGGTACTACTACAACATTTATTCCCTAATCCTAGCTGTGGGTCCTGGAACTACCACATCTATTCCACATTCCCAGCCGTGGGTCATGGAACTACCACATCTATTCCACATTCCCAACTCTGAGTCCTGGAACTACCACATCTATTTCACAATTCATTATGTGGTCCTGGAACTAACACAATATCTATTCCTTAATCCCAGCGGTGGGTCCTCGGACTACCACATCTATCCCACAATCAGAGCTGTGGGTCCTGGAACAACTACATCTATTCCACAATCCATTCTTTGTCTCATAGAACTACCACATCTATTTTACAATCCCTTTTGTGGGTACTGTGACTACCACATCTTTTCCACAATCCTTTCTGTGGGTCATGGAACTACTACATCTATTCCACAATCCTTTCTGTGGGTCCTGGAACTACTACATCTATTCCACAATCCTAACGGTGGATCCTGGAACTACTACATCTATTCCACAATCCCAGCTGTGGATCCTGGAACTACCACATCTATTCCACAATCCTAACGGTGGATCCTGGAACTACTACATCTATTCCACAATCCCAGCTGTGGATCCTGGAACTACCACATCTATTCCACAATCCTAACGGTGGATCCTGGAACTACCACATCTATTCCACAATCCCAGCGATGGGTCCTGGAACTACCACATCTATTCCACAATCCTAACGGTGGATCCTGGAACTACCACATCTATTCCACAATCCTAACGGTGGGTCCTGGAACTACCACATCTATTCCACAATCCTAACGGTGGGTCCTGGAACTACCACATCTATTCCACAATCCCAGCTGTGGGTCCTAGAACTACCACATCTATTCCACAATTCCAGCTGTGGGTCCTGGAACTACCACATCTATTCCACATTCCATTCTGTTGTTCCTCGGGCTGCAACTACTTCGTCTGTCACATAATCATATCCAGGTGGTCGGCTTGGCTGTGCGGTGTAACGCGCTTAAGTTGTCTTTGCTGACCGAGTTGTAGTAGGTTCTTTCCATAGGCCACTCAGTTGGAATTAAATGTTGACTTCTCGTCCTTGACTTGGGGACGTACATTACAAGTACTTCAGACGTTGGAGTGGTTCGCTTGATATCGAGGGACACTGGTAGTAGATAAAGCTAACCCTCATGCAATATCAGCCCAGGGCACTTACTGATGGTAACAACTAGTAGTAGCAGCACCTGTGTGAACTACCCTCGGGTCCAAGGCCAGCCAAGATATGGCAGCACCATTCCTATCTGTGCTTTATGTGCTATAAGTGGTATCTGTGCTTTATGTGATATATGTACTATATATCCTATATATGCTATGTGTGCTGTATGTGCTATGGGTGTTATATGTGCTATATGTGCTATATGTCACTGTCGCTGTTTGTCTAGCACCATTCCTATATGTGCTATATGGTGACGTCACTAGTTCATCTATCTGTGGTATATAGTGCTGTCGCTGGTTCATCTAGACCCATTCCTATCTCTGGTATATAGCAGCACCATTCCTATCTGTTGTATACTAATTCATATAGCACCATTCCTATCTCTGGTATATAGCAGCACCATTCCTATCTGTTGTATACTAATTCATATAGCACCATTCCTATCTCTGGTATATAGCAGCACCATTCCTATCTGTTGTATACTAATTTGTATTACACCATTCCTATCTGTGGTATATGGCAGCACCATTCATATCTGTGGTATACTTGTTCATATAGCACCATTCATATCTGTGGTATACTTGTTCATATAGCACCATTCCTATCTGTTGTATATGGCAGCACCATTCCTATATGTGGTATATTCCTATCTGTGGTATATTCCTATCTGTGGTATATGTGGCATACGGTGCTTTCACTAGTTCATCTAACACATAATCTTGTCTGTGGTATATGGTGCTGTCACTAGTTCATCTGTAACATAATCTTGTCTGTGGTATATGGTGCTGTCACTAGTTCATCTGTAACATAATCTTGTCTGTGGTATATGTTGCTGTCACTAGTTCATCTGTAACATAATCTTGTCTGTGGTATATGGTTCTGTCACTAGTTCATCTGTAACATAATCTTGTCTGTGGTATATGGTGCTGTCACTAGTTCATCTGTAACATAATCTTGTCTGTGGTATATGTTGCTGTCACTAGTTCATCTGTAACATAATCTTGTCTGTGGTATATGGTGCTGTCACTAGTTCATCTAACACATAATCTTGTCTGTGGTATATGGTTCTGTCACTAGTTCATCTGTAACATAATCGTGTCTGTGGTATCTGGTGCTGTCACTAGTTCATCTGTAACATAATCTTGTCTGTGGTATATGGTGCTGTCACTAGTTCATCTGTAACATAATCTTGTCTGTGGTATCTTCTTCTTCTTCTGTTCGTTCATCCGGAGTGTTTTTTCAGATGTGATTGCGGTGTGTCTGTTATGCGCCCTTGGGCCGAAACCCGTAGGCCAACACATCGACTTTAGCGTGCTTTTTTGACCAGGTAGCATTCCTGGGAGACTCTTACTTTTGTGGTGCCGTCTACATCAATGCTGGCCAAGTTAGAACGGTCGAAGACAACGGTCATCCCTCAAAGGAAGGCAGGGACAGTCCATAGCATTTTCCGCCATCCAAGGTTGCTTCCATAGTTGCAGGGCCGACACATAACGCCCTGGTTCTGGGCTAGCCGAGGGAATCGTCACGTCCTGCTCATGGCTGCTTTAAATCCTCACTTCGATATATTGGTCATTTCGTTTGCCCCGGGCCATTCCCGCACAAACCAGACAGGTTTGCAGACGGCATCCACTCAGCGAGTTTTCGGACATGTGCTTGTCGTTGCGCCCGTCAGAGCTGTTCCAGGCACGACAGACATTCGGAAAACTACCTAGTCAGAGCTGTTCCGAACAAGAGCGGCATTCGGAAACTAGGTAGTCAGAGCTGTTCCTAGCACGAGAGACATTCGGACGAGACATTTCACTCGGACGTAAATGCGTAGTGTCAATTTTTAGTTTGCCACCCGTAGGACGACACTTCCGGCTTCCGGCGGGAATTTTTTAATGAGGTTAGCCTTCCTCGGGTTTCGAGACTCTTGTTTCGGCTTCCACACCGCAAGCTTTCGCTTCGGGCTGCCACGTAATGGATTCGCAAGACAGGCGTTCCATTTCGTGTCAACGAGACAATTTTCCACCTTTGACTACACTCACTCCATGAGTGTGGTTACAGACTATCGGACGTCTGCGAGACGTGCGACCGAGGTGTTTTCCCACCTTTTGTACTCACTCACGAGATAGGCTACATGTGCTGCCGGCTCAGCACCTTACTTCCGTGCGTCTGTGGGCGAGTAACGGTCAGGCCCTTTCATCCGGGGATACCTCATATCCCCCAGCTAAGAGCCATCTAACGAATCTGCGCCGAGCATGTAGCGTTCTCAGCACATCATCACAATTTTGATGTAGGTTTGTGTCGGCCAGGCTCTCACTTCCGAGAGTTTATTGCTTAGAGACGTTCAGCCATACACCTCGGATGGGAGCCTTAGAGGTTATGCCCGGACTGAGATTTAGGGATCGTTTGCCTGATTTTGACTGCTATCCTCAGTCTTACCTGCAGAGCAGCAGGTTGTGTCTCTCTTAGTCTGGTCCCTATCCCACGAGCCGTCCGATATGTAGTTTTCACCCATCGGCAAGCACATGTGGTCGATGGGACACGTAAGCTCCCCCACCACGGCAAGGTGGAGACACATCGGGGGAGGTCTGTGGTATATCGTGCTGTCACTAGTTCATCTGTAAGATAATCTTGTCTGTGGTATATGGTGCTGTCACTAGTTCATCTGTAACATAATCTTGTCTGTGGTATATGGTGCTGTCACTAGTTCATCTGTAACATAAACTTGTCTGTGGTATACGGTGCTGTCACTAGTTCATCTAACACCTAATCTTGTCTGTGGTATACGGTGCTGTCACTAGTTCATCTGTAACATAATCTTGTCTGTGGTATATGTTGCTATCACTAGTTCATCTGTAACATAATCTTGTCTGTGGTATATGGTGCTGTCACTAGTTCATCTAATACATAATCTTGTCTGTGGTATATGGTTCTGTAACTAGTTCATCTGTAACATAATCGTGTCTGTGGTATCTGGTGCTGTCACTAGTTCATCTGTAACATAATCTTGTCTGTGGTATATGGTGATGTCACTAGTTCATCTGTAACATAATCTTGTCTGTGGTATATGGTGCTGTCACTAGTTCATCTGTAACATAATCTTGTCTGTGGTATATGTTGCTATAACAAGTTCATCTGTAACATAATCTTGTCTGTGGTATATGGTGCTGTCACTAGTTCATCTGTAACATAATCTTGTCTGTAGTATATGGTGCTGTCACTAGTTCATCTGTAACTAATCTTGTATGTGGTATATGGTGCTGTCACTAGTTCATCTGTAACATAATCTTGTCTGTGGTATATTGTGCTGTCACTAGTTCATCTGTAACTGATTTTGTCTGTTGTATATGGCGCTGTCACTAGTTCATGTGTAACTGAACTTGTCTGTTGTATATGATGCTGTCACTAGTCCATCTGTAACATAATCTTGTCTGTGGTATATGGTGCTGTCACTAGTTCATCTGTAACATAATCTTGTCTGTAGTATATGGTGCTGTCACTAGTTCATCTGTAACTAATCTTGTATGTGGTATATGGTGCTGTCACTAGTTCATCTGTAACATAATCTTGTCTGTGGTATATGGTGCTGTCACTAGTTCATCTGTAACTGATTTTGTCTGTTATATATGGTGCTGTCACTAGTTCATCTGTAACTGATCTTGTCTGTTGTATATGATGCTGTCACTAGTCCATCTGTAACATAATCTTGTCTGTTGTATATGGTGCTGTCACTAGTTGATCTGTAACATAATCTTGTCTGTGGTATATGGTGCTGTCACTAGTTCATCTGTAACATAATCTTGTCTGTGGTATATGTTGCTGTCACTAGTTCATCTAGCACATAATCTTGTCTGTGGTATATGGTGCTGTCACTAGTTCATATAGTACATAATCTTGTCTGTGGTATATGGTGCTGTCACTAGTTCATCTGTAACATAATCTTGTCTGTGGTATATGGTGCTGTCACTAGTTCATCTAGCACATACTCTTGTCTGTGGTATATGGTGCTGTCACTATTTTATCTGTAACTAATCTTGTCTGTGGTATATGGTGCTGTCACTAGTTCATCTGTAACATAATCTTGTCTGTGGTATATGGTTCTGTCACTAGTTCATCTGTAACTGATCTTATCTGTTGTATATGGTGCTGTCACTAGTTCATCTGTAACATAAGCTTGTCTGTGGTATACGGAGCTGTCACTAGTTCATCTAGCACATAATCTTATCTGTGGTATATGGTGCTGTCACTAGTTCATCTAGCACATAATCTTGTCTGTGGTATACGGTGCTGTCACTAGTTCATCTGTAACATAATCGTGTCTGTGGTATACGGTGCTGTCACTAGTTCATCTGTAACATAATCGTGTGTGTGGTGTACGGTGCTGTCACTAGTTCACCTGTAACATAATCTTGTCTGTGGTATATGGTGCTGTCACTAGTTCATCTGTAACATAATCTTGTCTGTGGTATACGGTGCTGTTACTAGTTCATCTGTAACATAATCTTGTCTGTGGTATATGGTTCTGTCACTAGTTCATCTGTAACATAATCTTGTCTGTGGTATATGGTACTGTCACTAGTTCACCCGTAACATAATCTTGTCTGTAGTATAAGGTGCTGTCACTAGTTCAACTGTAACATAGTCTTGTCTGTGGTATATGGCGCTGTCACTAGTTCATCTGTAACTGATCTTGTCTGTTGATTATGTTGCTGTCACTAGTTCATCTAGCACATAATCTTCTCTGTGATATACGGTACTGTCACTAGTTCATATGTAAAATAATCTTGTCTGTGGTATATGGTGCTGTCACTAGTTCATCTGTAACATAATCGTGTCTGTGGTATACGGTGCTGTCACTAGTTCATCTGTAACATAATCGTGTCTGTGGTATACGGTGCTGTCACTAGTTCATATGTAACATAATCGTGTGTGTGGTATACGGTGCTGTCACTAGTTCATCTGTAACATAATCTTGTCTGTGGTATATGGTGCTGTCACTAGTTCATCTGTAACATAATCTTGTCTGTGGTATACGGTGCTGTTACTAGTTCATCTGTAACATAATCTTGTCTGTGGTATATGGTTCTGTCACTAGTTCATCTGTAACATAATCTTGTCTGTGGTATATGGTACTGTCACTAGTTCACCCGTAACATAATCTTGTCTGTAGTATAAGGTGCTGTCACTAGTTCAACTGTAACATAGTCTTGTCTGTGGTATATGGCGCTGTCACTAGTTCATCTGTAACTGATCTTGTCTGTTGATTATGTTGCTGTCACTAGTTCATCTAGCACATAATCTTCTCTGTGATATACGGTACTGTCACTAGTTCATATGTAAAATAATCTTGTCTGTGGTATACGGTGCTGTCACTAGTTCATCTGTAACATAATCTTGTCTGTGGTATATGGTTCTGTCACTAGTTCATCTGTAACTGATCTTGTCTGTTGTATATGTTGCTGTCACTAGTTCATCTGTAACATAATCTTGTCTGTGGTATATGGTGCTGTCACTAGTTCATCTAGCACATAAACTTGTCTGTGGTATATGGTGCTGTCACTAGTTCATCTGTAACATAATCTTGTCTGTGGTATGTGAGACATGTCAACATGATAAGGATGCTTGAAGAACTACAAATTGATGGGAAAGACCTTAGACTTGTAAAAAACATATATTGGAAACAACAAGCTGCCATAAGAGTTGATAATGAAGTAAGCCAATATCAGCCTATTAAGAGAGGTGTGAGACAGGGATGTGTAATGTCTCCAGATCTGTTTTCCCTGTACAGTGAAAATATTTTCAGAAATATTGAAAATATGGAAGGAATCAACATTGGGGGACGATGCATCAATAACATTAGATATGCAGATGATACAGTCTTGATTGCAGACAATGAACAGGACCTGCAACATTTAGTAGATGCGGTTGTTACACACAGTGAACAACAAGGGTTAGAATTAAATTGTAAAAAGACACAGATTATGGTCGTCACTAAGAAGAACGAAATACCACAGTGTAATATACAAGTAAATGGGAATATTCTTCAACAAGTGAATAGGTACAATTACCTCGGAACAGTAATAACATCTGATGGGAGATGCCTTGAAGAGATTAGAACAAGAATCGCCATGGCAAAAGTAGCCTTTAGCAAGATGAAAAACATACTGACCAATAAAAAGATGTCAATTGAAACGAGAAAAAGAGTGTTGAGATGCTACATAGAACCTGTACTTTTATATGGATGTGAAGCTTGGACAATGAGCAGCCAGGCTGAAAAACATCTGATGGCTGTAGAAATGTGGTTTCTGAGGAAAATGCAAAGAATACCATGGACAGCCAGAAAGACCAATGAACAAGTCCTTCAAGAAACAAATGAAGATCGTAAACTGATCAGAGACATTAGACGTAGACAGTCACAATTTTTTGGGCATGTTATGAGAAGAAATGATTTGGAGAACTTGGTGACAACTGGTAAGATCGAGGGGAACAGACCAAGGGGAAGACCTAGAAACAAGTATCTGGATGGCTTGGCCTTGTGGCATGGTCGAGACAAAAACACGGAACTGATCCACGACTCTGTTGATCGAGTGAGATGGCAGAACATGACCGCCCACGCTTACCGGCATGGCACATGATGGATGGATGGATGGATGGTATGTGTTGCTGTCACTAGTTCATCTGTAACATAAACTTGTCTGTGGTATATGGTGCTGTCACTAGTTCATCTGTAACATAAACTTGTCTGTGGTATATGGTGCTGTCACTAGTTCATCTGTAACATAATCTTGTCTGTGGTATGTGTTGCTGTCACTAGTTCATCTTTAACTGATCTTGTCTGTGGTATATGGTGCTGTCACTAGTTCATCTGTAACATAATCTTGTCTGTGGTATACGGTGCTGTCACTAGTTCATCTGTAACATAATATTGTCTGTGGTATATGGTGCTGTCACTAGTTCATTTGTAACATAATCTTGTCTGTGGTATATGGTGCTGTCACTAGTTCATCTGTAACATAATCTTGTATGTGGTATATGGTGCTGTCACTAGTTCATCTGTAACATAATCTTGTCTGTGGTATATGGTTATGTCACTAGTTCATCTGTAACATAATCGTGTCTGTGGTATATGGTGCTGTCACTAGTTCATCTGTAACATAATCTTGTCTGTGGTATATGGTGCTGTCACTAGTTCATCTGTAACATACTCCACGGAAAGGATCATAAGTCTGGCCACAAAGGAAATGAACTTGTCATTGAGCGGCTCCCTATCATCAGCGACATATCCAGGCGTGATAATACACTAGTGTGTCCACAGCTTCATGTTGCAATTCCTAGATTTCCTGTGTCCCTCCCTGTCATTTGTCTTCATCTGTTTTCTGTCTCTCCCTATCATTTGTCTTCATCTGTTTTCTGTCTCTCCCTATCATTTGTCTCCACCTGTTTTATGACCCTCCCTGTCATGTGTCTTTCCGTGAACTGGTGTCCTCAGCGGCCCGTGGCTGATGTCCTAACAGACCATGCAGCTCCAGGTGCCTCGCTAGTGACGTCAGTGGTTGTTGCTCGTCTCCCTGCGTGGTTTTCCTGACCTGTGACGGGGACATTTTCATGCATGTCTTGCATAGGACACAGTTTTCTGTGACGGGGACATTTCATGCATGTCTTGCATAGGACCCAGTTTTCTGTGACGAGGACATTCCATGTATGTCCTGCATATGACATAGTTTTCTGTGACGGGGACACTCCTTGTATATCCATCATAGGACATAGTTTTCTGTGACAAGTGAATCTGAAAGCGTTCAGCATTCTACATGAACAATACAAGGTTACAGTTGAAACGTGGGGAAACACGCCGGGGACACCACGTCAGGGACAACACGTCAGGGACATCATGGACAACACGTCAGGGACAACAAGTCAGGGACACCACGCCAGGGACAACACGTCAGGAACAGCACATCAGGAACAGCACATCAGGAACAAGACGTCAGGGACAACACGTCAGGGACAACACGTAGGGACAACAGACCTCACACAACTGGGACTTTTCTTGCACATATTCCAGTATTCTAATGGGTTGAACTGTTGACTACGTGTATAACAAATCATGACTACGCGTAGAACTAATCATGGCCATGTGTAGAACTAATCATGGCCATGTGTAGAACTAATCATGGCCGTGTGTTTAACTAATCATGACTATGTGTTGAAAATATCATGACTACGCGCTTAACAAATCAGTGACGTGTCTCTACAGATAGGCCAGGCAGTCAAAACGGGATATAAATAAGACAAAAGTGGGATAAAGTGGGGCAACGTGGGACAAAGTGGGACACCAAGGGACACATGGGTGTCGAATATTCACCATGAAACCCACCCTTTGAGGTAATAATTAAGTGATATTTCTGAATCAGCAACTTGTGAAGTGGAACTTACGCGAGACAACCATCTTTCAAAGGATTGCATGTCTGTTAATATGAACGAGCGAATGAAAGAATTTTATTTTCAATAGATCAACAACAGGGCACGCAGGCCTGTCTTACATTCGGCCCTTCCAATCACTTATCTATCATATATCTGTAACAGGAAAAATGAATATAAAGGATAGGAGGACATAAGTTTCCTATTCTTGGGTGCTCAAAGACAAAGAAGCGCAACACTGATTTTTAGTGGGCCAGAGAAGAAAAGATAATAAGAAGAAAGAGAAAAAGAGCACCTTATATATTCCCTCCAGTTAACAAAAGAAAGGGATAGAAAATTAGACAGAAGATTTCCAGGGGTTCTTTGAGCGGAGGGTATACTGTTGTATACCCCAGACAAAAGATCACACTGTTGGACTGTAACAACATCAATGAATGGGACCGACAATGACCAACGTTACTGGGACAACAAAGACTAAACATAATACAACAGCAAAGACTAGATAAACAAGGTAAAACAATACGCATCAGTCTTTATTTTGTCCAATACTGTAGCACATATTCATAACTATGCGGATGACAAAGTGTGGTTACTTATGGACAAGACAATCAACACTCTACATCACTGACATTCATATAGGCAGTCTGCCGCATATAGCCAGACCTCTGCCTGTTGTGGCCGAGCCTACAGAGTACTCCTAAGACTCTGCTACGATACCTATACAGCCGGCTGACCAGGACTGGACAACAGAGAGACCATTACTTGGAAAACAGAAAGTAACACAACTCTAAATCTGAGTATGAGCCTTACAGTGCGGAGACGGGACTCGCCATCCTGAGACACACAACACAACACTATGGATCCCTGTAGTACACAGCAGAAAATCAGTGGATTGAGCTCCAGATATTACCAAACCCCTGTGCCTCAGCCAAATCCAATATTGTGCGTAATGCCGCTAGAGAAAGTCATGTCCCCAAACTGATTGGGACACATTACTATAACATGACCACAACTTTAAAAATAGAAGTATAAACATGAGTGTGAAAGGTTGAACCAGGAACTACACCTTTAACCACGCAATAACAAACTAAGGTATGGAAAGCTTGACTATGGGATCCGTTGGGAGGGGAGGTGGAAAATGTGAGGTAAGGGAAAATGGGGGGTAATTAAGGACCCAGGGTTGTTCCCTTCGGCAGGAATCACATCCTGCAATCAAATTAAACAACCAAAAACATATTTAACAACTGTTAAATATTACTACTATATTAACAACAACTTAAAAACTATAAAATAACTGCCTATGAATTAATAATATACCAATACACTCATT
>OY992879.1:69674886-69834886 GCA_963921405.1 Cepaea hortensis
CTATAAGACTTCCCTTGCCAAACTATTCTTGCTGAGATCTCTACAAGGCTTCACTTGCCAAACTATTCTTGCCTAGATTTCTACAAGGCTTCCCTTGCCAACCGGTTCTTGCTGACATCTCTACAAGGCTTCTCTTGCCAAACTATTCTTGCTGAGATTTCTACAAGGCTTCCCTTGCCAACCGCTTCTTGCTGAGATCTCTACAAGGCTTCTCTTGCCAAACTATTCTTGCTGAGATTTCTACAAGGCTTCCCTTGCCAACCGGTTCTTGCTGAGATCTCTACAAGGCTTCTCTTGCCAAACTATTCTTGCTGAGATTTCTACAAGGCTTCCCTTGCCAACCGCTTCTTGCTGAGATCTTTACAAGGCTTCTCTTGCCAAACTATTCTTGCTGAGATTTCTACAAGGCTTCCTTTGCCAACCGGTTCTTGCTGAGATTTCTACAAGGCTTCCCTTGCCAACCAGTTCTTGCTGAGATCTCTACAAGATGGTATGCTTCACATGAAACCAGAATGTGACAAAGAAGCTCCAGAAATGAAAAACACAAACTTATAGAGGTCCGTATTCCATAGTTGTGGGTTCATGTGGATGATAGACCTGGTCTATTTGGTCATGCATCGAAGTACACTTGTTCTTGCAGCGAGACTCTGTTGTCATTTGGAGATTACAGGTCGAATCGCGGTCTGTAACTCTAGCTTCCAATTGTTATGTTGTCTATTAACTCCCCAAGCCTCTATTCCCTTTTTCTATGATAGCGAAACAATACACGTGCGTTTATTTATAAATTGTGACCTCAAAATGTTCCTCAACTGATATTTATGTCTGTAAATAGCCTAGGAACAGCTTCAGGCCTCCATGAGCCAGCCCAGAGCGTAAACCTCGGAATTCCCAAGTACAGCAAACTCTAGAGAAACTAGATATTGAAGTCTGAGCCTGGAGACTTTGGCACGCTGAAGGAGAAAACGCGAACATGCTGTCCTGCGATATCGAAGACTGTCTCCTTGTCTGCTGCCACGCGCCAAACAACGCTAGACTTTTTTTTAAAATGCATTTCGTAAGGGTTCACCATTTTCTTGTGTAATACGTCATAAACAGTTGAACATTAGGTAGGTCATTGTGAAGGTTAATCTGACGAAATTTTTCCAACCCCGATAACCGCGTGACTTAATCCAGAACTATCACAACCTTGTCCAGAACTATCACAACCTTGTCGAGAATTGTCACAGACTTTCACAGAACTGTAATAGACTTTCACAGAATTGTCACAGATTTTCACAGAATTGTCACAGACTTTCATAGAACTTTCACAACCTTGTCAAGAACTGTCACAACCTTTCACAGAACTGTCACAACGTTTCATAGAGCTGTCACAACGTTTCATAGAGCTGCCACAGCCTTTCATAGAGCTGTCACAACCTTTCACAGAACTGTCACATACTTTCACAGAACTGTCACAACCTTTTACAGAACTATCACAAACTTTCACAGAACTGTCACAACCTTTCATAGAGCTGTCACAACCTTTCACAGAACTGTCACATACTTTCACAGAACTGTCACAACCTTTCATAGGGCTGTCACAACCTTTCATAGAGCTGTCACAACGTTTCATAGAGCTGCCACAGCCTTTCATAGAGCTGTCACAACCTTTCACAGAACTGTCACATACTTTCACAGAACTGTCACAACCTTTTACAGAACTATCACAAACTTTCACAGAACTGTCACAACCTTTCATAGGGCTGACACAACCTTTCACAGAACTGTCACATACTTTCACAGAACTGTCACAACCTTTCATAGAGCTGTCACAACCTTTCATAGAGCTGCCACAACCTTTCACAGAACTGTCACAACCTTTCATAGGGCTGTCACAACCTTTCACAGAACTGTCACATACTTTCACAGAACTGTCACAACCTTTCATAGAGCTGTCACAACCTTTCATAGAGCTGCCACAACCTTTCACAGAACTGTCACAACCTTTCATAGGGCTGTCACAACCTTTCACAGAACTGTCACAACCTTTCATAGAGCTGTCACAACCTTGTGAAGAACTATCACAATCTCTGATAGGACTGTCACAACATTTCACAGAACTGTCACAACCTTTCACAGAACTGTCACAATCTTTCACATAACTCCCACATCATTTTCTAACACTGTAACAACCTTTCACAGAACTGTATCAGCATTTTATAAACCTGTCAAAACCTTTCACGGAACTATTACAACCGTGTCAAGAACTGTCACAACCTTTCACTGAGCTGTGGTGACCTTGTCAAGAACTATCACAATTTTTGACATGACTGTTACAAACTTGTCAAGAACTGTCACAACCTTTCACAGAAATGTCATAACCTTTTACAGAACTTTCACAAACTTGTCAAGAACTGCCACAACCATTCAAAAACTGTCACAACCTTGTCAAGAACTATCACAGTCTTTCACAGAACTGCTACAGCCTTTCACAGAACTGTCACAACCTTTCCAAGAACTGCCACAACCTTTCGCAGAACTGTAACAGTGTTTTATAAAACTGTCACAACCTTTCACAGAAATGTAACAGCATTTTCTAAAACTGTCACAACCTTTCACAGAAATGTAACAGCATTTTCTACAACTGTCACAACCTTTCACAGAACTGTCATAATCTTTCACAGAACTGCCACAACGTTTATATGAACCATCTAACTGTCATTTACTGCCAATATAGTACCTTGCGGTGTAGCGCAGGGGGTCTTGAGCCTGAGGAATAAAGGACGCCTGGCTAGTGCAGTCGCCGCGAACTGTGCAGGTTAGTTTCTTTTTTTGCCACGGACAGAAAAAAACTCCACACCTTACCGAGGATCGAACCCGGGTCTCCCGAATGAAAGCCCAGCATTCTAGCCACTCGTCTAACCGCTCCCCAAAAAACTGATGTAACTTTGTTCAGAACAGCCACGACATTGTCCAGAACTGCCACGACATTTTCCTGAACTGCCGCGACATTTTCCTGAACTACCGCGACATTTTCCAGAACAGCCACTACAGTTTCCAGAACTGCCACGACATTTTCCAGAACTGCCACGACTTTTTCCTGAACTGTCACGACCTTTTCTTGAACTGCCACGAAATTTTATGCAACTGCCACGACATTTTCCAGAACTGCCACGTCAATTTTCTAGAACTGCCACGACATTTTCCAGAGCTGTCACAACATTTCCCAGAACTGTCAAATTTGTCAGAACTCATGGTATAGACATAGATAATGTGCATTGACAGGAAGAGTTGCAATGCCACTCCATGGAGAGAAACGATATATATATATATATATATATATATATATATATATATATATATATATATATATATATATATATATATATATATATATATATATATATATATAAGTGTATTAAATATTGGGGTGTCAGGTCTTAGTCAGATATGAATGAGCTACCGTATGACAGTAGATGGTACTACCTGCTTTCTGTTAGCACCGAACGTTGGGCGGCGCTTACCAAACCCGACACCCCACATTGTGCCAACGGCTTCGGGCGGAAGAGTGCAATTGGGAGGGTACAAGCCTTATACCCTGGTGCGAGGAAATGCAAAATAAAGACAAAATGTCATGGCAGGGCAGACCAGGCCCTAAGCCTTGGTTGGCGGCTGGTCTAGGATCGAAGCTCCGAGAGGCGGACAGGTAGAGCATTGCTTTGCTGATCCAGCAGCTTCTGCAGCTTGTCTTGTTCCAGATGTAGGGGTGTTAACTTTCCTCTGGAGTAAACTAGGCAGGCCGAGAGAGGGATCATGCTGCATGGACAACGCATGCTTTCTATATTTTAGCCCAGGCTTTGTGCTATGGAGAGGCAATAACTCCATCCGTGGTCTTAACCGATCTCGGCCTTGCCAGTCACATTCGCTACCGCCATGGGTAAAAGTTATTATACCTTTTTGAAGCACTCTGTCAAGACGGCAAGGTGCCAATGATGATGATTAAATATTGAGAAATAAGTTGTGCTCAGAGAGTGAGAGAGATACACCATGTACTAAGAGACCATCTATTTTAAAAAAACATTAAAAGTTGCATATCCTTTGCAGGACGTTGCAGTCAACACCAGCATCTTACTGCTGCTGTTAATGTCTTGGCAAGTTTTTACGTTCAGTAGTTTGCCATTTCGTTCTGTATGACTGGATCCAATACCAACGCGATAAAGCCTGCGCTACATGGTCTGCTGCCAAATCGGTCGCCGCTGTGTTTCGAAAGCGGATAAGCGGCATCACGAATCGCGTCCGCAATGCCATCGACCATCTATTGAAAGTGATAAATTGTGCACAGATAAAGAGATAAAACATGTACAGAGATACATAAATAGTCTACTCTGTCAACTGTCATTTACTGCCAAGATATTACCTTGCGGTGTATGGCAGAGGGGTCTTTGAGCCTGAGGAATTAAGGCCGCCTGGCTAGTGCAGTCGCAGCGAACTGTGCAGGTTAGGATTTTCTTTTTGCCCCCGACAGAAAAAATTCCGCACCTTACCGAGGGATCGAACCCGAGTCTCCCGAAGGAGAATCCGGCGTTCTAGCAATAGTCTACCCATGAGTGATAAATTGTGTATCGGCAAACTGTATACAGATAGATAGACGCAATGTT
Source organism: Cepaea hortensis (assembly GCA_963921405.1). Lineage (NCBI taxonomy): Eukaryota > Metazoa > Mollusca > Gastropoda > Stylommatophora > Helicidae > Cepaea > Cepaea hortensis. The sequence goes on from OY992879.1 coordinate 69,679,524, forward strand.
TGTAGTTGGAACAATAAAGAACAAACTGGAGTTTTGACATACCGGGGATTCGTGATCATGTTGTGGACACACAGGGCTGGCAGCTCCAGGGATAGGAGGAAATGTAAAAGGGAGAGGGGAAGCATCAGCAACACAATAAGGAAGAAGAAAAAGAAGAAGAAGAAGAAGAAGAAGAAGAAGAAGAAGAAGAAGAAGAAGAAGAAGAAGAAGAAGAAGAAGAAGAAGAAGAAGAAGAAGAACGAACAAACGATCGAACGGACTTTATTTTCAAAGGGTAACAAATTGGGCACGCAGGCCCGTCCTACATTAAGAAGAAGAAGAAGAAGAAGAAGAAGAAGAAGAAGAAGAAGAAGAAGAAGAAGAAGAAGAAGAAGAAGAAGAAGAAGAAGAAGAAGAACGAACAAACGAACGAACGGACTTATCTTCAAAGGGTAACAAATTGGGCACGCAGGCCCGTTCCTACATTAAGAAGAAGAAGAAGAAGAAGAAGAAGAAGAAGACGAAGAAGAAGAAAGAGGAGGAGGAGGAGGAGAAGAAGAGGAGGAGGGGGAGAAGGAGGAGGAGAAGAAGGAGAAGGAAGAAGAAGAAGAAGAAGAAGAAGAAGAAGAAGAAGAAGAAGAAGAAGAAGAAGAAGAAGAAGAAGAAGAAGAAGAAATAACAAGAAGAAGAAGAGGAGCAATCTGGCATACCTGGAAGCTGTTTGTATCGCGTGGTCGTCGCCCACGCCTGGACCTTCGGTTGCCCGAGCTGGTGCCATCACTTTCATCCATGGACTCTTGGGCACTGGCTGTCTGCATGGCGTAGTAGTTCATGAGGTCATACACCAGGCTGTGGCTGGGCCAGGTGCTCTGTGGATCTTCGTCATCTGCTTCGGGCTCAACGTCATTGGTAGGAAACCAATTAATAATGTCCCGTGTGCTGAGGAAGTCATCGTCGACCACGTGGCTGCTTTCTTCATTCTCCGCCAGGCGCTCCTGCTCTCTCTGTGTCTCCATGTCCAGGATAGCCAACTGGTGGGCACTGATTGGCTTCCTGAGGTCTGGGTCAACTTTAGGTCTGACTTCTCCTAAACTGCTCAAATCTGATAAAAAGCAGCCTTCGTTTTGAGCCTCAAACTCGCAAGATTGAAACAAGTCATTATCATCCTGAGCCGCGATCTCAATGAAACGGTTCTCCTGCTCCTTCATTTGTTGATTAACGAGAAAGAGTTTGCGGATGTCGTGGCTGTCCCTTGAGGCCTTCAACTCGTCATAGAGCTTCTGTAGCTGTGTGCCGTGTTCACACACGTGCACAAACTTGGCGTTGACTTGAGCTTTCTGCTCTTTGATTATCTGGTTTACCATGGCAGTCAAAGCCTCCTGCCGTTTCTCCAGGAGTAATCGATATTCAATGAAAGTGTCCTTGATTTCACTTTTAAGTTGTCGATCAAGGATATCCAGCCTCTTCGATGCGTTGGCCAGACTGTCTGATCTGTGTTTCATTCTCTCCAGCGTATCCCTGCTCTTCACCTCGAGTTCATTAAAATGAGTGGCGTTCTCACTGATCGCCTCAGAGAGGTCCACGATAGCGTGTCCTTCTGATTCTTTGTGGTCAAGAACTGTGCAGTCTCTGCAGACTGGACTCAGACACTTCTTGCAGAAGAAGTTCAAAGGCTGACCGTCGTGTTTGGAGCAAACATTTTGTGATCTGGCCACAGCCTGGGAGAGAAAGTCCATCATCTGTACCACACGGTGGTCGTTGGGCAGATCTCGGATCTTGCTTCTGCTTAAGAAAATCTCCACCCGACACGACGGGCACTTCAAGGTGCCATCCAAGGATTCATGGGCCCACATGAAGGACCGTCGGGCGGAAGGCTGGGCGTGGTCGAAGATCTGAGTCAAACACGGCAGACAGAATGTGTGGTTGCAAGGTAAGGACTTCGGTGAGCGCTTGACCTGGTCAAACCGCTCGTGACAGATCTGACATCTCAGGAATTGCTCCTCGAAAAATCTTTCGTCTACGATTAGGCTTCTCCCCGTGTCTTGCGTTGTTGGTGTTGACGTACTTCCGGCGGCTCCGTTTGTTGCCCCCTCCATGCAAGTGGGCGGGGCCGACCCACTGATGTTGCTGTCTGAGGTAGACATTCTGTTAACACAAAACCAATGTTTACTTCAAAAATGTCAACATAAACCAGATGTTTACTTCAATAATGGTAAAAGAAACCAGGTGATTACTTCAATGATGACAATATAAAACATGTGATTACTTCAATGATGACAACAGAATTCAGGTGTTTACTTAATGATGACAACATAAACCAGGTGTTTACTTCAATGATGACAGTAAACACACTATTTATTATAACAACATTGACAACAGACAACAATTACAACTACCTCTGACGCAGTTCGCAATCCCGCATACCCGCGTTTGAAACATAGCTACAGAAAATTTGACAGCAAACTGTCTTGCGTTGGTTTTTTACGAAATGGTATGGGCAAACTACTGAACATAAACTTTCCAAGAGATCTTTTTTCTTTTGCATATCTTATTTACTTGCTTATGAAGAGAAGCTGTCAACACCAGCATTTTACTGCTGTTGTTGGTGTCTTGGCAAATTTACGTTCAGTAGTTTGCCATTGGTTTTTGAACGACCGGCTCCTTTACCAACACGTTAAAACCCAGAAAAACGCGGTCTGCTGCCAAATCAGCCGCAGCTGTGTTTCGAACGTGGGTAAGCGGGCACACGAATCGCATCCGTAAGTCCTTAGTCACGGAGACGGCTGCCAAAAGATCACAACAGCAACAAATTCTGATGTTGACTGCGACGTCCTGTAAAGGATATGCAACTAACTAACTGTTGCTGGTACTACTACTACTACTACTACTACTACTACTACTACTACTAATACTACTACTACTACTACTACTACTACTACTACTACTACTACTACTACTACTAGTAGTAGTAGTAGTAGTAGTAGTAGTAGTAGTAGTAGTAGTAGTAGTAGTATTAGTAGTAGTAGTAGTAGTAGTAGTAGTAGTAGTAGTAGTAGTAGTAGTAGTAGTAGTAGTAGTAGTAGTAGTAGTAGTAGTAGTAATGCTCGAAGCAACAGTTTCATAATGAAAGGATATTTAAAAGTAGCAAAATTAACAACTCAAACCAGACAATGGGAGCCGCCTGGTCCAGTGGCTAGCCCACCAGCCCGCCAGCACCGTGTGACCACAACTGACCGTGGCTGAGAGGTGGACCCCGCCTACACTGGGTCGCAGAACGTGTGCCAGGAAGTGAAGGCGGCCCGCGAGACGTTGATGACGTCATGCATGGAGTACAACTGGCTTAGACAAGTGTGGGGATAGCACCATATACCCGCTAGGGTTCTAGATGTGGAAGAGGGTCCTCTACTTACTTGGAAAACCGCCAATGTGAACGGAAACAGCACTGGAAGCCGACAGCTCATGTACGGTTATGTTCACTTGTTCCTGTTATCTATGCCTAGACAGCTGCCTCAGGCGTGCACACGAATGCCTGGTTCTCCCCCAGCAGGCAGAGATCACTTATATATGTAGACTATAATATGTCTCCACCACGAATCATGCATGACGGCAGTCCTATATTTATCTACTCTCCTGTATCGATCCACACAAAGGGAAAACGACGCTAGCGTCTGTAGATCCGGATATTTTTAGTACTTACTCATATGTCAAGCTGAGCTCCAAAACCGGACATAATGTTTCATAGTGCTAATATTTAAATCATTACAGACTATTTTCGTTATAATACTATTGTCTTTAGTATTCGCTATAGTTTGAAAGCATAGTCTCGACTGGATGCTTATGAAGAGAAGCTCGAATATGTGTTCTGTATTTCTGAAATCCTTTCGAGCCTCATTGTTTACTGTTACCAAGCAATACATGGCTACAGATTAAGCGAAGCAAAGCCAGCTGACTCAAACAGAAGGTGGGGTATTGCGGGCCTAGTGCCAAGTGTCACAACAGACGAACGGTTGTTGGTATCTATCGACGACCCAGTCGGACCATTGATGTGTGGGAATAAAGATCATCGAACCTCTATATACATAATGCTTGTGTTCACTGATTGATTCACTTGGGTGGTGTGTTGGTAACTAACGACCACAAATATCTCACACAATACACTGGGCGGTAGAAGTCGTGGAAAGGTGGCTATAGACAGATGAAAGAGTGGGTCGTTACTTGTGGGCACGAGATCAAGCACATACAAATTATATTGTGCACCCCATAGCTTGACCTAGATACCACACCCCTCCCTGGGGTGTGAGTGTTTTAACTGGAGGGTCGATGTACTCCTTGGTTTAGGATTATGCCTGACTTGTCTGGTTGGAAACAAAGAGGCTGTAGTACCGGTTGATCCACATCATAATGTCAGGAGTGAGTCGGCAGTAGTGAGGAAGGGAAGTGTCAACTAATATGTAAATGTTTGCGTGAACAAGCCATAGCTTTCTGCCCATAGTCGTGCCGGAGACAGCTGTGTATAGAGAGTATCTCCACCCTAACACAAGTGAACTCTGAACCCAGACACAAAAACAGACGAATAAATATCTGGAATTGAAAGAACTGAAGTAACATGTCTGGTAGACAGATTGAAAGTAACACATGGGCCATGTCAGCATTTGAAGTAACAACTGCTATGCCGACGTCAAATAACAATTTATAGAGAAATGGTAGAAACAATAACATCGCGGGACTGGTTCAAGAGATAAAAAGTGCATATTTGCAGATTTCATATTCTTTGACTGATCAACACACGGTGAACAAGTCCCTACACAATAAAATCAAATATATACTTTAATATAACCAGCTACATACCCGCGACCAGGTGTGCATTACTACACCGTACCATGTTTATATCTACACCAGGCACCTGTCTCTGTCTTACCTGGACTTACTCAGTATCATGTATCCGCTCAAGGGAACGAAATCGCATATAATAATTTCAAAACAGTGCACTGATTTACACTTCCTCCTTATACACAGTACGTAGATCAGTTGTGGCTAATGATTAGATATGTATAAGTTCTGCGGATCTCCAACTGCGACATTCCTACACAAAACTATCTGACGCGGAGGGTGAAGGTTCTAGTCTACACACGGCGGCCAGAAACACCAACTCTTGTTGTAACTACACATTTACTCACCGTTTCATGGCGAATATTTACCAGAATAAATGTCTAGAAATGCCTGCATGTCAAGTCAGAGATGGCGGACTGAAGCAGACGGATTGTTGTTAGGGAGAGGACGCTATTGATTTCAGCCTAGGCCAATACTTGGGCGCTGAACCAACTTGTTGGGACTTGAACCCGACCTTGACCCAGTCCCACAGCCTGGCCAGGCAGGATCACCTAGTGCAGCTATTTGATTTGCTTCGAACACATTGAGATAATTGCTGCATACATTTTTATATACCTTGTACGCTGTTTTAGTAATGAAGGCACCGGCTCCATTTCTATGTCCTTCTTGCATGCGCTTAGTCAAGTCCTTGTATACCAGGAGGCCTACCTGTCTGAGGCCAGTCCGTATAGTTAGCCTACCTGTCTGAGGCCAGTCCGTGTAGTTAGCCTACCTGTTTGAGGCTAGAGAGGCATATCCGTGTAGTTAGCCTACCAGTTTCAGACAAGTCCGTATATTTAGCCTACCTGTTTGAGACCAGTCCGTATACTTAGCCTACCTGTTTGAGACCAGTCCGTATATTTAGCCTACCTGTTTGTGGCTAGTCAAATCAAATCAAATCAAATCAACTTTATTAGGGTCACAAATTGGGCGCGCAGGCCCGTCTTACATTCGGCCCTTCCAATCACTCGTCTTTCGTTCATCATGAGTATTATACATTTACATAGGAAGAAAAATAAACATTGTGAAATGAATGTTGTAAGCATAAACAAGGCTAATTACCATGTTATGAGGCCCATCTCCCACCTATCCATACATCACCCCACCCACACAACACCCCCACCTAACCACACTCACGCGCACCAAGGGACACATACACACCCCCACCTACCCACACACACGCACACCAAGGGACACATACATACCCCACCAACCGACCCATCCCCCTCCCGCACATCCCCCACCCACACACACAGCCCTCACTTGATCCCCCAACCAAAACACACTCGCCACCCACAAACATTCCCCCACCAACCCACACATCCCACGCCCATCCACATACACATCCTCTCCCCACCCACACCTCAAACCACCCATCCCCCAGCCACATCTCCATCGACAACATATTCCCCACCCATGCACACAATCCCCCACCAACCCACACATCGCACATCCACTCACACATCCCCAAACCATGCACACACATCCCCACCAACTGACATGTCCCTACCCCCCCCCCCCCCACATACACACACACATCTCCCTAACCACCCATACATCCCCAATCCACTCACACACACCCCACCACCCACACATACAACTTCCACCCACCCACACATGCCATAACCTAATCCCCCACCACACAATCCCCCACCCGCACATCACATACACCCCCTACCACGCACTATTCCCAACCCATGCACCACACACACACACATATCCCTCACCAACACATCCCCACTTACACACCACACACTTATCCCCCACCCAGATACCACACAATATTCCCACCCACACCCACACAGATACCCTTACCCATCCACCCCACATACCCCCACTCACACACCACAAAAATCCCCCACCCACACACACATACCTCACCCACACAATATCCCCAACCAACACACCACACACCTCTCCCCACCCACGCACGCATTCCCTACCCGTCCACCAACACACACTCACTCACGCATACATCCTCCACTACGCACCCACACCCCCCCCACCCCCAACCAAACATCTCTCGATCACAATACCCCTACCCACACACATCCTCCACCCACTCACACATCCCACCCCTAGTCCGTATAAGTAGCCTAACTGTTTGAGGTTAGTCCTAGTCCGTGTAGTCAGCCTACCTGTTTGATGCGGGGGAGGACAGTCCTGTTTGAGAATCCTTCAGTGAACTTTAAGGATCTCCCTGTGAACTTGGAAAATCTCCCCTATGAACTTCATGGATCTCCCTGTGGATTTCGGGGTTCTCCGTGTTAACTTGGGAAATCTCCCCGTGAACTTGGGGGGTGTCCCTGTGAACTTGGGGGGTGTCACTGTGAACTTGGGGGATGTCCTTGTGTTGTTAATGCAATGTAACATTGTGGCCCCTATGCATGTGTGTGTGTGTGTGTGTGTGTGTGTGTGTGTGTGTGTGTGCGTGTGCATGTGCGTGCGTGTATGTGTGCGTGGCTGGAGCCTCTCTGGTATACGGAGTTCGTGCTCTGTGCTGAGATTCTCCTTGTATAATCTACGGCAGGAGACTGAGCACTTATAGTGATATCCATGTGCAATGACAGTGGTCCTTTACCAGACATCAAAACTCAAACTGTGTTCGCAGTCACAGACACGAATGTGTACCCGTGTGTATTTGTGTGTACCTGTGTGTACAAGTGTGAACGTGTGTACCTGAAAGCGCATGCGTGTACCTGTGTATACCTGTGTGTACATATGTACCTGTGTATACCTGTGCGTACATGTGTTTACCTATATACCTGTGTGTACATGTGTGTACATGTGTTTATCTATGTACCTGTGTGCACATGTGTACATGTGTATACCTGTGTGTACATCTGTTTATCTGTGTACCTGTGTGTACATGTGCACATCTGTGTACATGTGTGTATTTGTGTACATATGTGTACCTGTGTTATCTGTGTACCTGTGTACATGTGTTATCTGTGTAACTGTGTGTATATGTGTACATGTGTCCATCTGTGTACATGTGTGTACATGTGTACCTGTGTTACCTGTGTACCTGTGTTATTTGTGTACATGTGTGTATCTGTGTACCTGTGTGTAATTGTGTGTACATTGTGTACCTGTGTGTATCTGTGTACCTCTGTGTACAGTGTGTATCTGTTTATCCGTGTGTACAATGTGTATCGGTGTACCTGTGTATATCTGTGTACCTGTGTGTACAGTGTGTATTTGTGCACCTGTGTACCTGTGCGTATCTGTGTACTTGTGTGTATATGTGTACCTGTGTATATCTGTGTACCTGTGTGTATCTGTGCACCTGTGTGTATCTGTATACCTGTGTGTATAGTGTGTATCTGTGTACCTGTTTGTATATGTGAACCTGTGTGTACATGTGTATACCTGTGTACCTCTGTGTACACGTGTGTACATGTGTATCTGTGTACCTGTGTGTATATGTGAACCTGTGTATATCTGTGTACCTGTGTGTATCTGTGTGTATCTGTGTACCTGTGTGTACAATGTGTATCTGTGTATCAGTGTGTATCTGTGTACCTTGTGTACCTGTGTGTATCTGTGTACATGTGTACCTGTGTGTACATGTGTGTACCTATGTACCTTGTATAGACGTGTGTACATGTGTACCTGTGTGTATCTGTATGTATTAGTGTGAACACGTGCGTACCTGTATGTATCTGTGTACCTCTGTGTACAGTGTGTATCTGTGTACTTGTGTGTATCTGTTTACCTGTGTGTACATTGTGTACCGGTTTGTATCTGTGTACCTGTGTGTACAGTGTGTATCTATGTACCTATGTATCTGCGTACCTGTGTGTACAGTGTGTATCTTTTTACTTGTGTGTATCCGTGTACCTGTGTGTATCTGTGTATCTGTATGCCTGTGTGTACCTGTTTGTATCTGTGTACCTGTGTGTACATGTGTGAAATTGTGCGTACCTATGTGTACTTGTGTGTACGGGTGTACACTCACCTGTAATATAGAGAGGGATATAACCAGGTGTGACACTCACCTGTGATATAGAGAGGGACATAATCTGGTGTGGCACTCACGTGTAATATAGAGAGGGATTTAACCAGGTGTGACAATCACCTGTAATCGAGGACAGCCTCTCAAGAAGATGCACAGATGTTGTTGACAACACCAACCGCCGATTGTTAACCACACGAGAAATAATTATATAAACACATTTAACTTTGACAATTAACATTCTCACGTTTTCTTCGTCTTCTTCTCAGTTCCTCTTACGAGGGAAGTGCCTCAGACACAGTCATGCACCCCAATGGTCGGTGTGTCCTAATTCAGCCTGCATGTATGCCAGGTTTACGAGGGAAGTGCGTCATGTCTAGTTATGCACCTGAACGATCGGCGTGTCCGACTTCACCTGCGTGTATGCCAGGTTTACCCCCCCCCCCCCCTCTCTCCTCCCATCTAGACATATTCCACCCCAGGTAACGGGCTCTGTCTGTCTCTGTCTGTCTCTGTCTGTCTCTGTCTGTCTCTGGCTATGTTTAAGTTTTCCTAATAACTTTGCTAGGGCAACCAGCTTACGGTCTACTCTTTACTATTTCCAACAGTTATGACATTTTTAAACTTGCCTAATTTGCATAACATAAGTAGACACACATAATATTATTTGGCGCTCACAGAAGAAGAAGAAGAAGAAGAAGGAAATAGAGATTAGAAGACCCACTAGAAAACATAAAATTTGAAAGCTATAGTTACCGACCGGGATCGAACCTGTCGCCTCCAAATGACGACGGCGCCTCGCTGCAGTAACAAGTGTACTTCGACGTACGACCAACTAGACACTCCATATTTGCATAAGGACCTCCTGTTTGTCGCCGTTACCCAAGGGAATTGAACATCCCAAGAGATCGGGGGGGGGGGGGGGGGTTGTGATTTCATTAGATAGCAATGGTGTACCATGATATAGAGGAATCGAACCCGCCACCCTGTGAGCCTGAGAAGGACAGTCACCTAGCCAGTGCTGTGACCACATTCTCACCTGGGAAATGTTTACCCCCAGGGACGGTAACTATTACATAGTATCCTAGGTCTTCATATATTTGCGCTTATGTCCCTTAATGTTGCAATTTTGGAGAAACTGGCTAATTGTTGATATATGTATGATTCTGACCTTTGATGTAAACAGCAAGACGCATTTTACTGGACAGAAGTATGGAGTAGACAACCAACCAGCCAACCAACCAACCAACCAACCAACCGACCAATCAATCAACCAACCAACCAATCAATCAATAAACCAACCAACCAATCAATCAACCTATCAATCAATCAATCAACAAGCCTGCCAGCCAATCAACTAACCAGCCAACTAATCAATAAACCAACCAACCAATCAGTCAACCAACCAATCATTCAACCAACACGCCTGCCAGCCAATCAACCAAACAATCAACCAACCAGCCAATCAGTCAACCAACCTACCAACCAACCAATCAATCAACCAAATAGCCAGTCAACCAATCACCCGACCAATCAACCAACCAGCCAGCCAACCAATCAACCCAACAAAAAATCAATAAACCAACAAATCAATAAACCAACCAACCAATCAATCAACCAACCAGTCAGTCAACCAATAAGCCTGCCAGCCACTCAACCAACCAGCCAAACAATCAATCAACCAAATAGCCAAACAATCAATCAACCAACAAACCAACCAATCAATCAACCAAGCAGCCACCCAATCAGTCAACTAACATACCAACCAACCAATCATTCAACCAAATAGACAGCCAATCAATCATCCAACCAACCAATTAATCAACCAAATAGCAGCCAAACAATCAACCAACCAGCCAACCAATCAATCAACCAACCAGACATTCAATCAATCAACCAGCCAAACCAATAAATCAACGAAAATAGTAAGCCAACCAATCAACCTACCAATCAATTAATCAATCAACCAAATAACCAACCAACCAATCAACCAACCAGCCAATCAACCAAACAGCCAGCTAAGCAATCACATAACCAGCCAATCGACAAATCAACCATGTAATCAGCCAACCAACCAACCAGCTAATCAACCAATGAATCAACCAACCAGTCTGCCAGCCAAACAATCAACCAAATAGCCAGCAAACCAATCAACCAACCAACCAGCCAACCAATCAAACAACCAACCAACCAATTAATAAACCAAACTGCCAGCCAACCAATCAATCAACCGACAAATCAGCCAACCAAATAGTCAGGCGACGAATCAACCAACCAATCAGCCTACCAATCAACCAACTAGCAATCTAACCAATCAACCAGCCAGCCAATCAATCAACTAACCAGTCTGCTAACCAATCAGAAAACCGAAAAAAATCAATCAACGAAATAGCCAGCCAACCAATCAACTTACCAATCCATCAATCAACTAAATAGCCAGCCAACCAATCAACCAAAGAGCCAGCAAGCCAATCAAGCAAAAAACCAACCAATCTATCAACCAACCAGCCATGCAACCAATCAACCAACCAACCAGCCAGCCAATTAATCAACTAACCAATTAACCAACCAATCAATCAACCAAATACCAGTCAAACAATAAAACCAACCAGCCGATAAACCAACCAGACAATCAACAAATCATCCAGCCAATCAGCCAACCAACCAGCCAATCAATCAACCAGCCAGCCAGCCAATCAATCAACCAACCAATCAACAAACCAGTCTGCCAGCCAACCAACCAACCAGCCAACAAATCAACTAACCAGCCAGCCAACAAATCAACCAACGAATCCCCGGGAAGGTTAACCCGGTCAACAAATGCCCACAGAAGTCGGATGTGTCGGTCTAAAGGCGCAAGAACGCAGCTCTGCTGTAAACAGGCACAAAGCAGTCACATCCGAAAAAAAGAAATCCGGATGAACGCAGAAGAAGAAGAACCAACGAATGAATCAACCAACCAACTTGCCAGCCAATCAACCAGCTAATCAACCAATCAACCAATCTATCAACCAACCAGCCAACCAACAAATCAACCAATCAATCAACCAACCAACCAACCAACCAGCCAACATACCAATCAACCAACCAGCCAACATATCAATCAACCAGCCAGCCAACAAACAAATCGACCAACCAATCAATCAACCAACCAGCCAACCAACACATCAATCAACCAGCCAGCCAACCAACAAATCAGCCAACATATCAACCAATCAGCCAGCCAACCAACAAATCAACCAACCAAACAATCAACCAACCAACCAGCCAGCCAACATATCAATCAATCAGCCAGCCAACAAACAAATCAACCAACCAATGAATCAACCAACCAGCCAACCAACACATCAATCAACCAGCCAGCCAACCAACAAATCAACCAACATATCAATCAACCATCCAGCCTGTCAGCAACTCAATTGCGACAGGCGTACAAGGATTCCCTTCTTTTGCACTACACGAAGCGACAACTCGTATTGTTTGCAAAAGGATACATGTTTATTCGGAGCTGATCAACAATAGCTCCATGAGCGGAATACCATAACGGTATTGAACACAGAATGTGATGACGATAAGATGGAATGAGGAGATGATATAAACATTATAACTATTGAAGCTAAGCTAGACTATTATAACTATAATACTGTCCTTAATAACCACAAAGTATCCCTAGCGGATACACGTCTGATTCCTACGCCGTCTGATGTCTGTCTGAGCTCGCTGAGCGTGGCGTGTTCAGCCACTAGCAATTAGCTCAGCGTGCGTTCGTTGGTTTACGTGCTGGGCACTGGGTGTGTTGACCAGAGTTCCTCGGTCCTTCCTCGTGCACCCGGTTTCCCAGTATCTTGGGCAACCCCGCTCATCTGCACTGGTTGCCGTCCTTGTTGACCCAAGGGTGTCCCGTTATCGCTATTTATAGCGACAGTGTCTCTCCTGTCTGGTCTCCTATCCTATTACGTCACTTGCCCTATTCCTACGCTCTATTTCAGCTCTTCTTAGCTTAGAGCTATCTCCTAAGTCTTTGACACAGCCAACCAACAAATCAACCAATCAATCAATCAACCAACCAGCCAGCCAACATACCAATCAACCAGCCAGCCAACAAATCAACCAACAAATCAATCAACCAACCAATCAATCAACCAACCAGCCAGCCAATATATCAATCAACCTGTCGTGTCCTCCTTTACAGTGTCGTCCCTGGAGTGAAGAGAGTCGACACCCACATTATAATATTTTCCTCCTTTTTAATATTCTGGAGAATCCACCAGCTTCCGTCCAACACACTCCATCAGCCCGTGGACACCTTTTCCTATCACTCTCTCACTGTCGTACTATGCCCCCTTCTCATACTTCCCCAACGCAACATACCCAACAACTCTTGCTTCTAAAAATTAATAAAGATTAATTTATTAAAAGAAAAGTGTAACGTATTTGAGACGTGTATGTGAAGAAAATGTGTGACGTGTTCTATAAAGTGTGTAGAATCGGACTCTCAGACAACAACCCAGTCAGCTGATCCCAGCAAGGATAGACCACAGCACGTTACGTCAGAACATGTACATCTCACCCAGTGCCGAAACTATCCTGCTGGATACTGATTTCCCCCTGTAGACCTCTGGTAATCCCATTTCATGATCTTCCGAAATAGACACCGGTGGTATTAACAGTTAATCATGGACCGGTTGCACCCTACACAATGTCCGTTCCTATCCACGACTCTGTTGATCGAGTGAGATGGCAGAACATGACCGCCCACGCTTACCGGCATGGCACATGATGGATGGATGGATCGTTCCAAAAAAAAATTCACAAGTCCTTTGTAGTGTGTACACAGTTATTAATGTTAATAGTCAATGTACTTGATCCTCACTCGTGTCTATCTAGCCTCAAGTATCATGTCTTGTGTTCTATTACACAAGATTATATCAGACTAGGTAACTATTATAATTAATGTTCTCGGTTAGTTACTACTGTCTGATGCTGTGTGGTGCATCAACAATCATCACCCGTCTCTGGTGAATCATCTTCCTTCTAGCTTTAGTTACGTTCTGTACGAAACTTTATTGACTGTTCCACTGGTGTTCTTCCGAATGGGATTTGAACCTTTCCTAAAAACTTGTTGAGTTTCCTCGGATCTGGTAGGGAACCTAGGATAGAAACAACACATCTGGTGATAGTACTAGTCACTGATCTTATCGGCTGAGTGTAAGCCTATTGCCTTGCTTAATGATCTTTAGCTAACTAAACTTTGTCATAGAGCAGATTAGCTACTCACCTAGGGCCGAATCAGGCTATGACAAGGAAAGACCCATACAGAGTGCAAAACCCCAGCGGCCAATTCCCCCGTCTCCCCATTATCCAACATTACTCGTTTTTAACTAGCATAGCTTATCACCACTACCCTACTCTATTCTTAACTAGCAGAGCTAATATCACTATTCTACTCTAACTAGTTTCCACTAACAGTGCTAATCATCACACTATAGTTTTAACAAGGCTACAGTCTATATTAATTAGAACTAATAGACTATATTGACTACCTTATGCAAAACCGCCTCATTCCCGGGATGGCTACTACACTTTGCCATAACGACACATGCTAGTTAATCTAGAATTAATCTAACACTGTAGAGCTCTCCCACAAACACGTCCATCATAATCCACGGTTTTTGTCAACTCCCCATCTCCAATCATGGTTTTCTGGCAAACCCCTAAAATTGGTCACGTGATATGGGTGACGTCCTGCAGGTGTTATTTATTTTCATATCAGCCATTGTCAAGAATCGATTCTCCCTTGCCTTAGTCACTGTCAAAGTTGTCATCACTTGTTTCTACTCCCCCAACAAACTAACGAGTTACTGTATGATGCCAACAACAGGTTTCTCCAACAAGCTGTCAATAGCAATCTGCCCATCTGCGTGATGTCCGGAAACTATATGACAGATGGACTGTTTTCTTCCGAGCTGAGTACTTCCGTTTTTCCCTCTGACTTGTTGACAAACTGTCAAAGCGATGTATGATTCAGCGCACTCACTTCCGAGTGTTGCCAATCCGTCAACCAGATGTACAAGTACAGCTGTTATTTATGCCCGTCCTGTTTGGGAACACGTGCAGCCACAAATATGAATGTTTTCTCTGTATTAGTTGAAACACTTGTTGCTTAGCAGATAGTCCGTTTTATCAGAAAGCCTCTATAATAATCAACTGGTTAAACACACGGTTTTATTTTGTGACACAACCAGCCAGCTAACCTACAAATCAACCAACCAATCAATCAACCAACCAGCCAGCCAACATATCAATGAACCAGCCAACCAACAAATCAACCAACCAATCAATCAACCAACAAGCCAGCCAACATATCAATCAACCAGCCAGCCAACATATCAATCAACCAGCCAGCCAACCAACAAATCAACCAACCAATCAATCAACCAGCCAGCCAACCAGCCAGTCAACAAATCAACCAACAAATCAATCAACCAACCAATCAATCAACCAACCAGCCAGCCAACATATCAATCAACCAGCCAGCCAACCAAAAAATCAACCAACCAATCAATCAACTAACCAGCCAGCCAACATATCAATCAACCAGCCAGCCAAGCAACAAATCAACCAACCAATCAATCAACCAACCAACATCTTGACATTAGCCAATCTCCGCAGTGCCATGGCTAGCCTTGTCTGACATCATCTGTACAGTCGGCATTGTTTTAGATTAAGGATCTGAGATGTTTGTGACGTTTTCAATGTCTTACATTATATATCGATTGTGATCTTTGGTTGAAATATAGATGTGTCCGTGGATATTATATATTTTTTATAAGTTCAGAACAGATGTTCATGTTCGCCGTGTCTCTTCACAGACAGGATCAGCTCTTCCAAAACGTTAGCACTGTTTGAGGGGAGGTCCGTGTCATCTGCATATCTCAGTCGCGGGACTGGGTTGCCGCCAAATTTAAATGGACTACAACTGTCCATAGTCTCATTATTGTTTTAGCAGTCTCCTTACAATTTCTGCATACACGTTGGAAGGGTACGGGAGGGGTGGGGGGAGAATACGGCACTGTCTTACATTGTCTGCAGACACGTTGATGGGGTACGGGGAGAGAATCCGGCACTGTCTTACTACCCTTTGCACCTCAAGCCAGTGTCATGCCAACCAACGACAACGCCATGATAACAATAATATACAGTGTAATTGTCTATTAATTCAGTTGTCTTTGGAACCATTAGACATTTCTGCTCATCTGTTCACTAAACAAGTTTCCAGAGAGTGGTTGGCTTGCGCTCTGCAACATCCAAATGTCCACCAGCGGTGGGAACAGGACACCCGGGAATGGCGTCTGCATCAGGTCACGGTCACTTCTACAGTCAGACTCATCCATGATGACATGTCAATGATGACATGTCAATGATAACATGCCAATGATGACTTGCCAATGATGACTTGCCAATGTTATGAAGAGGAAGAAGAGAGAGGATGGAGGGAGGAGGGAGAGAGAAGAGAAAGAAAAGAGTGAGGGATATGATATAAGATAGTGTGAAGTCTAAAAGTTCGTTTCTCAGTCGAACTCTGCCTACAACGCACTATCTTCGATAATAAGGAAAGATAAAGAGAGAGAAGGAGAAAGAGGATGAGAGTAAGGGATAGGAAAGATTTAGGTTCGTGTCTCCGCGTGAGAACAATAGTTAATTACTATTGCACCATCAATGTCTCGTGGTGTATGTTATCAGGTTATAGAAGAGATGTACAGCCTCACAAGGTCTCTAAGCTACTCTACTTATATTACTTCAGACTGACAAGTCGAAATAAAAGACAACTCAATCATATATTTATTTCCTTCTGAACAATAACAGAGTGACAATCTACAACATAATCGCATAGAGTAATCAGTACATGCATTGCAGACACATAATGCATATTGAACTGTAATAATACGATGCTGCATTGCCTCACAAGATAGAGATAGATAGTGTATCAGCCTATGCAACTGGATGTTAGGGGAATGCCACTTATTATCACCTATTAACCGCATGAAATAAAAGACTAAAGCTAGGAATTACACCGGCCTTTGTTTCGTAACTATCTTTCTGTAGGCTTATTAGTGGTCCATATATTCAGCCCAAATACCCATTGATCCATAGATTGATCCATCAATCCATATACCCAGGGATTATTTTGTTCAGATGGATATCTGTTTAGTCAAGTATGCCCGGTATGCTTGGGCAACTCCATTTTACCCAGACAATGTCTGAAACATTATAAAACAATACCCGTGAGTTTTATGTCACAATCAACCGTAGCCTTTCACTACCAACAAAGTCTTTAACAGCTATTGCTTCCCTATCTACGCTAGTATCAATATATCTTAGCCATAACATAAATTAACAACAGTATTTTAAACACAGTAATTTATCGTTTATATATATTTAACTAACATTATTATCGCCTATTTCCCGACGCGCCGCCTACAGCCAACATAACCCTAAAAAGTATTTAACTATTTACCCGAAGATTTGAACTCGCTGCCTGTACCCCTCAAGGCCAGCCTTTCGCCACCTTAGCTACACAGCAGCAGAAGCGCGACCTCCTTTCACCCCTGTCTAGTCGGACAAAAGACACGCATTCTTTCCTGTGCCCGCCCCGTCTCTGGCCAACGATCTCACCTGCCCCTATTGTCTGGTTGACCTAGTGATCGCGAGTGCCTTGCTATCTTCTTCTGCCGTCTGCTGTGTTTGGTCGCTGTGTTTATATTCTTGCAATACTGCCATCTCTTCGTATTTACATGCAGTTGCACTCGCCTAGTTATCATTAATCCTTTAGTCTAACCACTTAATTTGCATGCACATATATAGTTTTTCTACACTCTGCTTATCTAACCTATTAATTTGACTCCCAACACTCTATTTCGGCCATTTAAATATAGGTCATTTGCAGGACGTCGCATCCAATCCTGCTCCTTGTCGGGTCGCGGTAAGTTCACCTACTGTAGTTTGCTATAGCTCTCTAAACCAAGATACCTGATTATAATATACAATTAAACTAATTAGGTCTAAGTCTTATGTCAACTTACATTCAACTTCTGCCATCCAGTGGGTTTTCTGGTCGTCCTTCTGGGTTTCATTTGTCTCTGCCCAATCAATCGCTTGTCGTGGATCCCACTTGACCTTATTGTCCTATCTGACCTTTAGTCTCCTGCGTGGTTCCAACCGCAGTGTCCCTGGCTATGGTCGTCCTGTCTGACGTTTAGCCATCTACTGCAACTAACGAGCGGTCTCCTTAGCTGGCGGTCCTCTAACTCAAGTAGCTTTCTTGCACTTAGGCGACCCTCGGACTCTGCGTGTCTTTCCCTTCTTTGGCTTATCTGCCTTGGGTAGGTTCCGTTCACAGATCCTTAGTCGTTCTCACTCCTATCAGTGATTCAGACGAGTTCTAGCATGGGCGCTTGTCCGTCTTCCTTCACTTCCTCCTCCTACAGATACTATACAGACTTGGGCACGGATTAGCCCAATTTCTGAAGTCCTGTTACTATGTTCCTTGGGCTGCCCCAATAGGGCACAGGCCCCCGCCACTCCCGGAGTCCACTATCAACTGTCCTCTCTCCTGTTCGACTCTACTCCAACTGACTGGATCCCAAAGTATATATAACTTCTTGAGTTGGCGCATTTCTTGAATCACGTGACGTTTCTCTTCCTTGTGAAAGATTACCCAATCAGCATGTAGCTGTGCCGCATAATCAATTCTCCCTAAACCGCTTTATTCTAGCTTCCTTGATACCACTAGGTTATAGTTTGAGGTTAACGGCCTACTTTTACCACCTTTGCCTGTTTTGGTTCATGAGGCGTGGCCGTTCCCATATATCTAGCCATATCCGTTGTATTCCTTGCCCAAACTGACAGTTCCCCACAAAGCCTATGCTACGTTTTGGTTTCATGTTTCCTGAATTTCTTATTCCACTAACAACGAAAGGTAAACTGTCGGTTAGCGGGCTGCAGCAGAGTCATTGCCCGGCCACTCACTAATTTTGAACTTACTGGTTGGTGAACTCTTTATTTCAAAAAGGCGGTATGTGAAAACCATTTTTCCATACTGTCTCATACCCACCTACCAAAAGCTGATGGGTCCCACCATCAATATAGCGTCATTCCTCCTTGAGATCAAAGCCCTGGCTCCACATCTGTCCTCCCTCATAAACAATATTGGATGCCTAAGGGGAAAACTCTTTTTGGAACTTTCACCCCAAATAATAATAATAAAGAATTACTGGTTGCACCGCCTGCTCTCCCAGTGCATAAGGAAGTTAAAACTTGTTCGTCTTCTGACTTGCATCATAACACAATAGTAACCAACTAATATTATCAATAAAGACAGTTCAGTCCCTTGCATGCTGGGGATTCCCCAGAAAACAAAATCATCAATCAATGGGTGCAATACTTAGGGGTACCACAATTAATAAAACAATGTCAATATAGGCATTCACTTAATATGCCACTCCCCTGTAACAACAACAAAACCAACAATCAAATTCACATCGGTGCTACCCACTAGGAAATCTGTACATCAATTTGCCCAGTCATCCTTGAATCTGAAAAAAACATTGTAACAATTCCTATGATCCCACAGGCAAATGCCTGTTCACCACACAAAATAAAATAATCACTTCTCCCCTATTCGCAAGGACACATCAGCCTGAAGCTGCAATCCTCACGATCACTACCGATGTACACAAAAACAAATCAGCCCCTGCTGTAAGTAAACAACATTTAGTGGCCATAGAAACAAACCAAACATATATCATGAAACAGCTTTTGACATAAAAACAAATGTACGCCCAGTCGTTAGACATCGTGCTCAATTGTCTTGGCGCTTAAATAACTCTGGAAAAAAAAATGGTATGCCCAGTTCTTGGACATTATGTCCTACTCTCTTGACGCTGAAATAACTCTGGCAACAAATGTGTGCCCAATTCTAGGACATCATGCTCTAACATTTATTCTTCGCCATGCCCCTTCACATTAAAAACAAACATGTACCCGCATTGACATCTACCCGGGCAATCTCAGATTATAAATGGTCTCCTTGGCCTCCTGGCACGACGTTGAACTGTGTGTTGTCACTATGACACCCAATACTACAGTTGTGTTTGCCCAACACAATAGAGTGAGGCCCACACAAAAATAAAAACATTCGCATACCCGACTTGACAACTTCCGCTATGGAAACAACAAGGGAGCTAACTACTCCACAAAGGTTGATCCTATCAAGTAGTCACATTCATTTAAACAGCAAAATAACATGTTTCTAACTACATTCATGAACCTTGAACACGCTGGTACACTGAATTCCACCTCTGTTCCCGCATCTTAAAAAAAGGGGGATTTTCTAACTACCACGAGTGACACTGCCATCTGTTTATTCACAACAGCCATAATTAACTCACTGCATAAAACAAAGGGGAACAACCCCGCTTGGTGATGTAATTGTTCATGCGTGCATTTCTTGTATGCCACATGTGCCATTGATAACGTTTGGCACAGCCCGTCTCGCTCTGTTCTCTTTTGCAGAAGGAAAAAAAAGGGGGGGGGGGAAGCGCTATATTTTCTTAGTGGCCTCGGATGTCTACACTGCCACCCGAAATGTTGGGTTCTGTCACCTAAACAGCTTCATAACTACTGTTCCCTAAAAGAGTCAGCGAAATTCATTCCCCGTACAGCCACAGGTTTGGCTGGCTCTGCATAACAGGTGTGGGAATTGTTCTTATACTTTGCATGGCTCTGGGTTTCGCCTGCCATGCCCTGTCGTCAATCATGACTCTGACTTCCTGGACGAAGAGTGGGTGACCTTTGTATAACGTGGGGTATTTTATTGTGATACCCTTCAATCAGTGAGTTAGTCTTTAACGTGCACTGACATTAAGACTTTGGCCCTTTAATGATAACAAGATAAGGCCACCCTTACGTTGACTTGCTCTGCTCAGCTGTTTTCTGAGCTAATTTCGGACAGATTCCGCTGCGCTGACACTTCTTCTGAGTTGGCTATCCCTGGGTATTTTGTTGTGGTGGGATTTCCTGTATTCTTGTAGCAAGGTGGTTTGGCCGGTGTACTTTACACAAGAGTTTCTAACTGAACAGACTTAGTAGAAACCTCGCCGACAGATAGTTCAGACAATTTACCAACCAGCTGTGAGATAAGTAGCCTAGTAAAGGAGCACTTACAGAGACAACTATTGAGCTGGCAATAACGAACTACTGACTATAAGCGACAAATCTATGTATACGATCTTACTATGTAGTAGAACCTGACACCACCGAGACAAAGTTCACATGGAATATTCTGGAAACTCCTGGACTACAATAGGAACCCCAGATTATTCTGGAAACAATCCTGCCGACGACTCCATTTTTGTGACAGCTAGAAAAGAAGAGGAAGAAGAGAGAGGAGGGAGGGAGGAGAGAGAGAGAAGAGAAAGAAAAGAGTGAGGGATATGATATAAGATAGTGTGAAGCCTAAAAGTTCGTTCCTCAGTCGAACTCTGCCTACAACGCACTATCTTCGATAATAAGGAAAGATGAAGAGAGAGAAGGAGAAAGAGGATGAGAGTAAGGGATAGGAAAGATTTAGGTTCGTGTCTCCGCGTGAGAACAATAGTTAATTACTATTGCACCATCAATGTCTCGTGGTGTATGTTATCAGGTTATAGAAGAGATGTACAGCCTCACAAGGTCTCTAAGCAACTCTACTTATATTACTTCAGACTGACAAGTCGAAATAAAAGACAACTCAATCATATATTTATTTCCTTCTGAACAATAACAGAGTGACAATCTACAACATAATCGCATAGAGTAATCAGTACATGCATTGCAGACACATAATGCATATTGAACTGTAATAATACGATGCTGCATTGCCTCACAAGAGAGAGATAGATAGTGTAACAGCCTATGCAACTGGATGTTAGGGGAATGCCACTTATTATCACCTATTAACCGCATGAAGTAAAAGACTAAAGCTAGGAATTACACAGGCCTTTGTTTCGTAACTATCTTTCTGTAGGCTTAATAGTGGTCCATATATTCAGCCCAAATACCCATTGATCCATAGATTGATCCATCAATCTATATACCCAGGGATTATTTTGTTCAGATGAATATCTGTTTAGTCAAGTATGCCCGGTATGCTTGGGCAACTCCATTTTACCCAGACAATGTCTGAAACATTATAAAACAATACCCGTGAGTTTTATGTCACAATCAACCTTAGTCTTTCACTACCAACAAAGTCTTTAACAGCTATTGCTTCCCTATCTACGCTAGTATCAATATATCTTAGCCATAACATAAATTAACAACAGTATTTTAAACACAGTAATTTATCGTTTATATATATTTAACTAACATTATTATCGCCTATTTCCCGACTCGCCGCCTACAGCCAACATAACCCTAAAAAGTATTTAACTATTTACCCGAAGATTTGAACTCGCTGCCTGTACCCCGCAAGGCCAGCCTTTCGCCACCTTAGCTACACAGCAGCAGAAGCGCGACATCCTTTCACCCCTGTCTAGTCGGACAAAAGACACGCATTCTTTCCTGTGCCCGCCCCGTCTCTGACCAACGATCTCACCTGTCCCTATTGTCTGGTTGACCTAGTGATCGCGAATGCCTTGCTATCTTATTCTGCCGTCTGCTGTGTTTGGTCGCTGTGTTTATATTCTTGCAATACTGCCATATCTTCATATTTACATGCAGTTGCACTCGCCTAGTTAACATTAATCCTTTAGTCTAACCACTTAATTTGCATGCACATATATAGTTTATCTACACTCTGCTTATCTAACCGATTAATTTGACTCCCAACACTCTATTTCGGCCATTTAAATATAGGTCATTTGCAGGACGTCGCATCCAATCCTGCTCCTTGTCGAGTCGCGGTAAGTACACCTACTGTAGTTTGCTATAGCTCTCTAAACCAAGATACCTGATTATAATATACAATTAAACTAATAAGGTCTAAGTCTTATGTCAACTTACATTCAACTTCTGCCATCCAGTGGGTTTTCTGGTCGTCCTTCTGGGTTTCATTTGTCTCTGCCCAATCAATCGCTTGTCGTGGATCCCACTTGACCTTATTGTCCTATCTGACCTTTAGTCTCCTGCGTGGTTCCAACCGCAGTGTCCCTGGCTATGGTCGTCCTGTCTGACGTTTAGCCATCTACTGCAACTAACGAGCGGTCTCCTTAGCTGGCGGTCCTCTAACTCAAGTAGCTTTCTTGCACTTAGGCGACCCTCGGACTCTGCGTGTCTTTCCCTTCTTTGGCTTATCTGCCTTGGGTAGGTTCCGTTCACAGATCCTTAGTCGTTCTCACTCCTATCAGTGATTCAGACGAGTTCTAGCATGGGCGCTTGTCCGTCTTCCTTCACTTCCTCCTCCTACAGATACTATACAGACTTGGGCACGGATTAGCCCAATTTCTGAAGTCCTGTTACTATGTTCCTTGGGCTGCCCCAATAGGGCACAGGCCCCCGCCACTCCCGGAGTCCACTATCAACTGTCCTCTCTCCTGTTCGACTCTACTCCAACTGACTGGATCCCAAAGTATATATAACTTCTTGAGTTGGCGCATTTCTTGAATCACGTGACGTTTCTCTTCCTTGTGAAAGACTACCCAATCAGCATGTAGCTGTGCCGCATAATTAATTCTCCCTAAACCGCTTTATTCTAGCTTCCTTGATACCACTAGGTTATAGTTTGAGGTTAACGGCCTACTTTTACCGCCTTTGCCTGTTTTGGTTCATGAGGCGTGGCCGTTCCCATATATCTAGCCATATCCGTTGTATTCCTTGCCCAAACTGACAGTTCCCCACAAAGCCTATGCTACGTTTTGGTTTCATGTTTCCTGAATTTCTTATTCCACTAACAACGAAAGGTAAACTGTCGGTTAGCGGGCTGCAGCAGAGTCATTGCCCGGCCACTCACTAATTTTGAACTTACTGGTCGGTGAACTCTTTGTTTCAAAAAGGCGGTATGTGAAAACCTTTTTTCCATACTGTCTCATACCCACCTACCAAAAGCTGATGGGTCCCACCATCAATATAGAGTCATTCCTCCTTGAGATCAAAGCCCTGGCTCCACATCTGTCCTCCCTCATAAACAATATTGGATGCCTAAGGGTAAAACTCTTTTTGGAACTTCCACCCCAAATAATAATAATAAAGAATTACTGGTTGCACCCCCTGCTCTCCCAGTGCATAAGGAAGTTAAAACTTGTTCGTCTTCTGACGTGCATCATAACAAAATAGTAACCAACTAATATTATCAATAAAGACAGTTCAATCCCTTGCATGCTGGGGATTCCCCAGAAAACAAAATCATCAATCAATGGGTGCAATACTTAGGGGTACCACAATTAATAAAACAATGTCAATATAGGCATTCACTTAATATGCCACTCCCCTGTAACAACAACAAAACCAACAATCAAATTCACATCGGTGCTACCCACTAGGAAATCTGTACATCAATGTGCCCAGTCATCCTTGAATCTGAAAAAAACATTGTAACAATTCCTATGACCCCACAGGCAAATGCCTGTTCACCACACAAAATAAAATAATCACTTCTCTCCTATTCGCAGGGACACATCATCCTGAAGCTGCAATCCTCATGATCACTACCGATGTACACAAAAACAAATCAGCCCCTGCTGTAAGTAAACAACATTTAGTGGCCATAGAAACAAACCAAACATATATCATGAAACAGCTTTTGACATAAAAACAAATGTGCGCCCAGTCGTTAGACATCGTGCTCAATTGTCTTGGCGCTGAAATAACTCTGGAAAAAAAAATGGTATGCCCAGTTCTTGGACATTATGTCCTACTCTCTTGACGCTGAAATAACTCTGACAACAAATGTGTGCCCAATTCTAGGACATCATGCTCTAACATTTATTCTTCGCCATGCCCCTTCACATTAAAAACAAACATGTACCCGCATTGACATCTACCCGGGCAATCTCAGATTATAAATGGTCTCCTTGGCCTCCTGGCACGACGTTGAACTGAGTGTTGTCACTATGACACCCAATACTACAGTTGTGTCTGCCCAACACAATAGAGTGAGGCCCACACAAAAATAAAAACATTCGCATACCCGACTTGACAACTTCCGCTATGGAAACAACAAGGGAGGTAACTACTCCACAAAGGTTGATCCTATCAAGTAGTCACATTCATTTAAACAGCAAAATAACATGTTTCTAACTACATTCATGAACCTTGAACACGCTGGTACACTGAATTCCACCTCTGTTCCCGCATCTAAAAAAAAAAAAAGGGATTTTCTAACTACCACGAGTGACACTGCCATCTGTTTCTTCACAACAGCCATAATTAACTCACTGCATAAAACAAAGGGGAACAACCCCGCTTGGTGATGTAATTGTTCATGCGTGCATTTCTTGTATGCCACATGTGCCATTGATAACGTTTGGCACAGCCCGTATCGCTCTGTTCTCTTTTGCAGAAGGAAAAGGGGGGGGGGAAGCGCTATATTATCTTAGTGGCCTCGGATGTCTACACTGCCACCCGAAATGTTGGGTTCTGTCACCTAAACAGCTTCATAACTACTGTTCCCTAAAAGAGTCAGCGAAATTCATTCCCCGTACAGCCACAGGTTTGGCTGGCTCTGCATAACAGGTGTGGGATTGTTCTTATACTTTGCATGGCTCTGGGTTTCGCCTGCCATGCCCTGTCGTCAATCATGACTCTGACTTCCTGGACGAAGAGTGGGTGACCTTTGTATAACGTGGGGTATTTTATTGTGATACCCTTCAATCAGTGAGTTAGTCTTTAACGTGCACTGACATTAGGACTTTGGCCCTTTAATGATAACAAGATAAGGCCACCCTTACGTTGACTTGCTCTGCTCAGCTGTTGTCTGAGCTCATTTCGGACAGATTCCGCCGCGCTGACTCTTCTTCTGAGTTGGCTATCCCTGGGTATTTTGTTGTGGTGGGTTTTCCTGTATTCTTGTAGCAAGGTGGTTTGGCCGGTGTACTTTACACAAGAGTTTCTAACTGAACAGACTTAGTAGAAACCTCGCCGACAGATAGTTCAGACAATTTACCAACCAGCTGTGAGATAAGTAGCCTAGTAAAGGAGCACTTACAGAGACAACTATTGAGCTGGCAATAACGAACTACTGACTATAAGCGACAAATCTATGTATACGATCTTACTATGTAGTAGAACCTGACACCACCGAGACAAAGTTCACATGGAATATTCTGGAAACTCCTGGACTACAATAGGAACCCCAGATTATTCTGGAAACAATCCTGCCGACGACTCCATTTTTGTGACAGCTAGAAAAGAAGAGGAAGAAGAGAGAGGAGGGAGGGAGGAGAGAGAGAGAAGAGAAAGAAAAGAGTGAGGGATATGATATAAGATAGTGTGAAGCCTAAAAGTTCGTTCCTCAGTCGAACTCTGCCTACAACGCACTATCTTCGATAATAAGGAAAGATGAAGAGAGAGAAGGAGAAAGAGGATGAGAGTAAGGGATAGGAAAGATTTAGGTTCGTGTCTCCGCGTGAGAACAATAGTTAATTACTATTGCACCATCAATGTCTCGTGGTGTATGTTATCAGGTTATAGAAGAGATACACAGCCTCACAAGGTCTCTAAGCAACTCTACTTATATTA
Organism: Cepaea hortensis; assembly: GCA_963921405.1. Classification (NCBI taxonomy): domain Eukaryota; kingdom Metazoa; phylum Mollusca; class Gastropoda; order Stylommatophora; family Helicidae; genus Cepaea; species Cepaea hortensis. The sequence goes on from OY992879.1 coordinate 69,706,045, forward strand.
CTTCAGACTGACAAGTCGAAATAAAAGACAACTCAATCATATATTTATTTCCTTCTGAACAATAACAGAGTGACAATCTACAACATAATCGCATAGAGTAATCAGTACATGCATTGCAGACACATAATGCATATTGAACTGTAATAATACGATGCTGCATTGCCTCACAAGAGAGAGATAGATAGTGTAACAGCCTATGCAACTGGATGTTAGGGGAATGCCACTTATTATCACCTATTAACCGCATGAAGTAAAAGACTAAAGCTAGGAATTACACAGGCCTTTGTTTCGTAACTATCTTTCTGTAGGCTTATTAGTGGTCAATATATTCAGCCCAAATACCCATTGATCCATAGATTGATCCATCAATCTATATACCCAGGGATTATTTTGTTCAGATGAATATCTGTTTAGTCAAGTATGCCCGGTATGCTTGGGCAACTCCATTTTACCCAGACAATGTCTGAAACATTATAAAACAATACCCGTGAGTTTTATGTCACAATCAACCTTAGTCTTTCACTACCAACAAAGTCTTTAACAGCTATTGCTTCCCTATCTACGCTAGTATCAATATATCTTAGCCATAACATAAATTAACAACAGTATTTTAAACACAGTAATTTATCGTTTATATATATTTAACTAACATTATTATCGCCTATTTCCCGACTCGCCGCCTACAGCCAACATAACCCTAAAAAGTATTTAACTATTTACCCGAAGATTTGAACTCGCTGCCTGTACCCCGCAAGGTCAGCCTTTCGCCACCTTAGCTACACAGCAGCAGAAGCGCGACATCCTTTCACCCCTGTCTAGTCGGACAAAAGACACGCATTCTTTCCTGTGCCCGCCCCGTCTCTGACCAACGATCTCACCTGTCCCTATTGTCTGGTTGACCTAGTGATCGCGAATGCCTTGCTATCTTATTCTGCCGTCTGCTGTGTTTGGTCGCTGTGTTTATATTCTTGCAATACTGCCATATCTTCGTATTTACATGCAGTTGCACTCGCCTAGTTATCATTAATCCTTTAGTCTAACCACTTAATTTGCATGCACATATATAGTTTATCTACACTCTGCTTATCTAACCGATTAATTTGACTCCCAACACTCTATTTCGGCCATTTAAATATAGGTCATTTGCAGGACGTCGCATCCAATCCTGCTCCTTGTCGGGTCGCGGTAAGTACACCTACTGTAGTTTGCTATAGCTCTCTAAACCAAGATACCTGATTATAATATACAATTAAACTAATAAGGTCTAAGTCTTATGTCAACTTACATTCAACTTCTGCCATCCAGTGGGTTTTCTGGTCGTCCTTCTGGGTTTCATTTGTCTCTGCCCAATCAATCGCTTGTCGTGGATCCCACTTGACCTTATTGTCCTATCTGACCTTTAGTCTCCTGCGTGGTTCCAACCGCAGTGTCCCTGGCTATGGTCGTCCTGTCTGACGTTTAGCCATCTACTGCAACTAACGAGCGGTCTCCTTAGCTGGCGGTCCTCTAACTCAAGTAGCTTTCTTGCACTTAGGCGACCCTCGGACTCTGCGTGTCTTTCCCTTCTTTGGCTTATCTGCCTTGGGTAGGTTCCGTTCACAGATCCTTAGTCGTTCTCACTCCTATCAGTGATTCAGACGAGTTCTAGCATGGGCGCTTGTCCGTCTTCCTTCACTTCCTCCTCCTACAGATACTATACAGACTTGGGCACGGATTAGCCCAATTTCTGAAGTCCTGTTACTATGTTCCTTGGGCTGCCCCAATAGGGCACAGGCCCCCGCCACTCCCGGAGTCCACTATCAACTGTCCTCTCTCCTGTTCGACTCTACTCCAACTGACTGGATCCCAAAGTATATATAACTTCTTGAGTTGGCGCATTTCTTGAATCACGTGACGTTTCTCTTCCTTGTGAAAGACTGCCCAATCAGCATGTAGCTGTGCCGCATAATTAATTCTCCCTAAACCGCTTTATTCTAGCTTCCTTGATACCACTAGGTTATAGTTTGAGGTTAACGGCCTACTTTTACCGCCTTTGCCTGTTTTGGTTCATGAGGCGTGGCCGTTCCCATATATCTAGCCATATCCGTTGTATTCCTTGCCCAAACTGACAGTTCCCCACAAAGCCTATGCTACGTTTTGGTTTCATGTTTCCTGAATTTCTTATTCCACTAACAACGAAAGGTAAACTGTCGGTTAGCGGGCTGCAGCAGAGTCATTGCCCGGCCACTCACTAATTTTGAACTTACTGGTCGGTGAACTCTTTGTTTCAAAAAGGCGGTATGTGAAAACCTTTTTTCCATACTGTCTCATACCCACCTACCAAAATCTGATGGGTCCCACCATCAATATAGAGTCATTCCTCCTTGAGATCAAAGCCCTGGCTCCACATCTGTCCTCCCTCATAAACAATATTGGATGCCTAAGGGGAAAACTCTTTTTGGAACTTCCACCCCAAATAATAATAATAAAGAATTACTGGTTGCACCCCCTGCTCTCCCAGTGCATAAGGAAGTTAAAACTTGTTCGTCTTCTGACGTGCATCATAACAAAATAGTAACCAACTAATATTATCAATAAAGACAGTTCAATCCCTTGCATGCTGGGGATTCCCCAGAAAACAAAATCATCAATCAATGGGTGCAATACTTAGGGGTACCACAATTAATAAAACAATGTCAATATAGGCATTCACTTAATATGCCACTCCCCTGTAACAACAACAAAACCAACAATCAAATTCACATCGGTGCTACCCACTAGGAAATCTGTACATCAATGTGCCCAGTCATCCTTGAATCTGAAAAAAAACATTGTAACAATTCCTATGACCCCACAGGCAAATGCCTGTTCACCACACAAAATAAAATAATCACTTCTCTCCTATTCGCAGGGACACATCATCCTGAAGCTGCAATCCTCATGATCAATACCGATGTACACAAAAACAAATCAGCCCCTGCTGTAAGTAAACAACATTTAGTGGCCATAGAAACAAACCAAACATATATCATGAAACAGCTTTTGACATAAAAACAAATGTGCGCCCAGTCGTTAGACATCGTGCTCAATTGTCTTGGCGCTGAAATAACTCTGGAAAAAAAAATGGTATGCCCAGTTCTTGGACATTATGTCCTACTCTCTTGACGCTGAAATAACTCTGACAACAAATGTGTGCCCAATTCTAGGACATCATGCTCTAACATTTATTCTTCGCCATGCCCCTTCACATTAAAAACAAACATGTACCCGCATTGACATCTACCCGGGCAATCTCAGATTATAAATGGTCTCCTTGGCCTCCTGGCACGACGTTGAACTGAGTGTTGTCACTATGACACCCAATACTACAGTTGTGTCTGCCCAACACAATAGAGTGAGGCCCACACAAAAATAAAAACATTCGCATACCCGACTTGACAACTTCCGCTATGGAAACAACAAGGGAGGTAACTACTCCACAAAGGTTGATCCTATCAAGTAGTCACATTCATTTAAACAGCAAAATAACATGTTTCTAACTACATTCATGAACCTTGAACACGCTGGTACACTGAATTCCACCTCTGTTCCCGCATCTAAAAAAAAAAAAAGGGATTTTCTAACTACCACGAGTGACACTGCCATCTGTTTCTTCACAACAGCCATAATTAACTCACTGCATAAAACAAAGGGGAACAACCCCGCTTGGTGATGTAATTGTTCATGCGTGCATTTCTTGTATGCCACATGTGCCATTGATAACGTTTGGCACAGCCCGTATCGCTCTGTTCTCTTTTGCAGAAGGAAAAGGGGGGGGGGAAGCGCTATATTATCTTAGTGGCCTCGGATGTCTACACTGCCACCCGAAATGTTGGGTTCTGTCACCTAAACAGCTTCATAACTACTGTTCCCTAAAAGAGTCAGCGAAATTCATTCCCCGTACAGCCACAGGTTTGGCTGGCTCTGCATAACAGGTGTGGGATTGTTCTTATACTTTGCATGGCTCTGGGTTTCGCCTGCCATGCCCTGTCGTCAATCATGACTCTGACTTCCTGGACGAAGAGTGGGTGACCTTTGTATAACGTGGGGTATTTTATTGTGATACCCTTCAATCAGTGAGTTAGTCTTTAACGTGCACTGACATTAGGACTTTGGCCCTTTAATGATAACAAGATAAGGCCACCCTTACGTTGACTTGCTCTGCTCAGCTGTTGTCTGAGCTCATTTCGGACAGATTCCGCCGCGCTGACTCTTCTTCTGAGTTGGCTATCCCTGGGTATTTTGTTGTGGTGGGTTTTCCTGTATTCTTGTAGCAAGGTGGTTTGGCCGGTGTACTTTACACAAGAGTTTCTAACTGAACAGACTTAGTAGAAACCTCGCCGACAGATAGTTCAGACAATTTACCAACCAGCTGTGAGATAAGTAGCCTAGTAAAGGAGCACTTACAGAGACAACTATTGAGCTGGCAATAACGAACTACTGACTATAAGCGACAAATCTATGTATACGATCTTACTATGTAGTAGAACCTGACACCACCGAGACAAAGTTCACATGGAATATTCTGGAAACTCCTGGACTACAATAGGAACCCCAGATTATTCTGGAAACAATCCTGCCGACGACTCCATTTTTGTGACAGCTAGAAAAGAAGAGGAAGAAGAGAGAGGAGGGAGGGAGGAGAGAGAGAGAAGAGAAAGAAAAGAGTGAGGGATATGATATAAGATAGTGTGAAGCCTAAAAGTTCGTTCCTCAGTCGAACTCTGCCTACAACGCACTATCTTCGATAATAAGGAAAGATGAAGAGAGAGAAGGAGAAAGAGGATGAGAGTAAGGGATAGGAAAGATTTAGGTTCGTGTCTCCGCGTGAGAACAATAGTTAATTACTATTGCACCATCAATGTCTCGTGGTGTATGTTATCAGGTTATAGAAGAGATACACAGCCTCACAAGGTCTCTAAGCAACTCTACTTATATTACTTCAGACTGACAAGTCGAAATAAAAGACAACTCAATCATATATTTATTTCCTTCTGAACAATAACAGAGTGACAATCTACAACATAATCGCATAGAGTAATCAGTACATGCATTGCAGACACATAATGCATATTGAACTGTAATAATACGATGCTGCATTGCCTCACAAGAGAGAGATAGATAGTGTAACAGCCTATGCAACTGGATGTTAGGGGAATGCCACTTATTATCACCTATTAACCGCATGAAGTAAAAGACTAAAGCTAGGAATTACACAGGCCTTTGTTTCGTAACTATCTTTCTGTAGGCTTATTAGTGGTCAATATATTCAGCCCAAATACCCATTGATCCATAGATTGATCCATCAATCTATATACCCAGGGATTATTTTGTTCAGATGAATATCTGTTTAGTCAAGTATGCCCGGTATGCTTGGGCAACTCCATTTTACCCAGACAATGTCTGAAACATTATAAAACAATACCCGTGAGTTTTATGTCACAATCAACCTTAGTCTTTCACTACCAACAAAGTCTTTAACAGCTATTGCTTCCCTATCTACGCTAGTATCAATATATCTTAGCCATAACATAAATTAACAACAGTATTTTAAACACAGTAATTTATCGTTTATATATATTTAACTAACATTATTATCGCCTATTTCCCGACTCGCCGCCTACAGCCAACATAACCCTAAAAAGTATTTAACTATTTACCCGAAGATTTGAACTCGCTGCCTGTACCCCGCAAGGTCAGCCTTTCGCCACCTTAGCTACACAGCAGCAGAAGCGCGACATCCTTTCACCCCTGTCTAGTCGGACAAAAGACACGCATTCTTTCCTGTGCCCGCCCCGTCTCTGACCAACGATCTCACCTGTCCCTATTGTCTGGTTGACCTAGTGATCGCGAATGCCTTGCTATCTTATTCTGCCGTCTGCTGTGTTTGGTCGCTGTGTTTATATTCTTGCAATACTGCCATATCTTCGTATTTACATGCAGTTGCACTCGCCTAGTTATCATTAATCCTTTAGTCTAACCACTTAATTTGCATGCACATATATAGTTTATCTACACTCTGCTTATCTAACCGATTAATTTGACTCCCAACACTCTATTTCGGCCATTTAAATATAGGTCATTTGCAGGACGTCGCATCCAATCCTGCTCCTTGTCGGGTCGCGGTAAGTACACCTACTGTAGTTTGCTATAGCTCTCTAAACCAAGATACCTGATTATAATATACAATTAAACTAATAAGGTCTAAGTCTTATGTCAACTTACATTCAACTTCTGCCATCCAGTGGGTTTTCTGGTCGTCCTTCTGGGTTTCATTTGTCTCTGCCCAATCAATCGCTTGTCGTGGATCCCACTTGACCTTATTGTCCTATCTGACCTTTAGTCTCCTGCGTGGTTCCAACCGCAGTGTCCCTGGCTATGGTCGTCCTGTCTGACGTTTAGCCATCTACTGCAACTAACGAGCGGTCTCCTTAGCTGGCGGTCCTCTAACTCAAGTAGCTTTCTTGCACTTAGGCGACCCTCGGACTCTGCGTGTCTTTCCCTTCTTTGGCTTATCTGCCTTGGGTAGGTTCCGTTCACAGATCCTTAGTCGTTCTCACTCCTATCAGTGATTCAGACGAGTTCTAGCATGGGCGCTTGTCCGTCTTCCTTCACTTCCTCCTCCTACAGATACTATACAGACTTGGGCACGGATTAGCCCAATTTCTGAAGTCCTGTTACTATGTTCCTTGGGCTGCCCCAATAGGGCACAGGCCCCCGCCACTCCCGGAGTCCACTATCAACTGTCCTCTCTCCTGTTCGACTCTACTCCAACTGACTGGATCCCAAAGTATATATAACTTCTTGAGTTGGCGCATTTCTTGAATCACGTGACGTTTCTCTTCCTTGTGAAAGACTGCCCAATCAGCATGTAGCTGTGCCGCATAATTAATTCTCCCTAAACCGCTTTATTCTAGCTTCCTTGATACCACTAGGTTATAGTTTGAGGTTAACGGCCTACTTTTACCGCCTTTGCCTGTTTTGGTTCATGAGGCGTGGCCGTTCCCATATATCTAGCCATATCCGTTGTATTCCTTGCCCAAACTGACAGTTCCCCACAAAGCCTATGCTACGTTTTGGTTTCATGTTTCCTGAATTTCTTATTCCACTAACAACGAAAGGTAAACTGTCGGTTAGCGGGCTGCAGCAGAGTCATTGCCCGGCCACTCACTAATTTTGAACTTACTGGTCGGTGAACTCTTTGTTTCAAAAAGGCGGTATGTGAAAACCTTTTTTCCATACTGTCTCATACCCACCTACCAAAATCTGATGGGTCCCACCATCAATATAGAGTCATTCCTCCTTGAGATCAAAGCCCTGGCTCCACATCTGTCCTCCCTCATAAACAATATTGGATGCCTAAGGGGAAAACTCTTTTTGGAACTTCCACCCCAAATAATAATAATAAAGAATTACTGGTTGCACCCCCTGCTCTCCCAGTGCATAAGGAAGTTAAAACTTGTTCGTCTTCTGACGTGCATCATAACAAAATAGTAACCAACTAATATTATCAATAAAGACAGTTCAATCCCTTGCATGCTGGGGATTCCCCAGAAAACAAAATCATCAATCAATGGGTGCAATACTTAGGGGTACCACAATTAATAAAACAATGTCAATATAGGCATTCACTTAATATGCCACTCCCCTGTAACAACAACAAAACCAACAATCAAATTCACATCGGTGCTACCCACTAGGAAATCTGTACATCAATGTGCCCAGTCATCCTTGAATCTGAAAAAAAACATTGTAACAATTCCTATGACCCCACAGGCAAATGCCTGTTCACCACACAAAATAAAATAATCACTTCTCTCCTATTCGCAGGGACACATCATCCTGAAGCTGCAATCCTCATGATCAATACCGATGTACACAAAAACAAATCAGCCCCTGCTGTAAGTAAACAACATTTAGTGGCCATAGAAACAAACCAAACATATATCATGAAACAGCTTTTGACATAAAAACAAATGTGCGCCCAGTCGTTAGACATCGTGCTCAATTGTCTTGGCGCTGAAATAACTCTGGAAAAAAAAATGGTATGCCCAGTTCTTGGACATTATGTCCTACTCTCTTGACGCTGAAATAACTCTGACAACAAATGTGTGCCCAATTCTAGGACATCATGCTCTAACATTTATTCTTCGCCATGCCCCTTCACATTAAAAACAAACATGTACCCGCATTGACATCTACCCGGGCAATCTCAGATTATAAATGGTCTCCTTGGCCTCCTGGCACGACGTTGAACTGAGTGTTGTCACTATGACACCCAATACTACAGTTGTGTCTGCCCAACACAATAGAGTGAGGCCCACACAAAAATAAAAACATTCGCATACCCGACTTGACAACTTCCGCTATGGAAACAACAAGGGAGCTAACTACTCCCCAAAGGTTGATCCTATCAAGTAGTCACATTCATTTAAACAGCAAAATAACATGTTTCTAACTACATTCATGAACCTTGAACACGCTGGTACACAGAATTCCACCTCTGTTCCCGCATCTAAAAAAAAAAAAAGGGATTTTCTAACTACCACGAGTGACACTGCCATCTGTTTCTTCACAACAGCCATAATTAACTCACTGCATAAAACAAAGGGGAACAACCCCGCTTGGTGATGTAATTGTTCATGCGTGCATTTCTTGTATGCCACATGTGCCATTGATAACGTTTGGCACAGCCCGTCTCGCTCTGTTCTCTTTTGCAGAAGGAAAAGGGGGGGGGGGAAGCGCTATATTATCTTAGTGGCCTCGGATGTCTACACTGCCACCCGAAATGTTGGGTTCTGTCACATAAACAGCTTCATAACTACTGTTCCCTAAAAGAGTCAGCGAAATTCATTCCCCGTACAGCCACAGGTTTGGCTGGCTCTGCATAACAGGTGTGGGATTGTTCTTATACTTTGCATGGCTCTGGGTTTCGCCTGCCATGCCCTGTCGTCAATCATGACTCTGACTTCCTGGACGAAGAGTGGGTGACCTTTGTATAACGGTGGGGTATTTTATTGTGATACCCTTCAATCAGTGAGTTAGTCTTTAACGTGCACTGACATTAAGACTTTGGCCCTTTAATGATAACAAGATAAGGCCACCCTTACGTTGACTTGCTCTGCTCAGCTGTTTTCTGAGCTAATTTCGGACAGATTCCGCCGCGCTGACTCTTCTTCTGAGTTGGCTATCCCTGGGTATTTTGTTGTGGTGGGTTTTCCTGTATTCTTGTAGCAAGGTGGTTTGGCCGGTGTACTTTACACAAGAGTTTCTAACTGAACAGACTTAGTAGAAACCTCGCCGACAGATAGTTCAGACAATTTACCAACCAGCTGTGAGATAAGTAGCCTAGTAAAGGAGCACTTACAGAGACAACTATTGAGCTGGCAATAACGAACTACTGACTATAAGCGACAAATCTATGTATACGATCTTACTATGTAGTAGAACCTGACACCACCGAGACAAAGTTCACATGGAGTATTCTGGAAACTCCTGGACTACAATAGGAACCCCAGATTATTCTGGAAACAATCCTGCCAACGACGCCATTTTTGTGACAGCTAGAAAAGAAGAGGAAGAAGAGAGAGGAGGGAGGGAGGAGAGAGAGAGAAGAGAAAGAAAAGAGTGAGGGATATGATATAAGATAGTGTGAAGCCTAAAAGTTCGTTCCTCAGTCGAACTCTGCCTACAACGCACTATCTTCGATAATAAGGAAAGATGAAGAGAGAGAAGGAGAAAGAGGATGAGAGTAAGGGATAGGAAAGATTTAGGTTCGTGTCTCCGCGTGAGAACAATAGTTAATTACTATTGCACCATCAATGTCTCGTGGTGTATGTTATCAGGTTATAAAAGAGATGTACAGCCTCACAAGGTCTCAAAGCAACTCTACTTATATTACTTCAGACTGACAAGTCGAAATAAAAGACAACTCAATCATATATTTATTTCCTTCTGAACAATAACAGAGTGACAATCTACAACAAAAACGCAAAGAGTAATCAGTACATGCATTGCAGACACATAATGCATATTGAACTGTAATAATACGATGCTGCATTGCCTCACAAGAGATAGATAGATAGTGTAACAGCCTATGCAACTGGATGTTAGGGGAATGCCACTTATTATCACCTATTAACCGCATGAAGTAAAAGACTAAAGCTAGGAATTACACCGGCCTTTGTTTCGTAACTATCTTTCTGTAGGCTTATTAGTGGTCCATATATTCAGCCCAAATACCCATTGATCCATAGATTGATCCATCAATCCATATACCCAGGGATTATTTTGTTCAGATGAATATCTGTTTAGTCAAGTATGCCCGGTATGCTTGGGCAACTCCATTTTACCCAGACAATGTCTGAAACATTATAAAACAATACCCGTGAGTTTTATGTCACAATCAACCTTAGTCTTTCACTACCAACAAAGTCTTTAACAGCTATTGCTTCCCTATCTACGCTAGTATCAATATATCTTAGCCATAACATAAATTAACAACAGTATTTTAAACACAGTAATTTATCGTTTATATATATTTAACTAACATTATTATCGCCTATTTCTCGACGCGCCGCCTACAGCCAACATAACCCTAAAAAGTATTTAACTATTTACCCGAAGATTTGAACTCGCTGCCTGTACCCCGCAAGGCCAGCCTGTCGCCACCTTAGCTACACAGCAGCAGAAGCGCGACCTCCTTTCACCCCTGTCTAGTCGGACAAAAGACACGCATTCTTTCCTGTGCCCGCCCCGCCTCTGGTCAACGATCTCACCTGCCCCTATTGTCTGGTTGACCTAGTGATCGCGAGTGCCTTGCTATCTTCTTCTGCCGTCTGCTGTGTTTGGTCGCTGTGTTTATATTCTTGCAATACTGCCATATCTTCGTATTTACATGCAGTTGCACTCGCCTAGTTATCATTAATCCTTTAGTCTAACCACTTAATTTGCATGCACTTATATAGTTTATCTACACTCTGCTTATCTAACCGATTAATTTGACTCCCAACACTCTATTTCGGCCATTTAAATATAGGTCATTTGCAGGACGTCGCATCCAATCCTGCTCATTGTCGGGTCGCGGTAAGTTCACTTACTGTAGTTTGCTATAGCTCTCTAAACCAAGATACCTGATTATAATATACAATTAAACTAATAAGGTCTAAGTCTTATGTCAACTTACATTCAACTTCTGCCATCCAGTGGGTTTTCTGGTCGTCCTTCTGGGTTTCATTTGTCTCTGCCCAATCAATCGCTTGTCGTGGATCCCACTTGACCTTATTGTCCTATCTGACCTTTAGTCTCCTGCGTGGTTCCAACCGCAGTGTCCCTGGCTATGGTCGTCCTGTCTGACGTTTAGCCATCTACTGCAACTAACGAGCGGTCTCCTTAGCTGGCGGTCCTCTAACTCAAGTAGCTTTCTTGCACTTAGGTGACCCTCGGACTCTGCGTGTCTTTCCCTTCTTTGGCTTATCTGCCTTGGTAGGTTCCGTTCACAGATCCTTAGTCGTTCTCACTCCTATCAGTGATTCAGACGAGTTCTAGCATGGGCGATTGTCCGTCTTCCTTCACTTCCTCCTCCTACAGATACTATACAGACTTGGGCACGGATTAGCCCAATTTCTGAAGTCCTGTTACTATGTTCCTTGGGCTGCCCCAATAGGGCACAGGCCCCCGCCACTCCCGGAGTCCACTATCAACTGTCCTCTCTCCTGTTCGACTCTACTCCAACTGACTGGATCCCAAAGTATATATAACTTCTTGAGTTGGCGCATTTCTTGAATCACGTGACGTTTCTCTTCCTTGTGAAAGACTACCCAATCAGCATTTAGCTGTGCCGCATAATTAATTCTCCCTAAACCGCTTTATTCTAGCTTCCTTGATACCACTAGGTTATAGTTTGAGGTTAACGGCCTACTTTTACCGCCTTTGCCTGTTTTGGTTCATGAGGCGTGGCCGTTCCCATATATCTAGCAATATCCGTTGTATTCCTTGCCCAAACTGACAGTTCCCCACAAAGCCTATGCTACGTTTTTGTTTCATGTTTCCTGAATTTCTTATTCCACTAACAACGAAAGGTAAACTGTCGGTTAGCGGGCTGCAGCAGAGTCATTGCCCGGCCACTCACTAATTTTGAACTTACTGGTCGGTGAACTCTTTGTTTCATTGTTTCAAAAAGGCGGTATGTGAAAACCATTTGTCCATACTGTCTCAGTTAACATGCAAATGATGACATGATAATGACGTGACACTACTTGCCAGGTCAGCATTAGCGCCATGTGGCATTCTTCAGCGCAAGTGAGTACATCTACCAAAACGAGAAATGGAACAGGTCAGCTAAACAAAACTTGCGCTCTATCAGTCTTTCAGTTCCTTGCCCATTCTGACAACTACAGTACATCAGTTAAGTATGTACACATTTAATGTAGTTGTATCATTGTGTTGTTTGTGAGCTGACGAAGGTTTTAGCCGCAACGTCGATTCTGTCACTTGTGATTATGTTCTTCAGTCTATCAAGTGCCATGCCGGAAAGCGTGGGCTGTCATGACTTGCCATTTCACTCGATCACCAGAATCGTGGATCAGCTCAGTGTTCCTGTCTCGACCATGCCATGTGGTCAAGCCTTCCAGGTATCTACTTCTCGGTCTTCCTCTTGGTCTGTTCCCTTCGATCTTGCCAGTTGTCACTAAGTTCTCCAATCCATTTCTTCTCATAACATGTCCAAAATATTTCGACTGTCTACGTCTAATTTCTCTAATCAGTTTACGATGTTCATTTGTCTCCTGTAGTACTTGGTCATTGGTTTTTCTGTCTGTCCATGGTATTCTTTGCATTCTCCTCAGAAACCACATTTCTGCAGCCATCAGATGTTTTTCAGCCTCGCTGCACATTGTCCAAGTTTCACATCCATACAAAGGAACAGGCTCTATGTATCCCCTCAACACTCTTTTTCTCGTTTCAATTGACATCATTTTATTGGTCAGTATGTTTTTCATCTTGCTAAAGGCAACTTTCGCCATGGCGATTCTTGTTCTAATCTGTTCAAGGCATCTCCCATCAGATGTTATGACTGTTCCGAGATAATTGTACCGATTCACTTGTTGCAGAATAGTCCCATTTACTTGTATATTACATTGTGGTATTTCGTTCTTCCTAGTGACGACCATAATCTGTGTCTTTTTACAATTTAATTCTAATCCCAGTTGTTCACTGTGTGCAACAACCGTGTCAACTAATTGTTGCAGATCCTGTTCATTGTCTGCAATCAATACTGTATCATCTGCATATCTAATGTTATTGATGTTTCGTCCTCCATTGCTGATTCCATTTATATCTTCTACATTTCTGAAAATGTTTTCACTGTATAGGGAAAAAGATCTGGAGACATTACACATCCCTACCTAACACCTCTCTTAATAGGCTGATATGGTCCCACTTCATTATCAATCCTTATGGAAGCTTGTTGTTTCCAATATATGTTTTTTATAAGTCTAATGTCTTTCCCATTAATTAGTAGATCTGCAAGCATATCTACCATTTTGACATGTCTTACTTTATCGAAAGCCTTTGTGTAGTCAATAAAGCAAAGATGTATATCTTTGTTTACTTCTATAGAACGTTCAATGACTGAACACAGCATATACACAGCATTTACTGTACCCTTTCCTTCTACAAACCCACATTGTTCTTCCCTTATTTCAGCTTATATTTTCTTCCTCACTCTTTGCATGATAATTCGTAGCAAAATATTTGTGATGTGACTCATTATACTAATTGTTCTATGTTGATCACATTCCAAGGTTCCCGATGTCTTTGGGATTGCAATAAATTCAGAATTACATAATTTAGAACAGTGTTTCCCAACCTTTTTTGTACCATGCCCCACTTAAGCCTTTCTAAAATTCATATTGCCCCCCTCCCCCGCCCCATGCCCCCCCCCCCTCAACATATACATTATTTTTAATATTCAAAAATTGAAATGTTCACTAAAGAAACTTGAATGATAGGTTTTAGGAAGAAATCACTAGGTAATTATTGAGCAAACACAGTAAGTAAATTTTCAAAACATATAATGGAGAACTGAAATTCAAGTACAAAATAATTTTAATGAAAGATTTTTCTATATTATTTTAATTATTAGTAATTATTTATTAGTTAAATTTAGTGAGATCCTTGCGCTTGATGCTTGCTGCAAAGAGATCTTATGTCAGGTTCCAATTTAGTTAACTTCAGTCTCAAGTCTCCCTGTTTTGTTATATTCAGCCGATTTCTTCCATTTTTGAATTGCCCCCCTTAACAGTCAAATTGCCCCCCTGTGGGGCGTGGGCCCCACGTTGGGAAACACTGATTTAGAAGGTATATGTCTAGTATCATATCATGAGTTCAGCAGTCTGGTGACTTGATCTATTCCATATTCTTCTAAAGCTTTAATCATGTCTGTTGCGATATTATCTGAACCGGGGGCCTTGCCAGCTTTCATATGTTTAAGAACATTTCGAACCTCCATCTTCAAAATTGGATGTCCTTCATTATTAAATCGAATACCATACTGTTCATCTCTGTTATCATCATAAAGGTTTTTCACATGGTCTAACCACATGTAGAATATGATCTTTTTCTATTCTGATTTAGCCATCTTTAGTTTTTAGACAGCCTGCTGATGTTCTTGTTCTTTTATTAGTAAGTTTCTGAATTCTTTTGTGCACTAAGTTGGTATTTTGGCTGTTGTGTTGTTTTTCAGTTTCTAAGAAATTTTTATCAAGCCATGCTTCTTTTGCCTCCTTACATAATATTCTGACTTGTCTGTGAATTTCTTCATTTTTGGCAGAATTATTTTTTGTTGAGTCTTCTTGTTTCCATTAGTTGTAAAATTTCTTCAGTCATCCATTTCTTACGACCCACCTTCTTTAATTTTGGAATAGTTGTTTCTGCAGCCAAACTGATTGGATTCTTCAACATTTCCCACATCCTGGAATAGGATCTCTAGATCAGACAATATATCAAATCTGTTCTGTACTTCTATGTTGCTAATTTTAATGTCTCTGTCCTTGTCTTGCGATGCTCTGTCTTTAAGCGAAGCATAATGAACTAGGCACTTTTAAAGAAGGTAGTTTGCGATTGCTTTCCTTCTTGGCAGTGACCGTACTGGCCGGGTCACCGTAGCCATTGTCTCGTGAAAGAGATCTTCTGCCTACCGTCGCGAAACTTGAGACCATAACCAACAACTATCTGTCGGCTGCCCTCATAATTTCATCCACCACTGTGACGAAACGCGTTTATCTGTCTTGGGTCGTCAAGTTCCCGCACTATTTTGGCGCGTCATCGGGGACTTTCCCAGCTAAAAATAGACTGAGGGAAGCCGATGGAGGACTTATTATCTAGAATCGTCTCGAAACACTGGAATTCGAGTAACCCGTGATGCTGGGTATCGCTCTAACTTCCCGTGCAGAGAGATCTAGAAACTCTAGGCGGGGAATGACGTTTTCCCGAGAAAGTATCTTTTCTCAAGAAGCACTCGCTTCTTGTGCGCATTGAGTTGGCACGAAGCGGGAAATTGGCTAAACCAGCCATTCACTTACTTTTGTTCGAAGAGAACAGACGCTGGCCTGAATGTGAGCCATTTTTGTGTTGCGTCTCACCTCAACCATGATTCGGCTGACTGTTATAAAAAGGAAGCTGAGAAGCCCTTGAACAGTTCGGAAGCTGACTGGAGAGCTGGTTTCACCATCCAGGTAGATATTTGGTTAAATCATTTAACTTTGTACGTGTGTTCCACACGCCATTGTTCTAACCTCATTACCTATGCGGATGTCCTCGCATACTAATTAGCAAACCGATCGATAACGCCGGTGACAATTAAGCGTGTGTTTGTTTACCGTGTGCTCGCGAATCAGCTGTTAGGAACGCCGTAATGTGATGTGGGCGATTTGGGTTCCAAATATATGTACCATATATTGCCAATCGTTGCATCTATTAGGTTGCTGTGTTAGAATAAAACCTAGTTACTTGTGCCGGATGGAAACTTAGATTATGTCAGTCAGTTGCTGAAGCCAGAAGAACGGTTAGAAAACCAGGTAAGTTGGTAGGTGGAGATTCAGACAAAAATGTGCTTAGTTACTAAGTAAAGGAAGAACTTAGTTCTGTGCCACCAGGAATGCTGTAACTATTGTGTAAAAACTTAATAGTGAATTCATTGTGTGGAACAGCGGATTTCTGTGGAAAGGTAAGTGGCTTTGGTGCTATATCTATATATATATATATATGATGTGACATTGTGTATATATATTAGTTCAGGGCATGGGATACTTCCTGGGGGAATTCCGAACGCCGAATAGTTCGACGCGTGATAACACTGCGTGCCGTCGCGATGTAAATATGCGTTCTGAAATCTTGTCTAAGCTATCCTGGTTCTTTCATACTGGCGCTAGTGCGAGGGAATGCTAAGGTGCTGGAAGTATGGAAGGATGCAGGAGGCTGTATGAGACTGGGGAAATATAGAATATGGGGGATGTGAAAGCAAGTTATGAAAGTCTGTGTTGGTAGACCAAACCAACGATGAAGTTCAGTCCAGGCCAAGGCTAAACCACTTGGGAGGACAGAACTGGAACAGTACCCTTGGAACATGGGGGGGGGGGGGAACCTGTATTCTCAAGAAGGCTTCTTGACTCTAAGGCAGAGTCTGATAAGAAGAGTTTGCTGTGGCGTGGGCAGGTGGTCCCACCAGCAAACAGGCTTGTGTACATATTGGATGTGATCATGTACTATTCCTATATCCCGAGGGATGGTATATTGATCAAGTTTATGTTTCTTAATGTACATTGATGATGTTAGGAACGAGTCTAGGGACTCTTTACCTATTTGTTTAGTTCGATTAAATTAGAACAATAACAGCCTTGTATTACTACTGACGTTAGCGACGACTGGTAGATGATTAGGGATAGGTGAGACCAATGATCAGACTCGTCATTCTGATTTCTTGCTCTGTTTGACGGGCTGTTCTGTGAGGCCAGCTGACAATTGTGAACCCATGCTTTACAACTCTCCATATAGAGATAATGCTTTGGTTATATGAATAACTAACTAGCATGACTGAGAGTTGAGTAGTTATTGGTAGGATGCATGTGAACTAATGTTTGGGCCAGTATACTCTCACCGGTCGCTCTTCCTTTTCAGGAGTTTGCCTGTTGAGGAACCAGTCAACTATAATTGTTGTTGGCAGGAAACCACTTCGTGTGACAGAGCGAAGGGTTCAGTTCTTTACTTATCACGCCAGACTCCATCACACCAGGTACCCAATGTGATTCACCATGCGTGAAGGTTGCTTCAAGACATACTACTGCCCTGAAGGTGCACGTGTGGGAAGTGATGGTTTGTGATCGTTTAAAATAGAAGATACTCTGTTTTTGCCAGGAACATTTCAGCATGTTGAGTAATCATGCTCGACAGGGAACACCGGTCCGTCTGGTTTGACGGGGGTTCTGCCTAAACGCAGAAGTAACTAATCTTCAGACACTTGAATGGTTCTTTGGACAGCTCGAGTGGCAGGTCTTGAGAAGAACTACACCAGTATTGACGTGTGTCAAGTGTAACCCGGTGGAAGGGACTATGGATTATAGTCCAACCTGAATTGTTTCCGTAAAATAGATGTCTGATTCTATTAATGTACTGTTTCCGTATCCAGATTATCAACTGTGTTCTAGAAGGACTCAGTAACATTTTTCAGTAGCCATATCTGATCCTGCAAAGTGTGACTGTAAGAGACCATTGAATTGGTCAATGCCATATCGGTTCTGCAGTGGGACTGTGCTATGAGTGACAGACCATTCGGTTGGTCAGTGATATTTAGTTCATCGAAGTAACCAATACTTGGAGCCAAGTCCAGGAAGATTGTCTCCAACTCGGTTGTGTTCGAGAACTGTATTACCAGTGACTCCGTGGGAGTGTTATAGATGCAGTTGGTCCAGTGAAGTGTGGTCCAGCAGTGACTCTATTGTTGTGGTTCCACGTTCGGGAGACGGAGTGGTCTCCAAGGTTCTAGTCATCTCACTGGAAGGAAGCCGGGTGAGTGGCGGACCGACTGGACGGGACATCTGCATCCACTCTACTTCTCAACTCGATGAAGACACCTACATCTCTAAGTCTTTCTCTACTCTATCTTCTATTTGTGTAAATAGATTCTTCTATCAGGATGTTCATTTCAGTTCTATATTCTCAAGGGTAGAATAAACTTTATGTAAGTTGACTTGCTCTTTGTATAATGATTGAGTGTGGTCTCGGACGATGCCTAAGTGTTCATTGTTCAACAGGTGTAGGTAGTTAGTGGGGGTCTAGAATCTGGAGGGGTGTGTAGACGTAATTAAATAACCTGAGATCAACCACAGAGTAAAAAAGTGTATCTGCTCGTCCAACCCCTGGGGCTAGAATACACGGGAGTGCTAGAGACACCTCGGGTGTGGTTCACTCTCACTACCCAAGGTGAACCCGAAACACTCCGTTACAGAGTGGGGGCTCGTCCGGGAGTATTCCAAGATCTTTGTGTGTTGTAGACCTCTCACATAGGGATAGGGACTTTGTCTTTATCCTCTACTACAGTCTACATAAGATTCTACTACTTCTACCTATTTCCTAACTGTCTGACGGACATTTGTGTTGTGGTGATTAGTTAGTACTAGTGATTATTGATTCATTGTATTGCTTCACCCACACATACTTGAGTACCCACCTATCATAGTCAACATGTCTACCCAAGAGATAGACTTGGACAAAGTTCAGGAAACTGGACGTAAGTCTGGTCTTGAAGGAGATGCTCTGAAATCCTATGTCCAAGAGGTGGAAAGAAATTTTCGCCAAGAGGAAAGAGAGAGGAGGAGAGCAGAAAGAGAACTGGAAGCCAGTAAAGTGGCTCTGGAGGAAAAGAGGATAGCGGCTGATACTGAAATGAAACGGCTTGAGTTGGAAGCCGAGAAAGAAAAACATGACCATGAGTATCGAATGAAGCTACTTGAGGCACAGGTGCCTGCTACAGGTGTAACTGATGGAGCTATGGGAGGAGGTGTACCTCCTGGCTCAGAGTCAACCAGTAGACGTGACTACCAGGCTATGAAATGGCCTTTACAGCCGTTCGAACCCGAGAAGGAACGGATAGACCAATACTTAGAGAAGTATGAAGCCATGTCTATTGCAATGGGTCTAGACAAACAGAAATGGTGTTTGAAACTCTCCCAGGGACTCCGTGCCGAAGGTTATGAGGTGTATGCACGCTTACCACCGGGGTTACAGAATGATTACCCGGCATTGAAAGCGGCTCTCTTGAAGAGATTCGAGATCACCGCGCACTCATACCGAAGGAAGTTTCGAACGGCGAAGCGAGAACCTGGTGAACTGTTTTCAGCATACAGTGTGAGATTGAACTCATACCTTCTTAAATGGATGGCCTTGGCCGGATTTAATGAGGAGTATGAAAGTTTGCGTGAGTTGATGGTTGTAGATCAGATGCGAATGCAAATGTCTAAACCCTTGCGAAACTTCTTAGGTGAGAATGGGGCTGAGAGATTGGATATAGTCACCAAGTTAGCCGAAAGATACGTTGAAGTCTATGGCGAGACTGGGGACACCAGTCCAACAGATCCGAGATCGAAAGATCCGGATCAAGGTAAGTCAAAGAAGAAGTCAAAGAAGACCACAGGTTCTGATGAACCAAAGAAACAGGTAAACTCTTTAGAGAAGATCTCTAACGTCAACCAAGGTAAGAATAGCCCACCTAGTTCTCCAAAGAGGAAGTGGAGTGAACGATGGTGCAAATTCTGCAAGTCCAGCACTCACAATACGCGTGAGTGTAAGAGTAAGCCCAAGGACTTTCACTTTGCTTGTCTTGCTGAGGTTAGGGATAGATCGTGCAGGAAAGTGAAGTCGGTTGATGGGAATGGAGAAACTAGACGACCTCCAGTGGTTGAGAGAGTAGAAGTGAATGGGCGACAGGTGTTGTGCCTCTACGACACGGGATTGCAATTTTCAGCTGTAATTGCATCCCACCTGACAGGCCCAGAGCAACTCACCGGGGAGATGACGGAGATACAGCCAGCCAGTAGGAGTGCTGTGGCGTTACGTTGCCCGATTGCCAATGTGGAGATTCGGAGCAAGTACGTTACTGGACGCATTCAGGCGGCAGTCGTACCGGATCCTCTCTATCCCCTAATTCTGGGCCGGAAGTACGTGTTTCTGGGAGAACCAGAACACCCTAGCATCCATCAGTCTAGGCAGGTCAAAGATACAGAGGAAGAGGGTCTCGAAAAGGTAAGTCTCCGAAATACTCACCCGGATAGAATGAGTAATGCTCGGAGCAAGGATGCGACGGAGTGTCCTTGTTCGGAATGGTTGCCCAACAATGAAAACCCGTTAACTCAGGGTAAGTTCAACTCTGATAACCAGTCAGCGTTAATTCAGACTGGAACAGAGAAAAGGCAGAGGGAACGTAAGTTGGTTCCTGAGAGCTTCAGAGCTAATCTGCTGCGAACGGTACATGTCAGGTCCCCAACCGGACATCTGACTGTAGGGACAACCAGTAAATGTCTATCCCGGTACTATTGGTGGCCGGGAATGACAGGCGACGTGCGCAGGTATATTAGGTCTTGTCCGGAGTGCCGTAAATGCACACCTGAGAAACGGACGAAGACGAAGATATCCTTAGAGGTTGGAGACCGAGTTCTAGTACTCCTCCCAATCGAGGGGAACGAATTCGAAATCGGGTGGCAGGGCCCATTCCTAGTGGATAAAGTGGGGCTCCACAAGCACTATGGAGTGGTGATCCTGGGAAAGTCTACTACTTTCCATTCCAGTCTCCTCAGGCGCTATGAGGGGAAGCCCGATGATAAGTCCACCAGCCCAAGGGCGCCGAGATTCGCTGAAAGAACGGTTCGGGGTTCAGGTCAGGTAGCGGAAAGCCTGTCACACCATAGGAAGTCCTATATGTATGTGCAGGTACCTTCTTCGGTTCAGCCCGGTGCACGGGGGAACATGACCGGCCAAAGGAACACCCGCAGTGCTAGCTACACTGAGAACCGTGGTCGAAAGAGGTGGGTTGTGTCGGAACGAACCCAGACCCTTGGTCCCTCAATCCGACCGACTGCAGTCCAGCTTGGTCCTCGAAAGGGGAAGCTGGAGTTGCAGAAGTCCAGTAAACTCTGGCAGGAACGATCGTTAAATCAGGTCGAGACGGGAGCTCTGGTCCGCAGGACACTGCGAGATGCCCGATCGCAGTAGCGGAGTAGGCGTTGATCACCCGTGATACTGAATAGCTTGTTACCCCACCGAATGTGGTAAAAGTATTCTATACAATATTGACGGGTTAGACTTCCTCACCCGCCATCCGGTCTCTTAGAAAGAAGAACGAACGACATAGACAGCTTCTGCGTAGAAGTGGAACGACGGGGTCGATCCTCTTAAAGTGGGGGCCTATGTGACGAAACGCGTTTATCTGTCTTGGGTCGTCAAGTTCCCGCACTATTTTGGCGCGTCATCGGGGACTTTCCCAGCTAAAAATAGACTGAGGGAAGCCGATGGAGGACTTATTATCTAGAATCGTCTCGAAACACTGGAATTCGAGTAACCCGTGATGCTGGGTATCGCTCTAACTTCCCGTGCAGAGAGATCTAGAAACTCTAGGCGGGGAATGACGTTTTCCCGAGAAAGTATCTTTTCTCAAGAAGCACTCGCTTCTTGTGCGCATTGAGTTGGCACGAAGCGGGAAATTGGCTAAACCAGCCATTCACTTACTTTTGTTCGAAGAGAACAGACGCTGGCCTGAATGTGAGCCATTTTTGTGTTGCGTCTCACCTCAACCATGATTCGGCTGACTGTTATAAAAAGGAAGCTGAGAAGCCCTTGAACAGTTCGGAAGCTGACTGGAGAGCTGGTTTCACCATCCAGGTAGATATTTGGTTAAATCATTTAACTTTGTACGTGTGTTCCACACGCCATTGTTCTAACCTCATTACCTATGCGGATGTCCTCGCATACTAATTAGCAAACCGATCGATAACGCCGGTGACAATTAAGCGTGTGTTTGTTTACCGTGTGCTCGCGAATCAGCTGTTAGGAACGCCGTAATGTGATGTGGGCGATTTGGGTTCCAAATATATGTACCATATATTGCCAATCGTTGCATCTATTAGGTTGCTGTGTTAGAATAAAACCTAGTTACTTGTGCCGGATGGAAACTTAGATTATGTCAGTCAGTTGCTGAAGCCAGAAGAACGGTTAGAAAACCAGGTAAGTTGGTAGGTGGAGATTCAGACAAAAATGTGCTTAGTTACTAAGTAAAGGAAGAACTTAGTTCTGTGCCACCAGGAATGCTGTAACTATTGTGTAAAAACTTAATAGTGAATTCATTGTGTGGAACAGCGGATTTCTGTGGAAAGGTAAGTGGCTTTGGTGCTATATCTATATATATATATATGATGTGACATTGTGTATATATATTAGTTCAGGGCATGGGATACTTCCTGGGGGAATTCCGAACGCCGAATAGTTCGACGCGTGATAACACTGCGTGCCGTCGCGATGTAAATATGCGTTCTGAAATCTTGTCTAAGCTATCCTGGTTCTTTCATACTGGCGCTAGTGCGAGGGAATGCTAAGGTGCTGGAAGTATGGAAGGATGCAGGAGGCTGTATGAGACTGGGGAAATATAGAATATGGGGGATGTGAAAGCAAGTTATGAAAGTCTGTGTTGGTAGACCAAACCAACGATGAAGTTCAGTCCAGGCCAAGGCTAAACCACTTGGGAGGACAGAACTGGAACAGTACCCTTGGAACATGGGGGGGGGGGAACCTGTATTCTCAAGAAGGCTTCTTGACTCTAAGGCAGAGTCTGATAAGAAGAGTTTGCTGTGGCGTGGGCAGGTGGTCCCACCAGCAAACAGGCTTGTGTACATATTGGATGTGATCATGTACTATTCCTATATCCCGAGGGATGGTATATTGATCAAGTTTATGTTTCTTAATGTACATTGATGATGTTAGGAACGAGTCTAGGGACTCTTTACCTATTTGTTTAGTTCGATTAAATTAGAACAATAACAGCCTTGTATTACTACTGACGTTAGCGACGACTGGTAGATGATTAGGGATAGGTGAGACCAATGATCAGACTCGTCATTCTGATTTCTTGCTCTGTTTGACGGGCTGTTCTGTGAGGCCAGCTGACAATTGTGAACCCATGCTTTACAACTCTCCATATAGAGATAATGCTTTGGTTATATGAATAACTAACTAGCATGACTGAGAGTTGAGTAGTTATTGGTAGGATGCATGTGAACTAATGTTTGGGCCAGTATACTCTCACCGGTCGCTCTTCCTTTTCAGGAGTTTGCCTGTTGAGGAACCAGTCAACTATAATTGTTGTTGGCAGGAAACCACTTCGTGTGACAGAGCGAAGGGTTCAGTTCTTTACTTATCACGCCAGACTCCATCACACCAGGTACCCAATGTGATTCACCATGCGTGAAGGTTGCTTCAAGACATACTACTGCCCTGAAGGTGCACGTGTGGGAAGTGATGGTTTGTGATCGTTTAAAATAGAAGATACTCTGTTTTTGCCAGGAACATTTCAGCATGTTGAGTAATCATGCTCGACAGGGAACACCGGTCCGTCTGGTTTGACGGGGGTTCTGCCTAAACGCAGAAGTAACTAATCTTCAGACACTTGAATGGTTCTTTGGACAGCTCGAGTGGCAGGTCTTGAGAAGAACTACACCAGTATTGACGTGTGTCAAGTGTAACCCGGTGGAAGGGACTATGGATTATAGTCCAACCTGAATTGTTTCCGTAAAATAGATGTCTGATTCTATTAATGTACTGTTTCCGTATCCAGATTATCAACTGTGTTCTAGAAGGACTCAGTAACATTTTTCAGTAGCCATATCTGATCCTGCAAAGTGTGACTGTAAGAGACCATTGAATTGGTCAATGCCATATCGGTTCTGCAGTGGGACTGTGCTATGAGTGACAGACCATTCGGTTGGTCAGTGATATTTAGTTCATCGAAGTAACCAATACTTGGAGCCAAGTCCAGGAAGATTGTCTCCAACTCGGTTGTGTTCGAGAACTGTATTACCAGTGACTCCGTGGGAGTGTTATAGATGCAGTTGGTCCAGTGAAGTGTGGTCCAGCAGTGACTCTATTGTTGTGGTTCCACGTTCGGGAGACGGAGTGGTCTCCAAGGTTCTAGTCATCTCACTGGAAGGAAGCCGGGTGAGTGGCGGACCGACTGGACGGGACATCTGCATCCACTCTACTTCTCAACTCGATGAAGACACCTACATCTCTAAGTCTTTCTCTACTCTATCTTCTATTTGTGTAAATAGATTCTTCTATCAGGATGTTCATTTCAGTTCTATATTCTCAAGGGTAGAATAAACTTTATGTAAGTTGACTTGCTCTTTGTATAATGATTGAGTGTGGTCTCGGACGATGCCTAAGTGTTCATTGTTCAACAGGTGTAGGTAGTTAGTGGGGGTCTAGAATCTGGAGGGGTGTGTAGACGTAATTAAATAACCTGAGATCAACCACAGAGTAAAAAAGTGTATCTGCTCGTCCAACCCCTGGGGCTAGAATACACGGGAGTGCTAGAGACACCTCGGGTGTGGTTCACTCTCACTACCCAAGGTGAACCCGAAACACTCCGTTACACTGCCTTCCGTTTCTTCTTTTGAACACTTCCAATAAACGAATACGAAATAACACCACATAATCCACAGGAAAACGCGAAAACAGCGTCGTCCCGAAGAATAAACGCGTCACGTCGTCGCCACCTTACCGGAATTATGTTCTTGCTAAACTAAATATGTCCACTTTTGGATTTGGATGCCGTACCAACTCTATGTTTATAGCTTGACAACAGTTCCACCAACTTTACGTATCTTCTCCACAGCTGCGCTCTGTCGCCAGACACTGCAGTCCCACCAACTTCACCACAGCTGGGCTCTGTCGCCAGATACTGCAGTCCCACCAACTTCACCACAGCTGGGCTCTGTCGCCAGACACTGCAGTCCCACCAACTTCACGTATCTTCTCCACAGCTGGGCTCTGTCGCCAGACACTGCAGTCCCACCAACTTCACGTATCTTCTCCACAGCTGGGCTCTGTCGCCAGACACTGCAGTCCCACCAACTTCACGTATCTTCTCCATAGCTGGGCTCTGTCATAAGGTACAGCAGTAACATTATATCTGATATGCCAGCTTAAATCTATATTTGAGGAAACAAACATTGAAATCAAGGATCACGTTGGGAACACAACATAAAATGAATAACAAGAGTGTGAGATGGCAACAGTCACGGGTAACTTTATTACAGCAACATTCACGGGTAACTTTATTACAGCAACATTCACAGCAAAGAACACCAGACAGTCTCACGTTTCACCAAACTGACTTCTGTGATTTAAACACACACAAGAGGGTCGGCAGACGAGTGCTGCAACTACCTGGCCACTTCGACCAGCACACACCTCCTGGACTGATCGTGTTATTTATAGTAACATCTCTTGTAGAAGGCTACACGAACGCACCACAGTCTGGGAATGGGGAGATATGGGATACAATCACAACCAGAAGTGCAACAAATTTGTTGTAGAAGTTCCAACAAACAACATCCAGCGCCCGTTGATGTCACCATTACACGTTTGTGTCAGCATGAGCGTCATCTCTGATTCCTGATAGCAAAGATGTATAGTCCATAAATTGCAATGTCGTAAATACCTGGTATATAATCAATCAATCAATCAATCAATCAATCAATCAATCAACCAATCAACCACCTACACAAAGTGTTGTATATAATTAATCAGTCAATCACATGCAAATAAATCAACCACCAAATAATCGATCAATCAACCAATCAATTACATGCAAAACAAACCAATTAACCAACCAATCAATCAGACAATAAAACAATCAATTACATATACAATCCATTATGTCCAACTAA
Organism: Cepaea hortensis; assembly: GCA_963921405.1. Lineage (NCBI taxonomy): Eukaryota > Metazoa > Mollusca > Gastropoda > Stylommatophora > Helicidae > Cepaea > Cepaea hortensis. Next base: position 69,732,051 of record OY992879.1, read on the forward strand.
TCAATCACATATACAACCTGTTATGTCCCACCAATCAATCACATGTACAACCCGTTACGTCCCACCAATCAATTACAATGTCAGCTATACCCAACCAATCAAACATACATCACTCACATATCCAATCATTTATTCACATCTACAATCTACAATATTCGACAAAACATTCACCAACTCATTCAACAAATTTACTGAAGAAAGCATCAACTCGAACACACAATACTGTTCTACACACTCTTTGATCTTAATAAGCAACCAGTCACCTAACCCCGTCACCTTACGAATGTCAAAACACCGGGCAACCACAACCACACACACACACACACGCACATAGACACGCATACACACAGGGTTGTCACAGCCTGTTTGACAGACAGCTCATGTAAACATTGACCAACGTGGTCACTGGTTGGCTACGTCAGTTCTGTGACTATTCCATTCCCGGAAGAAGAGCTCGGCTTATTGCTCGAAACGTTGAGAATACCCATTTATGTCACTGTAGCTGAGCAGACCAAATAGCTGCTTTTTTGTTCACAATAATAAGCACACACTCTCGGACATACACACGCGTGGACACACATCCACATATAGAGATACTTTTACATGTTACGAGGTGTGCTGGATACATGGTAAAACAAGTAGAGACACTTCTACACGTCACGACGTGTGCTGACTACATGGTAAAACAAGTAGAGACACTTCTACACGCCACGACGTGTGCTGGATACATAGTAAAACAAGTAGAGACACTTCTACACGTCACGTGGTGTTCTGGCTACATGGTAAAACAAGTAGAGACACAAGATAAGAAAGGTGAAATTAAACAATAGTAATGAAGGATCCCATACCACATACAATAAACAGCGATACCCAGAGAGACCAACCACTATATATATATATATATATATATATATATATATATATATATATATATATATATATATATATATATATATATGCCGGCTGCCTGGCCGAGGGGTTAGCAGCTTTCTCCGTTAATCCCGAATACTCTCGTAGTCAACGTGAGCGGACGAGAATTAGAAGTGGTTCGAGTCACACTAGTGACTTATGAGACTATGCAGCCGGTCGCTCACAATGTCGTGGCGTGCTGATGAGCGTAATCTAGCCTAGGAATCAACATACAGCTGAAAGATGCTGGTGTTGACCGCAATATCCTGAAACAGGATGGAAACGCGGGAAAAAAAAAAAAAAAATATATATATATATATATATATATATATATATATATGTATATATGTGTGTGTGTGGTGTGGGTGTGTGTGTGTGGTGTGGGTGTGTGTGAGATAGATAGATAGATAGGTAGATAGAGAGATAGAGAGATAGATAGATAGAGAGAGAGAGAGAGAGAGAGAGAGAGAGAGAGAGAGAGAGAGAGAGAGAGAGCGAGAGCGCGAAGAGACAGATATGACGATACTTGGGTTCCCTGAGCAACCACAACAGAACTAGAGGTAAAATTGACAACATTAAAAGATAAACTCCACATTATTAATATCATTGCTTGATAAAATTATAAATGATTCACTGCTGTCCCCATCATCATCGTCGTCATCATAATTGCTATCGTCTCTGCCAGTGTTATGATGACAAGCATGCTGACAACTACAACTGCTGTCACCACCGACAGACTGATTGAGACAGTCGCCTCCAACAACCAGAAAGTCACTTTCTGTGCTGCAGGAGTTGACGTCCGGTGATCCCCGAGAGGTAGACTCCAACATCGGATTCTCCAGCCTGAACTGGTCATCTGTAAGAAGCTTCCGGAAGTCGAAGCAGACAAAGTCTGTGCTGGATGTGGACATACCTGGGAGAGCAGCACCACCGTCGTGTGGATGTGCACAACCGAAATCATTAGATGAAACGTATATTTTATCGTCAAGAGCCTCACAGACAGGCGGTGAGAGAGCTTGATGCTCCTGGCACTCACTAATCATTCTCTGAATCCTCTTGACTCCCTCTGTTGATCCATCAGGATAAGGAGATTCTAAGATCTCAAAGCTGTCCGTAGAGTACGTGCGTTGAAGCACTGCTAGCTGTTGGACTTCCTGCTCACTGACATGACGCTTACATGTAGTCTCCACTTGTACATGTTCTCCAATTGTCACTGGATGCATGGCACTGGCCAACTCATGGTGTTTTGATTCTGTTCCTAGAGCACCAGAACTTGAGGTCAAACGGTGGACACCTTGAGAGTTGCCTGAGAATATGAGAGCCACATTCGCCAACTGGGCAAAAGCCAAGGACAGCATACGCGTGAGCGGACGGAGGCTGGCCCATCTGAGGACAGGTGCATGGTGCTCCACTGGCACCAGACTCGATGACGTCTCCCCAGCTTGTTGACTCCCAGCTTCCCCGTCCTTGGAGTCAGAGGCACATCTCGGAGAATCCACGTTGGGTGTCTCACCTGGAATCTGTGTACAGGATGACTGATTGAAGCTGTAGTTATGTTCTTCCATGGCTGGTGATTGAGCTGAGTCCTCCCTGGCGGGTGACTGTTCTTGCTCCTGTGTGATGGAAGACTGAGCTCGAATAACCCTCCCTGGATGCTTGATGCCACGCATGATCTTCAGTGAGTCTTGTCCGTGACATGGGCAGACTTTCTGAGAGGCTGATGTCGATATCTGTTTTAAGCTCTTGGAGTACACGTGAGGATGTCTGAAACGATGCTCAGACTTGACGACCGAAGCTCTGTCAGATGGTTGCGCTGGTGTCACTGGTGTGTTTATCAAACACGGAGACGATGACGAGATGAGGGAGTGAAGTGAAGACTTGAGCATCAGTTGCCGTGTGCCTACACACTTGTCTCCAGCCACCGATTTTGTGTCCTCACATATCTGAAGAGCTGGTGTTGACTGAGACAGGCGGGCATTCAATGTACATGGAAACCCAGAAGCTTCGGGCTGTGTGGTCTGTGTTGCCCTAAGCTGCTCTCTGGAAGCAAACGCTTGGTGCTGGTCATCGGGTCTAGGCTCCTCGAAAGTTGCCTTCAGCTGATGCTGCGAGTTTTGTTCAAAATGAGGCCTTTCATTCTGATGGATGTTGACAGGTAAAGTCTCGGACTGGGATGATGACTGGTCCTCGTGTGTAGACCCGAGTCTGTATATGACATCTACAATACAGAACAGTGGAAACATGGTAATAATGAAAAGAAAACAAACATTAATATTTCCGTTAGTATAATACTGTATATGTCAAACAAACAATTAACAACGGCACAGTATCCGCACTTACAAATGCCTGTTGATACATCCAGATGTCAGACACCTCTCCCTCCTCCTCCGATCATTGTTGGGTCATGTCTTCTTGACCATGTCATTATCCATACCGTGTGCATACAACTGGTGTCCAGCCTTGTTTGTGAGTTCCTGTCTTCACTTGACCATCGTTCTATACCGTGTGCATACAATTGGTGTCCCGCCTGGTGAGTTCCTGTCTTCACTTGACCATCGTTCTATACCGTGTGCATACAACAGGTGTCCAGCCTTGTTTGTGAGTTCCTGTCTTCACTTGACCATCATTCTATACCGTGTGCATACACTGGTGTCCAGCCTTGTGAGTTCCTGTCTTCACTTGACCATCGTTCTATACCGTGTGCATACACTGGTGTCCAGCCTTGTTAGTTCCTGTCTTCACTTGACCATCGTTCTATACCGTGTGCATACAATTGGTGTCCAGCCTTGTGAGTTCCTGTATTCACTTGACCATCGTTCTATACCGTGTGCATACACTGGTGTCCAGCCTTGTGAGTTCCTGTCTTCACTTGACCATCGTTCTATACCGTGTGCATACAATTGGTGTCCCGCCTGGTGAGTTCCTGTCTTCACTTGACCATCGTTCTATACCGTGTGCATACACTGGTGTCCAGCCTTGTTTGTGAGTTCCTGTCTTCACTTGACCATCGTTCTATACCGTGTGCATACAACTGGTGTCCGGCCTTGTTTGTGAGTTCCTGTCTTCACTTGACCATCGTTCTATACCGTGTGCATACAATTGGTGTCCCGCCTGGTGAGTTCCTGTCTTCACTTGACCATCGTTCTATACCGTGTGCATACAATTGGTGTCCCGCCTGGTGAGTTCATGTCTTCACTTGACCATCGTTCTATACCGTGTGCATACAATTGGTGTCCCGCCTGGTGAGTTCCTGTCTTCACTTGACCATCGTTCTATACCGTGTGCATACAATTGGTGTCCCGCCTTGTGAGTTCCTGTCTTCACTTGACCATCGTTCTATACCGTGTGCATACAATTGGTGTCCCACCTGGTGAGTTCCTGTCTTCACTTGACCATCGTTCTATACCGTGTGCATACAATTGGTGTCCCGCCTTGTGAGTTCCTGTCTTCACTTGACCATCGTTCTATACCGTGTGCATACAATTGGTGTCCCGCCTGGTGAGTTCCTGTCTTCACTTGACCATCGTTCTATACCGTGTGCATACAATTGGTGTCCCGCCTGGTGAGTTCCTGTCTTCACTTGACCATCGTTCTATACCGTGTGCATACAATTGGTGTCCCGCCTTGTGAGTTCCTGTCTTCACTTGACCATCGTTCTATACCGTGTGCATACAATTGGTGTCCCGCCTGGTGAGTTCCTGTCTTCACTTGACCATCGTTCTATACCGTGTGCATACAATTGGTGTCCCGCCTTGTGAGTTCCTGTCTTCACTTGACCATCGTTCTATACCGTGTGCATACAATTGGTGTCCCGCCTGGTGAGTTCCTGTCTTCACTTGACCATCGTTCTATACCGTGTGCATACAACTGGTGTCCAGCCATGCCAGCCAGTGATGATAGTATATGTGTTGCTAGCGTACCTTGCTAGCTAGCACCTGCAGGCTATCAACACAAGGACTGCTTCCTCTCCTGCGACCACATTAGAGCCACTCCGACGGTACATGCAAGCAGCAGCTGAGACATCTCTGGTCAGCTCTAGCAGTTTCGGTATTTCTGCTCTCACTTGTCAGGTCCCCACACTCGGCGTTGTCACCTCCGACATGACAGCTCTGTCATCCCAGACTCCCGCATCACCCACAGGACCGAGGCTGTCCCAACCAGACCGTCTCATGTCTGTAAGTACTTGTATTTCATCTATCATCGTCATGGCTGTAAGTGTTTCATCCAATATCGTCATGGCTGTGTTTCATCTACAGTCGTCATGTTTTGAAGCTCGTGACCACACAGAATCTACTCATTCCTGTGTACACTCGACATTACTTGTGCTCTGTATACACTCGACATTACTTGTGTTCTGTGTACACTCTACATCACGTGTGTTCTGTGTACACTATACATCACGTGTGTTCTATGTACACTCTACATCACGTGTGTGCTGTGTACACTCTACATCACGTGTGTTCTGTGTACACGCTACATCACGTGTGTTCTGTGTACACTCCACATCACGTGTGTTCTGTGTACACCCGATATTACTTGTGTTCTTTGTACACGCCACATCACGTGTGTTCTGGATCCGAACACTATGTTTTTGTTCTGACGTAGACCCCACTAGGTCAAATTTACTGTATCCCACAACTCACACTTATATGGTTGGTTTGTCCGATGACTCACCATTAAATAGTTGTTTTGTCCTGTGACTTATATTATATGGCTGTTTTGTCTTGTGACTCACCATTATACGGTCGTATGTTCTATGACTCACCATTAAATATCAGTTTTGTTCTATGACTCACCATTACATGTTTGTTTTGTGCTATAACTCACCATTATCTGGTCGTTTTGTTCTATGACTCACCATTATATAACAGTTTTGTTCTATGACTCACCATTATATAACAGTTTTGTTCTATGACTCACCATTACATGTTTGTTTTGTGCTATAACTCACCATTATCTGGTCGTCTTGTTCTATGACTCACCATTATATAACAGTTTTGTTCTATGACTCACCATTATGTGGTCGTTTTGTTATATGACTCACCATTATATGGTAGTTTAGTTCTGTAACTCAGCATTATATCTTTGTTTTGTTTTGCAACACCCGTATATGGTAGCTTTGTTCTATGACTCAGCATTATGTTTTTTTTTGTTCTATGACTCACCATTATGTGGTCGTTTTATTCTATGACTCACCATTATATGGTTGTTTTATCCAGTGACTCACCATTATATGATCATTTTGTCCCATGACTCACCATTATATGGTCGATTTGTCCAGTGACTCACCATTATATGGCCGTTGTGTTCTGTGACTAACTATTATATGGCCGTTTTGTTCTATGACTCACCATCACATGATTGTTTTGTTCTATGACTCACCATTATATGGTAGTTTTGTCCTGTGACTCACCATTATATGATCGTTTTGTTCTATAACTCACCAATATATAGTCGTTTTGTTCTATGACTCACCATTATATTGTTGTTTAGTTCTAGTAATCACCATTACATGGCGGCTTTTTTCTATGACTCATCATTATATGGTTTGGGTATCTAGAACTCACAATTTCATTGTTGTATTATCCTAGAACTTACCATTACAATTACTGTTTTATTCTAGAATTCACCATTTTATTGCTTCATTCAAGAACTCAGACTTACTTTGCTTTATTATAAAACTGATTGTTACATAACTGCTTTATTCTAGAAATCACTTTTATATTGCGTTATTCTAGAAGTCACCATTATATTGCTTTATTCTAGAAGCCACCTTTATATTGTTTTATTCTGTAAGTCCCCTGCATTTTGCCTTATTCTCAGGTTTGTCCATGGGACACATTTTTCAGTCCCATTCCCATCCCATCCCACAGTCATTTTGCCTGTCCCATCCCATGGGATTCCCATGATAATACTAATATGGAATACAGTTCAAATAAAATTATGAAATTTATGAAAGTTTAGGGTTAGTGTCTACTAAATAAGACTACATGTACAAAGAGACATGTAAAACAACAGAATTTATTCATTTGAATATTCAAGAGTATTTTATTAAAACACAGTTTAATCTAAATACGACAATTCAGTGTCATTCTGACTCTCTCATTCTGTTTCTGAGTCACTCTGCTCATTCAGCACATTATCAATTTCCTGCTGATCGACTGTTTCTAATAATTCAGTTAATCCAGTTAATCCCTGAACCAATACCACAATTTTCATCTTACATGCAAATCTGATATCAATCAATCAATCAATCATGTGCCATGCCGGAAATCTGATATACACAGAGTTTATAACGAGAGCTGGTAACATCCGTTTTCGTAACTTACTCAACAACAATCCAGCTGCACTAAATAGGTGCTCTACTGCCGCTGAGGACACTGGTATGGCCAAGACAATTTTCGCACTTGCTTTTTAGCAATGAAATCCTATGTTCATTTTTCCAATAATTTAATGGTTGTGAAGTTGGTTGCCGTAATTTTTGAAACATGGTGACTTCATCCTCAAGGCATTTGTTTCTGGGGTCAGCAAACTTAAGTCAAAATCACTTTTCGGCTTTTGTTCTACAATTCCTGCTACTTCACATACAGCAGATGATTCAGAAGAAAGATATAAATCCTTGATGAATGAAATAACAGTTGGAACAACAGACTTAGAAAAAGCGATCCAATCATTGGCCCATTTATTGGTGTTCACATTCCCTTTCTTCTTAGTAACAACTGACTTAACCATGTCTTCTATTTTGGCTTTGATGTCAACTCCAGTAAGGAATGCTGCAGTAACTGCCAAAGAACTGCCACAATATGGCCAAAGTTTTTCTCCAATAATTTTCTGAAAGTTCTCACAATATTTCTTCACCATGCTGCTGGAAGTTTCTTCGTCAATATCAACAATAACTTTGTACAACTGATAGTCTAGGAGGAAGTATAACAGCAAAATTAAATGAGATGTAGTACCATCAATTTCTAGTTTGTCAAAAAAGTTTTGAATTTCTCATGAATGTACAGAATTCCTTTAATCTGAACAATATTCGGAATGTGGTTTAAGAATTCTTCATCATCTTCATTAAAGTTATGCGAGTAATATTTTTAAATGGGCATTGAAACGTTGGTAATATGATCGCATGCGCGCATTTATTAATTTATCCGGTGTCCCACCACGAGATAAAGAATTGATACAAGTATATAAAGAAAAAGGAAGGATAAAAGGCTTTAAAAAGGTTAAAAAAAGGTGCTATGACGTGGCTACTGTCCCATGTGTCCCATGGGAAATACAAATGTTTGCTGTCCCGTCCCATCCCATTCCTATGGACAAGCCTGCTTATTCTCTAAGTCACCTTTACAATGCTTTATTCTAGAAGCCACCTTTATATTGCTTTATTCCAGAACTCACCATTCAGCTCCTGCACAGTTTGTTCCAGATCGTCTGCTAGCGAGTACATGACCGCGGATATAATCTTCCTCGTCTGGCAAATCCATTCCGCCATTTTCTAACCGTGGTCACGTGGTCCTTCCAGAAATACTGGAAAAGAAAAAGAACGATGGGGCTTGTATACACAAACAGACATATTTATATACATTCAGACAGACAAACATATACACACAGAAACAGACAAACATATACACACAGAGACAGACAGGAAGATAAACAGACACAAATAGACATACATACACATTGATACAGATCGAAACTAGGCGTATTATTCTTGGATGTACAAGAGATACAGCATGCAGGTCGATGCGCTACCTTCTTGATGTTCCAACCATGGGGGACAGAATACAAATATGCAGAGCACGTGCCCATCTCAGAGTCAACGCAAACACCCAACATCCATTGCATAGCGAGATTAAGAAGGTAAAGAGCAGCAGATTAAAAAGAGGTTCATTTTCGCGCCAGGACATGCGGGTGTACAAGGAAATCAGCAGACTGACAGGCTTGCAGGTAAGGCTACCGTGGAAGGCGGACGAGCCATGGACCAGGCAGACATTCTGAATGCTCTACGAGAAGTAAGTCGTTTACGAGAACCAAGTGATGACTGTGAATCTACAACCATGGTCAGGCTGCGAGAACAACAAGTTAAAAGGGGTGTGGCAAAACAAGAACACTACGCAGGAAGCCAAAGAAGGTTAATAAACCAACACAGAACTGGCGTCGTTAGCCGCTACACGTTACGGGATTTGCTGAGGAGGAGATCCGAGCACTTATGGACTGAATGGTTCGATGTGCAATGAGGATGATCAGTCTACTAACTAGCTAACTAACTAGCTAACTTAGCTAACTAACTAGCTAACTAACTAACTAAATAACCAACCAACCAACCATCCAACCAACCAACCAACCAACGAACTGACTGACTGACTGACTGACTGACTATACATATTGTTGTCTGCCACACGTCCTCTACCTCCACGGATATACCAATAGTCCCAAACCTGTTATATTCAATGTCCCAGGCCTGCTATATTCAATGTCCGAAGCCTGTAAAATTAAATGTCCCAAGCCTGTAATACTCAATGTCCCAAGCCTCTTATATTCAATGTCCCAAGCCTCTTATATTCAAGGTCCCAAGCCTGTTATATTCAATGTCTCAAGTCTGTTATATTCAATGTCCCAAGTCTGTTATATTTAATGTCCTAAATCTGTTGTATTCAATGTCTCAAGTTTGTTATATTCAATGTCCCAAGCATCTTATATTCTATTCCCACGTCTGCTAAATGCAATGTCCCACGCCTGTTATACTCAATGTCCGAAGCCTGTTATATTTAATGTCCCATCCCTGTTATATTCAATGTCCCAAGCCAATTATACTCAATGTCCCAAACCTGTTATATTAAATGTCCCATATCTGTTATATTCAATGTCCCAAGCCTGTTATATTCAATGTCTCAAGCCTGTTATATTAAATGTCCCATATCTGGTATATTCAATGCCCTAAGCCTGTCATATTCAATGCCCTAAGCCTGTCATATTCAATGTCCAACATCTACGACTGTATTAAACGTTGACATGCGGATCGTATCACGAGTGATTGTACAGTGACAGGGAACATAACCAGTGATTGTACAGTGGCTGGGAACATAACCAGTGATTGTACAGTGGCTGGGAACATAACGAGTGATTGTATAGTGGCTGGGAACATAACCAGTGATTGTACAGTGGCTGGGAACATAACCAGTGATTGTACAGTGGCTGGGAACATAACGAGTGATTGTATAGTGGCTGGGAACATAACCAGTGATTGTACAGTGGCTGGTAACATAACCAGTGATTGTACAGTGGCTGGGAACATAACGAGTGATTGTATAGTGGCTGGGAACATAACCAGTGATTGTACAGTGGCTGGGAACATAACCAGTGATTGTACAGTGGCTGGGAACATAACCAATGATTGTACAGTGGCTGGGAACATAACCAGTGATTGTACAGTGGCTGGGAACATAACCAGTGATTGTACAGTGGCTGGGAACATAACCAGTGATTGTACAGTGGCTGGGAACATAACCAGTGATTGTACAGTGGCTGGGAACATAACCAATGACTGTAAAGTGACTGGGAACATAACCAGTGATTGTACAGTGGCTGGGAACATAATCAGTGATTGTACAATGGCTGGGAACATAACCAGTGATTGTACAGTGGCTGGGAACATAACCAGTGATTGTACAGTGGCTGGGAACATAACCAATGATTGTACAGTGGCTGGGAACATAACCAATGACTGTAAAGTGGCAGGGAACATAACCAGTGATTGTACAATGGCTGGAAACATAACCAGTGATTGTACAGTGGCTGGGAACATAACCAGTGATTGTACAGTGGCTGGGAACATAACCAGTGATTGTACAGTGGCTGGGAACATAACCAGTGATTGTACAGTGGCTGGGAACATAACCAGTGATTGTACAGTGACTGAGAACATAACCAGTGATTGTACAGTGGCTGGGAACATAACCAATGACTGTAAAGTGGCTGGGAACATAACCAGTGATTGTACAGTGGCTGGGAACATAACCAGTGATTGTACCGTGGCTGGGAACATAACCAGTGATTGTACAGTGGCTGGGAACATAACCAGTGATTGTACAGTGGCTGAAAACATAACCAGTGATTGTACAGTGGCTGGGAACATAACCAGTGATTTTACAGTGGCTGGGAACATAACCAGTGATTGTACAGTGGCTGGGAACATAATCAGTGATTGCATAGTGGCTGGGAACATAACCAGTGACTGTAAAGTGGCTGGGAACATAACCAATGACTGTAAAGTGGCTGGGAACATAACCAGTGATTGTACAGTGGCTGGGAACATAACCAGTTATTGTACAGTGGCTGGGAACATAACCAGTGATTGTACAGTGGCTGAGAACATAACCAGTGATTGTACAGTGGCTTGGAACATAACCAGTGACTGTATCGTGGCTGGGAACATAACCAATGACTGTAAAGTGGCTGGGAACATAACCAATGACTGTAAAGTGGCTGGGAACATAACCAATGACTGTAAAGTGGCTGGGAACATAACCAATGACTGTAAAGTGGCTGGGAACATAACCAATGACTGTAAAGTGGCTGGGAACATAACCAGTGATTGAACAGTGGCTGGGAACATAACCAGTGATTGTACAGTGGCTGGGAACATAACCAATGACTGTAAAGTGGCTGGGAACATAATCAGTGATTGTATAGTGGCTGGGAACATAACCAATGACTGTAAAGTGGCTGGGAACATAACCAATGACTGTAAAGTGGCTGGGAACATAACCAGTGATTGTACAGTGGCTGGGAACATAACCAGTGATTGTACATTGGCTGGGAACATAACCAGTGATTGTACAGTGGCTGGGAACATAACCAGTGATTGTACAGTGGCTGGGAACATAACCAATGACTGTAAAGTGGCTGGGAACATAACCAGTGATTGTACAGTGGCTGGGAACATAACCAGTGATTGTACAGTGGCTGGGAACATAACCAGTGATTGTACAGTGGCTGGGAACATAACCAGTGATTGTACAGTGGCTGAGAACATAACCAGTGATTGTACAGTGGCTGGGAACATAACCAGTGATTGTACAGTGGCTGGGAACATAATCAGTGATTGCATAGTGGCTGGGAACATAACCAGTGACTGTAAAGTGGCTGGGAACATAACCAATGACTGTAAAGTGGCTGGGAACATAACCAGTGATTGTACAGTGGCTGGGAACATAACCAGTTATTGTACAGTGGCTGGGAACATAACCAGTGATTGTACAGTGGCTGAGAACATAACCAGTGATTGTACAGTGGCTTGGAACATAACCAGTGACTGTATAGTGGCTGGGAACATAACCAATGACTGTAAAGTGGCTGGGAACATAACCAATGACTGTAAAGTGGCTGGGAACATAACTAATGACTGTAAAGTGGCTGGGAACATAACCAATGACTGTAAAGTGGCTGGGAACATAACCAATGACTGTAAAGTGGCTGGGAACATAACCAGTGATTGAACAGTGGCTGGGAACATAACCAGTGATTGTACAGTGGCTGGGAACATAACCAATGACTGTAAAGTGGCTGGGAACATAACCAGTGATTGTACAGTGGCTGGGAACATAACCAATGACTGTAAAGTGGCTGGGAACATAACCAATGACTGTAAAGTGGCTGGGAACATAACCAGTGATTGTACAGTGGCTGGGAACATAACCAGTGATTGTACATTGGCTGGGAACATAACCAGTGATTGTACAGTGGCTGGGAACATAACCAGTGATTGTACAGTGGTTGGGAACATAACCAATGACTGTAAAGTGGCTGGGAACATAACCAGTGATTGTACAGTGGCTGGGAACATAACCAATGACTGTAAAGGGGCTGGGAACATAACCAATGACTGTAAAGTGGCTGGGAACATAACCAATGATTGTACAGTGGCTGGGAACATAACCAGTGACTGTATAATGGCTGGGAACATAACCAGTGACTGTACAGTGGCTAAGAGCATAACAAGAGTTGTAGTGATCACAACCATGCCGCCAGTACAACAACCAACGTCTCTGTCATGTTGAGAAGTTAGAGCTCCAACCATACAACTCACATGCCGTGGGTACACTTAACTGTGCTCGAAAGAGACCTGGTAGGTTCCGCACACTGTCCCAGCAAACAAACTTAAGTCTGATAAATGTCAGGGGAAGGACTACAAGTGTAACAGCTAAACTGTTCTCTAGGCCGCGGTCTTAAGTTAAAACTGAGATTATGGGTGAATTCAAAAGCTGTAACTGCCCGGAGATGAGAAGTGGCCGACTGTGCTCCTACACACCGCCCCCCCCCCCCCCCACATACACACACCCACTCACACACACACACGCCCAAACACACACAAGAACATCCGCAACGGGCTAGTCAGACTTTGTCGGCTGCATCACGACACACTGACCCATGGGAACATACCTAGAGCATACGTGTTCGACTGATCCTCGTGATCATGATATCTGTAACCCCATCTCTAACTGACAGGATCACACAGAGACCTGCTTGACTGATCCCGAAATCCTGTTATCTCTACAACAATCTCAAACTCCGAGGATCACACACAGGATCCCGGATTGTTCAAATATCATTTAGTAGACCGATCCAACCAGAGACATGTGATAAGATTGGCTTCGCCTGATCACCCGCGTGCATCATACGCCATGTCATCGAATGTTTTGCTAACACGTCTGTTCCAATAGAAGCACGCCTGATACCAACAAAGACACATATCTGGTAGAAAGGGCAATCCCCACCGTCCAAGTATCCTACTCCTTCGGTGTCAGAGGCTAGTGGAATCCACGCCACATGACCCCATGACCCCGATCCTCAGCAACATCACAATAGAGCAGCCCAACAGATCCTTAGTAACATCACAAGACAACACTTCATCAGCTCCTCAGCAACATCACAAGAGAACAGCCCAACAGATCCTCAGCAACATCACAAGACAACAGCCGATGAGAACCTCAGCAATATCACAATAGAGTAGCTCAACATATTCTCAGCAACATCACAAGATAACAACCTAAAAGATCCTCTGCAACATCATAGGAGAACAGCGCAACAGATTCTCAGCAACATCATACGAGAACAGCCCAACAGATCCTCAGCAACACCACAAGACGACAGCCCAGCACATCCTCAGCAACATCACAAGACAACAGCCCAACACATCCTCAGCAACATCACAAGATAACAGCCCAACAGATCCTCAGCAACATAACAAGACAACAGCCCAACACATCCTCAGCAACATCACAAGACAACAGCCCAACACATCCTCAGCAACATCACAAGACAACAGCCCAACACATCCTCAGCAACATCACAAGACAACAGCCGATGAGAACCTCAGCAATATCATAATAGAGTAGCCCAACATTTTCTCAGCAACATCACAAGATAACAACCTAAAAGATCCTCTGCAACATCATAGGAGAACAGCGCAACAGATTCTCAGCAACATCATAGGAGAACAGCCCAACAGACCCTCAGCAGCATAACAGGAGAACAGCCCAACATATTCTCAGCAAGATCACAAGAGAACAGCCCAACACATCCTCAGCAACATCACAAGAGAACAGCCCACAGACCCTCAGCAACATCACAAGAAAACAGCTCAACAGATCCTCAGCAACGTCACAAGACAACAGTTCATCAGATCCTCAGCAACATCACAAGACAACAGTTCATCAGATCCTCAGCAACATCACAAGACAACAGCCCATCAGATCCTCAGCAAGATCACAAGAAAACAGCTCAACACATCCTCAGCAACATCACAAGAGAACAGCCCACAGACCCTCAGCAACATCACAAGAAAACAGCTCAACAGATCCTCAGCAACATCACAAGACAACAGCTCAACAGATCCTCAGCAACGTCACAAGAGAACAGCCCACAGATCCTCAGCAACATCACAAGAGAACAGCCCACAGATCCTCAGCAACATCACAATAGAACAGCCCAATAGATCCTCATCAACATCACAAGACAACAGTTCAACAGATCATCCGCAACATCACAAGACAACAGCTCAAAAGATCCCAGGCAACATCACAAGAGAACGGCCCATCAGATCCTCAACAACATCATAAAACAACAGCTCAAAAGATCTATGTTTACCGTGTGGGTTCCAGACAAGAGAGTGTCCAGTTATATTGTTCCCTGGGTTTCCCTGTTGGTGTTCTATCCAGGGCCCGTGTATTTTCCTTACCCCTGGGATTTGTCCAGTTCTCTCCATGAGCTCCACTTTGGTGATTCCGTCATACCATTTTATTCTCACTATTCTGAGCAAGCCGTCTCCCTGGTCTAGGGGTTACACGACTTTCTCCGTAATCCCGTATACTCTCGTGAGTAACGTGACGTGCGCGAGAATCGGTAGCCGTTCTCTCCGCGTCGGTAACTTACGGGGTATGTGAGCCGGTCGCTCAGAAAGCAATGGCAAACTACTGAACGTAATCTTGCCAAGAAATCAACAATCAGCTGAAAGATGTTGATGTTGACAGCGATGTCCTGTAAAGGATATGCGAACAAATTAAACAAACAAAGAAAATTCTGAGCAAGCATCAATTTTTGTGGCAATGTTTGTACGAGTTGTTTGACCCAAACAGTAATACGGATGTAACATTGGAGATACAAATTAAAAATTTGGTGCTAAGTTTAATTTACCTTCAACAAATGTCCCAGTGCTATGAAATGTCCTCTTGTCTGTTGTGTCCTTATTTTAATATCTCTTTATGTTCCCAATTTGTGTCTATATTCCTTGTTATATTATAAATGTTCGTCCTTCAACTTTAAACCCACACTTGCAGCATGCCTATTTTTAGCGTGTGGACATATTGATGACATAATCCAACAGTCTATCAACAGTAATGATGATATACTCCGAAACTGAATCTATTTACAGCCAATTCTGTGGTGACTTATTGTAAACGCACGATTTAACGGTCGCCAATCATGGAAAATTAGCAGATAAGTCAAGAATTATGTTGAAGTTAGTGAGCTGTGGTTTTATAGTAGAACTAGCTGACCCGGCCCGGCTTCGCCCAGACCCTGGTGGGGATCATCTCATTTAATTCATATAAGTAGTCATATAAGCTCCCGTTCCCGTTCCCGACTATCTATCTATCTATCTATCTATATGTCTGTCTGTCTGTCTGTCTGTCTGTCTGACCCGGCCCGGCTTCATCCAGACCCTGATGGGGAGCATCTCATTTAATTCATATAAGTAGTCATATAAGTTCCCGTTCCCGACTATCTGTCTGTCTGTCTGTCTGTCTGTCTGACCCGACCCGACTTCGCCCAGCCCCTGTTGGGGAGCATCTCATTTAATTCATATAAGTAGTCATATAAGCTCCCGTTCCCGACTGTCTGTCTGTCTGTCTGTCTGTCTGTCTGTCTGTCTGTCTGTCTGTCTGTAGGAGGAGGAGGAAGAGGGAGGAGGAGGGAGGAGCAGGGAGAGGGAGGAGGAGGGAGGAGGAGGAGGAGGTAGAAGGGTGGAGGAGGAGCAGGGAGGAGGGAGGAGAAGGAAGAAGGAGGAGGGAGGAGGGGAGGAGGAGGAGGGAGGAGGAGGAAGAGGGAGGAGGAGCGAGGAGGAGGGGGAGGAGGAGGGGGAAGAGGAAGAGGAAGGAGGAAGAGGGAGGAGGAGGGAGAAGGAGAACGCAGGAGGAGGAGAGGGGAGGAGGAGGAAGAGGAGGGTGGAGGAGGGAGGAGTAGAGGAGGGAGAGGGAGGAGGTAGAGGGAGGAGGAGGGTGGTGGAGGAGGTAGGAGGAGGGAGAGGGAGGAGGAGGGAGGAGGAGTGAGGAGGAGGGGGAGGAGGAGGAGGAAGAGGGAGGAGGAGGGAGAAGGAGGAGGAGGGAGAAGGAGGAGGAGAAGAACGCAGGAGGAGGAGGGGGAGGAGGAGGGGGAGGAGGAGGGGGAGGAGGAGGAAGGAGGAGGGAGAGGGAGGAGGAGGAGGGAGGAGGAGGAGGGAGGAGGAGGGAGGAGGAAGAGGGAGAAGGAGGATGGAGGAGAAGGAAGGGGAGGAGGAGGGAGGATGGGGAGGGCGGAGGAGGAAGAGGGAGGAGGAGGGATGTGGAGGGAGGAGGAGGAAGGAGGAGGTAGAGGGAGGAGGGAGGAGGAGAGAGGATGAGGGAGAGGGAGGAGGAGAGGGAGGAAGAGAGGGAGGAGGAGGGGGAGAAGGGAGGAGGAGGGATGAGGAGGAGGGAGGAAGAGGAAGGAGGAGGAGGGAGAAGGAGGAGGAGGGAGGAGGAGGAGGGAGGAGGAGGGAGGAGGTGGAGGAGGAAGGAGAGCGAGGAGGAGAGAGGAGGGCGAGGAGGAGGGAGGAGGAGGAAGAGGGAGGAGGAGGTGGAAGAGGGAGGAGGAAGAGGAGGGAGAGGGAGGAGGGGTTGGGGAGGAGGAAGAGGCTAGGAGGAAGAGGAGGAGGGGAGCGGAGGAGGAGGAGGATTATAACGCATATGCCTGTAGATAAGTGCATCGAAAAGGTGGGGAGCATCTCATTTAATTCATATACGTAGTCATATAAGCTCCTGTTCCCGACTATCTGTCTGTCTGTCTATCTATCTGACCCGGCGTGGCTTCGCCCAGCTCCTGGCGGGAAGCGTCTCATTAAATTCATACAAAAAAAAAAAAAAAAGAATGTCCTTCCACACACCATCCATTATTTTTAATGAAAACTGTTTTTAATCACCTACATGAGTGTAGATAACTACTTTAAGCATAAAAAGATGAGTTACAAGGTTATGTATTATGCATTATTTTTTATAAAAAACTTTGAAAATGCCTTAAAGATTATATCATGATTTCTTATAACTCATATTCCTGTATATAACTATAGACAAAGAGTTTATAAATCTTTGAAAACGATGCAACAATATGACTATAAGGTATATAGCAATGTTATTAAAAGTTATGCCCCTTGAAATAACTTTTCTAGAGTTAAGTCCCCTTGCTATATAGAAACTATAATGAAAAATGAAATAGTAAATAATATTAAGTAAGTAGTCGATTTTACACTAACATAAATATGACAGTTGGCAGCGCGAAAATGAGAGGAAGACGTGTAGAAAATTTCATCTCAATCGGAATGACTGTTCGCGAACGCATAAAAGACATACATACATACATACATACAGTCTTTGTTATATATAAGATGGTGAGAATACCATGGACGGATAGACAGAATGATGAGAATACCTTGGACGGATAGACAGAATGATGAGAATACCATGGACGGATAGACAGAATGATGAGAATACCGTGGACGGATAGACAGAATGATGAGAATACCGTGGACGGATAGACAGAATGATGAGAATACCGTGGACAGATAGACAGAATGATGAGAATACCGTGGACGGATAGATAGAATGATGAGAATACCGTGGACGGATAGACAGAATGATGAGAATACCGTGGAAGGATAGACACAATGATGAGAATACCGTGGAAAGATAGACACAATGATGAGAATACCGTGGACGGATAGACATAATTATGAGAATACCGTGGGCGGATAGACACAATGATGAGAATACCGTGGACGGATAGACATAATTATGAGAATACCGTGGGCGGATAGACAGGATGATGAAGATTTCTAGAATGAACTCCCAAAGAGAACTGGTTACTCACATCAGAAGCAGACAAACCACATTCTTTGGGCATGTCATGAGAAAAGGAAAGTTGGAGTATGTCGTCACAATGGGAAAGTTGGAGTATGTCGTCACAATGGGAAAGTTGGAGTATGTCGTGACAACGGGAACATTAGAGTATGTCGTGACAACGGGAAAGTTGGAGTTTGTCGTGACAAAGGGAAAGTTAGAGTATGTCGTGACAACGGGAAAGTTGGAGTATGTCGTGACAACGGGAAAGTTGGAGTATGTCGTGACAACGGGAAAGCTGGAGTATGTCGTGACAACGGGAAAGCTGGAGTATGTCGTGACAACGGGTAAGTTGGAGTATGTCGTGACAACGGGAAAGTTGGAGTATGTCGTGACAACGGGAAAGTTGGAGTATGTCGTGACAACGGGAAAGTTGGAGTATGTCGTGACAACGGGAAAGTTGGAGTATGTCGTGGCAGGGGAAAGCTGGAGTATGTTGTGACAACGGGAAAGCTGGAGTATGTCGTGACAACGGGAAAGCTGGAGTATGTCGTGACAACGGGAAAGCTGGAGTATGTCGTGACAACGGGAAAGCTGGAGTATGTCGTGACAACGGGAAAGTTGGAGTATGTCGTGACAACGGGAAAGCTGGAGTATGTCGTGACAACGGGAAAGCTGGAGTATGTCGTGACAACGGGAAAGCTGTAGTATGTCGTGACAACGGGAAAGTTGGAGTATGTCGCGACAACGGGAAAGCTGGAGTATGTCGTGACAACGGGAAAGCTGGAGTATGTCGTGACAACGGGAAAGCTGGAGTATGTCGTGACAACGGGAAAGTTGGAGTATGTCGTGACAACGGGAAAGTTAGAGTATGTCGTGACAACGGGAAAGTTGGAGTATGTCGTTACAACGGGAAAGCTGGAGTATGTCGTGACAACGGAAAAGATGGAGTATGTTGTGACAACGGGAAAGCTAGAGTATGTCGTGACAACGGGAAAGTTGGAGTATGTCGTGACAACGGGAAAGCTGGAGTATGTCGTGACAACGGGAAAGTTGGAGTATGTCGTGACAACGGGAAAGTTGGAGTATGTCGTGACAACGGGAAAGCTGGAGTATGTCGTGACAACGGGAAAGCTGGAGTATGTCGTGACAACGGGAAAGTTGGAGTATGTCGTGACAACGGGAAAGCTGGAGTATGTCGCGACAATGAGAAAGTTGGAGTATGTCGTGACAACGGGAAAATTGGAGTATGTCGTGACAACGGGAAAGTTGGAGTATGTCGTGACAACGGGAAAGCTGGAGTATGTCGTGACAACGGGAAAGCTGGAGTATGTCGTGACAATGGGAAAGTTGGAGTATGTCGTGACAACGGGAATGCTGGAGTATGTCGTGACAATGGGAAAGTTAGAGTATGTCGTGACAACGGGAAAGCTGGAGTATGTCGTGACAACGGTAAAGTTAGAGTATGTCGTGACAACGGGAAAGCTGGAGTATGTCGTGACAACGGGAAAGCTGGAGTATGTCGTGACAATGGGAAAGTTGGAGTATTCCGTCACAAGGGGAAAGTTGGAGTATGCCGTCACAAGGGGAAAGTTGGAGTATGTCGACACAATGGGAAAGTTGGAGTATGTCGTCACAATGGGAAAGTTGGAGTATGCCATCACAAGGGGAAAGTTGGAGTATGTCGTCACAATGGGAAAGTTGGAGCATGTCGTCATTATGGGAAAGTTGGAGTATGTCGTCACAAGGGGAAAGTTGGAGTATGTCGTCACAATGGGAAAGTTGGAGTATGTCGACATTATGGGAAAGCTGGAGTATGTCGTCACAAGGGGAATGTTGGAGTATGTCGTCACAATGGGAAAGTTGGAGTATGTCGTCATTATGGGAAAGTTGGAGTATGTCGTAACAATGGGAAAGTTGAAGTATGTCGTCACAATGGGAAAGTTGGAGTATGTCGTCACAATGGGAAAGTTGGAGTATGTCGTCACAATGGGAAAGTTGGAGTATGTCGTCACAATGGGAAAGTTGGAGTATGTCGTCATTATGGGAAAGTTGGAGTATGTCATCACAATGGGAAAGTTGGAGTATGTCGTCATTATGGGAAAGTTGGAGTATGTCGTGGCAAAGAAAGTTGGAGTATGTCGTCACAATGGGAAAGTTGGAGTATGTCGTCATTATGGGAAAGTTGGAGTATGTCATCACAATGGGAAAGTTGGAGTATGTCGTCATTATGGGAAAGTTGGAGTATGTCGTGGCAAAGAAAGTTGGAGTATGTCGTCACAATGGGAAAGTTGGAGTATGTCGTCATTATGGGAAAGTTGGAGTATGTCGTGGCAGGGGAAAGTTGGAGTATGTCGTCATTATGGTAAAGTTGGAGTATGTCGTCATTATGGGAAATTTGGAGTATGTCGTGGCAGGGGAAAGTTGGAGTATGCCGTCACAATGGGAAAGTTGAAGTATGTTGTCACAATGGGAAAGTTGGAGTATGACGTCACAATGGGAAAGTTGGAGTATGTCGTCACAATGGGAAAGTTGGAGTATGTCGACACAATGGGAAAGTTGGAGTATGTCGTCACAATGGGAAAGTTGGAGTATGTCGTCACAATGGGAAAGTTGGAGTATGTCGTCACAATGGGAAAGTTGGAATGTATCGTCACAACGTGCTGTTTGTATGTGTTGTACTTTGCAGCTTGTTTATTGAAAATATGTCTTGCACTAAGAGTATGTGTTGTACTGACAGTATGTGTTGTACTGACAGTATGTGTTGTACTGAGAGTATGTGTTGTACTGACAGTATGTGTGTTGTACTGACAGTATGTGTTGTATAACAGAGTGTCTGTCTCTGTTAAGGGGATCTAGGTTGGCGTGCAAGAGAAAAAGGGTCTAAACTTCAGTGCACGCGGGAGCACCCCGGGGGGATGTAAAAGTAACTAGGGATGCTCACGCGTTGACGTAACGGTAGGAAACGCATTAGTTACCAGCCAGCAGTCTCAAAGGGAGGTCGCATAAAAGTCGTCATCTGGTATGTCAAATTAGTTGGACCTCCCTTGTTTGTTGATGATGTTTTCAGAGTGTATTATTCATATGAGCCTATGATATTAAAGTAACTCGAATAAATTCTATACATTCGGAAGTCTGCTGGAGTTGAGTTGTCTCTGAGGCTTCATTATTTCGCCGTACTGTCACATAGGCGAAATGGTGCCCACATGACCAGGATTCGAGTCTAGACAACTTCATTGTCGCGGCCATTGACCGAAGTACTGGACCACTATACTTGATGGGGCCACAGATCTATACAGTGCCTGCACAACAGACTGTTGGAAAATTCGGTACCTCTAGCACTATAGCACCTAATCAGACCTCTACTGAACATTTCGAGAAGTTTTCAAAATGCCGATCAATCTTGAGCTCTCTGCTGGGTTGTGAAGCCCGCGTTATCAAGTCAATCTTGAGCTCTCTGCAGGGTTGTGAAGCCCGCGTTATCAAGTCAATCTTGAGCTCTCTGCAGGGTTGTGAAGCCCGCGTTATCAAGTCAATTTTGAGCTCTCTGCTGGGTTGTGAAGCCCGCGTTGCGTTATTAAGTCGATCCTGAGCTCTCTGCAGGGTTGTGAAGCCCGTGCTATCAAGTCGATCCTGAGCTCCTCTGCTTGGTTGTGAAGCCCACTGTCCAAACATTCCCGTACGTTACTGTTCGTGAGGCTTGCTATCAAGATCGTTTTTGGGTGTCGGATACCTCTGATCGTACCTCCCAGTGTTGCAAGGTTGAAACCAGAGAATCATTACACTATACAGCTTCTATCGAGTGTCTATATGCAGGCGTAAAAAGGATTAATCGTTCTGTGGAGTCGAGAATTGGTCTAATTTGGCAGTCAACACTTACAACCGAGGAATTTGTCACCGTAAAGTAAAAATTTAATAATTTACTTATTAGAAGAGTATAGAACTTGATTTGTTTGATTTATAATAGAAATATATTAGTATATTATTGTAATAGATTGTATTGTATAAATTTACAATGGAACCTCAGGACCTTTCGTTAGGACAGGTACTTGGTGGAGTAGGAAGAGCTATATCCAGGTTGGACACAGCCTTGAAACAACAGAGCGTAGGTACTGGTATCGAGAAATTTAGCGGTCAGGCCAAATATTTCAAATGGATGGTGGGTATAGATAAACATGCTTTCTTAGTAGGAGCCACCGAAGAAGAGAAGAAAAAAATATCTTACCAGCCTAGCGTATCACCAGTGTCTGACCACATAAGAAGTAAATTGGAAGCAGGAGTAGATGAGACCTGGGAACAGTTTAAAGATGATTTGGCGCGAAAATATGCAGAGATCACAGATCCCCAACACGCGTTCTCGGTATTGAGGCAATCTAAACAAGACAATGGAGAAAGCGTTCAGTTGTATAGTGATAGGTTAATAAATCTAGCAGAAGAAGCATTTCTAGGACAGAATGTACAAGGTGAAGAGGTGGAAAGAATGCTAGTAGGGATATTCGTAGATGGAATAAGGTCGGATGGACTGAAGTTCAAACTGATGAGGGAAAATCCAGCTAGATTATCACAGGCAGTAGACATAGCCATACAAGAGGAAAGTTTAAGGAGGCGATTTAGATTAAAGGTAGGCAGAGAAACAGGAAGCAATAGAGAAGAGAGAATAGAAGAACCTATGGAGGTAGGCCAAACGAGATATGGATGGAGAAGGCACGGAGTTAATCAGACTAGGGCCGAAATACAAACACTGGTAGGAAATAATGAGGCTACGCAGGGCAGAGGAAGGCAGATGAGGAATGATACAAGACAAACAATGGGTAATGTAGGTATGGTCTGTTGGAATTGTGGACAGAATGGACATAGTTATAGGTTTTGCGGCAACAGACACGCTCAAGTAAACACTCAGAATCCTATTAATAGGAGGCAAAATAGAAATAGCTGGAGACGGAATAGGATAAATAATATAGAAACACAGACACATAATAGAGGTCGACATGGTCGGGGTTTCAATCCAAATAGCCAATATAAAACCAATACGCTAAGGCCACGTCTTGGTTCAACCTGCTTTAACTGTGGGCAGGAAGTACACTTTTGTAGACCATGTCCAAATAGTAAACGGCCGCTTTATAACGACGACAGAAAGTACCGCAGGCGTGATATTAACTGTATAAATATTAAATCTGATGTGGCAAGGACACGGAGGTGTATGGAGAAACAACATAACAAACCAGAAGTCAATGCTTATCAGAGAAAGAATTTTTATAAGAAACGATGGAACTGGCCATCTAATAATGAAGAGGTGAGAATATTGCGAAATCAGTGGTTCGAGAACAGACGGTTGAGACATTCACTTGCAAAGTCAAGCAAAAGAGAAGATCAGGTCAATAAAACCTCAGGTGGTCAGAAGGTGTTTGAAGTTTTTAGGGGTAGACAGGAAAGAGAGACACAGACTCAGACAGTTAGTAATGTGGAGAAGAGTACCCAGACACCGATTGATAAAGTAGAAAAGAAAACTCAAGTACAATCAACTAAGAAAACTCGATTCAATGCAGTGGAAATTTCAGAGCAACCTCAGGTGAAATCAGTAAAGGGAAACACAGTTAAAATTAAGAAAAATGGACAGACGAATACCAACGATACCAAGAAGCAGGTTAAAAAAAAGTGCTAGGACTGGGACGGCGACCATTCTATTAGTAAATGTAGGGAATGACACGACTAGTGTATAGGATTCTTCAGATGGAGACATTTAGTTTATCCCTAATCGGAGCGTGAAGGGTGGTAGTAGAATTAAGAATTCTAGAGGTACTGGTTCAGGTTATAGAGGCGTTACTTCCTTCTCTACAGCATATAATAAACAGGCTGGTGGAACAACTATAGACACTGATTATTCAGAGGACGACGAGTTAGGTAAATATAAACAATATGGAACAATGACAGATACGGCAAACGAACAACCATTTAAGAGGAAGAAACGTAAAAAGGGGGTGTCAGGAATTTCTATTAACCCGACGTATACGGAAGATGACGCGAGGAAGATCAGAGAATATATGCTTTTAAAACCTGAATACTTTACACTTACAGATATTGAAAATGAGGAAATCTGCTTTGATTAGAGCTGAAAGGTTGACTGAGAATTTACTGCAGGTGACGTTGAGGGAATGACGAAGAAAATAAAGTTGAAGATAATTGCTCAGAAAGGTTTTATTCAGATGGACAACTCGTCAGACGAGCTAAATGTGTGATACCTCCGGAATCTCAAAAAGTCCTTGTACCAGAACAAACATTAACACCACCATTGCACAATGAGATAAGCGAACAGTCGGAGACAATACCGAAAACTTTTATGGGAGAAGAAAATGAGATGTATGATACCTATAGACCTGATAGCGTTGAGTCTATGGAGGAAGTAAACGCTCCGTATAAGAATACCAGACAAGCCGTGAAGAGAAGATTAGATAGACAAAGAGAGAGAGAGAGAGAGAGAGAGAGAGAGAGAGAGAGAAATTAAAAGACAAAAAAGAATTAGAGAAGGTTCATCAAGCGACGAGGATATCCCAGTTTTGGAAAGATTATTAAGGAATCAGGATAAACAGATTAGGTTAGATATCGAACGGAAAAAAATAGAGGCCAGTAATGTAAATACAGACGAGCAGGAAATGGATGAAGAATCAGAACTTGATGGAAAGAATAAAATAAGTGAAGATATTATAAACTCTCACCATGAAAACGAGGACGTTGATATAGAGATGGCACTTATAGAGAAAAATCTAGCATTATTGAAGAAATGGAGAGGTGGCTTGACGAGAAATTCTGCAGATAGCAGGAGAAAAATCTAGATTAAATAAAATGTTGATGGTTTAATATTAAGATAATTAGAAGAAAGCACATAAGCACATTCTATATAACTGTAATTGATGTAACACGGTACCTGTAGTTTACAGATGAATGGTGAAATAGTTATAGATTAATAGAAGGCATAGTAATGACTTGTGTTTTTTTAGGGAAAATAAATTAGTCCAAAAAAAAGTGACTAATAATGTTTAATTATGATAAGTTAATTGATTTTGGTTGAACATGATTTATTATGTAAATTATTTTGAAAATGTTGGGGATAAATGATGATTTAATAATTAGGGGGGGGGGGGGGGGAAGCGTTTTGTTTTGAATTACGCTTGGTTTTTAATGACTCATGAATTGTGGTTTCAGTTAATTTGCCTTGTTTGAAATCAGTATATTAAGTTGATGACTGTTAAGACTTGTTTAAAAAACTGGTATTATTTTGCTCTGAATAAAGAGTTGGTTTAGATCAATAAGACTAGGCCTTATTGAACAAGTAATAGGATCCTTCATTCAGATAACAATAAGCAAAAGACTTTGGACTATAAAGAGAGACATAATTGCCTTAGACTAGGTTTACTAAACCTGGAATAAACATGGAGTGAGTGCCATGCGCTTAGACGTGTAGAAATTGATAAAGGGTCATTTTATTACTGGTTTGGGGGTGGATAATAGATAGTTGTGGTTGTCAACAATGAAATTACAGATTTTAAGAATAGTAGACGTAAGAAATGATTATAAATTAAGAAGACAGTGTTAGACAGCGCTAATGGGAAAACACATGGATTGAATGCCATGTTTGGAATGTGGAGAGTTAGTTAGAGGGTGGCCACGGATAGGGCTGTAGATAACAGCACATATCATAATGGTCAGGGATTAAATTACATACGTTCATAATAAATGAACGTGAAACGCCAGGGATGTTTAAGAGAGATGCGATAATGGGAACACACGAATACACATGGAATGGGTGCCATGTTTGACATGTGAGGGGTTGTTTTAGTCAGGGAGTAAGCATAGACGGGACTGTGGATATCAGTACAGTAGTTAGGGGATTAAATGAGGAATAATGATGAATAAGGGGAAGTGAGTATGTTCATAACAAATGAACATTGTGAATATTAATTTTTTAGATGTTGTGGCTACGGCACAACCGTTATCGAACATGGAGGTTTGGGAAGGTGCGAAAGGGGGGAAGGCACAGACATGAAGTCATAATTTCTGGCTGTAGTTAACAGCACAGTTAATACAGGTCGAAGGTCAGATGAACTACTTTGTATAATGTAGGATTACACGAAGGTGTTGAGATCATAGATAGCAAGGCTATTTTATATAAACAAACTTGAAGATAAACATATCATTTTCATACATTATATAATTTGTTTAAGTTTTTTTTGAAAACTTTATTTCATAAAGTTTTGTGAGTGCAAGGGAGGATAAATGTGACTACTTCCTTCTATCTTTCCTTGGTGCGCACCATTTCTCTGTCTATCCTGTGTTCTTCAGTTGATTTAAGGGAGAGTATGATATGTTGTATTTCATAACGCACGATAATCTTCAATTTTTGTTTATATACCAATGATTTGGATGGACATACCACTCTATTTTAATTATGAATTATGTAAGCGGATTGCTGTAGTCTTACCGAAAGAAGAAGTATGATAAATGATCACATGAAGGGTGTGATGAACAATGACCAGAAGTGTGAGGATGACTTGAATTGTACGAGGTACATGATTTTTGTGAAATAGGTGAATTTTTGTTAATAACAAAGAAGAAATAATAGGTTGGAAAAAAGAAAGAAAGAGGGGAATTGGTAAAATTTAAGTAAGAGAATAGCGGTTGGCTATAATTATTACGATTATTTAGGGCAAGCGAGCCAGAGATATAGAAATGGCGGATAGTTATCTCGAAGTTAGTACAAAGAACGTCTCGAGGGGTTGTAGATGGAGTTAAGTTTTGGGTTAAGACTTTTCGGGGAAAAGTCTCGTTGAGGGTAGAGAGGAATATAACAGAGTGTCTGTCTCTGTTAAGGGGATCTAGGACGGCGTGCAAGAGAAAAAGGGTCTAAACTTCAGTGCACGCGGGAGCACCCCGGAGGGATGTAAAAGTAACTAGGGATGCTCACGCGTTGACGTAAGGGTAGGAAACGCATTAGTTACCAGCCAGCAGTCTCAAAGGGAGGTCGCATAAAAGTCGTCATCTTGTATGTCAAAATAGTTGGACCTCCCTTGTTTGTTGATGATGTTTTCAGAGTGTATTATTCATACGAGCCTATGACATTAAAGTAAGTCGAATAAATTCTATACATTCGGAAGTCTGATGGAGTTGAGTTGTTTCTGAGGCTTCATTACTTCACCGTACTGTCACAGTTGTACTGACAGTATGTGTTGTACTGACAGTATGTGTTGTACTGATGTTTGAAAAACTCTACATCTGACGACAATACACAAATGTCATTTACAGCCTTGCCATGACAACCAGCGAGAGCAATAGTAGAGCACAACAGTACAACAAGAGAATGGTCATTCTAAGAGAACACAAGGAGAACATTATTCTAAAGAGCATGCAGCTACACACCATCAAAAATATTATTCCCAAGAGAACATAACAAGACAACAACAAGAATCGTCTTCAGAAAGAACACAGACAGACAACAAACATGATTCCCAAGAGGGTAAGTACAGGGGTACAACGAACATGGATTCAAAACGAGCAATAATACGTGATTTCTGAGAGTATACGTGGAGACAACAAAAATAAGTGATTTCCGAGAGTATACACGGAGCCAGCAACAATACATGATTTCTGAGAGTATACACGGAGCCAGCAACAATACGTAATTTCTGAGAGTATACATGGAGACAGCAACAATACGTGATTTCTGAGAGTATACACGGAGCCAGCAACAATACGTGATTTCCGAGAGTATACACGGAGCCAGCAATAATACGTGATTTCTGAGAGTATACATGGAGACAACAACAATACGTGATTTCTGAGAGAATACGTGGAGACATCAACGATACGTGATTTCTGAGAGTGTACATGGAGACAGAAACAATACGTGAGTTCTGAGAGTATACATGGAGACAGAAACAACAGTGATTTCTGAGAGTGTACATGGAGACAGCAACAATACGTGATTTCTGAGAGTGTACATGGAGACAGAAACAACAGTGATTTCTGAGAGTATACATGGAGACATCAACAATACGTGATTTCTGAGAGTATACATGGAGACAGCAACAATATGTGATTTCTGAGAGTATACATGGCAACATCAACAATACGTGATTTCTGAGAGTGTACATGGAGACAGAAAAAATAGTGATTTCTGAGAGTATACATGGAGACATCAAAAATACGTGATTTCTGAGAGTATACATGGAGACATCAACAATACGTGATTTCTGAGAGTATACATGGAGACAGCAACAATATGTGATTTCTGAGAGTATACATGGAGACATCAACAATACGTGATTTCTGAGTGTGTACATGGAGACAGCAACAATACGTGATTTCTGAGAGTATACATGGAGACAGCAACAATACGTGATTTCTGAGAGTATACATGGAGACAGCATCAATACATGATTTCTTAGAAGATGCACAGAGACAGCAACAATACGTGATTTCTGAGAGTATACATGGAGACAGCAACAATACGTGATTTCTGAGAGTATACATGGAGACAGCACCAATACATGATTTCTCAGAAGATGCACGGAGAAAGCAATAATATGTGATTTCTCAGAGGATACATGGAAACAACGGACATTATACATAAGAGGACACACGTGAGCATGCGTATTACGACAATAACATTATGACACTAACATTATGACAATAACATCACGACACTATCATCACGACAATACCATTATGACAATAAAATAACGATCAGAACATTATGACAATAACATCACTATCATAACAATATGACAATGACATTACGACAATACCATCACGATCACAACATTACGACAATAACAACATCATGACAATAACATTAGGACAATAGACAACATGAAATGGGAATAAGACTCGTAAATCATAGGCCTACGGCTAAATATTATTCTGAGAAAAGATGTGGTTAAACTGTACTCCTAGAATAGATGTGGTTAAATTGTATTGTGCGGTGCCAATGCTGGAAAGGAAAATACAAATGATGCAAGAGATATGTCTGCTGTAAGAGACGGTCAAGTCCAGGATGTCGGCAGTCAGACAATGAGATCACATAGACGGTCAGATCAACTATAGACTCTCTCTCTCTCTCTCTCTCTCTCTCTCTCTCTCTCTCTCTCTCTCTCTCTCTCTCTCTCTCTCGGTAGAGAATACTTGCTACAGATGGCACGTAGTCGACTGAAATCATGCCATGTTAAACAGCAAATACGTCACGGCAAATTGTGTAGTGACAACTGTTGGGACTACAGAGAAACAAGAATGACGACAGTGTGGCAAGAAAACAAACAAACAGCTAAGTAAGATTAGAGTGGGAAGAACGACACTATTCAAACAACAAAACAAAGTACACAAAACGCAACAATAAATAACATGTTTACAGCTGAACTAGGGAAGCAGGTGTAACAATGCCTAGATATTGTTTGTTTGTTCGCATATCCTTTACAGGACATCGCTGTCAACATCAGCATCTTTCAGCTGATTGTTGATTTCTTGGCAAGATTACGCTCAGTAGCCCACAGAAATATTAATCGGGGAACCATTTTGAGGCCACTAAAACAATTCATAAATAAACACAGACGAATTGTTTGGCGGGAAACAACTAAAGACTAGAGGGCACACTAGAGCACATGCAAATTGAAAGCTATACTGCTATAGTTATGGTTACCGACCGGGATTTGAACCTGTCACCAATAACGACGCACCTCCCTACAGAAACAAGTGTATTTCGACGCATGACCAATTAGACGCCCCCAAAAGGTGTTTCCATCAGCCAGATCTATCATCCATATGAAACCCACAACTACAGAATATGGACATAATTCGTACTTGACCATTGATATACAGGAATAAGACAGAGACAAACAGCTTTCCATGGCCATGTGATGAGAAGAGAGGCATTGGAGAACATCATGACAGCTGGAAAGCTCAGGGGGAAGAGAAGCAGAGGCAGAACAAGAGAAATGATGCTGGATGAACTGAGACGGTGGCATGGATGAATAACATGAGATTGAGATCAAAAGACCGAGATCTGTGGAGAGCCATGAACACCTACGCCAGCCGACAGGGCACATGATGATGATGATGATTTCATGTGAAAATAGTACACGTTTTCTTACCTCAGCTACGTCCGCGTCCTCTCTCAAAAATAAAACAGCTGTTGAGGCTGGTGGTGACAATACGCGATGTGTCCTCCCTCAAAGATAAGTCAGCTGTTGCAGCGGCTGATACGAGGAGGGCCGATACAGACGGCAGTTACGTCCTGCCCCAGAACACGGTTGTGTGATGTGTGACACAAAATACAGTCAGGGAGAATCATTAGTGACAACACAACAGGCCAGAGACCAATCGTAATCACTGGAGTACATTTGTCAACAGCGTCGGTCGTATGTTCATTGACTAGTCCTGACGATCCAGCGAATGGCAACATGTCATCAGGTATATAAATAGCGATTGTATCGGCCCCATGCAACTGTGTTGCTGCCTGGTTTCTGTTAGAGACATTATACAAACGAGGTCGCGGAGTTGGGGAGCTACTTGGCCGCTACAACAAATACACTCCCGGAAACACGGGTGGCTTCACTCAATCTCGAAAGTGCCCACACTTCGGGGAATTTATTTGTTTGTTTGTTTGTTTGTGGTTTTTTTAGCGCTCGCTCGCTTTGAAGTCAAGCGTAGTCCATACACACTATTTATAGTAGTGATGGACTGAATTTTGCGTATAGGTAATCTTTTCCTATTACCAGTGTTTCTCTCCATCAGGTGAACCCACTCTGAATTCAGAGGTACTTGTATTTTACGTCCCCAAGTCAAGGACGACAGATCAACATTTTAGTCCAGCTGTCCGATGTAGGAGTTGAAACACTAACCTCGGCATCAGCACACCGGATTTTTAAGAACACTCGTTCCTATCCATTCGGCCATGCGGACCTGCACCTCGGGGAATGAATGAATCTCAAACAAACAAACAAACAAACAAACAAACAAACAAACAAACCGAGAAGTAGATTGTGAGATTGTAAGTAGATTGTGTAAATGGACGTTGCTGCCAAAGCCTTCGTCAGCACAGAACAAACAAACACAAACCGACACACAACTACACGAAAAACACTACACGAAAACACAAATGCTAGTTATCTGAATCCTTGCTTGGTTGAATACATCCTAAGCGCTTACCGCGTTTGATGTGGACGGAATGGACCGGGTGTGTGATTCAAGCCTGTCGATGGGCCAAAGGTCAATAACGTCAGAAGCTCACGCGATTGACTTAGCCACCCGATGAGAGGGATGGGTAGACGCGCATGTGAGCGAACGGCAAAAGGATGATTGGTAGTGGAATATAGCCGGCTCACTGGCGAAGGTGTCACCGACGTAGTTCGCAATTCCGCATACCACGTTCGAAACGCAGCTGCGGGTGCTTTGAATGCAGTCCGCCCTGTGTTGGTTATCATAGAATGGTATGATTGCCGGTCGCTCTGAAAAAATGACAAGCCACTGAACGCAACCCTGCCAAGAAATCACAAACAGCAAAAGTAATGCTGGGGTTGATTGCGGCGTCCTGTAAAGGATATGCTACCACCTTTTTTCTAGCGGACTATACAACTGCTGGGATGGGAAAAGGCGGGGTGGGGGGGGGGGCGGAGTGTTGGAAGTTAAATTAAACTATGTTGGACACTGAGTCCGTGAGGGGAGAGTGAACCCAACTGGACGATGAGACGGTTTTCCAATGTCTTGCGATAACGTTCGTGAGAAGCGCATGATTTGATCGCTGTTACCTATATGTCGGCCACGCCATAGTGGTCAGAAATTTTGAAGTGTATGGATACCGGTTTCTGGGCATCACTGTTGAAATCAGAGAGGTGTTGCCTAAACCTGTCAGCAAGACATAGACCTATTTCACCAATATATCTCGTGTCACAACGTGTGCAGGTGATCGCATAGATAACTTTGCGACTCGTGCATGAGAAACCCTCACGGATGTGGAAAGTGGTCTTAGGGAAAGCCAGACTCTGAGTTTGATGGACATGTGGGCAGGTCTTACAACGAGATCGAAGACAAGCCACCGTGCAAGGAAGAGGCTTGTGTAGTTGGGGTA
The DNA here is from genome assembly GCA_963921405.1 of Cepaea hortensis. Lineage (NCBI taxonomy): Eukaryota > Metazoa > Mollusca > Gastropoda > Stylommatophora > Helicidae > Cepaea > Cepaea hortensis. Next base: position 69,764,694 of record OY992879.1, read on the forward strand.
GACTGCTATGGACCAGCACATCCCTGAGGTTAGATCCCGCCTGTAAGCCTGAGAAACAGACACCAAGCGCTATCTGTAACAATCTGGTATTCGCTAGTTTGACAAATAAACTCTGCATACATCAGCTGGTAAACAGGGTGTTCAGTAGAACGTACGTGCAGCTGGGAGTCACTCTCCAGTCGTCGCTGATGATATCATCGAGTTGGCGGGAAAAGACCCAAGAGTAAGAAAGGCCCACAGCTGTTTCCGCTAGGCCTCCTTGTGTGGCGACCTTGGAAGAAGGACCTGGACGGGCTGACAGCTGGTGTTTTATTGATCGGCTAGGGGTGTCCCAGGCTGCAGGAAAGTAGGTCAATGTAAACACATTTAAAAAATAGAAAGTGGGAGAACAAGGAACTCACATCACCACAATTTCAGTCATATATACACGCGCTTGCAGGCATGCACACTCACGCACGCGAATACAAACGCACGCTGATGTCTGTGACATATTTCTTTCTCTAGACAGTGGAACCGTGTGAGTTATGTGTATGTGTGGGAGTATGTAGTCAAACATACGCATATGTTTGGGTGTGGGCTGGGGAGCATACTAACACGTTTGTAGTGCAGACACATATACACGCACAAACCACACACAGAGACAGACACGCTGGTTTGTGTGCGAGTGTAGACGGAGAAGGGAGAGAAATGGGTGTATGTACACCTTCGGTGTGTGTGTGTTTGTGTGTGTATGTATAAATATATACACATACACATAGAACAATATTTGTGTGAACGTGGACAGACAACTCTGTGTGTGTGTGTGTGTGTGTGTGTGTGTGTGTGTGTGTGTGTGGAAAACAAACATTGTGTGCACCCGTGAAGCAATCTACAGAAGCACGTGTGTATGTGTGAAATATTTGACAGAGAAATGTGTGTAAGTGTGAAATATTTGACAGAGAAATGTGTGTAAGTGTGAAATATTTCACAGATAAATGTGTGTATGTGTGAAATATCTGACAGATAAATGTGTGTATGTGTGAAATATTTGACAGAGAAATGTGTGTAAGTGTGAAATATTTGACAGAGAAATGTGTGTAAGTGTGAAATATTTGACTGAGAAATGTGTGTATGTGTGAAATATTTGACAGATAAATGTGTGTATGTGTGAAATATCTGACAGATAAATGTGTGTATGTGTGAAATATTTGACAAATAAATGTGTGTATGTGTGAACTATTTGACAGATAAATGTGTATAAGTGTGAAATATTTGACAGATAAATGTGTGTATGTGTGAAATATTTGACAGATAAATGTGTGTATGTGTGAACTATTTGACAGAGAAATGTGTGTATGTGTGAAATATTTGACAGATAAATGTGTGTATGTGTGAAATATTTGACAGATAAATGTATGTAAGTGTGAAATATTTGACAGAGAAATGTGTGTATGTGTGAAATATTTGACAGATAAATGTGTGTATGTGTGAACTATTTGACAGATAAATGTGTGTATGTGTGAACTATTTGACAGATAAATGTGTGTATGTGTGAACTATTTGACATATAAATGTGTGTATGTGTGAACTATTTGACAGATAAATGTGTGTAAATGTGAAATATTTGACAGATAAATGTGTGTAAGTGTAAAATATTTGACAGAGAAATGTGTGTTCGTGTGAAATATTTGACAGATAAATGTGTGTAAGTGTGAACTATTTGACAGAGAAATGTATGTAAGTGTGAAATATTTGAGAGAGAAATGTGTGTAAGTGTGAAATATTTGACAGAGAACTGTGTGTGAGTGTGAAATATTTGTGAGAGAAATGTGTGTAAGTGTGAAATACTAGACAGAGAAATGTATGTATGTGAGAAATACTAGTCAGAAAAATGTATGTATGAATGAAAAATAGATATGTAAGAAACAGACAGAGATACCTGTGCATGTATGGGATATGTACACTAAAGTGTTTGTGTGTGTGTTTGTGTGTGTGTGTTTCTTTGTGTGTGTTTGTGTGTGTGTTTGTGTGTGTGTGTGTGCGCGCGTGTGTATGTAAAGAATATAGAAATACGGGCACTGTGCTTATATAGAACATAGACACGGACATGTGTATGTGCATGTAATATAGACAGAATGTGTATGTGCATGTAATATCGACAGAATGAGTAAAGCAACAAACATGGAGAGCAGAATTGGCCAGTTTTATAGGAAAGACAATCACTATCAACAGAATGGAAGTTGCTGCTAGAAAGCCTTCGCCAGCACACATAAAGACACTCATACAACTACGTTTACAAATATTTAAAACAGTCACCTAGTTGAGGTTGAGGTAGTCCGCATCCTAGGACAAGACAATGTGAACTGAGAGACACGAGCTACAATACAGCTTCGATTAACCGTCACCGTCCGGACCAGGGCTGTGACGGATAACCGAATAGACGGCTGACAGACGTCTCTTAATACATATGTACAGCAACGTAATTTCACTGCGGGCTTAGGGCGAAAAAAGAGAAAGAAAAAAACTCCTTTAAAAATGAATAATACGTACATATTGCAGTTATCGACATATTTCAAGCGAACGAAAGAAGAAGAAGAAGAACACTAGAAACAATTTCATAATGGTTCAAAATTGCAAAGTCTCCATCCATGTTGTCACATTCCAACCAATCTGTTACTTCTTCTGGCGTAATGTTTTCACTGTTTAGTCCTAAATTGATGCACAGTTGCACAATTTAGTCAACACTAACAGCCTCAGTTCCTTCAGTTTCGTCAATAGGTTGAGGCAAGAGTTTATTCCACTCATTCTTTAGGCTAGACACTGTAAGGTCAGCAGTGGCGACATTAAAAATTGCGTCCTTCATGTTGTATCTCTTCCATGATTCTGTGACAGTCATGGCATCATCAGATGTGGGCAAGCCTTCAATGACAGCTTTAATGTTACGTCGCTTCATATTTTCAATTATGTCCTGGTCCATTGGCTGGATAAATGGAGTTGTATTCGCTGGGAGAAAGAGGCGTGTTATTTTGTCATCAACACTTTTGAGTTCACAAATTTGTGCGATGACATTTCTTCATTTAAAATGAGACTACGACTGTTTATCGGACAGCTGACTGAAGGGACTTTAGAGGCGTTTCCAACTCCGAAGATGCTTGAGGTGGAAAAGAAATGTGACTTGTTACAGTACACAGTGAAAGTTGAGAGTCTTCTGGATATCTTTCAGTCGAGTTTTCAAGAGTTTACAATAAAGGAGGATAATGTTGCACTCTTTATAAATCCGATCGTATTTCCTGATTCCATGCTCTGTCAATTACAGCAAAACCGTCAGCACGAAGTAAATGATTTGAAATGCAATTCTGCACTGAGATATAAATTTCTGGAGCTGTCTGCTGCCAAGTGCCGAATTCATGCCACATGACGGAATCATTCCAATTGGTCCGACGTCTTGAGATTTGTCCAGGGTGAAATATTTCTAATGGCTCGTACAAACACGTTACGATTTACAGATCTACTATGCACACAACCCACAAGTCCGTTGCGTCCTTAGACAACAGAGTCACTTTTATTGTAGAACAAGTTATCAACCATGGCTGTCATACACCGCCGGCTTCCTGCCGTTCAGCGTTCTGCATATGACCAGCACACCCACTGACTACCAATATATAATGCATGGTTAATCTAATCGTCACTAGGGACTTTAGTTGATACATCTTATAGATCTTACGATTGTATAATTCACTTCTTAACGTGCTCAGTAGTTCTACTCGCGCATCTCACTTGTGACCAACAAGGCTTTGTCGCGGCGTGTCTCTGCCCACCATTCTAGTCGAGGTGTTCTCAAAACTGTGCCAGCTATCTCGCCACCGCTTTTTTGGCGCTTACGGCCCCATCGTCAGGTGTCAGCTTCACTGTGTTGCTTTATAATCGCCATCTTTCACAACAGGAACATTCTTTAACTTTTGGACTGCGTTTCAGATGGCTTCACTCGTTTCAAACGCTCTCCGACACTTTCATCGACCTTTCTCTTCCACGTCTCAGCTCCGTCTCCCGAACACCCGTTTTCCGGTCTTTGCCTGGGCGCAGTCATGTGAACACATTAACTCCGCCCACTCGTGCCCCGATGTTCGCTTGATTTCTCACTGTGTGTCTTAGTGACCTCGTTTTACACACTTGCTCTGTTTCTCGTATCCATCTAATGGCAATATGCCTCCCACCTGTTTTAAAAATGTAAACATTTTTACTACCTTTACTTAGTCTTCTACTTCTTGACATTAGTTGGATAATTACCCACTACAGTCTCTTTTGGTGGACTCTATGGTCGCACGCTTTGGTCCTTATCAATACTTGCACATATCTGTACGTCAATTGTCATTACATATGAGCTTATCTCTTCCATGATTCATTTAGACTCGTGACAAGTCTTCATCAATAAACAACATCACAAAAAAATATAAAATATTATGCGGACACGGTTACCCGTCTACTTCTTAGTCTCCGTGTAGTCACAGCCTCCTTTCTATTTCAGAGGTCTGAGATCTAGTCTGACGTAGGATCCAATGTTTCTCCAAACGTCCATAGCAGCTTCTCAATCATGTAATATACATGGACTTCTTACCCTTCTCCAAGCCCTCACGCCCTGGGTAAAGCATATGTGTGTGCTTATGAACTGTGGCCTTCACTGTCCCTTCTTGTATCTATGGATCGCTCTTGTTTTGACTTGGACATAGATGAGTTATGTTTGACCTTATTGCTGTCTTGATGCATGTAGTGTATTTATCTCCTCTGTAATTTATCCAGGTATTATCTGCTTTGGGGTGTGTTGACCTGATCTTTCTTTGTCTTGATGCTTATCATTGCTCATGGACGTTATGGCGATGCTGGTTTTCTGTTTGTTCTTTATACCACTTCTCTATAAACTTATTCCCTTGTCATTTTCAATTATGCATTTACCAATGAGACTCATTTACCTCACTGTATCATCATATCAATACAATGCATACGTGTTCTATAACCTCTATAAATACTAATAATATATTCTATATCACGTATACATGTTTCATCATAGTCAATGAATCAAAATATATTCCATTCTATGTATACATGGTTCTCTATATGCACTTATTGTTAAAATCATATTTTGCATTCAATGTACACATGTTTTATAATTTGCCATCACTGTACACTGAATCAATACAGTACTATCACACATATAAACCGTGTTCGTTGTTGTATTCATGTTCTATTTGAAATATTCTAGTTTAGAACATTTCTGTAGACTTGTACTTGTTTTGTTTCTCTCAACCTTTCATTTTCACTTGTTGTTTATCTGTTCTGTTGAACTGTGACCATACTCTGCTTTACCACTTGCCTCAATTTGCACCTTATGTTTTAATTGTGACCACATGTGTCGTACTGTTGGACTTGTAGTTTTGTCTGTTTCCAACATATAGTTATGTTGTTGTAGAGAATTCAAGTTGTAGGCTCATAGGTATCTCTCGTACTATATGTAGTAGATCTTTTCATAAGATCATAAGTTCTACTGGGACTATTTAATTTCAAAACCTATAACAATCTATGTAACTATACATTAATTGTCATAATGATGATGCATGAAATGATAACAATAACATCAGGGGAAATAATATTTATTTTTTTCTTCATCATTTTTTCCAATTTCCCATTTCAAAACATTATTATTATTATTATTTTTCCCATTTCATCATATTTCTGTCTGTTTTTATATATATTTTTTCTGAATTTCTTTTTTTCAAAATTTTTTGATGATGATGATGATAATGATAGAAATTATAGTTTTAAATTAATGTCTTGAACCTAGAATCTTTGATGAATACTTATTAGATGTAGATCAATCTTGTATACATTCAACAGAAGTTTCTAAATAGTCTGGTGGTCTATGGACTTGTATGGTGCTCCTTGTGTGTTCAAATAGTGTAGGTCTTCTATCTGCAGCTGCATTCTTACTCTTCATTCAGCTTCAGATACTCTAATGCTATCTGAGAATAATAACACATTCGGATGTACGAATCTATGTACATATGAATACATACAAGTATTAAAGCAAGAGATAGTAGTAACTAATCTTAAGCTGTTTCCAGTGACATGCAAATGTCCTGATTAACAATTCAGAGTGCTGTTAATTCTTCAAGCACCCTTGCTATGAGGTAATACATCAGTGATTTATAGGTGATGTGATGTACATTTGCAATTTTTTGTTTGGTATTTACATAAAAGGTTTTCATATTTGCATGGAATTTGATAGATCTTCAAATCATAATGATGTAGAAGTATTCCTTTAGCTGTATTTAACCCATGATCATGATACACTATCATGATGGCATCACCTGGACAGTATGTCATATCACACTTTAGCTCCTCAATATTAGAGCTATAGTTAATGTTATTATTCTTGCATTTGATGTTTCTGTTCTACTATGTTCATTCAAACAACATTATCATTAACTAATCATTCATTCTGTTAAAACAATTATATCTATACTAAACTATCTATACATTATATACATATCACAAGACAAGAGTGTTTCATTTTGAAATATGTGATGTTATCTATATTTTCTATGATCGTAATCCTCGTCATAAGATGAGTCGACTAACCTTTCTGATTGGTTTTCAACATAACATGTGGGTTGACTGAGACCATAGTCTGCACATTTATTAATCTTCATCTTAGTATTACTATCTAAGTATTTTGCAAACAATAGTTTGATACTTGCTGTACTTTCAGAAAATGATAGATTCATTGGCTTGTACATTTGCATAGCAAAAGTTACAGTGTCTTTTTCTTGTGCAGTTAAATTTGGTCTAAATGACAATGCATCCCATGTAATAATTTCTTGAGTGGATTGTGTTGGTCCTTTTACATCAATATTGGATGATTGCTGGTTTTTATCTCTGTATTCTTCGTCTGTTTGGTACATGTCTGTTAATATGTCTGATATATTATCGACTATTTTAACTTGTTGGTCTTCAGTAGGGTCGTCTTCCATAATCCTATTCTCTTTTCCCCATTTTTCTATGTCTTGTCTTGTACATTCTTTTAACTTTGCAACATTTCCTAACATTAGTTCTGCTGTAGGTTGTGGTAGGACTGTTGCTGCTATCTGTCCTTGGTAGTATGGGCAGTCAATGTGTATCATCGCTGTTTTATATTCTTCTAAAGAACCCGCAAATGGTCTACAAGTTACTTTCTGGTATGTATAGTCATCGTCACTTATCAGTTTTGTGTGTACGCCGACAATTGATGTCGCTGTGTCTCTGATCATGTTTACCACTTGTCCATTCACGAATGCCGTTTGGAACTTCGGGATTTTATTTGTTTCCTGAGCAGAGTGAGCCTCTTGTATGTATCTCTTATCGTTCCTACTGTCGTCTTGTATAGTATTTATGTCTGGTGTATTTGTGCTTTGTGGTTCGTCTTCGTCGCTGCTTGACGTGACGTATGCCAAGTTGGCGATAATCAGCTGTTTTAGCTTACAAGTCTTGGCTAGGTGTCCAAAACTATGACAAAGATAACATTCTATGTTGTTTCTATAGTCTGCGAATTTGTTTATTCTTTTTATAGATAGGTTTTTTATGTATGAGTCATAACTTGGATTACTGTCACACATCTCAAGCGATCTGTGTCGTTGTCTGCAGTAATAGCAACCTATAATCATACCTCTCTTTGATGTGTTGTATGGTCTTTGCTGGATTGGTTTATATTGGTATGGTCGACTAACTCTGTTTAGGTAATTGTATTGGTGGTATCTATTTGATGGAATGCTACTCTTTTGATTTGACAATCTGGCTGTCGCCCCTATTTTTAGTGCAGGTTGGGCCCTTCTGCAAAAACTTCTTATGTGCGTTGTAGTACGCTTCTCCTCTGGACTCCATCTCGGATACGGAAGCGCATTTATGTTCTATCAGGAACGTTGCTATGTTATCAGGCATTGCTGAGACTAATTTGTCTCTAAGCATTAGATCTCTCAGTTTAGTAAAGTCAGTACCTACCCCTGCTGATTTTAACCATTTATCAAATAATGATGTGGTTTCAGCTGCAAAGTCTAGGAAGGTCTGGTTTGCCTTCGAGGTTAAAGCTTTGTAAGCTGTGCGAAGTCCAGCTTAATCTAAGGAAAAATGTGCTAGTACTCGCTCTTTAATGTACTGGTAGTCTGTTCGACGATTCTCAGGTATCATCTCTACGAATTTGAGAGGCTCCAGGGAAAGGTGCTTATGAAATAAGATCGCCCACTCGTCATTTGGAACCTTATAGTGGTTCATGAGGACTTCAAAATTAGTCACCCATTTTGATACCGAGTCACCTTACGCGAAGTTTCTAATGATTCCCTGATATCTCTTGATGGGGTCCAGGGTTTTGATTGCTAATTTATTCTTTGCAATTTCAGCTTCCTTCTCCATTTCTAACATTTTCACTTTAATGTTTCCCTCAATATCATTGTCCTTCATGATTTTATCGGCTGCCAGTTTGTCATTTTCAAACTGTAGTCTTTTTGCTTCGAGATCTAATCTTTCTCTTTCTAAAGCTAGGTCTTTATCTTTTTGCTTTTCTTGTGCTTGTAATTTTTGTAGCTCAAGTTCTTTAAGTTCTGTTGTTGCTTTGTCTTGTGCTTCTCTGGCTTCTCTGGCTGAGGCTCCATCTTCTCTTTGTTGTGCCTGAAAGGCAGAAAGATCTTTCTTTGCACATGCTATCAGTTCTGGGCCTGTAAACCCCCTTTCTCACCAAGTGCTACAAAGTCTGCTAATGTAGACATGTTGTGGCTGTGTACCTGTCTACTTTATATATGTGTCAATAATCTGTAGCTGGAACCAATGTACAAAAACTGCCGATACTACCTGTATCAGTGTGTTGTAATTCTAGTATCTGTAATGACAATGGTAGCAAATCTTAACAGCAAGAATATATCTTAGGCAGTGTCGCTGCTGGTCTTGTTCTGGCGAAGCCGACTGTGATGAATTTGCTGTAATAATGCTGTTGAACAATAATGATAACAATACTGGACAACAATAACACCTATCAGAAGTTTTAGCTAAATGACATAACACCTGTGGACAAAACAATCTTAAATAATAGATACATTAATGACGTTAAAGAACAACAAATAGTGGACTAGGTTACGAAATAAGACAAAGTTCTCGCTAGCAGTCGAAAATTTATTTAAATTATAAAGTTAGTTTCGAATGCTAACCGAACGTAACGTAATTTTGGGTGATAATGCAATAACACAAAAGTAGCCCTCCAACCTCCCACTAATGATTAGGGTGAGTAAACTTAGTAATGAGTGGGTGCTTGTTGACTCTGGACTACTAAGCAGGACACATACACAAATCAAATGGAAACAACTTAACATGTGTATATTCAGCTCCGGTGTCCTTGTTGGCTTGGTCCAACTGCTTGACTCCACTTCAAAATTCTTCAAAAGGTGATATGGATCAGCTTAACTGCACTTTGGTTTGATTAGGATTCAGTAGAAGTCAAAATACTGCTCCTCAAAAGGGGTGTCAATTGTCCTTGTCACACTACTGACAAATCTTGGAAATTGCATCTGGAAAAAATTCTTGAATCTCACAATGTGATTAGTTCACTAGAGCACTATAGTGCATGCAGCACATGAATACGGCTCTGTACTGCTGGTTTGTGTGGCTGAGCGCTATAATTTTTTCCATTGAAATCAATTTCTGGAATGTTGACACAATTTTATTGGTGTGTTCTTTGCAACTGCACATTGATTTATTCAGTTACACAAATCACGTAACGTGATATTGGGCTGAGACGTGGGCTAATTTGTTGTAGTTGGTGGCCATGTTTACTTATTGACCTTGGTCAATGTCACTCTTTGACTTTCAATCTTGATGTCGACTATTTCTTTTGACTTCATGGAAAGCAATTAACTGTAACTATTCGTTCTGATCGCCTTGTTCAATGTTAATATTTACAAACGTAACTGTTGAAACATCCTTCATTGTTCGTATTTGGGTTCAGTATCAAACGGCGCAACCCCCATGAGCCAAGTGCCGAATTTATGCCACATGACGGAATCATTCCAACTGGTCCGACATCTTGGGATTTGTCCAGGGTGATATATTTCTAATGACTCGTACAAACACGTTACGATTTACAGATCTACTATGCGCACAACCCACAAGTCCGTTGCGTCCTTAGACAACACAGTCACTTTTATTGTAGAACAGGTTATCAACCACGGCTGTCATACACCGCCGGCTTCCTGCTGTTCAGCTTTCTGCATATGACCAGCACACCCACTGACTACCAATATATAATGCATGGTTAATCTAATCGTCAATAGGAACTTTAGTTGATACATCTTATAGATCTTACGATTGTATAATTCACTTCTTAATGTGCTCAATAGTTCTACTCACGTATCCCACTTGTAACCAACAAGGCTTTGTCACGGCGTGTCTCTGTCCACCATTCTAGTCGAGGTGTTCTCAAAACTGTGCCAGCTATCTTGCCACCGCTTTTTGGCGTTTACGGCCCCATCTTCAGGTGTCAGCTTCACTGTGTTGCTTTATAATCGCCAACTTTCACAACAGGAACATTCTTTAACTTTTGGACTGCGTCTCAGATGGCTTCACTCGTTTCAAACGCTCTCCAACACTTTCATCGACCTTTCTCTTCCACGTCTCAGCTCCGTCTCCCGAACACCCGTTTTCCGGTCTTGGCCTGGGCGCAGTCATGTGACCACATTAACTCCGCCCACTCGTGCACCGGTGTTCGCTTGATTTCTCACTGTGTGTCTTAGTGACCTCGTTTTACACACTTGCTCTGTTTCTCGTTTCCATCTCATGGCATCTGCTTCACCTTCAGCTGATCATATGATTTTATTCTGGCAACTATTACCTGTCGAACAATTTGAACACTTGCGTTCAATCGCCCAGAGATATATTTGTCGTTTTGGTTCGACTTACAGATGCGAGCTGTAATTTCCCACAGTGATCGATATAAAAGACAAGCAACTTCCCAGACTCACCAACAGTAACCTAGCTGCGCTTATGACTTGGATACGACATATTCGTGCCCAGACATTGATAAACTGGCATTTGAACTTAAGTAACTGGTTATGAAAGCCGTTACAATTGTAAATTAATTACATTAATAGCAATTTTCGAACCTGATTTAAAATTAATTGTTAAATGAACTTTTAATTTAAAAAAACTAAAAAAAATAAAAAATGACCGCAGTGAAGTACTGACACTGACTGCCTTTAAAGTCTTAGAATTGTGCTGACGAAAGTTAAGAAAGGTAAGAATGATTTTGCACGACTTTTATAATTTTATAACTTTGTTGCCCGCTTAACTACCGAAGATAGTAGATATGGCCCTCTGCTTGAAAAGCTTGGGAGCCAATGACTTAGAGAGATAGTGAAGGGTTGTCTTTCTGGTCAGTTCATGCCCTTTATAAGGAATGCTATTCCTGTTTTCTAGTTATTCAGTCTTCATGTGTAGATAGTGCTTGGGAAAAGATCTACCTTTGCTACTTTCTAAAATATCACTCCTATTCTTTTATGGAGTTACGTTTCTGGAGAATCTTGTATAATCTCGTTGTCTTTATGTTCAGAGGAGACTATGTTTCTCTGTATGTATATTCATGCCTAAAGAAACAATAATGAGTTCATTTATAAATGTATAACTATGATGTGGTGTTACCTTATAAATATGATGTGAGGTTACCTATACATTTATACGAGAGAGGAGAATAAATGCCACGACAGAGAAATGACATCACCCTTGCTGACGACCACCAGATATTCTCAGCGGCAGAGTCTGGAGAGCATGGGATTGATCCACCTCTAAAAGGCAGCAGTGAGAGAGACATATCTTGTCAATATGGGGAGTGAAAGACTGCATCATATGTTGAGGTGATGGGGACAAATGTCGCCAGGTATAAGTGACCCACCCTTGAGTCATAATCACTTCACCTCCCAACCCCTCTCTCTTTTTCTCTTTCTCGCTTTCCCTCTTTTTCTCTCTCTCTCTTTCTTTTTCTTTCCCACTTCCTCTTTTTCTCTTTTCTTTTTCATTTGTTTCTCTGGGTATGGCTATATTGTTTGGCACATATTTTCTACATGGAACGTTCGTTTCTTCATTAGCTGAAAATGTGGTATTTTCATAAATGATGAAGAATAGCAACAGGAGGGTCATATTCCTCAAGGCAGGAAGAGGAGAATGCCTTTCCAATGTGGGAAGAGTGATTCTCCCTTAATCATCACTGGCCTCTCCGTTGTCCGAACATCAACCCCAGCATGAGATATACCGCTAGGCCTCTTTTAGTACTACTTCATGGTTTTCCCCGTGCCAACACCCGCAGGATTTTGAACTACCCAATAATTCAATTTTTGACTCCTACATAGGAATGGACATGTATCTATGTTTGTTAAACAATGGACATTCCCTCGTGAATGTTAGGGATGAACTTTCATCTCTGCTGGAGTTGTTGAGTATGTTGTTTTGGGGAAGTGTGAGAGGGGGCATGATCCAGTGGTGAGTGAGAGAGAAAGGGGTATCTAGGGACTGAGGGAGTGTTGTGGACGGAATCTGGTGGATTCTCCAGAATAATGATATGGGGTTAAATATAATGTGGTTGTTGATTCGCCTCACGCCAGGGGGACGACACTAAAGGTAATCCACGACACCGGTGAGCAAAGACATCCTTGGCCTACTGCCGGCCTGTTGAGTCCATTTATTATCGTTTGCTGGCTTGTAACTCCAGCGTAGTACACACACACGCTACAAGTAATAGTGCACAGGACTCTGTGTGTGTGTGGGTGAATGCGTGCGTGCGTGCATGCGTACGTGCATGCATGTGTGCGTGTGTGTGTGTGCCATGTTAACTATTATTTGGCAGACAAACACACAATAGAACGAACACACAAACTTTCATTTCAAAGAGTTAAGACTTGGTAACACAGGCCCGTCTAACATCCCGCCCTTGTGATATCTGCCCTTTCATGCATTCTTTCATTCACACATCACTTCACAACACCAACACCACATACATATGTACAAAAGCACACAAATATAGTTAACAGATATGGCAGATACTGTTATCTTTGAACGCATCTTTCATTCTTGGGGGAAGTTATGGCGGAGGAGGTAAACAACTGATGTCATGACAGAAAGGCAACATTTGAACATTCATGGCTGTGGTGTGTCTGCACACACAATTAACATATACCTCCCCCGCTGGCATTGTTGTGTGTGTTGTTTGCTGTTTCGTCTCTTGAATGAGGCGCATTGTTTATTATTGCTTCTACAGATCGACTGTCTAGTCTATGGTTGTGTCGTCCCTCAAGCTGTTTATTCTGATCTAGTCGCCAGTTGTTGCTGCTAAATGTTGTTATTGTTTTGTTGCTATTGCTATTGATGTTATTGCTATTGTTGTTGTTGTTGTTGTTGTTGCCATTGTTGTTGTTGTTATTGTTAATGGTGGTTATGATGATGTTGTTGTTATTTTTGTTGTTGTTGTTGTTGTTGTTGTTAGTGTAGTTGTTGCTTCTGTAGTTGTTGTCATTGTTGCAGTTGGTGCTGTTGTTGATATTGCTGCTGGTGCCGAACGCTGTCGATACCCAATGTTCACTCCTGAGAAACTTGAGGGTAACTGTTGATGAACTGGAGCAGTCCATGTACTGTTCTTTGCAGTTACAGCGCTTACATGTACTGTTCTATCCATGTAGTGTTCTAACCATGTAGTGTTCTATCTATGTAGTGTTCTATCTATGTAGGGCTCCATCCATGAAGTGGTATATCTATATAACGTTCTATCCATGTAGTGTTCTATCCATGTAGCGTTCTATAATGTAATGTTCTATCTTTATAGAGTTTTATCAATGTATGGTTCTATCTATATAGCATTCAATCCATGTAGTGCTCTATCTTTATAGTTTCAATCTTTATTGTGGTCTATCCATGCAGTGCTCTATCTATATAGCGTTCTATCCATGTAGTGTTCTATCTTTATAGTTTTCTATCCATGTATGGTTCTATCTGTATAGCCTTCTCCCCATGTAGTGTTCTATACATATAGGGTTCTATCCATGTAGTGTTCTATCTATATAGCGTTCTATCCATGCAGTGTTCAATTCAATACAATTCAACTTTATTTTAAAAGGGTTACAATATGGGCACGCAGGCCCGTCTTACATTCGGCCCTTCCAATCATTCATTCATTAATAGTGCATGATACATTCACATAGGAAAATACATTGTCAAATAAATGTTGTAAACATAAGCAATGCATATTACAATGTTATAAGACACATCCCTCACCCACCCACACATCCCCTTCCCATCCACATATACCCACATCCACCCACACAATCCCCATCCACACACACACAACCCCACCCACCCACACACACCTCACCCACCCAGACATATCACCCACCCATACACACACACTCTCCATCCATCCACACACGTCACCTACCCACCCACCCAACCCACCATCCCACATACCCACCCCACCCACCCACTCACACTCTCACCAGCCATAGAAATCCACACCCACCCACACACATCCCCACCCTACCCAACACCCCACCCACCCACACACAACCCACCAACCCACCCTTCACTATTAACACACATTCCTCACACACATCCCCCCACAAACACACCCATCCCCCACATTCACCCACCCACACACCCACCTACACACACCCCCACCAACCCACCCATTTCTATTAACACACATCCCCCACACACACATCTCCCCACAAAAACACCCATCCCCCAGCCCACCCCTACCCTCCCACCCACCCATATCCAAACACCTCCAATCACCTAGCCAAATACTCATCCCCCAACCACACATCCCCCACCCACCCACACACACACACACACCCCACCAATCAACACACCCGCGCCCGACCACCCACATTCCCCACCCACAAACCAAACACAACCGCAACCCACCAACACCCACACACTTCCTACCATCCACCCAAACATCCCCACCCACACACACATCCCTCATCCACGCAATCCCCCATTCACCACACATCCCTTCAACCACCTACACATACCCCACACATCTAACCACACACCCATAAATCGGCAACCTACAAGCACATCTCTCACTCATACCCGCATTCCCAACCCACACACACACACATTCCCAACCCACACACATCTCCCTACCCACATTGGCATCCCCAATCCATAAACACACCCCCCACCCCCATCCCTCAACCCCTATACACACCCCCTACACACACTCCCTCCACACATACAACCCCTACACACATCCCCGCACACATACGTCGCCCACACACACTTCCTCACATCTCGGCACATACATGATGCCTCACATAATCCCTTAAACTAGTATGAACAAACTCCCACACTTTACACACACATACACTGACGATTGTCGTGAGCATTCTCACAGAAATTGTACAAAATTTGAGAAAAAATTGTACATATACATTGTGTAACGTATAAAAAAAATAGTTATATATATATATATATATATATATATATATATATATATATATATATATATATATATATATATATATATATATATATGCCGGCTCCATGGCCGAGGGGTTAGCAGCTTTCTAGCTAACCTCGAATACTCTCGTCACGTGACGCGACGAGAATTAGCAGTGGTTCGAATCGCAAAAGTGACTTATGAGAGTATGGAGCCGGCGCTCAGAAAGTCGTGGCGTGCTGATGAGCGTAATCTAGCCTAGGAATCAACATACAGCTGAAAGATGCTGGTGTTGACCGCAATATCCTGAAACAGGATGGAAACGCGGGGGGGGGGGAATATATATATATATATATATATATATATATATATATATATATATATATATATATATATATATATATATAGCGTTCTATCAATGTCGTGTTCTATCCATATAGTGTTCTATTCAAGGAGTGTTCTATCCAGTAGTGTTCTATCTGTATAGCGTACTATTTATGTAGTGTTCTGTCTATATAGTGTTCTATCCATGTGGTGATCTATCCATGTGGTTCTCTATCTATATAGAGTTCTATTCATGTAGTGTTCTATCCATGTAGTGTTCTAAACACGTAGTGTTCTATGTATCCATGTAGTGTTCCATCCATATAGTGATCTATCTATATAGTGTCCTATCTTAGAGTGTACTATCCATGTAGTGTTATATCTATATAGTGTTCTATTCATGTAGTGTTTTATCTATATAGTGTTCTAGCCATGTAGTGGTCATATCCATGTAGTGCTCTGACTATATAGTTGTGACATGCGTAGATTTATGCAAATTTGGGGGTTAATGGACTAGCTAGGAATGTTATTATACTGTTAGGGGTAAACGGGTCAGAAAAGCAATTTTGCAGATGTGAAGCGACAAACTAGGGTAACCCCACACTAAGGTTTGCTTAAAGCACGTAGGCATGAGATAAATCAGCAGCCACTGTCGAGATTAAAATTACCTGGGGGAAAGTGAACCGGACCAGCCAAGGAAGAAAACAAATTAGAATTCGATATGCAATTTTCAGGGCAACTGATAAGTATGATCACGGGGTTAAAGGGCATTCCCTGGGAGGTCTGCAAAGAAGGGTTAAAAGATAAGTCTAAAGGATGGAGGGGGACAGTTGAGTTTGAGACCAGACAGGGAAGGTCTGAGGTCTGAGAAGTTGAAGGGTAGTGGAGTTAGCGAGAGAACTCCGTCCCGTGTTTTGTTAGTGATAGTAAATCTGGGGCTAAGTATTGGAGACTGAGCCCGGTCGTCAGCAGCAATAGTGTTTGGGGCTACGTATACGATACCTGCAGATGCATTATATGTATATGTAATAATGAAACGTTCCTGAGTTGTATCCAGTTGTTCAAATTAAAGTATTATGTGCGCCGCCAGGTGTTTGGTATTGATTCATCGTAGTTGATGAGTCGTTCAACACAACTTTTACACTGACATCCTCTATGTCAATCATACCTTGTGACATATAGAGAGATTTATCTGGTGGCGTCGTCCATTTTACAGAACCTGGGACAGTCAAAGATAGATAAATGGGGGGTCGTCACCTGCGAACTGGAAGTGCCAGCACAGTGAAACAACGGCAAGAATATCAGTTCATATGTGCGAAATCATACAATCTCAGCACAGTGAAACAACGGCAAGAATATCAGTTCGTATGTGCGAAATCATACAATCTCAGCACAGTGAAACAACGGCAAGAATATCAGTTCATATGTACGAAATCATACAATCTGGGCCAATAATCACAGCTATAGCGGCATCACGACGAATTATCATCATAAGCGTGAACAACAGATAACCAATTCCAGCAGACGACTTGTGCACACGTGTCAGAAAATTTAGCAGAAAAAGCGACCTGTACAGCTAGAAGCAGTACAGAGATAATTCTCACCAAGCAGTTCAGAGCTAGCAGACGACAATCACACAGTTCAAAAGTCGAGAAGCGATTCAGCGCAGGTAAACACACACGGATACCCAGTCAGGACGGGACATTGGCGGTGGAAATTTTTGCCCGCGGGATATACACGTCGGTGCGAGGTGCTGAAGTTACGACGACAGAAATACAGTCAGTACCTAAGTTTACAGGAAAGGCTGGTAAACTTCTTAATCGAGATACACGAAAAGTGAGCAGTTCGGCGGAAATTAGTGTGACATTGTAGCGGTTGGAGAAATAGGAAACGCTGCAAAGAGATAGCTACAGTTCAGCCATGTTGGAAAAATAATTTGTCTGTCGAGAATACTGGAGCGGGGTGCCGTAGTGGAATCGTTACACAGTACAGTACTACATCTTTGACAGCGGAAGTGTGCACGGGGAGTGTGCAAGGCGAGTGATTGACCGAGCTTGACATTAGCCATGTTGAAAACAGTACAAGGCTGAGATGACCTTATGAGTCAAGATTGTACACAGCGGAAGTCAGGGCCGGATTAAGCCATCTTGGTGCCCTAGGCACAAACCCACATGGGTGCCCCCTACTGCCCCGGGCCCCCGATCCTCCACTGACTGCTGGTATGTTCAAT
This sequence comes from Cepaea hortensis, assembly GCA_963921405.1. NCBI lineage: Eukaryota > Metazoa > Mollusca > Gastropoda > Stylommatophora > Helicidae > Cepaea > Cepaea hortensis. Next base: position 69,782,720 of record OY992879.1, read on the forward strand.
ATTATGCAAAAAACTAACAAAGAAAAACAGTTGTGAAATGTAAACACATATGTTTGTACTACTAAGAAGCGCAACACTGACTTTTAATGGGCCAGAGAAGAAAAGGACAATAAGAAGAAGTAGAGAGAGAGCACTGTATATATTCTCCTCAGTTAACAAGAAAAGGGATATAATTAGACAGAAGATTCCAGGAGTTCTTAGGGCGGGGTGTAACAAGCTATGTGGAGGGTCCCAAATAACTATGTCTCAATTTTCTCATGTATATTTCATAGCCCTGGCTTTAAATAGGTCTTTCCCTGCCAACCCTCCTCCGTTTCCCCCGGACTCACTGTCACTCTCTATTCGACCTAAGGACCTATTTCCTGCAGGGTCGTTCTGGCTGACACGCATACAACATGACGTTCTTCAACATATTTGTAATTGTAAATTTAATAACTCAATACATAACAGCACAGAAAAAAAAAATATCTGACAATTAACTCATAAACATCTACACACAATCTAGAGAGAAAACTAGTCCATACAATATCAACACAAATATAAATCTCCTAGATCATCGTTTTCCATATTGTCCCATGAATTCACAACCACCTCATGGCAAGTTCACTGGTCTTTATTTCCCGCGTAGGTTGTTCGAACAACAGGGTTCCATAAATCCAGGATTCCAAGTTTCCGTGTCCTACACGAATGTAGTGTGTCCAATGGTTAGGGAAAGTGACCTGGGATCACGTGGCACAATTTTGGTGGGGAAATACTCAAGGAGAATAAATAGGATATATGTACGGGTGTGTCAGTGACTTAGGCGGGATCTAGCCCAAAATGCAAACATACTCGATCACAGCTCAACGAAACGCCTGCCGAGGTGTCTGAAAGTATTCGTTCGGGCCCGCCGTGGTTCTATCTGGTATAGCCCAACAGCAGCAGGGACTTCATAGTAAACATAATGTTCTATGTCGATGCTCTGTCGAAACTTCCGGCTATATTCGCCGTCAAAAGAAGGATCCTGTAAAGTTAAAACAATTTTGAGAGCCTCTGGTGTAAACTTCAGATACAGCCGGCATGGAGATTCCAATGGTCTCAGCATGTCGGTTGCCATACATAAAATCCATACAATTACCTAGTATTCAATTATCTTCATACCACATTCCTCTCCACACTCATACCATGCCTTTATTAATATTGGGCACATACCTTCTCAAGCTTCCCTCTCACTTGCAAACCTTGCCTTTCTCACGACAAAGCTATTGTGGAGTAGTGTGCGCAATTATGTCTAATATCATAATAGTGGGTCTGTATGGACCGCAGTGCATCTCCCTCCCCCATCCCTAGCAAGAACAGGAAAGATGAAACTACCCTGTCCGGCCGCCGCTCTTGTCTGAGCTGTCACCGCAATGTATCGGCCGTGTCTCACATAACCCATATATTCAGATGAGTTCAGGTTCTCTCAGGGAGACAGGGAAGTCCATTTATACTCCCAACATCCTCCTATCGACCAGGAACCACCCGGTCCACCTGCCCCCCCCCCCATCAGCCGAAAGACGAAAGAGATAGCACAGTGGATCGCCTCTTCTGGCTCAAGAAGATATAACTCAGATGTGTGGAACCGGTCCCCACGGAGCCCTTCCCCTCGACATGCCATAGCTATAGAATGTTTATATTCAAATGAAAGATGACACTAAACAGAGGTAAAGCCATAGGAAGAAAGATAGCCCCCCACTCCCTTATCCGCCGCCAAGAATATGCGACATCATCTGGGAAAAGATATTGCCCCGATTTGTTCCCCCGCCATGCCCAGATCTAGACGCTTAGCCATATTGGCAAGACTGCCGTTTCACCAATTCGTCTCATTATTTGAGACGACCAAGCTTAATATGCTCAAGACTGGCAGGACCAATTAATCTAAAATTACCTTTTATACCCCAGCCGTAGGATGCAGCACTTTATCTGTAAAATTCTTTAAAACTTTAATACATTGTGCCGACCACAACCGACAAGGTTGACAACGGACTTTTCACGCCCAAACCATTACCCTAGGTCATATTTGGTGCAAGGCGCGCCATTGGGTTTTCCCGAAGAACAGATAGATTTCAAAGTATTCGTGTCAAATGCTCGGGTTATGAAAGTAACCCAGAGAATCCCACTCCGAAGGAATTGAGCGGATAGGTATGAGGACATGGGCCACTGGGGTTTCGCTACATAGGCCCCCTCTTAAGAAAGTCGAACCCTACGAACTTTCAACTGCCAGAGGTTCTGTTCGAATTACCTCCCCCTCACCTTCGACCATAGGATGCCGTGACATAAAATCCGCTCCCACATTCTCCCTTCCGGGGATGTATTCGACCGTGAACTGATACGGTTGTAAGAGCAATGACCATCTCATTAACCTTGCGTTCAGTTTCTTAGAAGTTGCCAAAAACGTCAGAGGTTGATGGTCGGACTGCACTTTGAACGGTACTCCATACAGATAAGGTTGAAATTTCTGTACCGCCCACACTAGAGCCAGACATTCCCGTTCGACGGTGGAGTAATTCCGTTCCGCGGGTAACAGTTTTCTACTGGCATATGCCACCGGACATAGCACAGTAGGATCATCTCGCCCTTCCTGCAACAGAGTTGCTCCAATCCCTATGTTACTCGCGTCGGTTCTTAGAACAAACGTTTTCTCCAAATTTGGGAGTTGCAGGACTGGCCTATCCACCAAAGTCTGTTTCAGCTTCCCATAAGCCTCTTCACAGCTCGGGGTCCAGACTATAGGATCTGGCGATCCTTTCTTCAGGGTTTCGGTTAACGGTGCCCCAATTTCGTTGAACTTCGGAATAAATTTCTGGTAAAACCCACACAGAGACAAGAAAGACCTAACATCCTTTTTGGATTTAGGACGGGGTGCGAGTCTGACCTTCTCTACATTCTTTTCTTCCGGTACCAAACCCCCCGGGGTAATAGTATGTCCCAGAAATTCTAAGGAGTGATAGCCAATCATGCATTTGGCTGGACGGGCAGTTAACCCCTCCTCTTTCAATCTTATGAAGATCTGTTCCAAGGATTTCAGGTGATCTTTCAGATTGCCAGAAGCGATGAGAATATCATCCATAAACGAGACGACAGAGGGATCCCTTAAAGGGTCTAATAACTTTCTCATCATGCGTGTGAACACACTGGGCGCATTGCTCAGCCCAAAAGGCATCACCTTAAATTCGTAATGGCCGCTCGGAGTACTGAAAGCGAGCAAGGGCCGAACCTCAGGCTTCACAGGGATCTGATAATATCCCCGGCTTAAATCGATTTTTGAAAAGTACTTTGCCCTATTTAATCTGGCAAACAGTTGATTTGTGTTTGGTAACGGCTCAACTTGGAATGTCGTACAACTGTTTAAATGCCTGTAATCAATACACAAGCGGTGCTCCCCGCTTGGCTTTCTCAACAAGACAACCCCGGCATTATAAGGAGAAGTCGAAGGAGATATAATGTCATCATCCAGAAGCTTCTGGATTTCGGCTTCCAGGGCCTTCTCTTTCGCAAAGGGCACTGGATATATTTTTTGGCGAATGGGGTCTTGGGTAGTCAGAGTCATATCAAACTCGACCAACCCTGTCCGCCCTGGACGATCGGTAAGAATCTGTTGATGGGACTCCAACAAACGGATGACTAGTTCTGTTTCTTCAGCCGACAGATCAGGATTTATATGTACATCCTTATAGGTTTCCCCAGGGTGTAAAGGATACTCCCTATCCGCGTCTTCGCCCGATTCAGTTTCCATCGCGACCGCCATAGTCATGAGTGGGAGAGAAGTACCATCGGATCGTTCCTCATATTTTTTGAGGAGGTTAATGTGGAAGATTTTAGATTTCCCCCTGATCCGGATAGCATAATTGGTACGGGACACAACCCTTTCCACCGGGAAAGGCCCCTGCCAACCAATCTCGAGTTTATTGGAACCTACTGGAAGTAACAACAGAACCCGATCCCCCACCTTCAGAGACCTATCTTTCGTCCTTCTATTGTAGTAGGCCGCGTGTCTCTTTCTGGCCGCTCTCAGATTCTGAGCCGCCAAAGCCCAACCTGTCTGGAGTTTCTTCTTTAACTCCTCGACGTATTTGTAGGAAGATACCACCTCTTCGGAAGTCTCCTCCTCTGTCCAACATCTCAATAAGGCTTCTAAGGGACCCTTGATTGGCCTCCCGAATAATAGAGTGGCTGGTGGCAACCCGGTTGACCCATGGGGAACCTCCCGATAGGCGAACAAGGCGGCTGGGATATATTCATCCCATCTGTCTGGTTTCTCTTGAGCCAGCTTCCTAAGCATGGTCATCAAGGTACCATTAAACCTCTCTACTTGCCCATTAGACTGAGGGTGGTATGGGCTTGTGTGAATGTGGTTAGTCTGGAAGATACGAAAGACTTCCTCCATCAGCTTACCACAGAACTGAGACCCATTGTCCGTTAGGATCTGGTTTGGAAATCCCAACCGAGTAAATGTCTCCATCAGTGCATCAGCCACTCGCTTAGAGTCGATGGTGGCCAACGGTATCGCCTCGCCCCACATGGAACAGCAATCCACCATCGTCAGAATATACATATTCCTCTTCCTAGTCCGAGGAAGAGGACCAACCAGATCGATGGCAACTCTCTCGAAAGGAGAGTTCATAATGGGCATATCACCCAAGACTACCGGAGCCGTCCAGTGTTTTGGTGCCACACGCTGGCACTCTGGGCACGACTTGACGTACCTACGCACATCTCCAGTCATCCCTGGCCAGTAGTAATGGCAGGAAATGCGCTGAAGTGTTGCCCCGACACCCATATGTCCACTGAAAGAAATGGTGTGTCCCATATGAAGAAGCTGTTCCCGATAAGCCTTAGGAACTACCAGCTGTCCATGCTGGCGTTCCTCCACTCCGGCTCTCCGGTACAGTAACCGATTCTTCATATAATACTGACCCCGTCTTGGTGGGTCAGCACTTTTTGGCAACTGGTTGAAGCAAGGTTGCAAAGTAGCATCCTGGCTTTGAGCAGCTCGTAACTCCCCAGGCAAGGGATTCACGATCAAGGCCGGCGTCTGCTCCTCCTCCGATTGAGATCTGGTTTGCATCGCCCCTACGTACATGGGTTCGTTTGGGATCCCTAGGAAGACGTAGCGGCAACCCAAGATCATCGGGAAGATAGGATCGATCAGAACGGCTGCCTGAATAGTGCCGGTAACATATTTTGATTTGATGTCCACCTTCGCAATTGGAAGAGACATCGCTACCGCACTCTTTGTCTCCGTTTGAATCTCAATGGATTCCCCGGTTAGCTGCTCTGGGCTCACTAAGTGTGATGAAATTACGGCCTCAAACTGAAGACCTGTGTCATAGAGACACTCGACTGGTTGTCCGTTCACAAGAACCGTCTCTACTACTGGTGGTTTTTCTGAATCTTTGTTCCCAGAATCCCTCCCTTCTACCTCCTTGTTAGACCCCTCCCCGGTTTCTACAAGACAGGCAGCATAGTGAGAGTCTTTCTGTTTGCGCCTGCAATCGGCCGTATTGTGTGTGGGAGATTTGCAGAAGGCGCACCACTTTTCACTCCACTTTCTTTTGGGAGATCCAGGTGGACTCTTACCAGATGGTTTCTTAATGGGAACTTTTTCGAAAGGATCCTCCTTTTTGGTGTGAGTGGGTTTGGGGTTCTTCTTCTTTCCAGACCCAGTGTCTGGTGATCGGAGATTGGGTTGTGCCAGTTCCCCATTATCCCCATGAGCTAGCACATACCTTTCCGCCAATGTGTTGACTACGTCTAACCTTTCTGTCCCATTTTCAACCAAGAAGGTTTGCAATGGCTTAGGCATCATCCTCTTCATTTGGTCCACGACCACTAATTCTTCTAAACTTTCATAGTCGTTGGCAAATCCTGCCAATGACATCCATTTCAAAAGGTAAGACTTAAGTCTAACACTGTATGCTGAGAACATCTCTCCTGGCTCTCTCCTCGACTTTCTGAACTGTTGTCGGTAAGTATGGGCTGTCATCTGGAACCTTTTCAATAATGCCTTTTCCAGGGCCTCATAGTCATTCTCCATACCAGGTGGCAACCTTGAATAGACCTCATTCGCGGTCCCCCTCAAGCCCTGTGAGAGTTTCAAGTTCCATTTCCCACGTTCCAATCCCATAGCCAAAGCCATCGACTGAAATCTGTGAAGATACTGGTCGATCTGATCTTTGTGTTCATCGAACGGGAGTAATGGGAACTTCATTGCCTGGTATGGACCGCCACTAGAAGTTGTTGAGTCAGGGAGAACTGCGCCTCCAACTGCACCCTCGCTTTCCTTGGCAGTTTGAGCTTTCAGCTCCAACTCCCTCATACGGAACTCATGGTCTCTGGCTGCCTGCTCGGCCTCCATCTTCCTACCCTCAGCCTCAATTTTCTTTGCTTCGCGCTCTGCCTCGATTTTCTTAGCTTCGCGCTCTGCCTCAAATTTCTTAGCTTCGCGCTCTGCCTCAATTTTCTTAGCTTCGCGCTCTGCCTCGAATTTCTTAGCTTCGCGCTCTGCCTCAATTTTCTTAGCTTCGCGCTCAGCTTGTCGAAAATCTCTCTCCACTTCTTGAACATATTTCTGTAACTCAGCCCCTTCATAGCCTATCTCACGCCCTGTAGCCTGCACTTCAGCCACATTAAATTTCGCGGATGCCATCTTAACTCAGAGGGTAAGTGAATAGGTAATGGACAAATGGATATAATACACGACCACAACACTTCGTATGTCGTCAGTCTGTGTCAGGAAGAGTATAGACAATAGCCAGGTACGGTAAGCAGAACCTATTGATAGTAGTCAAGGATATCTGTCCCCTATCACTAAATCAGCCAGAACTCCACCAGGATTTCAAATATCCCGGACGAGCCCCCAGAAATTGTAACAAGCTATGTGGAGGGTCCCAAATAACTATGTCTCAATTTTCTCATGTATATTTCATAGCCCTGGCTTTAAATAGGTCTTTCCCTGCCAACCCTCCTCCGTTTCCCCCGGACTCACTGTCACTCTCTATTCGACCTAAGGACCTATTTCCTGCAGGGTCGTTCTGGCTGACACGCATACAACATGACGTTCTTTAACATATTTGTAATTGTAAATTTAATAACTCAATACATAGCAGCACAGAAAAAAAAAATATCTGACAATTAACTCATAAACATCTACACACAATCTAGAGAGAAAACTAGTCCATACAATATCAACACAAATATAAATCTCCTAGATCATCGTTTTCCATATTGTCCCATGAATTCACAACCACCTCATGGCAAGTTCACTGGTCTTTATTTCCCGCGTAGGTTGTTCGAACAACAGGGTTCCATAAATCCAGGATTCCAAGTTTCCGTGTCCTACACGAATGTAGTGTGTCCAATGGTTAGGGAAAGTGCCATGGGATCACGTGGCACAATTTTGGTGGGGAAATACTCAAGGAGAATAAATAGGATATATGTACGGGTGTGTGAGTGACTTAGGCGGGATCTAGCCCAAAATGCAAACATACTCGATCACAGCTCAACGAAACGCCTGCCGAGGTGTCTGAAAGTATTCGTTCGGGCCCGCCGTGGTTCTATCTGGTATAGCCCAACAGCAGCAGGGACTTCATAGTAAACATAATGTTCTATGTCGATGCTCTGTCGAAACTTCCGGCTATATTCGCCGTCAAAAGAAGGATCCTGTAAAGTTAAAACAATTTTGAGAGCCTCTGGTGTAAACTTCAGATACAGCCGGCATGGAGATTCCAATGGTCTCAGCATGTCGGTTGCCATACATAAAATCCATACAATTACCTAGTATTCAATTATCTTCATACCACATTCCTCTCCACACTCATACCATGCCTTTATTAATATTGGGCACATACCTTCTCAAGCTTCCCTCTCACTTGCAAACCTTGCCTTTCTCACGACAAAGCTATTGTGGAGTAGTGTGCGTAATTATGTCTAATATCATAATAGTGGGTCTGTATGGACCGCAGTGCATCTCCCTCCCCCATCCCTAGCAAGAACAGGAAAGATGAAACTACCCTGTCCGGCCGCCGCTCTTGTCTGAGCTGTCACCGCAATGTATCGGCCGTGTCTCACATAACCCATATATTCAGATGAGTTCAGGTTCTCTCAGGGAGACAGGGAAGTCCATTTATACTCCCAACATCCTCCTATCGACCAGGAACCACCCGGTCCACCTGCCCCCCCCCCCCATCAGCCGAAAGACGAAAGAGATAGCACAGTGGATCGCCTCTTCTGGCTCAAGAAGATATAACTCAGATGTGTGGAACCGGTCCCCACGGAGCCCTTCCCCTCGACATGCCATAGCTATAGAATGTTTATATTCAAATGAAAGATGACACTAAACAGAGGTAAAGCCATAGGAAGAAAGATAGCCCCCCACTCCCTTATCCGCCGCCAAGAATATGCGACATCATCTGGGAAAAGATATTGCCCCGATTTGTTCCCCCGCCATGCCCAGATCTAGACGCTTAGCCATATTGGCAAGACTGCCGTTCCACCAATTCGTCTCATTATTTGAGACGACCAAGCTTAATATGCTCAAGACTGGCAGGACCAATTAATCTAAAATTACCTTTTATACCCCAGCCGTAGGATGCGGCACTTTATCTGTAAAATTCTTTAAAACTTTAATACATTGTGCCGACCACAACCGACAAGGTTGACAACGGACTTTTCACGCCCAAACCATTACCCTAGGTCATATTTGGTGCAAGGCGCGCCATTGGGTTTTCCCGAAGAACAGATAGATTTCAAAGTATTCGTGTCAAATGCTCGGGTTATGAAAGTAACCCAGAGAATCCCACTCCGAAGGAATTGAGCGGATAGGTATGAGGACATGGGCCACTGGGGTTTCGCTACACGGGGGATATACGGTTGTATACCCCAGACAGAAGATTACACTGCTGGACTGTAACAGGATCAATGAGTTTACACAACAAACTACAGACTAAACAAAACAAATTAAGAACAACAAAATTAGGCTTTTATTGACAGAACTGCATGATTCAGGGACAAACAGGCATCTTGACATGTCACATAACTGACATATACAGAAATGGGAACCTATGTTCCCACAGTAATCACTGCTGCCTAACATCGCTATGCACATGACTAGGTACCCATCTCCACAAACCAACAAGGACATGGCAACAACAGAGCCTCAACGTAAACAACAACGGTAACAGCAGGTATGGACTCTCTATTGTAATCATCTCAGGACTCATGGACAGTCGGTACATACAGAAATGGGAATCTGAAACCCCACAGTTAGAGATAACTGCTGCCTAGCACTGACTACAGGGGCGGTCTCTAAATGACAGTGCGACCTCAATCATGTTCAGTTGAGTCGAAGGGCACCCTCAATACCCACACAAGACACCCGCATCACATAAGTCGACTGGGACCAGATACAGCGAAGAGCCATAACATAACGAATAACAAAACTATAACCCTAACAGCAGAGATATAGTGGCATAAACAGGTATAAACAGGTATACGAATGGGGATGTGAGTGGCCTACGACATTAACCAGAGCTGGGGCTCAAGTTTACTCTACAAACAATAACCATGGCCAGGGGTCACTACCAAGAGTGGGCTTACAAATTGCCAGTCGTTTTCATGGATTTCCTCGGTCCTTGTGTGTGGGCCACACAAGCCAGTCTTGGTTAAATCTAGAGGCATTTGTGACTCCCTGCTCTGGTCCAGTGACTGGGGAGGGCTGGTTAAAGCCTCCCTATTTTATACTAGGGCGATCTACATAATCGCTCCTTCGGCCACGGTTGTCTGGTTTGGAGAGACCGGGAAACTGACACGCACCTCTATTTATCAGTGTTTTCTGAGCAGCTCCCCGTCATACCCTAGGGCACTGCGAGGGACCCCGGTATTGGTAGCATCATCAACATCATGTGTCGCGTCAGGCTATCACACATCGCACCCCCAATTTTTCGAAGGTCCCTCCTCGAATAAGAAAACTGTAGACCTTATTATTTAGACTAAACACTAGGACTATTTAAGTAAACAATCAGTTAAGGGGGTTTCATCATGGGACTTAAACCTCTCAGTGTAAATCTGTTACCAGTTATATTTTCTGAACCTGCCTTAAAAACATACATCAGTGACAATTTACAAAAGTAAGTTCCTGACAAAAGATAATACCATATCTTCTGAGTGGCCATGAGGAATATGCAGTCTGCATACAAAATAAACCACCAACCCTGACATCAACATCAATACTTAGCTCCATGGATGCAATACATAGGGGCACCAAAAATAAAAATTTCACCCAGGCATCCCCTTAAATTTACAGTTCCTACTTGTAACAAAAAAAAAAAAAAAAACCACCGGAATCACACGCATGCTATCCACTAGATCACCTGTAAACCAAGATGCAGACATCCTTGCCACTGAAAAAAAAATATAATTCCCATGACTATGCAGGCAAACCCAGTTTTTGTTTCCCGGTCTGATTCTGGTAGCCCCGCTTCTGCCAGCCGCATCCACCAGTTCCATGGGATGAGTCAGTAATTTCTCCATTGTCACAGTGATACCCAAATGAAGCAGGGTAGAAAATACCTGTACATGGGGAAAAAAACAAATCAAAACATGCTGGAAGACATGGCGTCTTGGACTCACTTTCTGTGAGTGAGGAATCCTAATTTGAATTAACATTGAATGACACAAAACTTAAGTAGTAATTAATTATGTGTCCATGTCGTGGAAATATATAACGAATGTTTCTGTCTGATGATGCCCACTGGAGATCGTTTCCTCCCACTTAACGCCTTTTGAAATTTCTATGCACAGGGGAAATATAGAACATCATTGTTCATTTGTCACTCAACACTTAATATGTCCACTTATGATATGATGAAAATGGACGAACACGCTGGTATTATTAACTCCTCTGCTTCCGCCTATAAGGAAATGATTTTCCTATCACCACAGGTAACATTGTCATCTGTCACTTCAAACGAACATGGTGAACTGATGTACAATAAGGGAAACATCCCCCTCGATGATCTCAGATGATGATGCCACCATTGAGGATTGAATATGGATGTCCAGCGCTCTGCTGCTGGTGGGACACACTGGTGGGATAGATTTCTGATGTCATCTCTTCCAGACAAACAAGGGAAAGCTTCTATGGATGGCCCCAGATGTTGGCGCCACTGAAATCAGTCGCATGAACAGTCCGCAACTGTTCTCCCGAAAGAATCAACAGCATTTATGTCTTAGGCAAGCACAGCCCCAGCCTCTATTGATTATAGGAGCGTTCTGCTCTCCTGCTGTTCATTCATGAAGTCATCGACTATATCTGTAACTTTGAGCAAAGCTTGATGGTTTCAGTAGGAATATATATGCACATTCCAAACAACTTTATAGTATAAGTTTGGTGACCTTTGTTGGAGTTTTCGCACTCTTAGTTTATACCAGCGGACTCTTGAGTGCCGGCTGGGTGGGAAACTTCGGTTCCCTAAACAAGGAATAAGGTCACCTTTAATTTCGACGACTTGAGATGTGGTGTAGGTCTGGAGGCTCTTCTCTCAATGCTGTGCTTCTTGGAGACTTGGGAACAAAACCTGAACCCAGTTAATGTCTTTGGCCAGGGACCTCTCACACCCCCAAGATACATACCCCGTAAGTTACCGATGCGATTCGAACCACTGCTGATTCTCACCGTCATCACGTTACCGACGAGAGTATACGAGATTACGGAGAAAAGTCATAACCTCTAAGCCACGAAGCCGGCTCACCCAAATCTACCCCCACACAATTATCGGTTCCTAAACTTCAAGTATTTCTTCAGCTAACCCTTAGTTTTCAGTCAAGATCCGCACACTAGAAGCTTTGTGGGAATTCTTTATTTTGTCTCGCCTGATCCGTTAGACATAGTGCCAGCGACACCAATTTACTACAGTCAAACACACTGTGCATCAAGGCACTCATCATCATCATCATCATCATCATCATCATCATCATCATCATCATCATCATCATCATCATCATCATCATCATAGACATCGTCGTCGTCATCATCATCATCACCACCACCACCATCATCATCATCATCATCATCACCAAGTTCAATGCCGAAATGCCTGGGCGGTCATGGTTCGCCATTTCATATGGTCACCAGAGTCTCGAATCAGGTCTGTGTTCTTGTCCCGACCATGCCATGCTGCCAAACCATCAAGATATTTATCCCTTTGTCTTCTTCTTGCTCTCTTCTCCTCAAGCTTGCCAATTATCACCAAATTTTCAAGTCCATTTCTCCTCATAACATGTCCAAAAATTTGTGTTGGTCTACGTCTAATTGCTCTAATAAATTTCCACTTTTCATTTGTTTCTCGAAGGACTGCTTCATTTGATTTTTTGGCCGTCCATAGTATTCTTTTGCATTTTTCTATTTAAAAAAAAAAAATCACATTTCCATCGGCATTAGACGTTTCTCAGCTTGTCTGTTAATTGTCCATGTTTCACACACGTACAACAATATTGGTTCTATTTAGCACTTCAAATCTATTTTTCTCACAACAATTGACAACTTTTTGTTGGTAAGTATATTTTCCATTTCACACATGCTCTACCACAAGTTAAATTGACACAAAAATGTGAGGACTTGTCAAGCTGATAAGAAGGCACTTAACCTTTTTTCTTTTCCAAACGTTTATTTCATACATAGCAATGTATATTTACAAGGTGTAACATGTGTTTCTTTTATTTGTGTATATCACAGAGCGTTGCTGTTTGTTAGTGTTAAGTGTCACATGTGTGAATAAAACAAATATATACATATACATTTATGATGATATGGACATTTATGGCATAGTGCATGTAAGCACACATTCCATGCATTGCTTCATTTCCACCTCCACAAGCGGAATGCATGTTACACCTGTCCATCAATTTCTCTCTCTCTCTCCCTCCCCCAACCCCCCCTCCCTCTCTCTCTCTCCCTCCCCCAACCCCCCCCCCCCTCTCTCTCTCTCTCTCTCTCTCTCTCTGACACACAATTCATGACATTATAATCAATCATAGAACACTAGTATACAACGTCCGGTGACAATAGTCTGACCCAGAGGTAGATGCTGCAACTTCCGAGCCAGTCCATCCCACAGACGATGTCCGGTGACAATAGTCAGCCCCAGAGGTACATTCTCCAACCCCCGAGCCAGTCCATCCCACAAACAATGACGCCCAATACCCTCATGACAACAATGTTCTTATTGTGATGGCATAAGTCAAGGAATATTCATACGGCTGTCATCAACTATCTGCTTATTTCTTTATACATATTATTTCCACCAGTTTTCTCTCGCATACACACATAATAAAGACTTGTAGACACTAGTATACAGGTGAGAATAGTTTGTTCATGTTTTGATCTGTCTAAACAACACAGACACGTCAACGTTGTAAATATTTAAATGTTTTTCACTTGTTATTTCCCGTTGATTGTTGTTGCTTTCCCCTTTGTTTGTGTACATCCCGAAGATAGAGCAGACTGATCTCTATCGTGTCCAGTCACGGGTCACGCGACAGCCAGTTTCTCTTTGTTCTTACACGTCGAAGTTTGTCATCTCAGGTTGTTCAGTACGAGGTCAGGTAGACAGTTCCGTGCCATGTCAGGGCAGCATAAATCTCTCTTTGTCATTGCCCTTAAATTGGGAATGTAATGTACTAACCAAAAATGAGTATTTTGAGAGGAGTGTTGCGAATACATTGGACTGCCGGAGTAACTAACAACGGTTGTCTGGAAGAGGCTAAGATAATACAACTATACAACTATGTGTGCGTGCGTGCGTGTGCGCGGTTGTGCGTGCGCGCGTGCGCGTGTGTGTGTGTGTGTGAGAGAGAGAGAGAGAGAGAGAGAGAGTATTATTTAGTCATGTAATGAGAAGACAAGCGTTGGAAAACATCGTGACAACTGGAACAATCAGCGGGGAAGAAGGTAGAAGCACACGGAGAGACATGATGTTGTGTGGACTGGGAGAGTTGACCTAGAACATCAAAGCCCGAGATATGTGGAGACGCATGGACGCCTACACTACCTGGCAGGCTACATGATGCTGATAACCTTTGTGTTTGTTTTCCCCTATATAATGTTCTAATAGTTATAGTTTTACTAAGGCAACTATCTTACACTCTACACCTTTCTTCCCCTAGACGCTCCTACACATCCACCCAACCACACACCCATCCACCCATGTATATATATATATATATATATATATATATATATATATATATATATATATATATATATATATATATATATATATATATATATATATATACTAGCTGACCCGGCCCGGCTTCGTCCAGTCCTTAGTGGGGAGCATCTCATTTAATTCATATAAGTAGTCATATAAGTTCCCGTTCCCGTTACCGACTGTCTGTCTGTCTGTCTGTCTGTCTGTCTGTCTGTCTGTCTGTCTGTCTGTCTGTCTGTCTGTCTGTCTGTCTGTCTGTCTGTCTGACCCGGCCCGGCATTGCCCAGCTCCTGGTGTGGAGCATCTCATTTAATTCATATAAGTAGTCATATAAGTTCCCGTTCCCGACTGTCTATCTGTCTGTCTATCTGTTTGTCTATCTGTCTGCCTGACCCTGCCCGGTTTCGCCCAGTCCCTGGTGGGGAGCATCTCATTTAATTCATATAAGTAGTCATATAAGTTCCCGTTCCCGACTGTCTATCTGTCTGTCTATCTGTTTGTCTATCTGTCTGGGTAAATGGAGCAGCGGCAGCAGCAGCAGAAGAAGAAGAAAAAGGAGGAGTAGGAGCTGGGAGGAGGAAGAGGGAGGAGGAGGGAGGAGGAGGAGAAAGAGAGAAGAGGAGGATGGAGGAGGGAGAGGGAGGAGGGGGAGGAGAAGAGGAAGACGGTAGGAGGTGGAGGAGGGGAGAGGAGGAGGAGGAGGAATATAACGCATATGCCTGTAGATTTAATAATGGCTGAGGTTGTTCCATGTCTTCTTAGAGTTGGCGACAGTGTAAAGAAATATAAAATCTTCAAACTTGATAGAGATAAGGTAACTATTATTTATTCATTCTTTAAGCAAAAAAAGATGAGTTACAATGTTATGCATTATGCATTATTTTTATGAAAACTTTGAAAATGCCTTACATATTGTATCATTATTTATTATAACTCATATGCCGGTACATAACTATGGACAAAGAGTTTATAAATCTTTGAAAACGATGCCACAATATGACTATAAGTTATACAGAAAAGTTATGCCCCTTGAAATAACTTTTACAGAGTTAAGTCCCCTGAGATAGATGAAATTATAATGAAAAATGAAATAATTTTGGGTAAGCAGCCGATTTCATACTAAAAAAATATGACAGTGGGCTGCGCTGGAATGAAAGGAAGACGTGTAAAAAATTTCATCTCAATGGGATGGGCCGTTCGCGAGCGCATTAGGGACATATAGACAGACAGACAGACGGACGGAGATCGCCTTTTATATATAAGATATACCCATCCATGTTGGGTTTTCCTCTTGTCCGCTTACTCGTTAGGCCTCCCTCCATATACATCTTTTCCAGACTCTACACGCCCAAAGTATTTCATTTCCCTCACTTTCGTTTGTCTTAATAACCACATTTCTTTGACAATGAATCCCTGTTGAACGGTTCAGTGTGTTCTCTATTTCGCCCATGCAGGAGGAGGAGAGGGAGGAGGAGGGAGGAGGAGGGAGGAGGAGGAGAGAGTAGGAGGAGGGAGGAGGCGGAGGGAGAAGGAAGAGGGAGGAGGAAGAGGGAGAAGGAGGAGGGAGAAGGAGGAGAAGGAGGGGGAGGAGGAGGAGGGAAGAGGAGGAGGGGAGGAGGAGGGAGGAGGAGGAATGTGAAGGGAGGAGGAGGGAGGAGGTAGAGGGAGGAGGAGGAGGAGGGAGGCGGAGAGAGGAGGAGGGAAGAGGAGGAAGAGGGAGGAGGAGGAATGTGAAGGGAGGAGGGGGGAGGAGGTAGAGGGAGGAGGAGGGAGGAGGAGGGAGGAGGAGGGATTAGGAGGAGGAGGGAGGAGTAGGGTGGAGGAGGAGGCGAGGAGGAGGGATGAGGAAGAGGGAGGAGGAGGGAGAAGGAGGGAGGAGGAGAACGCAGGAGGAGAAGGGAGCAGGAGGAGGATAGGGAGGAGGAGGGAGAGGGAGGAGGAGGGAGGATGAGGAGAGAGTAGGAGGAGGGAGGAGGCGGAGGGAGAAGGAAGAGGGAGGAGGAAGAGGGAGAAGGAGGAGGGAGAAGGAGGAGAAGGAAGAGGGAGGAGGAAGAGGGAGAAGGAGGAGGGAGAAGGAGGAGAAGGAGGAGGAGGGAAGAGGAGGAGGGGAGGAGGAGGAGGGAGGAGGAGGAATGTGAAGGGAGGAGGAGGGAGAAGATAGAGGGAGGAGGAGGGAGGAGGAGGAGGTAGAGGGAGGAGGAGGGAGGAGGAGGAATGTGAAGGGAGGAGGGGGAGGAGGTAGAGGGAGGAGGAGGGAGGAGGAGGAGGTAGAGGGAGGAGGAGGGAGGAGGAGGAGGGAGGAGGAGGAGGGAGGAGGAGGAGAGGGAGGAGGAGGAAGGAGGAGGGGGAGGAGGGAGGAGGAGGGAGGAAGAAGGAGGAGGAGGGAGGAGGAGTGATGAGGAGGAGGGAGGAGGAGGAGGGAGGAGGAGGGATGAGGAGGAGGGAGGAGGAGGAATGTGAAGGGAGGAGGAGGGAGGAGGTAGAGGGAGGAGGAGGAGGGAGGAGGAGGAGTGAGGAGGAGGAGAGGGAGGAGGAGGAAGGAAGAGGGGGAGTAGGGAGGAGGAGGAGGGAGAAGAAGGAAGGAAGAGGAGGAAGGAGGGAGAGGAAGGAGGGAGAATGAGGAGGGGAGGAAGGAAAGAGAGGTGGAAGGGGAGGAGGAGGGAGGAGGAAAGAGGTAGGGGGAGGAGGAGGTAGAGGGAGGAGGAGGAGGAAGGAAAGGGAGGAGGAAGAAGAGGAGAAGGGAGAAGGAGGAGTGAGGATGATGAGGGAGAAGGAGGCAGGAAGAGGGAGAGGGAGGAGGAGGGAAGATGAGGGAGGAGGGGGGAGGAGGCGGAGGGAGTAGGAGGGAGGAGGATGGAGGAGGAGGGGAGAGGAAGAGGGAGAAGGAAGAGGAAGAAGGAGGAGGGAGGAGGGAGAGGGATGAGAGGGAGGAGGAAGAGGAGAAGGGTGGAGGGAGGAGGTAGAGGGAGGAGAAGAGAGGGGGAGAGAGTTCGCCATTCCGAATTCATACTCGTCTAGTTCTTCCCTTCTACATGACTGTAGATAACTTCCTTACACATAAAAAGATGAATTGTTATTGATATTGCCGTGGCATGGAGGAATATCAGCAGCAGAGTTGATCCAAAAAACCAAAGACTGAGATCTACGGAGAGTCATGAACGCCTACGCCAGCCGGCACGGCACTTGATGATGATGATTGCCGTGTGACGATTCTGTGTAGTCACGTCATTTTCTTCCCTTTCCCTAGCGTTTTGGTTCGGGGATTCTTTCATCATCATCATCATATATTTACGTACGTATTTTGGGAGGGGGCGGAGGGAGGAGGAGGAAGAAGAAAAAAAAACTATGACAGTTGACAGCTCTGGAATGAAAGGAAGGCGTGTAGAAAATTTCATCTCAATCGGATGGGCCGTTCGCGAACAAATAAAGGACATACATATTTACATACATACATATATACATACATATTTACATACATACACTTTGTTTTATATATATATATATATATATATATATATATATATATATATATATATATATATATATATATATATATATATATATATATATATATATATATAAAATTGAGTCACTCCTATACCGATGTCTGGCTGTCAAATTCCATCATACACACATGAAGTACCCCGATACCGTTGTCTGGCTGTCAGATCCCAGCATAAACACTCGAGGCACCCCAATACTGCTGTCTGGCTGTCAGATCTCATCATAAACACACGAGGCACCCCCGATCCTGCTGTCTGACTGTCAGATCCCATCTGATGTCTGGCTGTCAGATCCCATCCGCTGTCTGGCAGTCACATCCCAGCGCCGACCATAGTGCTAATGCTACTATTGTCCAGGGTGTGTTACCCCCCCCCCCCTCCCTCCCTCAGACACACACACTATCGATGTCCTCTGGTGTAGCTCATAGACTCGACCCCCAACCATCCGTGTACTGGGTGTCACTGACATATCTCCCTGCCTGCTATGACATCACTATCAGACATCAACCAGACAGTGATCCATTTGGGGAGAACGGAGCGGCAGACCAGGCGTTCGTTCTGTGGGCGGTCTCGCCTGGTGGCGTTTCGTACCAGTTATCTTCTGTAATGTTTGCAAACGTAAGCCGAGATCTGTTGCCGGTGGTCGAGGAGGCAGAGGGCCCTCGTGCAGCCAGAAGTGAGCTCGCTGTATCAAGTAGTCTCTGCCAGCCTCCAGCTTACTGCAGACCTGGTGCTCTGTCCCATCAGCACCTGTCGACGAGGACATATCCTAATGTCACTGAGGATACATCCTAGTGTCAGTGAGGGCATATCCTTGTGTCAGTGAGGACATATCCTAATGTCACTGAGGATACATCCTAGTGTCAGTGAGGACATATCCTTGTGTCAGTGAGGACATATCCTAATGTCACTGAGGATACAACCTAGTGTCAGTGAGAACATATACTAGTGTCAGTGAGAACATATACTAGTGTCAGTGAGAACATATACTAGTGTCAGTGAGAACATATACTAGTGTCAGTGAGAACATATACTAGTGTCAGTGAGGACATATACTAGTGTCAGTGAGAACATATACTTGTGTCAGTGAGAACATATACTTGTGTCAGTGAGGACATATACTAGTGTCAGTGAGAACATATACTAGTGTCAGTGAGAACATATACTAGTGTCAGTGAGGACATAATCTTGTGTCAGTGAGAACATATACTAGTGTCAGTGAGAACATATACTTGTGTCAGTGAGAACATATACTTGTGTCAGTGAGGACATAATCTTGTGTCAGTGAGGACATATACTAGTGTCAGTGAGGACATATCCTAGTGTCAGTGAGAACATATACTAGTGTCAGTGAGAACATATACTAGTGTCAGTGAGGACATAATCTTGTGTCAGTGAGGACATATACTAGTGTCAGTGAGAACATATACTAGTGTCAGTGAAAACATATACTAGTGTCAGTGAGGACATATCCTAATGTCACTGAGGATACATCCTAGTGCCAGTGAGGACATAATCTTGTGTCAGTGAGGATACATCCTAGTGCCAGTGAGGACATAATCTTGTGTCAGTGAGGACATATACTAGTGTCAGTGAGGACATAATCTTGTGTCAGTGAGGACATATACTAGTGTCAGTGAGGACATAATCTTGTGTCAGTGAGGACATATACTAGTGTCAGTGAGGACATATCCTAGTGTCAGTGAGAACATATCCTAGTGTCAGTGAGGACATATACTAGTGTCAGTGAGAACATATACTAGTGTCAGTGAGAACATATACTAGTGTCAGTGAGAATATATACTAGTGTCAGTGAGGACATATACTAGTGTCAGTGAGAACATATACTAGTGTCAGTGAGAACATATACTAGTGTCAGTGAGGATACATCCTAGTGCCAGTGAGGACATAATCTTGTGTCAGTGAGGACATATACTAGTGTCAGTGAGGACATAATCTTGTGTCAGTGAGGACATATACTAGTGTCAGTGAGGACATAATCTTGTGTCAGTGAGGACATATACTAGTGTCAGTGAGGACATAATCTTGTGTCAGTGAGGACATATACTAGTGTCAGTGAGGACATATACTAGTGTCAGTGAGGACATAATCTTGTGTCAGTGAGGACATATACTAGTGTCAGTGAGGACATATCCTAGTGTCAGTGAGAACATATCCTAGTGTCAGTGAGGACATATACTAGTGTCAGTGAGAACATATACTAGTGTCAGTGAGAACATATACTAGTGTCAGTGAGAATATATACTAGTGTCAGTGAGAACATATACTAGTGTCAGTGAGGACATAATCTTGTGTCAGTGAGAACATATACTAGTGTCAGTGAGAACATATCCTAGTGTCAGTGAGAACATATACTAGTGTCAGTGAGGACATAATCTTGTGTCAGTGAGGACATATCCTAGTGTCAGTGAGAACATATCCTAGTGTCAGTGAGAACATATACTAGTGTCAGTGAGAACATATACTAGTGTCAGTGAGAACATATACTAGTGTCAGTGAGGACATAATCTTGTGTCAGTGAGAACATATACTAGTGTCAGTGAGAACATATACTAGTGTCAGTGAGGACATATCCTAATGTCACTGAGGATACATCCTAGTGTCAGTGAGGACATAATCTTGTGTCAGTGAGGACATATACTAGTGTCAGTGAGGACATATACAAGTGTCAGTGAGGACATATACTAGTGTCAGTGAGGACATATACTAGTGTCAGTGAGAACATATACTAGTGTCAGTGAGAACATATACTAGTGTCAGTGAGAACATATACTAGTGTCAGTGAGGACATAATCTTGTGTCAGTGAGGACATATACTAGTGTCAGTGAGAACATATACTAGTGTCAGTGAGGACATATCCTAGTGTCAGTGAGAACATATACTAGTGTCAGTGAGAACATATACTAGTGTCAGATAGAACATATACTAGTGTCAGTGAGAACATATACTAGTGTCAGTGAGGACATATACTAGTGTCAGTGAGGACATATACTAGTGTCAGTGAGGACATATACTAGTGTCAGTGAGAACATAATCTTGTGTCAGTGAGAACATATACTAGTGTCAGTGAGAACATATACTAGTGTCAGTGAGGACATATACTAGTGTCAGTGAGAACATATACTAGTGTCAGTGAGAACATATACTAGTGTCAGTGAGAACATATACTAGTGTCAGTGAGGACATATACTAGTGTCAGTTAGAACATATACTAGTGTCAGTGAGAACATATACTAGTGTCAGTGAGAACATATACTAGTGTCAGTGAGAACATATACTAGTGTCAGTGAGAACATATACTAGTGTCAGTGAGAACATATACTAGTGTCAGTGAGGACATATACTAGTGTCAGTGAGGACATAATCTTGTGTCAGTGAGGACATATCCTAGTGTCAGTGAGAACATATACTAGTGTCAGTGAGAACATATACTAGTGTCAGTGAGGACATATACTAGTGTCAGTGAGGACATATACTAGTGTCAGTGAGGACATATTAAAGTGTCAGTGAAGACATTCCCTAGTATCAGTGAGGACATATCCAAGAATCAGAGGGGACATATCCAAGTGTCTGTTTTGGATAAGTTCTGCAGAATTTTAATCAAATACGGCTGCTATATGACTGCAGCATCTTGCTTATAGCATCCACTTCTAAGCTAGAGTTGTGTATACCTGATATTTATTTATTTACTCCACTCCATTCCACTCCACTCCACTCCACTCACTCACTCACTCATTCGCTCGCTCACTCACTCATTCGCTCGCTCACTCACTCACTCACTCCCTCACTCACTCACTCACTCACTCACTCACTCACTCACTCACTCACTCACTCACTCACTCACACACCCACCCACCGACTCACACCATATATGTGTACAAAACAATCATGACGCGTGTGTGAAAAGCACAATCAGACAACACGTGTGTGAAGAGAACAATCAGACAACACATATGTATAGCATAATCACACAAGATGTGTATGTACAGTACAATCACAATACATACGTACAGCATGTGGAAACGTTAAACACATATGGACACCTTGCACACATATGGACACACTACACACATAAGAAACCATTACACACACATGGAAACAATATGTGTGTTGTTTGTACATCAAGAATGATGATGACCATAGATTTCATCCAGTGGGGATTGAAAGTGTGGAGCCGTGAGTTGGGACATGACTGATAAGGCCTATTTTGGCTCGAAATGTTCTTTGACAATGTGGGCAAAGAATGCTTGACGTTCCAGGAGGAGGATCTCCTGCAGTGGTTTTTCTGTCCAGCCTTTTCTTCACAGTTCTTGCAGTCCTGGTTGCTTCACAAGTGACTGCACCCTTGTGTAATGATGTACTCCACGAATTTCGGTGAATTCCAAAAGCTGTCAGTGAGATTTCCTGAGCGTCCTTAAAGCGTTTCCTCTGGCCGCCTTAGGAGTTTACCACAACGCAGCTCGCAGTAAAAAAATTATTTTAGGGAGCCTGTGATCTGGCATGCGAGTCAAGTGACCAGCCCAGCGAATCTGATTCTTCATTAGTATAGTGTAGATACTGGGCATGGACGCTCTTTCCAGAACTTCAGTGTCTGGGATCATGTCTTGCCATTTAATCTTCAATAGCTTCCTAAGGCAGACTGTGTGGAAGTGGTTTAATTTCCTAGCATGTCGCTGGCAAACAGTCCAGATTTCACAAGCATATAGCAGTGTGGATAATACAACTTCTTTGTAGACTTTCAGCTTTGTTTGTTAGCTTATTCAATTTCTGTCTCATACATTTTTTGTATAGTCTGCCAAAGACCGCGCTGGCCTTGGGGATTCTTGTATTCACTTCGTTATCAATTGTGGCAGCTTGTGAGTCAGTGTTGCCAAGATAAGTGAATTTGTCCACAACGCTTAGTCTATTACCATTCACCTTGATAATTGACACAGTGTGATTATTCCCTGGAGCCGGCTGGTACATAACTACTGTCTTCTCCAAGTTGATATTGAGCCCAAAGTTGGCACAGGCATATGAGAAAGCTGAAACATTGTATTGCATGTTTGCCTAAGAGTAGGCATTTTGAGCGCAATCATCAGCAAACAGCAGTTCTCTGACGGTGTCGCTGATAGTTTTGGTTTTAGCATTCAACCTTCTGCTGAGATTGAACAACATTCCATCCATACGGTAGTTGATGTCTATTATAATGTCATTGTTCTCGAAGGCATTCGTCAGCAGAGCTGAAAACGTGAGGCTGAACAGTGTTGGTGCCAGGACACATCCTTGCTTAACTCCATTGGTGACAGGAAAGGGCTCAGACAGTTCACCATTTTTCTGTATTCTTGCCTGCATACCATCATGAAATAGCCGCACTATTTGGACACACTTTTGTGGGCAGCCGTATTTCGCCGTAATCTTCCACAGTCCTTATCTGCTGACTGTATCAAAAGCCTTGGTAAGGTCAATGAAAGTGGAGAACATTTCGGAGTTCTGTACCTGACATTTCTCTTGCAGCTGCCTTGCAGCGAAAATCATGTCAACAATTCCTCGTTCTTTTCTGAAGCCACATTGACTCCCAGGAAGAAGACCTTGATCGAGATGGACCGTGAGGCGATTGAGAAGAATTCTGGAGAGTATCTCCCCTGCAATTGAGAGCAAGGAGATGCCTCGGTAGTTGTCACAGGATTGGCGTTTTCCTTTACGTTTGTAAAAAAAAGTCGCTTAAAAGTCGACAGGGTCGACTTCATCGCACCGGGTTTTATCCCATATGGCTCGGTCCCTTTCTGCAGCGCGGAAAGCGTCGCACAAAGCACGAACTCCGCATGAAATCTTGTGGCATGGTTTCGTTCACCCATATGTTTGTAAAGACTTGGTGAAGCTGCTCTATTAGGACCAGCCCACCTGCCTTGTATATCTCTGCTGGGATGGAGTCAGGACAAGGCGACTAACGGCTGGAAAGTTGTTGGATGACTTTGTTTACTTCCACTATGGTTGGCAGGTCATCAAGTGTATCATTAGTGGGAACTTGAGGAAGGCAGTTGATGGTTTCATCGAAGAAGGAAGTAGCAGTTTAAGATGTTGATGAAATGCTCTGCCTAGCGTTGAAGGATTTCTTTCTTATCGGTGAAAACTGTTCTCACATCTGCACTGAGGAGGGGAACTATGCCTCGTGATGTATGACCATAGACGCTTTCAGTGAGTCGTAAAAGTGTATATCATGTCTGTCAGCAAAGCCCTGAATTTCATCAGCTTTGTTGCTCAGCCAGGAGTCCCGCATGTGCCGAAGTTTCTGCTGCACTGCTCTCCGAATGTTATTGAAGGTATCTTTTGATTTTTATGTTGATTTCGGGTCATTCAAATGTGCGTTGAGGAGAAGATGTTTCTCGCCCAGCAATTGGTTGATGTCTTCAGAATTTTAATCAAACCAGTCATTATGCTTTCGGGGACCTGGACCCAGGATTTCCATAGCAGTGTTGTAAATTATGTCCATTAGAGCACTCCATTCTGTTTCTGCATCCTGGTTAGCTGCATCATTTGGCTTGAGGCGGTCTTTCATCATGTTTTCAAACGACAGCTGCATTTTATTGCTGTTTAGGCGGGTGACATTTAGTTGTTGTTGTTGTTGTTGTTGTTTTTTTTGTGTGGCCTTTTTTACCCATTGAGGAGGCCGTGGTGGTTTGATGTGTATGTTTATTTTCGAGATAATGAGACGATGGTCTATCCAACATTCGGTACCACACATGGATTTTGTCACACGAACGTCTTATCTGTCACTCATCCTGACGATGACACAGCTAATGAGGTGCCAGTGTTTCGAGCGAGGGTGCATCTATGGTGTTCTATTTCTCGTGGGAAGACGGAAAATTGTGCTGGTGATCACGAGATCGTGTTCGGCACAAGTCTGAAAGAGGAGGAGTCCATTGCTGTTACAATTTCCGACTCCGTACTTTCCAATGATGCCACTCCCAGAGGCGGTGTCCTTGCCCACTGTAGCATTGAAGTCCCCAAGGAGTATAAGTTTATCTCCTTTGGGAACAGACGTTGTGCAGGTCCTCATAGAACTTGTTTTTAGCGTCATTTTCATTGGTCATGGTTGGTGCATAGACACTCACGATGATTGCATGCTTCTTTCCTTCAGCAGGGGTAACTTGATGGTCATAAGCCTGTCATTTATAGCCTTCGGAAATTCAGCTAGTTTGCCAACCAGGGCCGACTTAATGGCAAATCCCACACCGTATTGGCGTCTTTCCTCGCTTTGCGTCCACTCCAGAAGAATGTGTAGCCGGCACCTATTTCACAAATTTGGCCTTCTTCTGCAAGGCGTGTCTCGTTCAAGGCTGCAATGTCGATGTTGTACCTGCCCAGCTCTCTCCCAATCAGTGCTGTTCGTCTCTCTGGACCCAACGCGCCATCTCTGTCAAGTAGGGTGCGTACATTCCAAGTTCCTATTGTCAAGGGAATATGGTTTGCTCTTTTAGCTTTACCTGTTTTTACTTTGTTTGTATGTTGACCACAGTATAGGGTACCCACCAACTGCGGCTAACTAGTTAGGTAATGATGGAGCAGACACTGTTATAGGCAATTTTCTAGCCCCTTCCTCATGCTATGGAGGTGAGCAGTGCGTTCCTATAGAGGGCTGCTCAGTCGCTCAGGGGGCTGCCGAATCCCACTGCTGCTCCGTTCAGTAGAAGACGACCATATGGTCTGAGCCGCCTGTGTGCAGGTCTGCCACTACGGCTGCCAACGTACTCACTTCTGCTGCTTCGCCGCGCGCCCATCGCCACAGGGTTTGAAGGTGCTATATGATGTTGGATGAAGAATGACTTGCGCGATTAATTAGATTAAAGTGAGGAAGAGTTGCCCAATTCATCGACCTCACTTTCTTACCTGAGTTCATCTGAGTCCAGTGGCAAGACAAGTCAAGACGACTGGAGATGGATACAGGTGCAGTGGATTACCAGGGTGCTCTATGTTCCTTGGCGTGTTCATTACGTTTCACAACGCTTTGCAGGTAAACGCCGTCTTGCCCGTTGAATCAACAATGATTTCTTCCGCGCAGTCTGCCGAGTATCATCTTCACATGCTGGGTAGGTATTCGCTATTTCACCTATTGGTTTGAAACCAAATCAGCTACCCACGCAGGGTTTAACCAGCCTGTCACAGCTGCTGCCCGGGGGGTGGCCGCTGTCGCATGCACAGGCGTGAGCTGGATGTCAGGTTTGGACCACTGAGGGATGTGCCCTGAAAAGAGCGTGACAGTAATCCATACCAAATGTACTACCAATGCCTGACACCCCCCGGATAGAATATACACATATGAACACACTAGACACATATGAAAACACTACACACATATGGAAACTACACACATAAGAAAACACTACACACATATGGAAATACTAGACACGTATGGAAACATTACACAGACGCTACACACTACACAGACGCTACATGCTACCTGACGTGTTGATGAGTTTGTCCATGTACTCCTTGTCCCTGTAAAGTTCTTCTAGAAGTGTCCGCAGGTCCAGGGCCTCGCTGCAGCAGTCAGGGGCTGTCATATGTGAGAGGTGACCATCGTAAGTGGATAGTTTGGTGGTCACGGTGAGGTCAGCACTTTTCCTCTGCCCGTTCACATGTTTGTCTAAGTGTGGATCAGTCTGTAGATATTACATTTCACATGTTTGTCCAGGTGTGGATCTGTCTGCATATATTACAGTTCACATGTTTGTCCAGGTGTAGACCTGTCTTCAGATATTACAGTTCACATGTTTGTCCAGGTGTGGGTCTGTCTGCAGCCATTACAGTTCACATGTTTGTCCAGGTGTGGATCTGTCTGTAGATATTACAGCTCACATGTTTGTCCAGGTGTAGATCTGTCTGCAGATATTACAGTTCACATGTTTGTCCAGGTTTAGATCATTCCGCAGAGTTTACTGGATATTGTTTTACCACTGTAATATTTGTGACTGTTAGAATCTAGAGATCGTTTTCACACATCAGTCTCCCGGATTTTGTGTCATAATCTAGAGATCGTGTCACATAACAATCTCTAAATATTCATGACTGTCACAATCTACATATATTTGTCACATAACAATCTCCAGGGTTTTGTGAAAGTGACAACCTACAGATTATTGTCTTATCAATGCGTTGTGCACAGAGAATTGTCAAAGCTGGGACAGTGTTAATGAAACTATTAATGCATTGTGTATATAGAATTGTCAAAGCTGGGACAGTGTTAATGAAACTATTAATGCATTGTGTATATAGAATTGTCAAAGCTGGGACAGTGTTAATGAAACTATTAATGCATTGTGTATATAGAATTGTCAAAGCTAGGACAGTGTTAATGAAACTAGTAATGCGTTGTGCACAGAGAATTGTCAAAGCCGGGACAGTGTTAATGAAACTAGTAATGCGTTGTGCACAGAGAATTGTCAAAGCTGGGACAGTGTTAATGAAACTATTATTGCATTGTGCACAGAGAATTGTCAAAGCTGGGACAGTGTTAATGAAACTATTAATGCATTGTGTATATAGAATTGTCAAAGCTGGGACAGTGTTAATGAAACTATTATTGCATTGTGCACAGAGAATTGTCAAAGCCGGGACAGTGTTAATGAAACTATTAATGCATTGTGTATATAGAATTGTCAAAGCTGGGACAGTGTTAATGAAACTATTAATGCATTGTGTATATAGAATTGTCAAAGCTGGGACAGTGTTTAATGAAACTAGTAATGCGTTGTGCACAGAGAATTGTCAAAGCTGGGACAGTGTTAATGAAACTATTATTGCATTGTGCACAGAGAATTGTCAAAGCTGGGACGGTGTTAATGAAACTAGTAATGCGTTGTGCATAGAGAATTGTCAAAGCTGGGACGATGTTAATGAAACTATTAATGCTTTGTGCACAGAGAATTGTCAAGTGAAAAACCAGTTCAGTGGCGCAGAGTGCATCCTTTGATTAAAACAGATTGAATGCAGTTATTTGAGGGTGGTGTTGGAAGTAGTTTTATGCAGTGGAAGGTTGAAGCAAAGGAAGGACAATGGAAAGTTGAAACAAAGGACAGAGAATGGAAGGTTGTAACAATGGACAGAATGGAAGGTTGAAACCAAGGACAGAGAATGGAAGGTTGAAACAAAGGACAGAGAATGAAAGGTTGAAATAAATAACAGAGAATGGAAGGTTGAAACAAAGGACAGAGAATTGAAGGTTGAAACAAAGGACAGAGAGTGGAAGGTTGAAACAATTGACGGACAATGGAAGGTTGAAACAAAGGACAGAGAGTGGAAGGTTGAAACAATGGACAGAGCGTGGAAAGTTGAAACAATGGACGGAAAGTGGAAGCTTGAAACAATGGACGGAGAGTGGAAGGTTGAAACAATGGACGGAGAGTGGAAGGTTGAAATAATGGACGAAGAGTGGAAGGTTGAAACAAAGGACTGAGAGTGGAAGGGTGAAACAATAGACAGACAATGGAAGGTTGAAACAAAGGACAGAGAGTGGAACGTTGAAACAAAGGACAGAAAGTGGAAGCTTGAAACAATGGACGGAGAGTGGAAGGTTGAAACAATGGACGGAGAGTGGAAGGTTGAAATAATGGACGAAGAGTGGAAGGTTGAAACAAAGGACAGAGAGTGGAAGGGTGAAACAATAGACAGACAATGGAAGGTTGAAACAAAGGACAGAGAGTGGAAGGTTGAAACAATGCACAGAGCGTGGAAGGTTGAAACAAAGGATAGAGACTGGAAGGGCGAAACAATAGACAGACAATGGAAGGTTGAAACAAAGGACAGAGAGTGGAAGGTTGAAACAAGGTCAGAGAGTGGAAGAATCGGCAGTCGAGGGAAGACTTGGCTACAATGACATAGAGAGAGTAGTGCCAGCAGACAGTTACCACTGGGGTCAGAGAGAATACGGGGGTAAACTGAGAGCTGAATATGTCTGCAGGTGTGTGTGTGTGTATGTGCGTGTGCGTGCGTGCGTGTGTGTGTGCATACACGCTGAATGTGTCTGCAGGTGTGTGTGTGTGTGTGTGTGCCGGTGTGTATACACTGAATGTGCCTGCATGTGTGTATTTGTGTGTGTAGGTAAACACAGACATACGTGGATCTTTTTTTTTTGTTTCTTTTATTTTCCTTCCTTTTTCTACAACCCTCTCTCGTTCGGTATTTCCGTTTTCAGTTTTAAGTTTTCTGTTTCCTGGATTGAACAAGCGTCTACGAAAGCACTCATTTGTACTGTTTGTGGTTTTATAATATATATTTGACTGTTTCGTTCTTGGTGTTCCGTTGATAAAGAGTTGTGTTGAAACGGTGGCTTGAATCTGTGGCTTCATCGGTCCGGCTTCTTAGACATAGTTTGGTACTTCTGTGATAAAACGTGATCGTACACGCCAGTAAGCAAGGGCTCTGATGAAGAACAATAAATACACTCATCACACTACAGAGTACAGTGTAGACATAGATTGGTAAGATGAATGGCTGTCTCTTACCTTCCGACTGGGAACTGCCTTGCTCTGTATTGTGTGGAAAGATCGTATCTCCAGCTTTGGCGCTGAAACAACATAAATATATATGGCAAATGCAACTCTGGGAACTGTCTGTAGTAAACAAGTGATGGGTATCAAATTGGAGGACTTACATCTGTCGGAATGTGAGGTATGCAATACGTGAGTGATAATTATATACCACCGTCAGGAGATATACGTGAGACCGTCTGGCTATTTCACAGCCAGGCAGTTTGTAGCTCTCATCAGGTGTCATGTCCATAGACGAATTACAATATGCAATCTTCACGGGGACTATGTTCCAGAGATGTCTCTCCCCTCTCCAAGCCGAGAAACCAGCCGGGTAAGGAAAACCAATACTGGAACTTGGCTTCTGCTGAGAGGCATACTAGTCTGTCAGCAGGCTGTGATCCCGCGGAGAGGCATACTAGTCTGTCAACAGACTGTGAGAGGCATACTAGTCTGTCAGCAGACTGTGAGAGGCATACTAGTCTGTCTGCAGGCTGTGAGAGGCATACTAGTCTGTCAACAGACTGTGAGAGGCATACTAGTCTGTCAGCAGACTGTGAGAGGCATACTAGTCTGTCAACAGACTCTGAGAGGCATACTAGTCTGTCAGCAGACTGTGAGAGGCATACTAGTCTGTCAACAGACTCTGAGAGGCATACTAGTCTGTCAGCAGACTGTGAGAGGCATACTGGTCTGTCAGCAGACTGTGAGAGGCATACTAGTCTGTCAACAGACTGTGAGAGGCATACTAGTCTGTCAGCAGACTGTGAGAGGCATACTAGTCTGTCAGCAGACTGTGAGAGGCATACTAGTCTGTCAACAGACTCTGAGAGGCATACTAGTCTGTCTGCAGGCTGTGAGAGGCATACTAGTCTGTCAACAGACTCTGAGAGGCATACTAGTCTGTCAGCAGACTGTGAGAGGCATACTGGTCTGTCAGCAGACTCTGAGGGGCATACTAGTCTGTCAGCAGACTGTGAGAGGCATACTAGTCTGTCAACAGACTGTGAGAGGCATACTAGTCTGTCAGCAGACTGTGAGAGGCATACTGGTCTGTCAGCAGACTCTGAGAGGCATACTAGTCTGTCAGCAGACTGTGAGAGGCATACTAGTCTGTCAGCAGACTGTGAGAGGCATACTGGTCTGTCAGCAGACTCTGAGAGGCATACTAGTCTGTCAGCAGGCTGTGAGAGGCATACTAGTCTGTCAGCAGGCTGTGAGAGGCATACTAGTCTGTCAGCAGACTGTGAGAGGCATACTAGTCTGTCAGCAGGCTGTGAGAGGCATACTAGTCTGTCAACAGACTGTGAGAGGCATACTAGTCTGTCAGCAGACTGTGAGAGGCATACTAGTCTGTCAGCAGGCTGTGAGAGGCATACTAGTCTGTCAGCAGACTGTGAGAGGCATACTAGTCTGTCAGCAGACTGTGAGAGGCATACTAGTCTGTCAACAGACTGTGAGAGGCATACTAGTCTGTCAACAGACTGTGAGAGGCATACTGGTCTGTCAGCAGACTGTGAGAGGCATACTGGTCTGTCAGCAGACTGTGAGAGGCATACTAGTCTGTCAGCAGACTGTGAGAGGCATACTAGTCTGTCAGCAGACTGTGAGAGGCATACTAGTCTGTCAGCAGACTGTGAGAGGCATACTAGTCTGTCAGCAGACTGTGAGGGGCATACTAGTCTGTCAACAGACTGTGAGAGGCATACTAGTCTGTCAACAGACTGTGAGAGGCATACTAGTCTGTCAGCAGGCTGTGAGAGGCATACTAGTCTGTCAGCAGGCTGTGAGAGGCATACTAGTCTGTCAGCAGACTCTGAGGGGCATACTAGTCTGTCAGCAGACTGTGAGAGGCATACTAGTCTGTCAACAGACTGTGAGAGGCATACTAGTCTGTCAGCAGACTGTGAGAGGCATACTAGTCTGTTAACAGACTGTGAGAGGCATAATAGTCTGTCAACAGACTGTGAGAGGCATACTAGTCTGTCAGCAGGCTGTGAGAGGCATACTAGTCTGTCAGCAGGCTGTGAGAGGCATACTAGTCTGTCAGCAGACTCTGAGGGGCATACTAGTCTGTCAGCAGACTGTGAGAGGCATACTAGTCTGTCAACAGACTGTGAGAGGCATACTAGTCTGTCAGCAGACTGTGAGAGGCATACTAGTCTGTTAACAGACTGTGAGAGGCATAATAGTCTGTCAACAGACTGTGAGAGGCATACTAGTCTGTCAGCAGGCTGTGAGAGGCATACTAGTCTGTCAGCAGACTGTGAGAGGCATACTAGTCTGTCAGCAGACTGTGAGAGGCATACTAGTCTGTCAGCAGGCTGTGAGAGGCATACTAGTCTGTCAACAGACTGTGAGAGGCATACTAGTCTGTCAGCAGGCTGTGAGAGGCATACTAGTCTGTCAGCAGACTCTGAGAGGCATACTAGTCTGTCAGCAGACTCTGAGGGGCATACTAGTCTGTCTGCAGGCTGTGAGAGGCATACTAGTCTGTCAGCAGACTCTGAGGGGCATACTAGTCTGTCTGCAGGCTGTGAGAGGCATACTAGTCTGTCAGCAGACTCTGAGGGGCATACTAGTCTGTCTGCAGGCTGTGAGAGGCATACTAGTCTGTCAGCAGACTCTGAGGGGCATACTAGTCAGTCTGCAGGCTGTGAGAGGCATACTAGTCTGTCTGCAGGCTGTGAGAGGCAAACTAGTCTGTCAGCAAACTGTGAGAGGCATACTAGTCTGTCAGCAGACTGTGAGAGGCATACTAGTCTGTCAACAGACTGTGAGAGGCATACTAGTCTGTCAACAGACTGTGAGAGGCATACTAGTCTGTCAACAGACTGTGAGAGGCATACTAGTCTGTCAGCAGGCTGTGAGAGGCATACTAGTCTGTCAACAGACTCTGAGAGGCATACTAGTCTGTCAGCAGACTCTGAGGGGCATACTAGTCTGTCTGCAGGCTGTGAGAGGCATACTAGTCTGTCAGCAGACTCTTAGGGGCATACTAGTCTGTCTGCAGGCTGTGAGAGGCATACTAGTCTGTCTGCAGGCTGTGAGAGGCATACTAGTCTGTCAGCAGACTCTGAGGGGCATACTAGTCTGTCTGCAGGCTGTGAGAGGCATACTAGTCTGTCTGCAGGCTGTGAGAGGCATACTAGTCTGTCTGCAGGCTGTGAGAGGCATACTAGTCTGTCTGCAGGCTGTGATCCGCACACCACACAGGGACTTCCATGGGTTAGCTCCAGCACACCTCACAGGGACTTCCTGGGGTTAGATCCCACACACCACACAGGGACTTCCTAGGGTTAGGTCCCGCACACCACACAGGGACTTCCATGGGTTAGGTCTCACACACCACACAGGGACTTCCTGAGGTTATGTCCAGCACATCACACAGGGACTTCCTTGGTTTATGTCCAGCACGCCACACAGGGACTTCCTGGGGTTATATCCAGGTGGGTCATGCTCCATCCACAGGTTGGGGACATTTGACTTTGCCATGGTCTAGTTTGTACAGGTTGAACCATGGCATGAGGTAGTAACAAGCGCGGTCTGCATGACGAGACCGTGCGAAGTGACCTACCACAGCATGGTCACAAAAGCATGGAAAGTGTGTAAGACGTTTTGCGCACGGGCAAAACGTCACCTTAAAATCAGTTGGACTCGAGCTACGGTCAGCGTTGGACCTAGTTCTGAGTTACAGAGCATGGCTAATATTACGCCGCTCTTTTAGAATAGTTTATTGTTTAGGCACTGTTTTGTATATTTGTGCATCTTGTGTAGAGCAAATGGTTGTACTATCGACAGTGTACAGCCTTAGTAAAGTAGAATGTGAAAACTCTACCAGTGTCATGTTATACCAGCTACGTTGAGTTCAGTCTAAGTAGTCAACAAGTATATACTGTCCAAGATGAAAAGCTTAATGGCCATCTGAAGCAGAAGGAAAGATGTCAACAAGATCAAGATTAAGCCATTACCATTGGCACCTTGCCGTCTTGACAGACGATAGTTTGTGCTTTAAAAAGGCATAATAACTTTTACCATTGGCGGTAGCGAATGTGACTGATAAGGCCACTTAATACCAAGAATTCTTCGCAGACACCGCATATGAAAGCTGTTTAAATGTTTCTCTTGGTGTGAGTAAGTTGTTCAGGTTTCACTGCCATAAAGAAGAGTACTAAGGACACAGGCTTGATAGACAAGGACTTTTGTTTTGGGAAGATTAAGCACCCCTAAATATACCAATGTAGCGCCACTGAAATAATGCAAGGGGTGGGGGTGGGGTGGAGGGGGGTGGGGGAGACAAAATAATAGTGATGTCCAAGATGTGCGAAGTTATTCTAGCGCACAGAAACCCAGCAAAGAAATATGACCAAGTCCGCCACTGACCAACAGAGTAAATAAGTCCACAACTGAAACAACACTGTAAATAATGGCAGAGAGATTGCTGCAGCAACAAACAACGACATCTTCTTCATAGCAGTTTCCAGAGCCTTCTATGGTAACATCTTATTCCTGGCAGACTGTCACTCCAGACGTAATGCTGGAGGGGCGGGGAGTCGGCATACACATGTCGAAGTCAGGAACGGAAGAAACCACACAGTAACCTCCCCGTGACTAGAACATGACATTCACACGTCGAAGTCAGGAACAGAAGAAACCACACAGTAACATCCCCGTGTCTAGAACATGACATATACATGTCGAAGTCAGGAACGGAAGAACCACACAGTAACATCCCCGTGACTAGAACATGACATTCAAATGTCGAAGTTCACAAATAGAAGAAACCAAACAGTAAACCCCTTCGACTTCAGAGGTTCTTGTAATTTACGTCCCCAATTCAAGGACGAGAAGTCAACATTTTAGTGCAACTAGCCGGTGTAGGGAAACATGACTTGTGTGACCACTTACCCGTCTGTCTCCTAAACTTCTGCCCCTCGCTGATACTACGTGTGGAACCACCGCTCCATTCATAACTGCGGCACTGAGAGCAGGTGCTTCCATGGTGAACTCCAACAGGTGGGAACAGGGGAAGCACGCGAGGCTGCCTGCCTTGGCCTAGAGGTGGAAGCCTGGAATAGATGGAGAAGTGATTTGTCTGAGGTCATGGCACGCGTGGCTGTGTCATTACATGTTACTGTCTGTACTTAGGCCGATTCATAGTTGATATATATATGTGTGATTTGGCAGTATATATAGCACACAGACATCCATACTCTTATCCATACTCCTATACATACTTTTAAACAGTCAGAAAGACAGACAGAGAGACAGACAGACAGAGAGACATACAGACACATATGTATTTATGTATACAATCAGTCAGACAAACATACATATATACAGACATACAGACATCATACATACAGATCAGACAGAGACACACAGACACATGTGCATTATATATACATGCAGAGAGACATACAGACTAACAGATATACAGACAGACCGACATACAGACTAACAGATATACATACAGGCAGGCAGACAGACAGAAAGACAAACAGGCAGGCAGGCAGGCAGGCAGACTGACAGACAGTGGCGGGAGAAGATCAAGAGAGCAGGTCTGGTTGTGCAGACATGACTACAGCCACCCGTGAACGTGCGGGTGTTTACATATATTTTTTGTTAAAGTTGTATATCCCTTACAGGACGTTGCAGTCAAAACCAGCATTTTCCAGCTGCTGTTGATGTTCTTGGCAAGATTTTGCTCAATAGTTTGCCATTGCTTTCTGAGCTACCGGCTCACATACTCCGTAAGAAACCAACACGACGCGATCCGTTGCCGAATCTCGCGCAGCTGTGTTCCTAACGTGGAAATACGGGATTACGGAGAAAGTCGTTAACTCCTTCGCCAGAGAGACCGGCATTCACAGATACCAACACTATAGGAAATCCCCCTGGAAACTGGGGTAGTTGCTCCGGTACCTAGCCTCCGAGTATAAATGCGGACAATTCGGTAGAGCCGTCTGCACTGTGCGCACATTAAAACTATCTCGACAGTCGGAGATGAACCAACTTTCACAATTTTAAAACCAGCCCACACATGAACGAACGAAATGTATTTTCAAAGGTTCACAAATAGGACACGCAGTCCCTTCCAACCAGTCATCTTCCACACATCAATTATAGGTGTGTACTTGGGGACTAGCGAAACGCGTGTACATGGAAACTAGCGACAAATGTGTACATGAGAACTAACGACAAATGTGTACGTGGGAACTAGTGATAAGTGAGTACATGGGAACTAGTTATAAGTGAGTACATGGGAACTAGCGACAAGCGTGTTCATGGGCATTAGCGACATTAGTGTATATAGACAATAGTGACAGGGGTTACATGGGAAATAGTGATAAGTGTGTACATGAAAATTAGCGACAAGCACATATATGGGAACTAGCGACAAGCGTGTGCATGGAAACTAGCGACAAGAGTGTACATGGGAAGGACCAACAAGTATGTACCTGTTGCTCTGAATGTTCCTGATAATGTGTACATGGCTGGTCGCCTTTAGATGCTGGCCATCGTCGCCATGCCGATGTTGGTGCGGAGACGACTTGTGACCCGCGGACACAAACTGGCCCTGTTGAAAGAGAATTGCTGGAGTTTCTGTGGTGTGTGGAGGAACACCTGGTCACACAGACAAGAGTTCATCTACCTCCCCGATGTCTTCTCCGACGCCCAATGTCTGCACTATGAGGACGTGGGCATTTCTGGGGAAGAGAAGGGAATGCCTGGAGATTATGGGATATGGGCTCTTCTTCTGGGACACATGATGTCTGACTGTGGAAAATGTGATCCAATGAGATAGACATCTAGCGGGTTGGGGAATGGACAGGGAGATAGACACAAATAGCGGGTTGGGGAATGGACAGGGAGATAGACACAAATAGCGGGCTGGGGAATGGACAGGGAGATAGACACAAATAGCGGGCTGGGGAATGGACAGGGAGATAGACGGCAACTAGCGGGCTGGGGAAGGGACAGGGAGATAGACACAAATAGCGGGCTGGGGAATGGACAGGGAGATAGACACAAATAGCGGGCTGGGGAATGGACAGGGAGATAGACACAAATAGCGGGCTGGGGAATGGACAGGGAGATAGACACAAATAGCGGGTTGGGGAATGGACAGGGAGATAGACACAAATAGCGGGTTGGGGAATGGACAGGGAGATAGACACAAATAGCGGGCTGGGGAATGGACAGGGAGATAGACACAAATAGCGGGCTGGGGAATGGACAGGGAGATAGACGACAAATAGCGGGTTGGGGAATGGACAGGGAGATAGACACAAATAGCGGGTTGGGGAATGGACAGGGAGATAGACACAAATAGTGGGTTGAAGGAAGGATTACATGAACAATGTGTTTAGGATGGATGTCGGGAGGATATGTTGGTGGCTATGCTGGGTGGTGGGTGGATGGGGATAAGTCAGGGATTGGAAGATAGTTCGGGAGTGCAGGTTGATGATAGAGAGGGAGCGGTGCAGTCCAGAATATGGTGGAGATTAATTGAGGCAGTGTGTTAACATGTTTTTTTTTTGGGGGGGGGATGAATCTTGGAGGTGGGTTAGGGAACTCAATTGTTTGTGAATTGGAGATGGATTGAAAGGTAGGCTGGAGATAGGCTGGGAATGGGTTAGGGAAAGTATGAGAGATGGGTTAGTAATAGGTTAGGGAAAGTATGTGAGATTGGCTGAAGTTGGGTTGAATGGTTTGTGGGGAAATTGGTCAGAGGATGGGTTTTGGATGTGATGAGTTGGGATGGGTTTATATGTGTTGGGAATGGCTAAAGGTGAGTTGAGTCATGGGTGGAAGGATGTGCTGGGAGATGAGTAAGGGAAATGGTGGGAAGAGATGGCTTGGGGGGATATGTGGGGATGGGTATCAGGCGAATTGTAGATGGGTTGGTGATATGATGTAGATTGTTTGGGGGAAAGGGTAGTACACGGGGTGTAACTGGGTGGGGTTGCATTGAGGAAATGGGGTCTGACATAATCAAGTTTCCGTGAAACAAAATACATTGTAAATACATGCTCAATTAAACACAAACCCGAGGTGTTTCAATGTGGGGCCCGGTGTCTTAGCTAGAAGCCACCTAACATGTAGGCTCTAGGGAAGTCATATAGAATGAAAACATAGACGCAAGCCAGGGTTAGTTGATTTGAGTCCAGAATCGATATCATAGCATTCGGGTCAATCCCATACGTGCTCCGCCCTAATCTTCGACAGCCAGCGAAGAGTCCCAATACACATGCCACCAGTAGCAGTCTGACTATGTGTCCGTCTGGCTATTTCTGGCAGTCCTGAATATCGGGACAGAAGGCAACCAGCATCCTGTCAGTATGTCAGTGTGTCAGCAGTTATAAGGGGACAAATAGTTCACGTGAGCGCTCAAGGACCGGGAGGTCACGTGGCTGAGCTCATCAAACTGAGGATCATCTCCTTCTACAGTGTAAGGTAGTTCACGACCACGTCGCTGATTGGCTGCAGACATGTACACGTGTCACCCCTGAACTCAACCTTGACACTTGTTGTGTTGTTTGTCCATCAAGAATGATGATGATCATTCATTTCATCCAGTGGGGTTGAAGGTGTGGAGCCGTGGGTTCTAAGATGGCTGATAAGGCCTATTTTGGCTCGAAATGTTCTTTGACAATGTGGGCAAAGAATGCTTGACGTCTCTGGAGGAGGATTTCCTGCAGTGGTTTTTCTGTCCTGCCTTTTCTTCACAACTCTTGCAGTCCTGGTTGCCTCACATATGACTGCACCCTTGCGTAATGATGCACGCCACGAATTTCTCTCTTTCTCTGACTTCAGTGTCTGGAATCTTGTCTTGCCATTTAATCTTCAGTAGCTTCCTTAGGCAGACTGTGTGGAAGTGGTTTAATTTCCTAGCGTGTCGCTGATAAACAGTCCAGGTTTCACAAGCATATAGCAGTGTGGATAATACAACTGCTTTGTAGACTTTTAGCTTTGTTTGCAGGCTTATTCCAGTTCTGTCCCATACATTCTTGTACAGTCTGCCAAAGGCTGCACTGGCCTTGGAGATTCTTGCATTCACTTCGTCATCGATTGTGGCAGCTTGTGACACAGTGCTGCCAAGATAGGTGAATTTGTCCACAACACTTAGTCTATGATCATTCACTTTGATATTCGGCACAGTGTGATTATTCCCTGGAGCTGGCTGGTACATAACTACAGTCTTCTCCAAGTTGATATTGAGCCCAAAGTTGGCACAGGCATGTGAGAAAGCTGAAACATTATGTTGCATGTCTGCCTCTGAGTTGGCGTATAGAGCGCAATCATCAGCAAACAGGAGCTCTCTGACGGTGCCGCTGTCAATTTTGGTTTTAGCTTTCAGCCTTCTGAGATTGAATAACTTTCCATCCATACGGTAGTTGATGTCTATTCCAATGTCGTCGTTCTCGAAGGCATTCATCAACATGGCTGAAAACATGAGGCTGAACAGTGTTGGTGCCAGGACACATCCTTGCTTCACTCCATTGGTTACAGGAAAGGGTTCAGACAGTTCACCATTTTCCTGTACTCTTGCCTGCATGCCGTCATGAAATAGCCGCACTATTTGGACAAACTTTCGTGGACAGCCATATTTTGCCATAATCTTCCACAGTCCTTCTCTGCTGACTGTATCAAAAGCCTTGGTAAGGTCAATGAAAGTGGAGAACATTTCGCAGTTCTGTTCCTGACATTTCTCTTGCAGCTGCCTTGCAGCGAAAATCATGTCAACAGTTCCACGTTCTTTTCTGAAGCCACATTGACTCTCAGGAAGAAGACCTTGATCGAGATGGGCTGTGAGGCGATTGAGAAGAATTCGGGCGAGTATCTTCCCTGCAATTGAAAGCAAGGAGATGCCTCGGTGGTTGTCACAGGATTGGCGGTTTCCTTTACGTTTGTAAAGGTGGACTATTGACGCGTCCTTAAAATCTTGTGGCATGGTCTCGTTCATCCATATGTTTGTGAAGACTTGGTGAAGCTGCTCTGTTAGGACCGGCCCACCTGCCTTGTATATCTCTGCTGGGATGGAGTCAGGACCAGGTGCCTTGCCGCTGGAGAGTTGCTGGATGGCTTTGTTTATTTCCACTATGGTTGGCAGGTCACCAAGTGTATCATTGGTGGGAACTTGAGGAAGGCAGTTGATGGTTTCATCATCGAAGAAGGAAGTTGCATTTAAGATTTTGCTGAAATGCTCTGCCCAGCGTTGGAGGATTTCTTTCTTATCGGTGACCAATGTTCCCCCGTCTGCACTGAGGAGGGGAACTATGCCTGGTGATGAAGGACCATAGACCGCTTTCAGTGAGTCGTAGAAGTTTTTCATATCATGTCTGTCAGCAAAGCCCTGAATTTCATCAGCTTTGCTGCTCAGCCAGGAGTCCCGCATGTGCCGAAGTTTCTGTTGCACTACTCTCTGAATGTTCTTGAAAGCATCTTTTTTTGATGTTGACTTTGGGTCATTCAAATGTGCCTTGAGGAGAAGATGTTTCTCGGCCAGCAATTGGTTGATGTCTTCGGAATTTTCATCAAACCAGTCTTTATGCTTTCGGGGGGCTGGACCCAGGATTTCCATAGCAGTGTTGTAAATTGTGTCCTTTAGGGCTCTCCATTCTGTTTCTGTATCCTGTTTAGCTTCAGCATTGGGCTTGAGGCGGTCTTCCAGCATATTTTCAAACGACTGCTGCATTTTCTTGCTGTTTAGGCGGGTGACATTTAGCTTTGTTTGCATTTTCGCCCCTTGAGGACGCCGTGGTGGCCTGATGTGGATGTTCATTTTCGAGACAATGAGACGATGGTCTGTCCAACATTCGGCCCCACACATGGATTTTGTCACTCGAACGTCGTGTCTGTCACTCCTCCTGACGATGACATAGTCAATGAGGTGCCAGTGTTTCGAGCGAGGGTGCATCCACGATGTCCTATTTCTCATGGGGAGACGGAAAATTGTGTTCGTAATCACGAGATCATGTTCGGCACATGTCTGAAGGAGGCGGAGTCCATTGCTGTTACAATTTCCGACTCCATGCTTTCCAATAATGCCACTCCAAGAGGTGGTGTCCGTGCCTACTCTGGCATTGAAATCCCCAAGGAGTATAAGTTTGTCTCCTTTGGGAACAGATGTTAATACACTGTGCAGGTCCTCATAGAACTTGTTCTTGACATCATCTTCGTTGGTCATAGTTGGTGCGTAGACACTCACAATGGTTGCGTGCTTCCTTCCATTCAGCAGAGGGAACTTCATGGTCATGAGCCTGTCGTTTATAGCCTTTGGAAATCCAGCTAATTTGCCGACCAGGGCCGACTTAATGGCAAATCCCACACCGGATTGGCGTCTTTCCTCGCTTTTCCTTCCACTCCAGAAAAATGTGTAGCCGGCACCAATTTCACAGATTTGGCCTTCTTCTGCAAGTCGTGTCTCGCTCAAGGATGCAATGTCGATGTTGTACCTGCCCAGCTCTCTCCCAATCAGTGCTGTTCGTCTCTCTGGACCCGACGCGCCGTCTCTGTCAAGTAGGGTGCGTACATTCCAAGTTCCAATTGTTAAGGGAATATGGTTTACTCTTTTAGCTTTGCTTGTTTTATCTTTCTTTGTATGTCGACCGCAGTTAAGGGTACCCACCAACCGCGGCTAGCTGGTTAGGTAGGGATGAAGCAGACAATGTTTAGGGCACCTTTTCTAGCCCCTTCCTCATGCTATGGAGGTGAGCAGTGTGTTCCTATAGAGGGCTGCTCAGTCGCTCAGGGGGCTGCCGAATCCCACTGCTGCTCCGGTCAGTAGAAGACGACCATATGGCCTGAGCCGCCTGTGTGCAGGTCTGCGACTACGGCTGCCAGCGTACCCACGCCTGCCGCTTTGCCGCTCGCCCATCGCCACAGGGCTTGAAGGTGATATGTGACGTTGGATGAAGAATGACTTGCGCAATGACTTGGATTAAAGTGAGGAAGAGTTGCGCAATTCGTCGACCTCACTCTCTCGCCTGAGTCCATCTGAGTCCAGTGGCAAGACAAGTCGAGACGATTGGAGACGAATACAGGTGCAGTGGATGACCAGGGCGCTCTACGTGCCTTGCCGTGCTCATTACGTTCCACAACGCTTTGCAGGTAAACGCCGTCTTGCCCGTTGAATCAGGAATGATTTCTTCCGCGCAGTCTGCCGAATCCTGTCTTCACATGCTGGGTAGGCATACCCTAGTTTACCTCTTGGTTTGACACCAAATCGGATACCCACGCAGGGTTTAACCAGCCTCTCACAGCTGTTGCCCGGGGGGTGGCCGCTGTCGCATGCTGACAGCTACTAGGAGCCACAGGCACGAGCTGGGTGTCAGACTTGGACCAGTGGGGGATGGGTCCTGAAAGGACATGAGAGCCATCCTTACCAAAGGTGCTACCAATGCCTGACACCCCGTACCCCCCTAACCTTGACACTTACGATATGTGGGGCAGCATGGCTGTTTCTGTCTTGTCTGTAGGATCCCCGATCTTTGTCTTGTCTGTAGGATCCCTGATCTCTGTCTTGTCTGTAAGATCCCCGATCTTTGTCTTGTCTGTAAGATCCCCGATCATCCTTAACGCTGGTCTTGTTACTTCTGATGTTCAAATCACCAGCAAACAACCTCTCAGTGAGGAGACGGCGAACTGCTGTCCGCACACGCTTCCTGTTCTGCAAATATTCAAAAGACCCAATCACATTACATTTATCTCAAATATATCTCATCGTACCATTATTTTTAAACAGAACTAGACTGTTTGCGTTTAATTTTTCTATTCAGTTTACTTTTTTTTTTTCATTTGTTCGTGAAGGAACTTTCTCATTCGTTTTATTTTTCTGTCCATCCACGGCATTCTTTACATTTTCGTCAGAAATCTAATTTCTACTGCCATTAGATGTTTTCTAGCTTGTATGCGGTAAAGCTGTTCAAATGTAAGCACTATAAAATAACACGAAGTAGTGCAGCTTTACAGAACACAATAACGGAAAATAAAGGACATTGCGACGACTAGCCTTCATCATGCAGAGACGACTAGGGAGGCTAGATCCATTGTAAAATCATGACCGGCTGCAGATTCATACTCATGACCACCGAGCCGACAGGCGAACATCTAGCCACCACGCTAGCCCAGCTTCCGTGTTGAAAGCGTACTTACAATTGAAACAGATAAACTTCCTCCCTTAAAATGAAACATTCTAACGAAATGTTTGTGTCCTTGGCTTTGAGAGGACAGAAAATGTTGTAAACTAAAGGGGGACAATCTAATACAGATGAATGGTCCTATTTTTCCAAGAGAAATAACTCACACAATATGGCTAGAAACGTTTGTTGGAGGTTCTGACAAAAAACACTTAATGTTTAAAAATGATACATACATTCCTATTTATATGCAACTGTTGAATGAAAAACGCATTTAATGCCTGCGAGGATTTAATGTAATAAATAGTATGCAGTCATTACACAAACAATTAGAGCATTTTGTTGCATTTTACGTCTGAGGGTCTTGTTCTATTGTATAAACGTAAAAGAAAACTCGCAAAGCACCTTGCAAAACAACAGTTTTGTACGAAATAAAACCACATTAAAAAGAAAGACAGGTAATTAAAATACTGCAAAGGGACATAACAACGTAAGTTTAAATTCTGATCATGGGGCATTACTAACAATAGCATGTATGTATTATATTATATAAACAATTGTAGTATTTATAGTAATCTTTTGTAAAATTTGCAAAGAAACTTTCTACATATTCATGTAATATGAATAAGGCGATAATAATTTTAAGGCATCTTCAAAGTTTGTGTAAAATAAAGGGTTTATTTTAGATGTGTGATAATTTTCTAACTCATTTTTCTATATCTTTTTGATATAAATTTGAATGTTTTATTCATGTGAGTATTCAGTTCAACCAAAGCATTTAAGAAGTAATTTTTTCCCCGCCTGTTTTACAGGCCAAAATAAAACAAAGTTAAACAAGTGAGTAAGAAAGCTCATACATAGTTGACACCTTGCCGGTGTTGGCAGACGATAGTTTGTTACATTGTGCTTCAAAACAGGCACAATAACTACAACCCATTGCGGGGACCAGGGAGGGAGTTATACCTCTCTATAGCACAAAACCTGGGCTAAATTGTAGAGACCATGTGTTGCCCATGCAGCATGATCCCTCTCTTGACCTGCCTAGTTTACTCCAAAGAAAAGGTACACCCAGCCTGCCGGAGCTTTCATCCTAGACCAGTTGCTAGGGCCTGGTCAGCCATTCTGACATTTAGTCTTTAGGTTGCCTTTTTTCGTACTAGGGTAAGGCTTAAGCCCCCCCCCCCCCCCCCCCCCCCCCGCAAATTGCGATCTGCCGAAGTCGTTGGCAAAATATGGGATGTCGGTTTTGCTGAGCGCCGCCCAACATATAAAATGACATGAAACACTGCACACACATTATGACATGATATAGTCACATACTAGAGCTACTTAGAGGCCAAACAGTTGAACAGCTACAGTGATTAACTTAGAGACAAAACAGTTGAACAGCTCCAGTGATTAACTTAGAGACCAAACAGTTGAACATATCCAGTGATTAATTTAGAGATGAAACAGTTGAACAGTTCTTGTGATTAACTTAGAGAAAACAGTTTTACAGCCCCAGTGATTAACTTAGAGACCAAAAAGATGAACAGCTCCAGTGATAAAGTTAGAGACCAAACAGTTGAAAAGCTCCTGTGATTTACTTAGAGACCAAACAGTTGAACCGCTCAAGTGATTAACTTAGAGACCAAAGAATTGAACAGATCCAGTGATTAACTTAGAGACCAAACAGTTGAACAGCTCCTGTGATTAACTTAGAGACAAAACAGTTGAACAGCTCCTGTGATTAACTTTGAGACCAAAGAGTTGAACAGCTCCTGTGATTAACTTACAGTCCTGGTCAAACTAGAACTCAGATACAGGCATGACGTCATCACATTACGTCATTCCTCCACACGTGCAGTAAGCCGCACGTCCACATGTCACATACATCTTGTATTGTGAGTCCAAGGACCGGTCAACGATCAGCAGCAGTCATTACCAACTAGGCGTATCCAATAATGACAATAGACACACCAACAAAGACCACAGACACAGCAACCATGAACACAGACACACCAACAATGGTAACAGACAAACCAACAATGGCAACAGACACACCAACCATGACCACAGACACACCAACAATGACCACAGACAAACCAACAATGGCAACAGAC
Organism: Cepaea hortensis; assembly: GCA_963921405.1. Classification (NCBI taxonomy): domain Eukaryota; kingdom Metazoa; phylum Mollusca; class Gastropoda; order Stylommatophora; family Helicidae; genus Cepaea; species Cepaea hortensis. The sequence goes on from OY992879.1 coordinate 69,827,230, forward strand.
ACACCAACAATGACCACATACACACCAACCATGACCACAGACACACCAACAATGACCACAGACAAACCAACCATGACCACAGACAAACCAACAATGACCACAGACACACCAACCATGACCACATACACACCAACCATGACCACAGACACACCAACAATGGCAACAGACACACAAAACCATGACCACATACACACCAACCATGACCACAGATACACCAACAATGACCACAGACACACCAACTATGACCACAGACACATCAACAATGACCACAGACACACCAACCATGACCACATACACACCAACAATGACCACAGACACACCAACAATGACCACAGACACACCAACCATGACCACAGATACACCAACTAGACCACACCACAGACACACCAACCATGACCACAGACAAACCAACAATGACCACAGACACACCAACCATGAACACAGACACACTAACAATGACCACAGAGAAACCAACAATGACCACAGACAAACCAATCATGACCACAGACACACTAACCATGTCCACAGACACACCAACCATGACCACATACACACCAACCATGACCACATACACACCAACCATGACCACAGACAAACCAACAATGACCACAGATACACCAACTATAACCACAGACAAACCAACAATGACCACAGACAGACCAACCGTGACCACAGTCAGACCAACAATATAACTACAGATTACGCATATATACCACATACTATACATGAATCACATACTATGGAGGAATGACCGCCAACTATGGAGGAATGACCGCCAACTATGGAGGAATGACCGCCAACTATGGAGGAATGACCGCCAACTATGGAGGAATGACCGCCAACTATGGAGGAATGACCGCCAACTATGGAGGAATGACCGCCAACTATGGAGGAATGACCGCCACTATGCAGCAATGACCGCCACTATGCAGCAATGACCGCTAACTATGCAGCAATGACCGCCAACTATGCAGCAATGACCGCCACTATGCAGCAATGACCGCCACTATGCAGCAATGACCGCCACTATGCAGCAATGACCGCCAACTATGGAGGGATGACCGCCACTATGCAGCAATGATCGCCACTATGCAGCAATGACCGCCACTATGCAGCAATGACCGCCACTATGCAGCAATGACCGCCTACTATGCAGATGACCGCCAACTATGGAGGAATGACCGCCAACTATGGAGGAATGACCGCCACTATGCAGCAATGACCGCCACTATGCAGCAATGACCGCCTACTATGGAGGAATGACCGCCACTATGCAGCAATGACCGCCAACTATGGAGGAATGACCGCCTACTATGGCGGAATGACCGCCACTATGCAGCAATGACCGCCAACTATGGAGGAATGACCACCAACTATGCAGGAATGACCACATAATACGCAGGAATGACCACATACTATGCAGGAATGACCATATACTATGCAGCAATGACCGCCAACTATGGAGGAATGACCACATACTATGGAGGAATGACCACATACTATGCAGCAATGACCGCCAACTATCGAGGAATGACCACATACTATGCACAAATGACCGCCAACTATGGAGGAATGACCGCCACTATGCAGCAATGACCGCCAACTATGCAGCAATGACCACCAACTATGCAGAAATGACCACATACTATGCAGAAATACTTTACAGTAATGACCGCGACCTAACCAAACAAAACGACCTCATATTACTCAAGAAAGAAATTGTCAGTCGTTGTTATTGAACACATGGTCACAACACTCGAGACATGTCCATATGCCCCCTCCCCTCAGAATATGTAGAAAAACAAGGCTTCGTATAGCTCCATTGGCCAGTTATATACAAACGCATTTGTTGCGGCCTCTATCAAGATCCATCCTGCATTAGCCGAACTGGGTTCCCCATTCTTTCAGTCGTCATTGGTCTATGTGTGCTCATATACTGCAGACCATTTATTAAGAGAATCACGTCTGCCTCGTTCAATCTCATTGTCCACCAAGGAGGTGCAATGGTGGCCAGATTATCAGCCGGTTCATTTCCTTGCACACCAGTATGGCTTGTACAGTAGAGCCACTTCAGGTCTGGTAGACGTGATGACTGGGTGTGTCTCAACCACTCACACTGGAGACATTCGGACTGAACCTTTCCCAGCACTGACCAGCAATGACCACCCCACCCCTATTCCCATTCTGCAGATTGTGATTGAATATGTTCCACTTCGCTCTGCAATCATCTTGCCAACACTAAAGATATATGGAAAGCAATTAATACCTTGATAAACAAACACAAATCTTCACAGTCATTACTATCAAATCAGGTTACATGTGATCAATTCAGTAGATTTTTTCAGCCCGACATAAACTAATTGAAGGCTGCAATACCAGATGCGCATCATGACATATCTTTATTATCATAATTTTGTGAGAACAAATGCTATGGAGACATTCCCTCCAACATACGGCTAATGGCGACTACTGAAGTATTTACTCATCTCAGTAACCTAAAAAACAATAACTCATCAGGACTAGATGGAATCAGTCATCGGATCCTTCGCTACGCTGCACCGGCGATCTGTGAGTCACTAACCTTTATATATAATCATTGTCTCGCCAAAGGTTACTTCCCATCAGTCAGTCGCTAAAGTGTATCCTCATTTAAAAGCTGGTTCATTAGACGATCGTCTCATGAATACCTGTGACATGATGGAATCGATCCCCACCAGTTTGCAGCATAATCACCAAATCGGGAACTTGTGTGTACCCTTGTGAACCATCAAGTACTGTAGGACACGCTTAGATCATGCCTAAAATAGAGGTGTCGTAGCCGAATGGGACCTGGGTGGCGTTTCAAGGAAACAAGCCTAGTTGGCCAAGTTGGCTAGTTGGCCAAGAACGCTTCCCCAAGCGTCACGGTGCCGGCCGGACCACCAAACCCGCGCACTCTTCAATATGGCTTCATAACGACCAGACGTGTTTTCTGTGTGCTGTTTAGAAAGTGGTGCCTCCCCCCCCCCCCCCCCGACTCGGTAAGCGTGTACCTCTGTGATTAGCATGACGATACTTAAAGGAATGGTCAAGGTAACACATGTTGTCCAAGGTATTTGTCGTGATTTTGTGAAGTTAATGTACTGAGAAACACTCACCTATTCCCCCCCCCCCCGGATGTCTCCACCTTGTCGCGGTGGGGGGGGGGGGGTGCGTGTCATAGTGACCCCAAGTGCTATGCCGACGGAAGCACAATTACATGTCGGACAGCTCTTGGGGTAGGGGCTAGACTAAACGAGACACAATCTGCTGCACTGCAGGTAGGTAGACTGAGGATAGCAGTCAAAGTCGAAATCAGGCGCACGATGCCGCCAATTCTTGGTCCGGACCCATACTCTAAGGCTTCCAGTCGAGAGATATGGCTGAACGCCTCTAAGCCATAAACCCTCGGATGTGAGAGCCGGACTGATACCCACCTACCGAAAAATGGAGGTGATATGCTGAGCACGCTACATGCCCAGTTCTGATACTTGTTCGATGGCTCTCAGCTGGGGGATATGAGGGATCCACGTATGAGAAGGCCTGGCCGTTTCTGGCTCACTGATGCACGGAGGTAAGGTGCTTAGCCGGCAGCACATGTAGCCTACCTCGTGAGCGAGTACTGAAGGTAGAAAAAGTGACAGAGTCGCACAAAATGGTTACGACAAATGTCGGCATCTATACTCATAGGGGGTGTAGTCAAAGGTGGAAAAACATCTAAATAACACGAAATGGAGAGCTTGGCTAACAAATCCATTGCGTGGTCCGAAGTCCGAAGCGAAAGCTTACCTAGTGGATGGTGTCCGCAGACTGATCGTTCCTGGTTTTTGCTTGAGCGACCCTAGGCGAAATGCACAATACATGGAAGTGAGGATTTTAAAGCAGGTATGAGCAGGACGTGGCAATTCCTCGGGTGAGCCCAGTCTCAGAGCAATATGTGCCGGCTCTGCAATTATGGAAGCCTTCTTGGGTAGCGGGGAATGCCCATGGTCTGCCCCTGCCTTTCTTTGAGGTTGACCGTGATTCTTTGACCGTTCTACCTTGACCAGCTGAGATGTGGGCGACACCACAAAACCAAAAAAAAAAAAAAAAAAAAAAAAAATGGCACTACGCAATTACGTCCGAGTGAAAAGTCTTTCGTGGTCGGAAAAGCTCTGACTAACTAGTCTTCGGATGTCCTTAACGTTCGGAACAGCTCTGACTAGCTAGTTTCCGATTGTCCCTCGTGCTAGGAACAGCTCTGACTACCTAGTTTTCCGAATGCCCCTCGTGTCCGGAACATCGCTGACTGGCTAGTTTTCCGAATGTACGTCGTGCCCGGAACAGCTCTGACTATATTGTCCCCGGGCACAACGACAAGCACATGTCCGAATTGAAAACTCGCTGAGTGGATACCGTCTGCAGACCGGTCTGGTTTGTGCGGGAATGGCTTGGGGCGAACGAAATGCCCAATATAGTGAAGTGAGGAATTAAAGTAGCCATGAGCAGGACGTCACGATTCCCTCGGTGAACCCAACACTATGTGTCGACTCTGCAACTATGGAAGCTATCCTGGATGGTGGAAAACGCCATGGGCTGTCATTGCCTTCCCTTGAGGGATGACCATGAAGTCTTTGACTGTTCCAACTTAAACAACTGGGATGTGGACGGTACACAAACGTGAGAGTCTCCCAGGAATGCTAACCTGGTCAGAGACGCACGCGAAAGTCGGATGAGTTGGCACAACGGTTTCGGCCCAAGGGTGCATAACAACACACCGCAATCACATCTGAAGAAAAAACAACAACTCTGGATGAACGCAACCAAGAAGAAGAAGATCTCACGAATTCTGGGAGACCACTTACAGACCAAGGATCAACTCCCGCCGACATCTTGCAATGCTTCGCCTCGCCTTCTGCTGAATATAACCTCATTCTGTTATTCTAATGTCATTTAATAAATGCTCATCATGCACTTTCATCTCAGATGTTGTTGGAAGTAATCTTATCAATGCACTTCTTATGCATTTTTCTAAATGCAAACTTTCTGCACTTATTTACTGCACTTTATTGCTAAGAAGATTGTCTTAGGAGTTGGGTTATCACCAGTCCTGTGCTTTTGAGCAATGTTCTTCTCCATCTGTGCATTATCTCATGGAAACGATGTGAGTGAGTGAGAGAGAAAGCAGGGTTCACCACTGTCACCAGTACTATTCAACGTGTATACGGTGCCGATCACCGAACAACAGTTGGACGGGAGGGGTAGGACTCTGTCATTCGTTGACGACATCCTCGTGTATCGACAGGGTCGAGATAGACAGGCGGTTGCCAATGATATGCAGGGCGAACTAGATCGAATTTCCTCATGGTGTGCTGATGCCGATGCCCTTGTCAACCCTGCAAAGGCATCGGTTACATGGTTCTCACTAAACACCTATATTGTGAAAACAGACCTGCCGGCAGTAAGAATGGATGGGAGCACTTTGAGTAGAACCCAGTCAATGACATATCTTGGCGTGAGGCTTGATCGTAGCCTGTCCTTCAGAGATCATGTCGATTATGTCATAACGAAGGCTCGAAAAGGTTTGTCAGCAATGAGAGTCATGGCGACTGCCAATATCGAGCAAAGACTGCTAATACTTCTGTTCCAAGGACTTGTGCTTTCACGCATCGAGTATGCCCTGGCCATCCTCACTGTCAGCCCTACACAGATTGGAAGACTTGAAAAGGTACAAAACGAAGTCATGCGCATCATTTTGGGCTGCATGAGAGACACCAGCTGTGTAGCAATGAGATACCTCCTTGACTTCCCGACAATGGAACACAGGATCAAGACCTGGAGAGCTCGTGCATACTTAAAAATAAGTGCAGATGAGCAGCACCCTCTGCATGACGCTATATTCAGAGAAAAGGGTGACAGGCTAAAGAGGGGCAAATCATGGATGGGTCGGGCGGAAGATGTCGTCAGACAGGTCTGCAGTCTTACCAGTATAAACCCAGGCAAGGAATGGGTGCCGGTGCCTCCAGCTTTTAAGTGCATTTTCTCCTGCATTATCACACTCGACAGACGGTGCAGAGAGCAGAACCCTGCCGCTGTCAATGCAGAGGTCAACGCGCTCATCTATGAACACTCAGATAGCCCCGAAGTGCTCATCTATACAGATGGATCTGTTGTAAAGCAGCAGAGAAGTGCATGGGCACTTACAGCCCATTCAGCGAGCCGAACCGTTCAAGAATCCAGTGGTGCCCACTCTATGACCACGAGCAGCATGACGATGGAGGTGATAGCAGTTACACAGGCTTTTATATGGCTGGAATCACAGCATTATACCAACGTGTGTGTACTAAGTGATTCAATGAGCATGATTCAGAAGGTCGAAGCTGGATCTGTACGTAGACAGTGGACTGAGTCGCTGCGGAAGTCTGTTGTCCGTAAAGTCACCTTCGTCTTTGTCCCGGGACATGCGGGTGTCGAGGGAAATGAACGAGCTGACAAACTGGCTGGCACTGCACCCCCTATAGATGGCCAGCCCATGGATCGTGCTGATGTTATTAACGTCCTCAAAGATATGGCGAGAACAGAGGACTTTGACGTCAGTGATTCCACATCGCTGTCCAGGATGAAAGACTTGGGAGTAAGAATCGGCACAGCCAGACGCGAGAGGTACATCAGGAAAATTAAGCGCCTCGTCAACCAACACAGAACTGGCACTATTAGCCACAGGACGCTAATGCATATGCTGGGGGGAGGATCTGAGCACCTATGGACATGTCCGGAGTGCAATGAAGATACCCCAACGGATAACTGATAACTGATAACTGAGAGAGAAAGCAATATTCTCCCTCATCTGATCTTGCTCATGTGTGAAACAGGGAGAGATGAAATATATGTTGCATGTCTGGCAGACCTTTGCACTTATACTCAGCATGAAATCCATTGCTGTGGGTTAACATTTACATGTTAGTGACTGCACTAGCTTTCTGAGTAAGGAACACACTGGATTCGTGACGAACCTAGTGCAAAGCTTATCTGTTCAGAATATGGAAGATTTAAACCCATGTCTCCACCTACAGTTGCTTCCCAACAGAAGGGGACAACCTTGAGTTCAGGCTTAGGAAGATGAAGGAAATATTGGTGTGAGAGAGAAGAATCTATGTTCTGTGGTTCTCACATTATATATATATATATATATATATATATATATATATATATATATATATATATATATATATATATATATATATATAAAAGAATGTATGTCTGTATATCCTTTATGCGTTCGCGAACGGTCCATCCGATAGAGATGAAATTTTCTACACGTCTTCCTCTCATTCCCGCGCTGCCAACAGTCATATTTTTTTAGTGTAAAATCGGCTACTTACTTAATATTATTTAATGTTTCATTTTTCATTATAATGTCTATATAGCAAGGGGACTTAACTCTAGAAAAGTTATTTCAAGGGGCATAACTTTTAATAACATTGCTATATACTTTATAGTAATATTGTTGCATCGTTTTCAAAGATTTATAAACTTTGTCTATAGTTATTTACAGGCATATGAGTTATAATAAATAATGATATAATCTTTAAAGCATTTTCAACGTTTTCATAAAAATAATGCATAATGCATAACATTGTAACTCATCTTTTTATACTTA
>OY992879.1:69839886-69859886 GCA_963921405.1 Cepaea hortensis
ATGCTCCCCACCAGGATGGGCGAAGTCGGGCCGGGTCAGACAGACAGACAGACAGATAGATAGATAGATAGATAGATAGATAGATAGATAGATAGATAGATAGATAGATAGATAGATCCCCGCAAGGCCTGGGTGAAGCCGGGCCGGGTCAGCTAATATATATATATATATGATTGTAATTCATCCATCCATCCATCATGTGCCATGCCGGTAAGCATAAGGTAAGGAGGGCATATGAGCTGGTGATGATTATAGAAAAAAGCTGTGGCACTTGTGAATCGAACCTGGCCTGAAAAAAGTAACCAACAATCTTGCATTGCCTTGACGTGGGAGGATGAGTTAATAACATTGATGTATACGTCACCATTGATGTCACCATATCATCATCAATGCATTTGTCTTAAACCTAGTGACTTTGCATGCTCATCTTTTTCCTTGTCACATTTCTGATTCCTTATCTGTCATCTAATGTCCATATCTCTAATGAGAACCCTGGCACATTCAGACCATATAACATTAGTGAGGACCAGTGGATGATAAACATGCAGATAGTTGATGTGCCCATCAGCAGTCAGATTGGATCCAGCACCGAGAAGAGAAGGAGCTATAGATCACACCTCCAGGCGCTGCCACAATTCTTCCTCCTCCCCTTCCTTTCTTTCCGTTTTACCCCTTTTGCATTCTTACTCATTTCACCATGACATTTTGTATTTGCAAAATGTATATGGGTGCAATGTTGTTTATCTTGTCAGTGAGGAGAGTGGTGTTCTTTGGTGGTATCAGCATGTTGTAGTAACACCGACCAGTCTGTGATGTAGATGTGAAACTCAGACCATTCACCTGAGTAGATGGGCAAGTCATCACCATGTCTTAATGGTCAGTAAGCTTGGCTTGAAAGTATGGTAATACTGTGTAAAGAAGACAGCCCAATTACATTACATCCAGCAGGTCCATGCAGTTACTAATATTATCAAAGACACTCAAAACACCCCATACTCACATACTTCTATCGACACTGAGGGAGAAAGCATCCATCAACCCAGGACATATATTTTCCTCAGGAGATGATTTTGACTGAACAGAATGTGTGTAGTGGACTTAGTTCATTTTAATAGAGACATATCCTTTACTTGAGAGAGAACAGGACAATCTTAGTCAAGTTTATCCAGCACCATGATGGAGGGAGAAACTGAGCCTATATTACAATGCATAATGAGATATATTACACATTCAATGTCTTTGATGATTTATGCATTCCACATTTGAATGTTTATGTATATGTATTCCATTCGTGAAGCATCTCGTCATCTTTCCTCAACCTTCCAGATTTAATAGTTTTATTAAATGTTGAAATTTGAGCTTTTCTTGCATTCACTCACCTTTGATGTCATGTCAGTTCAATATGTGTTTGATTATTAATTAGTTAACACACATTGAATGTATTGGGACAGGGTGAGGATGAGTAACCTCACGAAGATAACTTCATTTACTTTGTCCTACGGAAACATCCCAGATTCCTATTGCCTACCTAAGCGAACCCATTTATTCATACTTATTATTGTAACACTATACCTTGTTAGGTTAATAAGTACAATTTGGGGTTTTTGAGCCAATTTAGTTCTCCTGGGAAGGGCAGAAATATAGTGTGGTTTGTTCAGTTATCCGGGAGTCCCCTAGACCTCCAGAGTGCCTTTCTGTCACAACACCTTCCAGTGATATATCCACACTATTTGAGATCACTCCCCACACTCTAGCATTATTTTTGTAGGGGGATACACCTTGTGTGATTGCATCTAACCACCAACACCTCACAGTAACTATAGGCCAATTTCCATATTATACTCACTATACAAACTACTAGAAAAGCATATTCACAAAACAACACTAAAGCACTTAGCTCACCACAAACTAATAGTTGACAGTCAGTCAGGATTTTGGCCAAAATATTCTTGTCATACGGCCCTCACAAACATGATAGAAAACTGGTATCATCATATTAACGACAATACTCTATGTGGAGCGGTGTTTATAGACATTTTAAAAGCATTCAATATGATAGATCATACTATTCTAATTTTTAAAAAAAACTAGAAACGATGAAAGTAAGCTTTAATATAGTGACATTAATAACATAATTTTTATTAGTCAGAAAACAAGTAATATCACACAATAAATCTTTATCTCATGCCATGAGCATTAATATTGGAGTACCTTAGGGGTCTATACTTGGCTCTCTGTTATTTGCCATTTATATAAATAATCTTCTCTTATATCTGTCGTCGTCCTACGATCTATTTGCAGACGACTGCACAGTATATATAAACGCTATTGATCGTAATGGGCTAGAATTATCCTTGCAACAGGAAATAAATAATGTAACTGAAGTCATGCAAACCGCATGTAAATTATTATTTCTAAAACAAAATCTATGTTAATAGGAACCAGGCAAAGACTTCACACTCTAAACTCGCAGAGAACTCTTCAGCTGCAAATTGGTAGCACGCTTATAGAAAGTGTATCCGAGCACAAGGCACTGGGTCTTATCATAGATCAAAATCTAACCTTTAATTTCCATGTTCAGGTTCTAGTTAAACAGATAGCCAAAAAGTATACCAACTTGCCAAAATTAAAAACTTCCTCGACAAAAACACAAGAAAGATATTCTATACTTCCCACATACAAACACATATTGATTATTGCTCCACAATCTGGGATGGATGCTCCAAATCAATAACAAAACGCCCTTATTCACTCCAGAAAAGGACAGTGTGTTTAATCAATGGTCATAAGCTTACAGACAATTCTAACCTACACGAACGTTTTCAGTTACTGCCACTCCACAAACGCCTACTTTATAATAAGGCGAAACTAATTCACAAAATCCTATTTCAAAATTCCCCAAGCTACCTTTGGCCATTGTTCAAATATAAGGCAAGACATAGTGAACGGTTAAATATACTTCATGTCCCTAAACCTAGGATAGACTTATATAAAACAAGCTTAGCATTCTCTGCCACCCAGTTGTGGAACAATCTTCCACAAGAAATCAAAGACACCACCAATCATTATACATACAGTCGCAACATGTTTGAACACTTCCTCAGTACAGACTACATGCCCCCCTCCCCCTCTCTAAAAATAGTAATGGTAAATTATCTCAAACGACAACTAGCCAATACATTTCCCGTGGTGAATTTGAATAATGAAGACACAAAGAATAGATTGCACGATAAATTGCCTGGCATATTTCACTGCATCTCGTCAGGAACATACTGCAGAAATCACACAACATAAAGTGAAATAACTAGATAAATCCTTCAAACTGAAATATACACATGTTCGCACAGTAATGACGATTTTCTACCATGGTAATTTTAAACTGACTAACATGTCTTTCTGCTTGCACAAGGACGGCTTACGTCGGGTGATTATTATAGCTTCTGCAAACTTTAACAAGCGACTACTTTGTGTGTTGAACAACACACGGAAGGCACTGTCTCTTTTAACAACAAGACCGCTCTCGAGCACATGTCTCGCGACCGATGAAGCAGGACTGTTCCGGTGTGTCGGCCTGTCTAGGCTACCATCGTCTGTGTGTAGTATCTTGTCGACCCAGTTCGGAATGTGTTACGAAACCCTGCAATGTAACTGTCGCTCTGTTCTACCTATATAGATGGTCTCACACCTGCATGTAAATTGGTAAATACAATTTTATTTGGCGTACAAAGCTACAGGTTCTTTTACTGCTGGGGTGGGGACCAGTGTGGTTCTGTACCTGGAGTTGCAGCACATAATGTTCGCCCGACTGCTTTGATGAGTAGGTCTTTGCAGACGTTGCATTACGTCATCTCCTCGGAAGGTTAACTGGATGCATACCTTGAGTTTTGGGACTGTAGTTTATGTAGTAAACAGTCCCATATGCATGGCACGTTACACCATCCTTAGGTATTTATAATACCCATGTTAAACATTGCCTTAGTGAGTCATGTATTATTGATTATTTTTCATGCGTATTAATGCTAATTGTTCTTTTGTTGTATAAGATTAGCTTCATAAGTGATGTTGAATGAAATAATGTATGGGAGGAATAGAGAAGAAGGTCAGAATATTAGACGGGCCTACGTGTCCAATTCGTAACCCTTTGAAAATAAATATTGTTTGTTCGTTCATTCATTATTGTCACTCCATCTATGTGTGAATCCCCAGCCAGAATCCTGACCTCGTTGCATTGAGCTTCGGTGTGTACTGTCAACTCATCCTCTCCAGCCGTGTAGGCTTGCTGAATATCAGCTCTGCTATTCTATTGCACAACTCATTTGTCTGTAGAAGGTACATCGGAATTGATGATATTGTGCACTGTCTTCTGGTATGTCAATTTACGTCACCCCGTTAGGCACATCCTCAGACCACTTCACTTCTCCCCGCTAGGCATATCTTCTTACCACACCACTTCTCTAGCATCGACACCTATGATGTCCTTCCCGGGTATCTGGCTCCCATGCTGTCATTTATGTTCGCAGGTCGGGCATGTCTGATGATACATGCTGTAATTGTATGTCTGATGGTACTTGCTGTCATTGGATGTTTGATGCTACTGGCTGTCATTGGATGTTTGATGGTACTTACATAATTTGAATGTCTGATGGTACGTGCTGTCATTGGATGTCTGATGGCACTTGCTGTCATTGGATGTCTGTTGGTACTTACATAATTTGAATGTCTGATGGTACGTGCTGTCATTGGATCTCTGGTGGTACTTGCTGTCATTGGATTATGTTGGTACTTGCTGTCATTTATGTGCCTGGGTAGTGGATGTCTGAATGTACTTGCTGTCATTTATGTGTCTGGGTATGGATATCTAAATGTGCTCCTGCTGTCATTGGATGTCTGAACCTCCTGTAACAGTACAGATGCAGGGACGATGTAAAACAAATCTTGGTATTTCTTTCAGAAGGTTTATTAGTTCAAATTAGGCCGAATATAATACAGAGACCACGAGATATGATGTTATCTGGTCTCCCGTTTAGCTGTAACTAACTTAACCAAAACAACCTACGTCACGACTTGAGCATCCTTAGTGATGTTCTTCTAGGATGCTCAACCGTGCCCTAAGTTTGCACATCGAAGCTAACAAATGAGATGGTACTCATTCTGCTACACCTCCCTTTCTTTAAAAAGACTTTTCTTCTTCAAAAGTCTTAACTCCTAACCCCCTTATTCTAAACCTAACCAGCCGCCCCAAACTAACTCTATCTTAAGTAACTACTTTCTTCTACTTGTCTCTTATCACCATCCCACATAGCAAACCGCTATGAAGTTATACTTCTTCTTCGTTTCTGGCTCTTCAAAGTTTCATTACAAAATTTATAGGTCATAAGAATGGCTCGTAAAAATCGTTGGTATACACTTGACATTATAAAATTCTCATTCTTTCACCACACAGGATAGACAGAAAAGTTGTAGTTAGAAAATAGTAAAGAAGGGGTGCGCACCCATTATAAAGAAATAGTCACAAAAACAATCACATTTACCTCCCTTGCAAACGTAAAAACTTTTATAAAAGTTTTTCAAAACCACATCTTATGTTCATTATAAATTAAGTTGATCCAAGTTTTCTCAATATTTATATTGCCATCCATAACCCTACCTATATTTCACTTATCTCACGTCCATCCATGAAACCCATACCAATGTATGTTCATATTCCATGAACATTTTAAATTAATTAACGCTGTTTATTACAGCTCCTATATTTATCCCCCTCACATCCCATGACAAGCCTCTTTGTTTATCTAACCCCTATACCAAACCCTATGCACTGCCATTCACAGCCCCCTTAATATCTATTCTCCATCAACCAACCTCTTATATTTGTTTCGCTATCACAGCCTCTTTATACGTTAATAATATGGCATCCAATCCATATACATTTAATCCACGATGTCTTAATGCAGCTCCTATTTTAACCTCCCAGAACTCTTTTATTTGTGTAGGTACCCCGCCAGTTAAGTATGGCGTATGTTTCCAACACTTCTTGGCCACTATATTATTAACCTCTCTATCTTAATATATTGACACAGCGGCCTTCTTACTCATGAACTTATGATTCATAAAGAGAATGAATCTCTCTTCTAGTCCTCAGTAGTTTATTAACTATTTTGTGAACGAAGGGTTTTAAACAAAGCCCCATGTATTTCTTTGATTCTAGACAATACCATAACTGTTTGTGAACCAAACTTAACTTAAACACTTTTCAACATATTTGTAAACAAGGTAATTACTATTCAACACACAAGACACTTCACTTAAATCATAAGTCAAGTAAAATAAAATCACAACAGAACATCATACCCCCCCCCCCCCCCCAAGTTTTTAAATATCATTTTTCTTTCCCCTCATATCAAATAAAAGCAATCAACTCATTCAAGGAAAAACATATTTCAAAATAATATGACATACATCCTATCCATTGTTAGTCACTTTTATGGACTAACAATAACTTATTTATCTATCAATAAAACTCAACAAGTCAAATCATAAAATCAATAAAACTACAATAAACGTACGTCACACTTGAATTTACATCCATATCACCTATCTTAATACCTAAATATATAGTGTCATGTCTACTCCTCAAGACACTCATTGCAAATATTAAGCAAGCCTTTTCCAGCCTGTTTCTCTAAAACACCTGTAATACACAGCCAGTCTATTTCCTCTTTAAATCATAAAATCTTCATCCGATGCTATCTGCAGCTTTTTCTATCTATTTATTTCCTATACCTCCATTTCTTTAATAACTCCAAGTTTCTTTGGATAAGTGCTATCTCCGCATCAATGTCTTCCTCTCGTAAAGAAATATTCTCCTCCATGCTACTATTTCTATTAGACTCTGACTTTTCATCCATTCCTTCTTCTTCATCTGTATGTCTATTGCTAGCAGCCGCTAGTTTTTTTCTTTCTATATCTAACCTAATTTGTCTATCATTATTTCTTAACGACCTTTCTAGTAGAGGCATATCCTCGCCGCTTGATGAATAATCTCTAATTCTTCTCTGTCTTTTCACTTCTTTTTCTCTTTGTCTCTCTATTCTCCTTTTCACTGCTTGTCTAGTATTTTTAAATGGAGCGTTTACCCCTTCTTCCATAGATTCCACACTATCATAATAACCCTCATATGTATTTTTCTCTTCTGTTAACAGCGTTTTCGGTATTGTCTGTTACTGAGTATCATCATAAACTGGTGTTGTTATTAATTGACTTTGAGTTGGACCTTTTTTTGAATCTGGGGGTATTGTAGCTCTTCTGACGATTTGTCCATCTAAGTATAAGGTGTCTGAATAACAATTATTATTATAATTATTGTTTCCCTTATCATCACTATCTCTTCTTAGGTGTTCTACATGTGCCCTTGCTATATGTCCCGTGACTTGGTTCTTTATACTATATGATACATTTTCTAACTTTTCTAAAATGTAATAACCTGGAATCCAACGAGCATCAAATTTAGAGTTCCTTCTATGCTTCTTATAATAAACTCTATCGCCTACTTTGAATTCCTGTAATTGTGTATTTCCGTTCCTGTATCTTTTCTGTCTTTCTCTAGCTTTGATTATATTGTTCTTTAACCTTACATGCGCTTTGTGCTTTTCTTGTATAATAACTTCCTGAAAATCTTCACCCATATATTTACGTCTTGGTTTTAACAGATTGTCAATAGGTAGTATTGGCTCTCTCCCGTGCAATAAATAAAATGGTGAAAACCCTGTGCTCTCATTTTGATTTGTGCGTATTGCGCTTAGTGCAGGTCCCAGGAATAGATCCCAATCTTTTTCATGTTCATCGACAATCTTTGCTATAATGTCGTACAATGTTCTATGTTGTCTTTCGTTCTTAGCATTTGAAGAAGGTCTATAGTATGAGGTCTTTATATGGTTTATATTCAAATCTTTTAATAACTTTTCAAATTTCTTGTTCACAAATTCTTTACCATTATCCGTGAGTACGATCTGTGGGCAACTAAACCTTGGTATGAATACCTGTAAAAAAATATTAATGATAGTATCTGCGCTCTTATCTGGGATTGCATAAACTTCCGGCCACAGACTATATGTATCCACAATATGGATTAAATATACGTTCCCCGATAGTGTTCTTGGGTGAGCACCTGATATATCTAAGCTGACTTTTTGCATAGGAAACTGAGGAATATCTGTATCCTGTAAGGGACATTTAATTGTTTTCATATTTCTTAATCTACATTTTTCACACGTATCGACATATTTACTAGCAGTTTTAAATAAATTCGGCCAATAATATTTATTCGTAAGTGCTTTCACTAACTTATCACGACCGAGATGACCATTCTCATCATGATACGCCTTTAAAACTTCACTTTCCAAATGTTTTGGAATATATTTCCTTAACTGTTCGTTGCTTTCATTCATGAAATATAACTGATCATCATCTTGCAACACTAAATAATTCTTCGTATACTTGTTCTCATCCGTTTCTTTTAATTTTCGTTTTATTTCTAAAACTTTTGGATATAATTCTTGTTCTTCTTTCATATTAAACTGTATTAAATGTGGTCTTCTGCTCTAGGTTCAGACTCTTGATCCGACGATAAACTCTCACAATCTTCTCTATTTATTATGGCAGAATCTAATATATTTACTTGCCAGTTTCGGTCGTCTATTTCCGGTTCACCTTCGTCTTCCGTGTTTCCTGATGACTGTAGATACGGGATTCTGGACAATAAATCTGCACATGTATTGTTCCTACCTGGTACGTATTCTATTCTAGTATTGTATCCCTGTAGATTCAACGCCCATGTCTGTATTTTTCTGTTCTGCACTGGAGCTTCTAATAAAGATTTTAAAGGCATGTGGTCAGTTCTAATAATAAAATTTGCGTTATGTAGATAATAGTTAAGTTTCTGAAGAGCATAATGAATAGCATAAGCTTCTTTCTCTATAGTCGACCATTTAAGCTGAGAGCTGTTAAGTTTATGTGATAAAAAATAGATTGGTCTTTCATTTTTAACCCCTGGTATTCCAGATTCCTTTCCTTCATATGGTTGAACTAAACACGCTTCTATAGCATTATCTGAAGCATCTGTATACAATATTAGCTGTTTATTCAAATCTGGATGTGTCAATAGTGGCACTTCTGTTAAGCTATTTTTTAAAAACTCAAACGCTTTTTGACATTCATCATCCCACTTAAATCTAGCATATTTGCCAGTTAGATTAGTAATAGGCTCTGCTATTTTTGAGAACCCTGGAATGAAACGACGATAATACCCACAGGTTCCGATAAACGCACGAACATCTTTAACGTTAGTTGGAGGTGGTAGTTCTCTAATAACCTTTACCTTATCTTGATCTGGTTTAAATTCCGCCTCTATTAATAATATACCCCAAATACTTTGTTTCTGTTTTTAAAAATTCGCATTTGCTGAGCTTCAGTTTAACATCATGTATTCTTAATCTGTCAAATACTAATTTTACATGTTTTAGGTGATCTTGTACGTCTCCTGCTGTATAAATCAAAATGTCATCTATGTATGTCAATGCAAACTTTTGCATGCCCTCCAATACTTGATTTATTAATAGCATATAATGAGAAGGCGCCGTACGTACTCCAAAAGGCATTCGTAAAAATTCGTAAGAACCTACGTGTGTACAAAAAGCACTCTTCTTTTGGGCATCTGGGGACATAGGTATACACCAAAATCCTGATCTTGCATCTAACGTAGTGAAGAAGGTAGACCCATTAAGTAAGCCTAAAATATCATCAATCACCGGCAATGGGTACGCTACATTCTTAGTGATTTTGTTCAACGCCCGGTAGTCACAACAGAATCGATGTGAACCATCGGCTTTGGTCACAATTACTATCGGAGATGACCATTCTGACTTCGATCTTGTTATTATTCCTGCTTTCAACATCTCTTTTATTGCCTTTTCGACAATTTCTCTATTTCTTAAGGGAGTTCTATACGGTTTTAAACTAATTGGTGGATGATCTCCAGTATCTATTTCCATAGTGACTGTTTTGGTCTTCCCCAATTCTAAGTCGTTAATTGCAAAAACATCTTGATTTTCTTTTATAAGTCGTTCTAATATTTCCTTATTTTCTGGTGGCGATTTTAACTGTGCTAACAATTCTTGTTCTCTTGTTATTTTGTCTACTGAATGTATTTGAGCTGTATGTCTTCTGAATGGATGGATCAATTCATCATTCTGCACGTTCCATTTCCTTCCGCTTCTATATCTGTTATTAATTCTTTCCTTAGGAGTTTCTGAATAATTTATTCCCGGTATTTCTACTCTATCTGTTGCTAATATGCCATTAATATCATGTTCTACTTTGGCTATTACACATCCTCTGTATAATTTAATTTCTCTATCTGTGTTGTTAATAATCATTACTGGAAAAGTTAAGTGTTTATCTAATGATATTATTCCATCCGGAACTTCTAGACCAGGCTCATCAATTACTTCCCTTTGCAATTCAGTGATTTTAACTGTGTCTCCTACTACATAATACGGATTTCTTTTTACCTTTGCCTGTATCAAATTAACCGTCTGTGGTTTTAACGTCGTAGACATTTTAACTATAACCAGTGCTGAAATGTGCATGTCTTCTTCTAAATCTACATATACGTCCTTGAATTTTAATTTGTGCAAATCAAAAAAAAAAAAGAGTCTTACACCGTTTTTTATTAAAAAATCTCTACCTATAAGCATATTTCTATTTAAATCTTTCACTACATGAAAAAGATGTCTTACGTTGATCCCTCCAAATTTAAGATTTATTATTGTTTGTCCAATTACCTATAAATTCTGTCCTGTAACAGAGTGAAGATTATTATGACTCCTGAATATTTTGCAATTTCTCATTATTTTATATAAAAAACTTTCTTTGATTACACTAACCTGAGCTCCCGAATCAATTAATGTACGAATTCTATACTTTCCTATTTCTATTATACATGAACTGGGATCTGTTTTATTCAATGTAAACTGTTTGATTTAATCTAGTTGAGAGCGCTTCCTACTCGTCCTGCTATACTTGTTATTAAAATATTCTTTATTTCTTGGGACCTTGTTATATTCCCTCCTACTGCAGGTCCTATTTAATAGGTAGGGCGCCGGTTTTCCCGCGTTCTTGAACTTATGAAACTTCTGTGTCTATCTTCAAAATTCCCATTTAATCTGCTATTGCCATTTCTATTTTGTGTATTCGACTGGACACGCCTGTTACCACAAAAGCGAAAAATGTGTCCACTTTGGCAACAGACTATATTTGTGTTATGTGTGTTACCTACCGTCTCACTTATAGGGTTTCTCATTTGTCTTCTTCTATCATAAGCATTTCTGTTACTTCCTTGTAATGTCTGTATACCTCCTCTCCTATTCCATCCGAACCTTGTTTGTCCTATCTCCATGGGCTCTTCAATCCTGTCTTCTCGACTGGTTCCTATTTCTCGTCCTACTCTTAGTCTAAATCTTCTTCTCAAATTCTCCTCATGTACAGCTATATCTACAGCTTGTGATAATCTCTCAGGGTTTTCCATCATTAACTTAAATTTCAGTCCATCCGACTTTATACCATCTACGAAAATCCCAACCAACATCCGTTCTACTCCCTCCCCTCGTACATTCTGTCCCAAGAATGCTTCTTCAGCTTGGTTGATCAGTCTATCACTAAACAATTGTACCGTTTCTCCAGTGTTTTGCTTGGATTGTCTTAACACTGAAAACGCATGTTGGGGGTCCGTGATTTCAGCGTATTTATGTGCTAAATCGTCCTTGAACTGCTCCCATGTCTCATCTACCCTAGCTTCTAATTTTCTTCTGATATGATCAGAAACCGGTTCTGTCGTGGCCTGATAAGCAAGTTTCATTTTTTCTTCATCTGATGCTGACACCAAATATGCATACTTCTCTATTGAAGTTATCCACTTCTTAAAGTCCTTCGCCTGTCCACTAAATTTAACAATTTCAGCTGCCATTCCTTGTTGTTTCATGACTGTGTTGAGTTTACCTATTACCGTCCCCACCCCAGTCAAAACTTGTGCTAATGAACCTGGTTCTTCTGCCATGCTGAAATATTTCACTATGCACTTATACAAGCAAAAAAAAAATTAATAAATATTAATAAGTGTACTATAGGCACATTTAAATTACCTAAAGGACGTAATCCATAGTTTTTCTTCCTAAAAAAATGGGTTCAGATTAGTCAATAAATTTTCCATCTAACATAAAGGTCATTGGAATTACCGTATTCTGTTTTTTTCACTGGTCCACTCGAACATCAACTCCCAAATATTCCTCTATGTTCAACAATTGTAGACTTCACAGACGAAGGAACGAGTAGATCATGTTGAAAAGAAACAGCCTCCGGATTCCTCTCTTCTCAAATTGTCGACGCTCTCAATTTTACGGCTTCTTCAGTGGAAGGAATGCTTCTATTTTCGCCCCTGGATGGGTACACCAGTCTTGAGCCTTCTTTTCACCCTAAACAGGGCTCTTCCAAGCGACGCCTTGAAAACGGCTCTCGTGAACAACAGAGCTCGGAAATGATCTAGTATCGTCCAAAAGACACGACCCAATCGATAGATTAATGAACCATTTAACTGCCGCCCTGGTTGGCCCTTGATTAAAAAATATCCTTTTCTCTAATACAATTTAGTTGCAACAGGACTCAAAATTTGCTTCGGCTTTGGATGAAATTCGACAAAACGACCAGTTCAAATTAATCGCCATTCTGGAAAATTTTAAGACCACGAGATATGATGTTATCTGGTCTCCCCTTTAGCTGTAACTAACTTAACCAAAACAACCTACGTCACGACTTGAGCATCCTTAGTGATGTTCTTCTAGGATGCTCAACCGTGCCCTAAGTTTGCACATCGAAGCTAACAAATGAGATGGTACTCATTCTGCTACAGTACTTACTGTCATTGGATGTCTAATTATACCTGCTGTCATTTATGTGCCTGGGTAGTTGATGTCTGAATGTACTTGCTGTCATTAGATGTCTAAATGTACTTGCTGTCATTGGATGTCTTAATGTACTTGCTGTCATTGGATGTCTGATGGCACTTACTGTCATTGCATGTCTGAATGTAATTACTGTCATGGAATGTCTAAATGTACTTACTGTCATTGGATGTCTGAATGTACTTACTGTAATGGAATGTCTGGATGTACTTGCTGTCATTTATGTGCCTGGATAGTGGATGTTTGATGACATTTGCTGTCATATAGTGTTGTGGGGTAAGTATAGAAGGATAGTATCTCACGGCGAGTGTCAGCCTCTAGCAAGGGATATTCCAGGGTCCCGTATGGTTCCCTGGTCTCGACATAGCTCGTGTGTGGTCCCGTGTGGTTCCCATCTCTCTACATAGCTCATGTGTGGCTCCGCGAATACAGATATGGCAGCAGCACGCGGAGCAGTCATGTCTAACTGGTCAAACAGCATGAGTGAAGTAGGAGCCATAATCTACCAAAGAAGAGTTAGATTCTACCCAAGAATGCCTACCGACTGATCAAAGAAAAGCAACAGTTGTGTCAAGACTGACGACATGTTTTCAAAGAATGAACACAGAAGCACGTGTGCTCACCTTAGTTACAGTCAGCCCCTGGTGTGCCGTCTTTTCCGTGTGACTGTCCTTGGTGACTTCCTTCAATTCCTCAAGTCTGGCACGAAACCTGCTCGTGGGGTCACTGTCGGCACGTGCTGAAGATCCAGGCTAAAATGTAGCTCACAATCCGGGTCAGGGAGGTTTACATTAGTCCTACAGCTACAGGTGGGAGTAGAGAGGAGGAGAAGACTGGGCAGAGAGGTGTACGTTAATTCTACAGCTACAGGTGGGAGTAGAGAGGAGGAGAAGGCTGGACAGGGAGGTGTATGTTAGTTCTACAGCTACAGGTGGGAGTAGAGAGGAGGAGAAGGCTGGACAGGGAGGTGTACGTTAGTTCTACAGCTACAGGTGGGAGTAGAGAGGAGGAGAAGGCTGGGCAGGGAGGTGTACATTAGTTATACAGCTACATGTGGGAGTAGAGAGGAGGAGAAGGCTGGGCAGGGAGGTGTACGTTAGTTCTACAGCTACAGGTGGGAGTAGAGAGGAGGAGAAGGCTGGGCAGGGAGGTGTACGTTAGTTCTACAGCTACAGGTGGGAGTAGAGAGGAGGAGAAGGCTGGGCAGGGAGGTGTACATTAGTTCTACAGCTACAGGTGGGAGTAGAGAGGAGGAGAAGGCTGGGCAGGGAGGTGTACGTTAGTTCTACAGCTACAGGTGGGAGTAGAGAAGAGGAGAAGACTGGGCAGGGGGGTGTACGTTAGTTCTACAGCTACAGGTGGGAGTAGAGAGGAGGAGAAGGCTGGGCAGGGAGGTGTACATTAGTTCTACAGCTACAGGTGGGAGTAGAGAGGAGGAGAAGGCTGAGCAGAGAGGCAGACAGCGACAGAAAGACGGGGGGAGGTGAGATAGAGAGACTGGGCGAGAACGAACGAATGAAGATTTATTTTCAACGGGTCACAAACTGGGCACGAAGACCTGTCTAATACAATAACAATTGTGGTTTGAAGAGAGATAACGAGACTGAGAGATTAAAAAACAGAGATACAGAGAAATAGAGAGACGAAGTGTGAGAGAGATAAAGAAACTCTGGGTGAGAGAGACAGAGACAGAGTTATTAGAGAGATTAAAGATACACACTGAGACACACAAACGTGAGTATATATATATATATATATATATATATATATATATATATATATATATATATATATATATATATAAATGAATAACGAAGACACAAACAATAGATTCCACGATATATTGCCTGGCATATTTCGCTGCATCTCGTCAGGTAGATACTGCAGAATTCACACAACATAAAGTAAAATAACTAGATCAATCGTTCAAGCTGAAATATACACATGTCCGCACAGTGATGTCTGTACGCCAAATCTAATTGTATTTACCAATTCACATCGGCAGAACAGAGCGACAGTTGAACAACAGAGTTGGTGAACACATACCTCAATGGATTGACAAGATACAACACACAGGCGATGAGAGCCTAGGTAGACCGACATACCGGAAGCTTACCGCTTCATCAATGGCTAGGCATGTTTGGAAAGAGGCTATATGATTGATATAAACAGTGCATTTCGCGTGTTGTTTAGCACATAAAATAGACGCTTGTTAAAGTTTGCAGAAGCCATAATGATTAATCTACATAAGCCAGTTGTGCACAAACAGAAAGACATGTTAGTCAGTTTAAAATTACCGTGGTAGACAATTCACAGTAATTTGCGAACATGTGCATATTTCAGCTTGAAGGATGTATCTAGTTATTTAACTTTATTTTATGTGAATTCTGCTATATTTACCTGACGAGATGCAGTGAAATATCCATCCATCCATCATGTGCCATGCCGGTAAGCGTGGGTGGTCATGTTTTGCCATCTCATTCGATCACCAGAGTCGTTGATCAGCTTCGTGTTTCTGTCTCGACCATGCCACGTGGCCAAGCCATCCAGGTATTTACTTCTCGGTCTTCCCCTTGGTCTGTTCCCTTCGATCTTACTAGTCGTCACCAAGTTCTCCAATTCATTTCTTCTCATAACATGCCCCCAAAAATATTGTGACTGTCTGCGCCTAATGTCTCTAATCAGTTTACGATCTTCATTTGTTTCTTGAAGGACTTGTTCATTGGTCTTTCTGGCTGTCCGTGGTATTCTTTGTATTTTCCTCAGAAACCACATTTCTACAGTCATCAGATGTTTTTCAGCCTGACCGCTCATTGTCGAAACTTCACATCCATATAAAAGTACAGGTTCTATGTAGCACTACAACACTCTTTTTCTCGTTTCAATTGACATCTTTGTATTGGTCAGTATGTTTTTCATCTTGCTAAAGGCTACTTTTGCCATGGCGATTCTTGATCTAATCTCTTCAAGTCATCTCCCATCAGATGTTATTACTGTTCCGAGATAATTGCACATTTCACTTGTTGAAGAATGTTACCATTTACTTGTATATTACATTGTGGTATTTCGTTCTTCCTAGTGACGACCATAATCTGTGTCTTTTTGCAATTTAATTCTAACCCTAGTTGTTCACTGTGTGCAACAACCGCATCTACTAAATATTGCAGGTCCTATTCATTGTCTGCAATCAATACTGTATCATCTGCATATCTAATGTTATTGAGACCATTATCTAATATTACTGTGTCGTGTAGTTTTGATGTTCGCATTTTGCCCATGCCTTTATAATGCATATCTTTTATATTGTTGCTGTTCTTTGTTAGCCTTGAATGATGTGTGAATGGAATAATGTATGAAAGAGAGTGATAGAAGGGCAGAATGTTAGACGGGCCTGCGTGCCCAATTCTTAACCCTTTGAAAATAAAGTTTGTTCGTTCGTTCGTTCGTTTGATGCATCGTCCCCCAATGTTGATTCCTTCCATATCATCAATATTTCTGAAAATACTTTCACTGTACAGGGAAATATGCCAGACAGTAAATCGTGCAATCTATTGTATTCAGATTCACAATATTGTATTCAAAATTGTTATATATATATATATATATATATATATATATATATATATATATATATATATATATATATATATATATATATATATGCTAATTACATACTCGGCTTCGTGGCTTAGGGGTTATGACTTTTCTCCGTAATCTCGTATACTCTCGTCGGTGACGTGATGACGGGGAGAATCAGCAGTGGTTAGAATCGCATCGGTAACTTACGGGGTATGTGAGCCGGCCGCTAAGAAAGCAATGGCAAATTACTGAGCGTAATCTTGCCAAGAAATCAACATCAGCTGAAAGATGCTGGTGTTGACAGCGATGTCCTGTAAAGGATATGCAAAAAAAAAAAAAAAAAAAAAAAAAAATTACATACTAACCAACTAACGAACGAACTAACTACGAACGAACAAACTAAGGAACTAACATACAAGCTACGTACCTCAGAGATAATAATCCGATTATTTCAGACCAAGGCAAGCATTGAGTGTAACTTACCCCTGTCTATTTGCGTCATGATACCAATTTCAGCATGTTATATACAGGTCATAGTACTGTATGTGTGAACATCATGGCCACTAACATATGAGACCAGAAAGGCACTGGGACCCTCAGAGATGTGGTTCCCATGTTCAATTCTAAGAAAGCTGTGGGCGGCTGGGAAGATCAAACTGAAGTTCTGCTTGAGGTGTTTACACAGACATTAAGATCACCCACATAAGGTATGGAAAATGGTCAGTGTGTGGTCACGTTGTGTGAGGAAAGAATCTGGAGAAGGAACCAGTCGGAGAGATGGGCGAAGCTAAAGGCAGAGTCCACAGAGATAGAGAATGCTACATGGATTGATAGAGATGATGATCAGTTGTGGAATTGACCAGAACAGAGAACAGATGTTCGCGGAAGAACACGATCGCCTGCGCCACTCGCAATGACACATACTGCTGACAATTATGAACATGATGATGATGATTATGATGAAAAAGAAAACAAACTGACATCTTACATCCGGCGGACATGCCTCCAACTTACATCTGGTGGCCCTCCACGAGAGGCATTCACGACGGATGAAGACATCTGTACCCACTTACAACTCTCCGACCCGGCCGACAGTCTGGGTGTCGAACACACATGTACACTCGCCCAAAACCTGCTCGCTGTTAGAAAGGCAGACGTCTGGGTGACTCCGGGCGACAGACTCGCCTACCACGCCGAAATTCCCGGGTGTATTAATCCGACAACACGTGACACTTTTGTCCAGTCGACAAATCAAGTGTGCGTGAGTTAATGTGTCCAACGACGCTGACGACGTGAGTTAACACGGCAGCGTAGAAGAGGAAAGCCAGAATACAAGTGTAGGGTGTTTAAACGTGCCCAGGTAGTCCTCAGGTGACTAAATAAGACCGACGTATCTCTCAAATACAACAATAGAATGCAACACAGTAAGAAGAAAGTCATGCGGTGATAACATTCACCAGTCTATCTCGACTAATCTACACTTTGTACGCCAATTCACACGCAGTAGGCGAAAGTCGCCAGGCTGGGAGCGACCTAATAATGCCGCAGACTATCGTGACAACACAAAATGGAAGTTCAATATGTGTTCGAGATTTTCACATTCACTGATATAGATAACACAACTCAGTGGTTCTCCGGTGTTTGAAAATTTCACATTCACCGTAATAGATAACATAACTCATCGGTTCCCCGTGTTGCCCATAGAGCTATGGGAATATGTATTGACTGGAACTTAGATTTGAGATAAGCCTGGTAGACACACGTGTGTGGTGGATTAATGCAGCACAAAGGTGGAAGGCCGCAGTAGACAGTAGAACACAATAGACAGTGGGGCACAATAGACAGGGGGACACAACAGACAGTGGGACACAATAGACAGTGGGACACAATAGACAGTGGAACACAATAGACAGTGGGGCACAATGGACAGGGGGATACAATAGACAGTGAAGTTTCCTAGACAACCCGACAAAGTAAAACCGGTCATTTCTCATGACGCTGTGGGTTCGCTGATGGTACTGTATACTCCCACATTCGGCAAACTAATGAGTGTAATCTTGCCAAGAAATTAACAATCAGCTGAAAGATGCTGATGTTGACAGCAATGTCCTGTAAAGGATATGCAAACATATTTTAGTGTATCTGTTATATCTACGTATTTCTTTTGTCTAGTGTATCTATAATATCTACGTATTTCTATTGTCTAGTGTATCTGTTGCCGGCTTCCTGGCCTAGAGGTTAGCGACTTTTCTCCGTAATCTCGTATACTCTCGTAGGTAACGTGACGACGGTGAGAATCAGCAGTGGTTCGGTAACTTACAGGGTATGTGAGCCGGCCGCTCAGAAAGCAATGGCAAACTACTGAGCGTAATCTTGCCAAGAAATCAACGATCAGCTGAAAGATGCTAATGCTGACAGCGATGTCCTGTAAAGGATATACAAACAATTGTTTTTTAGTGTATCTCTTGCCGGTCTCTCTGGTCTAGAGGTTACACGACTTTCTCCGTAATCTCGCATACTCTCATAAGTAACATGACGTTGCGCGATAATTGGTAGCGGTTCTCTCCACGTCGGTAACTTACGGGGTATTTGAGCCGGCCGCTCAGAAAGCAATGGCAAACTACTGAGCGTAATCTTGCCAAGAAATCAACAATCAGCAAGAAACCCAGATAACGGCCGTCCAGCGCATCCTGGACGAACTGAAGCAAGTCCAGCAGAAGATAGAGCAGGATGTCGCTCGAATGGCTGCCATAAAAATCATCACTGAAAACAACCTGATAGACAACGAGCGGAAAAAATAAAGACAGAATTCTTGCTAGAGCGAACTCAAAAAGAAAGAAAAAAGGTGGAGCTGCTTAAAACACAGAACGAACCGGTGAGCACAGAAGAGGAAACGGCGAGTGAACTGGACGAGGACGACGACCCAGATCAAGAACAAATCAGGCCGGCGATGGCAAGTCGTCCCTACCAAGATCGAGCGATCAAGAAGACACGACAAACCAAAGACGAACAAACAGAGTCACCGAAGCTCCAAGACGTGTAGGGAAGAGAAACAACAGACGGAACGACGAACGCTAAAAGCTCCCTGAAAGAAACAGCACCATACGACGGGGTGGGTACACAATGACTCCAGGCCTCAACAAGTGCGCGACTCTGTCCAGACATGTAAAAACTTATCAAGACTTTATGAACGAAATCAACCAACCAAAAACCAAGAAGCTGACAACAAGCAACCAGATGTACGAAAGAATCAAAACAAGCTGCACATTACAGGAACCAATTACAACTAGTCATCAAGACAGTTAAACGGGACCATTCGTTTTGAAGTTGAAGCTGAAGCTGAAGCTGAAGCAAACATATTTTAGTATATCTGTTATATGTACGTATTTCTATTGTCTATTGTATCTG
>OY992879.1:69864886-69877386 GCA_963921405.1 Cepaea hortensis
AAGCAATCTCGGTCTTCCTCTTGGTCTGTTCCCTTCGATGTTGCCAGTTGTCACTAAGTTCTCCAATCCATTTCTTCTCATAATATGTCCAAAAAAGTTTGACTGTCTACGTCTAATTTCTCTAATCAATTTACGATTTTCATTTGTCTCCTGTATTACTTGGTCATTGTATTTTCTGTCTGTCCATGGTATTCTTTGCATTTTCCTCAGAAACCACATTTCTGCAGCTACCAGATCTTTTTCAGCTTGACTGCACATTGTCCAAGTTTCACATCCATACAAACGAACAGTCTCCATGTATCTCCTCAACACTCTTTTTCTCGTTTCAATTGACATCTTTTTATTGGTCAGAATGTTTTTCGTCTTGCTAAAGGCTACTTTCGTCATGGCGATTCTTGTTCTAATCTCTTCAAGGCACCTCCCATCAGATGTTATGTCTGTTCCGAGATAATTGTACCGATTCACTTGTTGAAGAATATTCCCATTTACTTGTATATTACATTGTGGTATTTCGTTCTTCCTAGTGACGACCATAACCTGTCTTCTTACAATTTAATTTCAACCCCAGCTGCTCACTGTGTACAACAACTGCGTCTACTAATTGTTGTAGATCTTGTGCATTGTCTGCAATCAATACTGTATCATCTGCATATCTAATGTTATTGATGTTTCGTCCTCCAATGCTGATTCCATTTATATCTTCTACATTCCTAAAAATATTTTCACTGTATAGGACACAAAAGATCTAGAGACATTACAAATCCCTGCCTAACACCTCTCTTAATAGGTTGATATTGTCCCACTTCATTATCAATCCTTATGGCAGCTTGTTGTTTCCAATATATGATTTTTATAAGTGTAATGTCTTTCCCATCAATTTGTAGATCTGCAAGCATATCTACCATGTTGACATGTCTAACTCTATCAAAAGCCTTTGTGTAGTCAATAAAGCAAAGGTGTATATCCTTGTTTACTTCTATAGCACGTTCAATAACTGTTCGCAGCATATACACAGCATTTACTGTACCCTATCCTTCTACAAACCCACATTGTTCTTCCCCTATTTCAGGTTGTATTTTCTTCCTCACTCTTTGCATGATAATTCGTAGCAAAATCTTTGTGATGTGGCTCATTATACTAATTTTTCTATGTTGATCACATTCCAAGGTTCCTGATTTCTTTGGGATTGCAATAAATACAGAGTTACATAATTCAGAAGGTATATCTCCAGTATCATATAATGTGTTCAGCAGTCTGGTGACTTGATCTGGTCCAAATTCTTCTAAAGCTTTAATCATTTCTGTTGTGATGTTATCTGCACCGGAGGCCTTGCCAGCTTTCATATGCTTAAGAACATTTCGAACCTCCATCTTCAAAATTGGGGGCCCTTCATTATTAAATCTAATATCATATTGTTCCTCTCTGTTATCATTATAAAGGTTTTTCAATAATCTGTCCATACATGTAGAATCTGATCTTTTTCTAATATGATTTTGCCATTTTTAGTTTTTAGACAGCCTGTTGATGTACTTGTTCTTTTATTAGTAAGTTCCTGAATTCTATTGTGCTTTAATTTGGTAATTTGACTGTTGTGTTGTTTTTCAATTACTAAGCACTTTTCCTCAAGCCATGCTTCTTTTGCCTCCTTCATAATATTCTGACTTGTCTGTGAACTTCTTCATGTTTGGCGGAATTATTTTTGTTGAATCTTCTTGTTTCCATTAGGTGTAAAATTTCTTCTGTCATCCATTTCTTACGACCCACCTTCTTTAATTTTGGAATAGTTGTTTCTGTAGCGAAACTGATTGAATTCTTCAACATTTCCCATTGGTCATCCACATCCTGGAATAATATCTTTAGATCAGACAATATATCAAATATGTTCTGTACTTCTATGTTGAATTTGTTTTGTACTTCCTTGTCATTACTCAATGTACACATATCATATTTAGTGTTTCCTGTTATATACTTGACTTTCTTCAACTATATCCTCAGTTTTCCTGTAAGTAGTCTGTGGTCACTATAACAATCAGCACTGGGAACTGTTTTTGCTATTGTTAGTGCGTTTCTAAATCTTCTGCTAATCAGAATGTAGTCAATCTGGTTTCTGATCCTGCTATCAGGACTCCTCCATGCCCATAATCTTCTAGGGTGTTGCTTAAACCAGGTGTTTCCTACAATCATTTCCTGTTCTTTTGCCCACTCTACGACTCTGTATCCTCTTTCATTTCTCTCTCCTAAACTATAGTTTCCTTCTGTGTATCTATCACCTTGATTTCCTACTTTTGCATTGAAGTCTCCTATTATGATGTTTATTTCTGAATTTTTACATTTCTTTAAGGCAGACACGAAATGCAGCGAAATATGCCAGGCAATACATCTGGCAGCCTATTGTTTTTGACTTCTGTGTGTACATTACAAAGAGCTTGGAGGCAGCGAAATTTAATTTCCGAAATGAATATTGCGATCACTTTCGATGGCCAGAGTAACCAACGATTGCCTGGAAGAGGTTCATGAAACTAGAACATTATAGACAAGTAGAAGAAAGAGACAAACGGTGTTCTTTGCTCACAAGAGTAGAGTGGCACTGGAGAACATCGTGACAAGTGACAACATGGGATAGAAGAGACCAGAGAAATGTTGCATGATGGTCGAAGGCAGAGGACTGGCTGAATGTCAGCAGTACGACTGATTCAAACACTGAAGACCAACACCTGTGGAGATTCATGAGCGCCTACGCCATTTGCCAGGGAATTTGACACTAATGATAACAACAATAACAAAAACAACCCACTTACAAAATACTCATCCGATGTTTTGACCAGTCCTTCCCTACCGTCCCAGAATTTGATACTGCCCATTTGACCGCGTGTTTTCAAGAAGGTCATGTACTCCGCGTAGAACGGAATCTCCAACAAATGCCCAGAATGTATTTTCAACCTTTTCCGATCTTCCAGACTTGAGACCACAGGTGAACAATGTTGCCTCCCAGAAATCTGCCTAAAATGAAATTTACGACACGGGATGGAACGGCTCGGCACCAGACAATAGAATAACTAACTCACTAGATAATAGAATCACGCACACACTAGACAATAGATTCACGCACACACGAGACAAGAGAATCACTCACACACCAGACAATAGAATAACTAACTCACTAGATAATAGAATCACGCACACACTAGACAATAGAAACACTCACACATGAGACAAGAGAATCACTCACACACTAGACAATAGATTCACGCACATACTAGATAATAGAATCAATCACACACTAGACAATAGATTCACGCACACACTAGACAATAGAAACACTCACACACGAGACAAGAGAATCACTCACACACTAGACAATAGAATCACTCACACACTAGACAATAGAATCACTCACACACTAGACAATAGATTCACTCACACACGAGACAAGAGAATCACTCACACACTAGACAATAGAATCACTCACACACGAGACAAGAGAATCACTCACACACTAGACAATAGAATCACTCACACACTAGACAATAGAATCACTCACACACTAGACAATAGATTCACTCACACACTAGACAATAGAATCACTCACACACGAGACAAGAGAATCACTCACACACTAGACAATAGAATCACTCACACACTAGACAAGAGAATCACTCACACACTATTCAATAGAATCACTCACACACTAGACCAGTGTTTCCCAACGTGGGGCCCACGCCCCACGGGGGTGGGGGAGGGGGGATGGGGGAGAAATTCGATTGTTAAGGGGGTCAATTCGAAAATGGATGCGTCCAGAGTTTAAGTTAACCGTATGGCGACTCTCAGTCGGCGACACTCAGGAAAGAAAAATGGTTGCTTAAAATTGATGAAAGATAAGAATCCAGAAATGCTTCTTGTGCATTTACAGGGTAAACATGGTAGCTAAAAACATTTCGCCAGTTCTAAATGAAGTACTAAATTTAGTTATATAGTGTATCAATGCTATTAAAGTTAGTGCCAAATGTGAAGGTCTCTTCAAGTTAGGCCTATTTTGTGAAGAACAAAATGAAGACCATGTGAGACTTATACTTCACACTGAAGTAAGATGGCTCTCGAAAGGGAACTGCTTGAAAAGATTTATGGAACTATTTGATACTCTTAGGTATTTTTTAAGCAACAAACCTGAAATGAAAAATCTGTTAACTGTCGGTGGTAAGGCATTTGCGAGTTATTTAGCCGATATCGTAAAAACTAAATATTAAATAAATAACTTAAAGGAACGAATAAAACTCTTGTCGATTCAACAGCGAAGATATTTGGTTTCATTACCTTTATTGAATTATGTCAGACATATATTAACAACAACAATTTTGAAAAGTTTCATTGGCTCCAGAAATGTGAAGTGACTGATACCACTATATATGTTATTGTCGATCATCTGAAAATTGTATCGGCTGATTTAAAAGAAAGGTTTTCTGATTTGAAACAAATTGATTTCCCAACTTGGATGATGCAGCCAATGTTAGTGGATTTGTCTGATATTTCAAATATGCAGTATCAAGAAGAAATCGCAGAATGCAAAATGATGAGTCAATTAAAACTTTATTTAATATAAAAGGAGCGATGGCATTGCTTTGTTAGGAAATCGAAACCAAATATCCAAATGCAACCAAATGTGCAAGAGAACTATTGTTACCGTTTCCATCGTCATATTTAGCTGAATGCGGATTTAATGCCATAAATGAATTGCTGCTTTAAAAAAAAACAACCGGCTGGATATAACAAAACCGAGAGACTTGAGACTGAAGTTAACTACATTGGAACATGACATAAAATCTCTTTGCAGCAAGCATCAAGCGCAAGGATCTCACTAAATTTAAATAATGAATATTTTTTTTTTTTTTTTTTTTGCATATCCTTTACAGGACATTACTGTCAACACCAGCATCTTTCAACTGTATGTTGATTTCTTGGCAAGATTACGCTCAGTAGTTTGCCATTGCTTTCTGAGCGGCCGGCTCACATACCCCGTAAGTTACCGATGCGATTCGAACCACTGCTGATTCTCACCGTCATCACGTTACCGACGAGAGTATACGAGACTACGGAGAAAAGTCATAACCTCTAAGCCACGAAGCCGGCAATGAATAATTACTAATAATTAAAATAATATAGACAAATCTTTCATTAAAATTATTGTGTACTTTAATTTCAGTTCTCCATTATGTTTTGAAAATTTACTTAGTGTGTTTGCTCAATAATTTCCTAGTGATTTCTTCCTAAAGCCTATCATGCAAGTCTCTTTAGTGAACATTTCAATTTTTGAATATTAAAAATTATGTATATGTTGGGGGGGGGGGGGGGTGGGTGGGGGTGGGGGGGGGGGCATACGAATTTTAGAAAGGCTTAGTTGGGGCATAGCACAAAAAAGGCTGGGAAACACTGCACTAGACAATAAATCACTCAGACATTAGACAATAGAATCACTATCACCAACACACAAGACAATAGAATCACTATCACCAACACACAAGACAATAGAATCACTCACATACTAGAAAACAGAATCAACCACACTCAAGACAATTTAATCATTCACACGCGAGACATGGTAGTACTATCACCCACACACTAGACAATATAAGTACTATCATCAATACACTAGACAATGGAAGTACTATAACCCACACACTAGACAATAGAAGTACTATCACCCACACACTAGACAATAGAAGTACTATCACCCACACACTAGACAATAGAAGTACTATCACCCACACACTAGACAATAGAAGTACTATCATCAATACACTAGACAATGGAAGTACTATAACCCACACACTAGACAATAGAAGTACTATCACCCACACGCTAGACAACAGAAGAACACACACCCACACATTAGACAATGGAAGTACTATCACCCACACGCTAGACAATAGAAGTACTATCACCCACACGCTAGACAACAGAAGAACACACACCCACACATTAGACAATGGAAGTACTATCACCCACACGCTAAACAACAGAAGTACTATCACCCACACACTAGACAATATAAGTACTATCACTTACACACTAGACCAGTAGTTCCCAAGCTTTTCACGCAGAGGGCCATATATACTATTTTTGGTAGTTAAGCGGACCACAACGTTATAAAATTATAAAAGTCGTGCAATATCATTCTTACCTTTCGTAACTTTTGTCAACAAAATTCTAAACCTTTAAAGACTGTCAGTGTCAGTACTACACTGTGGTCATTTTTTGGTTTAAAATCAAAAGTTCATTAAACAATAAATTTCAAACCAGTTTCGAAAATCGCTATTAATATAATTAATTTACAATTGTAACTTTTCTTCATAACCAGTTACTTAATTTCAGATGCCAGTTTATCTATGTCTGGGCAATCTGTCGTGCCTAAATTTTGTACCACTGATGTACTACCACTCACATACTAAACTCTAGAAGTACTACCACTCACGTTTTGGACTATTGAAGTACACCCCCCCCCCCTACACACACGCACGAACGCACGCACGCACATAGAAAAACTATCACACACACACACACACACATGCACACATGATCATAAACTACTAAACTACTACCACTAGCGTATTGGACCACTGAAATACTATACCTCGCATACAAAACTCATAAAGTAATACCACTCACATATTGGACCAGTGAAGAACTATCCCACGCCGTGTGCTCAAAGAAGCACTGTCACACACAGATCCCCTGGCAGAACTGTCCGCACGTGCAGGGCACGAGCAGACATTACACACATTATTTACTAATTATATTAATGGCAAATTAGTTCAACCACGTGACTTCCCGCGAAACGAAGTCATTAAA
Organism: Cepaea hortensis; assembly: GCA_963921405.1. NCBI lineage: Eukaryota > Metazoa > Mollusca > Gastropoda > Stylommatophora > Helicidae > Cepaea > Cepaea hortensis. Next base: position 69,871,730 of record OY992879.1, read on the forward strand.
GATATGAATCGAATTTCCGCTGAAACGAAGCGATCAATGCCCAGTCAACGAAGATGATTGATTTGGTTTCTAGATGAAATTTGAAAACCTAGTTTTCTGGATTGATCGACTGCAGATGACAGAATGAGATGTTGGGGGTCGATTTTGGCTTAGAAAATATGGATCACTAAAACAAATCACGTAGAACATGGATATATTATCATTAATGTTGCAAACTGGAGCAAGGGAAACAATTTTCCACTGGAAACTTCTCAGGTGACGTCAGAGCTAAGAAGGAAGTATTGACAATTTCAGCAGAAAAGTTGTTGACTGTGAACAATAAAGAGAAACAAATAGCGATGCGAAGTGAATTGTTTCAACATTGAAGAGCAAGATCAGCGGACATCCAACAGACCAAGTACAAGATTCCATGGACTGTCAGAAATTCTAAACGGTTGTAATACAACGGGTCCCTTCGCACTGCAAGATCATGAAGAGACTGGCAGATGGGTAAAGTCAGGCGCATGACTACCCCAGTCTGATTTCGCCATAATCTATAATGAAGCCAAGAGATATAAAAGATCAATGTGTAGACCCAAGCGGAAACCAGATCATCCAGGCGACCAGAAAGATGATGCATGTCAGAATCTCCACCGACGAGGACCAGCACAATCTTCAGACTGAGCACCGGACACAAGAGACTGCAGTAGCACGTTTCATCAACTAAAGACGGGCGATAGTGATGAATGTAACTGTGACACTCGTGACATGATAACTAAACATTTCCTGCAGGAGTGTCCAATATATGCAGAACAGAGACAGCTATTTTGTCCTACATCCGCTCCATTTGAAGACAGACTATACGGAAATGTTAACAAGCTCACGGGTATTGCTGCTTTCTTTGGGTATATTCATACTGACGTCTCTAAGTTTAAGAAGAAGGAAAAGCAGAAAACATAGAGAATGAAATATTTAGTATAACACTTTACTAGCTGAAGTGTTGAATCTTCAAGAAGGTCGAGGCTGGCCCCATACGACAAGAGTGGCTCCACACATAGAACACAACACGCTTAGTTCAGCTAACTGTCATCTGTCTACCTGGCACTCTACCTGGCACTCAGGTGGAAAAAGCAACGGGCGAGCCAATCGTTTAATGAACATGGCAAGAATCGAGAGGGGGAGAGCAATAATAGATGGGCCAGACATCATCAACGATGTAAGAGACGCAGGACGAACAGATCACATTGAGGACACCTGGGAATCTGCTTCCTTGTCCAGAGTGAGGGAGATGGGAGTGAAGCGGCGAGATGCCACACATGAACATTTGGTTAAGAGCAGAAGACATTTAATTAACTAACACAGAACTGGGGCGATCAGTCGGTATACGCTGGTGGGGATGCTGGGGAGGAGATCGGAGCACCTATTGGACATCTCTGAAATAAGATGATAATGATCCTTACTAATCACGAAGTTTTGACCCAGAAACGGAAACATAAAAAAAAAAAAAAAAAAAAATTGTTGCGTATCCCTTACGGGACGTTGCAGTCAACACCAGCATTTTCAGCTGCTGTTGATGTACTAGGCAAGTGTTACGTTCAGTAGTTTGCCATTGCTTTCTGAACGACCGGCCTCTATACCTTTTTCGAAAAAAACCAGCACCGCCGTGTTTCGAACCCGGGTATACGGGCTCACAAACCGCGTTCGCAAGCCCTTCAGCCAAACATAAAGCAGAAATATAAACCTAACCATCAGAGAACAACAACATGAACACTTGCCATTATGTCACTGTCAGCACTGTGCGAGAGGGGGAGGGGGTGTGTGGTCAGTGTATCCGCTGATATTGTCGTGGAGACCTGGCTCGTGCCACCTTGTGTCTGGTGGTCAGTTTATCCACTGATGATGTCGTGTTGGCCTGGCATGTGCCACCTTGTGTCTGGTGGTCAGTTTATCCACTGATGTTGTCGTGGAGACCTGGCTCGTGCCACCTTGTTTATGGTGGTCAGTTTGTCCACTGATGTTGTCGTGTTGGCCTGGCATGTGCCACCTTGTGTCTGGTGGTCAGTTTGTCCACTGATGTTGTCACATAGGCCTGTCATGTGCGACCTTTGACTTGTGGTCAGTTTGTCCACTGATGTTGTCGTGGACGCCTGGCTCGTGCCACCTTGTATCTGGTGGTCAGTTTGTACGATGGTGTTCTCGTGCCACCTTGTATCTGGTGGTCAGTTTGTCAGCTGGTGTTGTCGTGTCACCTTGTGTTTCGTGGTCAGTTTGTTAGCTGGTGTTGTCGTGCTACCTTTGGCTGTTGGTCAGTTTGTCAGCTGGTGTTGTCGTGCTACTTTGGCTGTTGGTCAGTTTGTCAGCTGGTGTTGTCGTGCCACCTTATATCTGGTGGTCAGTTTTTCAGCTGTTGTTGTCGTGCCACCTTGTGTCTGGTGGTCAGTTTGTCAGCTAGTGTTGTCGTGCCACTTTTGGCTGGTGGTCAGTTTGTCAGCTGGTGTTGTCGTGCTACCTTTGGCTGTTGGTCAGTTTGTCAGCTGGTGTTGTCGTGCTACCTTTGGCTGTTGGTCAGTTTGTCAGCTGGTGTTGTCGTGCTACCTTTGGCTGTTGGTCAGTTTGTCAGCTGGTGTTGTCGTACCACCTTGTATCTGGTGGTCAGTTTGTCAGCTGGTGTTTTCGTGGCACCTTGTTTCTGGTGGTCAGTTTGTCAGCTGGTGTTGTCGTGCCACCTTGCATCTGGTGATCAGTTTGTCAGCTGGTGTTGTCGTGCCCACTTTGGCTGGTGGTCAATTTGTCAGCTGGTGTTGTCGTGCCCCCTTTGGCTGGTGGTCAATTTGTCAGCTGGTGTTGTCGTGCCACCTTGTATCTGGTGGTCAGTTTGTCAGCTGGTGTTGTCGTGCCACCTTGTGTCAGGTGGCCAGCGTGACTAAACCAAGGAAGTACCACATGACCTGACAAGTGTCGTTTGGGAAGCCGATTGTGAGTCTGATTGCGTTCAGCCTACCGTATTTCTCGTGCTGGACTCCGCAGACAGGGAGATGACCTTGTCATTTGACGTATAGATAGATAATACTGTCATTGCAGGTACAGATAGAGAATACTGTCATTGCAGGTGCATATAGAGAATACTGTCATTGCAGGTATAGATAGAGAATATTGCCATTGCAGGTATACAGAGAGAATACTGTCATTGCAGGTATAGAGAGAGAATACTGGTATTGCAGGTATAGATAGAGAATACTGTCATTGAAGATATAGATAGAGAATACTAGCATTGCAGGTAAAGATAGAGAATACTGTCATTGCAGGTATAGACAGAGAATACTGTCATTGCAGGTATAGAGAGAAAATATTGTCATTGCAGGTACAGATAGAGAATACTGTCATTGCAGATTTAGATAGAGAATACTGACATTGCAGGTATAGATAGAGAATACTGTCATTGCAGGTATAGATAGAGAATACTGTCATTGCAGGTGTAGATAGAGAATACTGTCATTGCAGGTATAGATAGAGAATACTGTCACTGCACGTATAGATAGATAACACTGTCATTTCAGGTATAGATAGAGAATACTATCTTTGCACGTATAGATATGTAATGCTGTCACTGCACGTATAGATAGATAATACTGTCATTGCAGGTATATATAGAGAATATTGTAATTGCACGTATAGTTAGAGAATATGGCAATGATGAACCCCCACTGGCCCAAATGTCGCTGTTGTTGCTTGCACTCAACGCCTGTCTACTACAGTTGACGTTAGCCCATGCTTGGCCAGGATTGCTTTGCCCAAGTGCTTGTTGTAGGAGCAACACAGAACGCAGTCCATGGCAAATACAGCAGCACCAAATTGACACACATCAGTAGGGCGATGACCCAATAACATATAACAATAACATATTACTGGCACAATAATAACACGCAAACACAACAATAGAACACTCTGAAACACAGCAATAACACAACAATAACACACACACACACAAACACAACAATAACACACCCAAAACACAACAATAACACACTCATAAACACAACAATAACACATTCATAAACACAACAATAACACACCCACAAACACACACAAATGACGTTAAACACAATATTCACAAGAAACAACCAGGAAGGCAGGTCAAACAATGTTTGCATATTGTCAGTATTATCAGACATGTACAGAGAATCAACAGTGTCAGAAACATGTGGTTCTAGCATCATTAACAGCCCTGCTTGTCATAAACTATGCGTTGCTATCAGACATGCTTGTCGTAAACTATGCGCTGCTAGCCAAGTGCGTGTTCTACCAATATCTAAGTTTTACCAACATCAAAGTACGTATTCAACCAATATCTAATGCACGTTCTACCAATACCTAAGTGCGTATTCTACCAATTTCTAAGTGCGTGTTCTACCAATATCTACGTGCGTATTCTATCAATATCTAAACGCGTATTCTACTAATATTAAGATTCAGCTTCCGTCAGCTTCTGTTTGATCTTGATTTTAATCTTGGTCTTCTTGGGTGGGTCACCGCTGTTTTACCTGACAGATAAATGGCTGCAATCAATGGACAGTGACATGGACAATGACAAGGACAGTGACATGGCGAAGACACTGGAGACAATGAAGATGTAGTTGTTGAGAAGAATGTTGAGAATATGGTGGACAGAAAAGAATGTTGAGAATATGGTGGACAGAAAAGAATGTTGAGAATATGGCGGACAGAGAATAATGTTGAGAATATGGCGGACAGATGAAAATGTTGAGAATATCGTGGACAGTGTTGAGATTATGGCGGTAGAGAAGAATATTGAGAATATGGGGAACATAGAAGAAAATAAAAATGGAAATTAGTGAAGAACAGTATGGACTTGTGGAAGGAAAAGGTACAAACAATTCAATATACACATTACGAACACTATCAGAGAGATCAGTAGAGACAAAGAAAGACATATATTTGTGCTTCATAGATTATACTAAGGCATTTGATAAAGTAAAACATGATGAACTGATTAAAATGTTGGAAGATATTAACATTGATGGGAAAGATCTCAGAATAATAATAAAAAATTATTGACTGGAACCAAACAGCAGCAATTAAAATGGGAAATAAAGAAGGAAATTATGAACAACATAAAGTTGGGAGTAAGTCAGGGGTGCGTTTTGTCACGGGATCTCTTCTCCCTCTATAGGGAAGTAATAATGAGAGCGATCAAAGAAAAGCCAGGAATAATATTTGGAGGTTATAATATAAATAATATACGCTGTGCAGATGACACAGTATTAATAGCGGATAATGCAACAGATCTGCAGCAATTGTTGGACATTGTAGTAACAGAGAGCGCAAAGAAAGGTCTCTCCTTAAATATCAAGAAAACAGTAACAATGGTGATATCAAAGAAACAGGTAACACCCAAACGTGAAATAGAGATAGAAGGGAAAATTCTTCACCAAGTGGATATTTTTAAATATCTAGGGACATTTATAACATCAGATGCAAGATGCACAACATAGATTAAGAGCAGATTAGGGCAAGCAAAGGCTGCATTTCAGAAAATGAAGAATATCTTATGCAATAAGTCATTATCATTGAATGCAACAAAGAGAGTGCCGAAGAGCTATATAGAACCTGTTTTGCAGTTTGGCTGTGAATCTTGGAATATAAATGAACAAATTAGG